>OY728151.1:1084331166-1085553395 GCA_963277665.1 Viscum album
ATCTGTCAGGGTTATAATTTATTATGACTAAAAATGAAATAGATCTTCTTAAATAATTTGGAAATTATTATTAAATATATGGAATACATATTATATGATTTAATTTCTACAATTTTTAAAAATAATCATCAATAAATGTATTTAAACACAATTAAAAATACTTTTATGACAATATACTAATTTTAAGCAAAGAAAATTATGTTAAAACAAAATCAAGATTAATATTGATACCATTGAATTATTTAGACTATGTATAATAAATTCAGACTAACTATACATTAAATCCAATTCCAAATATAATTGTACTACTTAAATACATTAAAGTAAATGATAACTTATATAAAATTTGTCATTTTTCACATTCACCTAAAAATTATTCTATTAAAAAAATCCAAAATTAAACCCTTATCTTTATTCAAAACAACTATTTAAAATTAGATTAAAATTTATAAATTTAATAAACTTATTTATTCCCTTAATATAAAAAATATAGTCAATTTTTTTTAAATTCATAATTACTCCGTTATACATTCAAGGTCATTTATCCTTATTTTGTTTAAATATAATTTTCCAAAATGAATTGTTGATTTTATAGGCCCTGAAAAATAAATTTATATGTGGAATTTTTTTTCTAAATCTGTTCCAAAAATAGGTTATTATTATTTATACCCAGCAAATGAACAAGTAGTTTATAACAATTATAATTAAATAATAATATTTTTATAGTATATCATGGCTCATTTAAGATCCGGGTTCCGTATGATAGATTTTATAAAATATGTTGTAAAATATCTAGTTGATACAGATTATGTATGTTTTTTAGTATTTCCAAATTAGTTTAATAATATTAATTTATTATGTTATATAAAATCTAGTATTGAAATTATTGTTTTTCTTATTGGATTCATATTTTAAAAGAAGTGTATTGTTAATTGGCCTCTCAAAAATTATCATTGAGTTATCCATAACTAGTGATCATCATGTTTTATAATATGATGTGAAAAAATATAGATTTTATCATGGATTGTAATTTTTATGGACATATTAAATATTCTCATGAGGCATAAGACAATTCTCATTCACCATATAACCCTTCATATAGTGGTTATCATAGATATTACATTTAGCATAAGAACATTAATGTATTTATTCTATTAATATGAAATCTACTGTAATTATCATATGTATTGGTGGTTGGGTATTATAAAGAATATTTTTATCATTTGTGGAAAACCATGATGTAATTATCCACTTGTATGATGATTATGACTTATGGCTGCTTTCTTGAGAAATAATTATGATTTGTATGGACATAATTTATATGGTTCTTGTGATTTTCTTTTATATCATAATGAGAGGTATGTTATGTTCTTATTCAAATAGACAAATAACAAGTAACATATTTATCCCTTTTTGCATTCTATAATTGGGGAATTATAATTTCTAGATCAATTTATAGGATCAAAGAATTATTTGTTCCGTATTCTCTTGATGTATTGGACACTTGTATGATATTATTATATATTCATTCACATGACATATCTAGGGGTATATTTTTTGCAGATACAAGTTCTTGATAGTTATCACATGATATCCTATTGTAACATGAGTGACATTAATTATTAGCGAAAAGGTGATCTATTCATATATTTGTGGATGGTAGAATTCATAGTTATCATCATTACTATCAAGGGATATGGGGTATAGTTTCGTGGTTCTGATAATGGGTCATAAGTTTATATAACTTTTAGACCTACCCCAAAAGTGTAACTAATGATATCCACAAGATGTTATAGATGGGTTCTACATGGTATTACATTTGATGTAACATGTAGTAAAAATGTATAATAGATTTTCCGAAAGTTGTTTTGGAAAATATCATAAAGGGGTAATGTATATAGTTTCCTAAATTTTTTCAAAAGATGTAACAACTGGTTTCAGTGTCATATGTCTATTAATATTTATTGAATTTTAGAGAATGATGGATTTGTGTGAAAAAAAGGAAACACCGCAACATTGTGGTTTATAAAATATCTTGATCTATCATTGTATGATCCATGTCGTAGTGTGAGACACCATTCCAAGATGTTTTATTAATTGTATTTTCATTTCATGTGATAATTAGTGTGGATTTATATAATTCATATCCATTGTCTATAACATTAGGACATTCAATATTTTATGATGATTATGCAGAAGTTAAGACCAAAAATGATTTTTTACTATTAAACTATCAATGTGGATTTTAATTAAAAAAAATTAATAAACATGAAATGTTGGAGTTTTTTTTGAATCCTAACCTTATTATGGATAATAATTTGAATACCATTGATTTCTATATAATTTTTCTTTATCCTCATAAAATTTCAGGGTTCTTGAAATTTTTCGTTGATGAAATTATAAATCTCTCCTTCCCTCCCACCTTTAAACATTTCTTTAGGAAACCTAGGAATTGCGAGAGATAATTTTATTTAATATTAATATTATCACAATACAAGGATACTGTTACAGGAAGGATTTAACTAATATCTCATTATGGACAACAATTAACCATGTGAGCTATTTAGATAAACCAGATCATTAAGGTGAAAGGAATGTCATTATATATTTGTTTTATTATTCATTGTAAATGTAAAGAGATATTATATGTAACACCCCCAGCTTCTATGGAATGTTTCCCTTTGAATAATGAAATTGCTCGCATTGTACGCAACTTCGAGATTCTATCACACTACGACCAATCAAACTAGCCATTATGAATAGTAATATACAATTTTTGCAATTTTATAAATTTTGTCTTTCAAAATGGACTTCATTTTTGGATTAGGAATATCTAAATTATCTTTGAGTGATTTTTTGGTATTTTTCTAAAAACTGTTTATTTTTTATGAATAGTGAAAAACATTGCGTTATTGGTTAAAAACAAGATTTTATATAAAGAATTATTTATTTTATTTAAATTCATTTGATGTCAAAATAGATATATAATACCAACATTAGTTCAATGTAATTCACTGGATTCATTTTATATCAATCATAGATATATAAAAATTATATTGTACTTGTTACCGTATTTTTTCCACCTCCTAAGAGCATTAGAAAATTTTCCTAAAACATAATTTTACTGCTTCTGTGAGTTAAATTTCAAAACTCCAAGAGACACAGTTGGCATAAGTAAGTAAAATTTAGTTCAATAAGTTGAATTTTTTTTGTGGTGAATAGTAATTTTTACTTTTATTTACCAAGGATAAAAGTAAATAGGGTCATTATGTGCAAAAATGATATCATAATTATCCTAACACATGTCTCAATTATATTGGATAAGTATAATTCGACCAAAAACAACCTTATGAATAAAATATGATCCCCCTTGGTCTACATGGAATAGATTAGGACATTTATTATTACTTTATTTAAAGAAGAGTTTAAAGAGTTAAATTCAATGTTTAATAACTAAATCATTTTTGATATGGGGTTACACACAATATAAATTCTACTATAAATATTTATTATAAATATAATAATATTTCTTATATAATCGTATTTTATTTATAATTTTTAAACTTTAAATAATTTAATTTATTTATGACATAATGATGATGCAATAATTACTTTATTAATGAAATATTAAAATAATTGATATTATAAATAACCATCTAAATGAAAATTTAAACTTATGATTAATTCGAATCATTTTCTAGGTTAATATGACATTTTAGGATTGGTTAAATAAATTTTACCCTAAGTGGTAAAATTTATATGGATTTCAAAAAAAATCAAATACCAAATAGTGTCAAAATTGACATAATTGAGTTTTTAAAACAA
Organism: Viscum album; assembly: GCA_963277665.1. Lineage (NCBI taxonomy): Eukaryota > Viridiplantae > Streptophyta > Magnoliopsida > Santalales > Viscaceae > Viscum > Viscum album. The sequence continues at coordinate 1,084,334,992 of OY728151.1, forward strand.
ATAATATATTATTAATTGATATAACATTCCTAAAAATCTAATGTTTCGAAAAAAGGACTTCGATAAAGTTATATGTATTAATAATGAACCACATGGGGTTCTCTTGAAGTTTATATTATGTTTATTAACCATATAATATAAAAATACAATGAGACGTGGTCAAAGGAAAACAATTTAACTAAGAGTAAAATCTATAAGATAAGGTTAATATGATGACCTAACCTGTCAAAAACCTATTAGTTGATATGTTTTAACCAATCCCCGCCTTATCTTCTAAAAAATGTATTTGTATCCATTAGAACCCGAAAATAATTTTGTTATAAAATAATATTTCAAGAATTTCCTAAAGTAACCCTCACCTCTCTTATCGAAGGGTACTTCCACTTCTCTTAATTTCACACCTACAAACCATTTGTCTCATTCAAAACCTACCAAAATATCCTCCAAAATTTCCTACCTTAATCCTAGAGGCTTACCTTTGGTCAGAAATCCAACCTACGGAGCCCTTTTGATCAAATCAAAAGGAAGAACACGGAAAAGAAGTAAATATTTCATCACCTCTTTCAAGTTCTTTTCTTATTCCACTTCCTCTTTCTTTGTTGTTTCCATTATAAAATAATAACTAAAGTACATTCTATATATTATGATGTTATTATAAATATGATACAATAATATTCATTATTCTATCTGTCCTATAAATGACAAAGTCACCATACGTGCATACGTACTGCTTACCGTCTCCACCTCGTGGTGTAGTTGGTTATTCAAACACATCATTATTTAGATGGGTATAATAATGAGTATAACTAATGTAAATAAAAAATATAAAATTTTAATGATTATTTATATATAATATACCATCCAATTACATACAGTTTATCCATCAATATAATGACATTTTTGCTCGTGCGTACGTATAGATTACAGTCTCCATGAACTTGATGAGAGCCATCCTAACAATTCAATAATAATTTTCATTTGATAACTAAAAATAATTTTTATGAACACAATATCATTTTTTATATCAATAAAATAAATCCTATCTATAATAAACATGACTTACGTAACCAAGAATATAAAAGAAAACAAATCATTTAACACCCGAAATGATGAGAGTACTGAAATATTTTTAATAGAGCAATATTAGAGGATCATATATGATATCATTTTTATGTATATGGTTCTTTAATATTATAATAACAATAATTTTACTATTATAAAATAGGTTAACATACCCTCGACCTAAGATAATTACAAGGTGGGGGTTAATTACACAACTTCTTTATTATCAGAGGTTTTTTTACGTAAGTATCTACTGGGACCTCTTTAGCCTCCACATCCGTGTTTTATTAAAATTGTAATTCAAATTTTTTTTACTATTTACTATACTATGGTTTAAAGTCATTTACACCCATATTTGACCATATATTTATTTAGAAGAATCATTCTGTTCTTTTCCAAAGAAGGTACTTTATGACCTTTTCAACAAAATTAAGGATAGAATGTCTTTTTTTAACTTATACAATGGGTGTGGCTATTTTTTCCGGTTATATCATTGTCGAAGCATCCCATAAAATATTATAAGAACATTTTCAAAAAAATTCTTTTATAATTATATGACTTTTAAATGATTTCAAAATAAAAAGGTATATTTCTCTAAAAAAGTTTTAATTTCATATATGTCAACATCATTGATGGATTTTCAGCTTGTTTAAAGTTTATTTGTTTTCATACAAAACATCCATATTGTATTGAAGGTTATTTTATATGTGTGACTGTAGATGTGTTGTTTTTACGCCATTGATGGTTTATGGATAAAGTATTGAAATTTATTTTGCTAGTTTTAAAACGAATTTTTACGTTATTTTTAAACCATTTCATATAAGGAATGCATTGGACTTAGTAAGTGACAGGTGGAGACCTCTATATCTCCTTGATGAATTAGTAGGTCTCATGATACAAACAATTGACTTGGCACAAGTCCTAGGTAAAATCTTATTGGTTGTCTTGGCATAAGGCCATGAATATGTGGTTATGAAGTCCTGCATTATGCATTCCATCATTATGAAAGTGGCTATTGATGTTGCTTGTGATTATTCGACTAGTAGAATGTCCATGTGAATAAGTAAGTGAAATTATTTGATTTTATCATTACCATATTAATGCTGATGTTTATGTTTAAAAGTATTTACTTAGTCTTATAAATTTCCTTACATTTTTATGCTTATATATGACTGTTTCCGCTATATTGTTATCCTTACTGAGCATATGAGCTCACCCCTTTCAATGTTTTATTTTTCCTAGGATGTGAATAAGTATTTTATGGTGGACCAGCAAGTATAGGATATGGATATATGTGTGTTCAAATGGGGTGAAATTTTTTTTGATGTTTTTATTTAATGATGTAATGTAAAACTTATGAATGTATCTAGTAATTCCATGGATACTTAACTAATTGTTATTTTGGTACATGATTACTTGTATAATGCCAATGTTATGTAATAATTCAAATGACTCTAGGTAACAGAGGTAGGGGCATTACAGTTGGTATCAACAGATGTTTATTACAAACCTTGGAAGATAGATTTAGAAAAATTCTGATTAGAGAACACTACCCTAAGATAGACATTGAGGAATTGTATAGAATAACTTCTTAGAATTTTGGTATCATGGATATTTTGTGAGTTTTCCACGAAATACATTCTTTTATAGATACAAGAAGGTAGAGGCACCTCTGGCCGAGATGAACCTAGGGGTAAATCCCAAAAACACCTCATTGAGCTAGACTCGAACGGGAACTGGTGCACGAAAATAGGCCTTGCTGCACTCTTGGTTAAAAAACCCCATAGGGATATCCATAGGATAATTCTCATTTTCATTAAAACCAATTATGAATGGTTTATGAGTATATAATTCCTTAAAGAAATTTTTTTTATGATTATGGATTATATCCATAAACAGTGAAATTTATGATAAGTGTTTTGAAATTTCAGAATTATATATTGTGATTCATAAACTAACCTAGTGTATTCCATTGTTTAGAAATGGCGCCTTGTGGAAGGAATATAAACCTTATCAATACACGTAATCGATATAAGGATTTCCCTTCAACGCAAGATAATTATTGTCGAGCTAGTGAAGAAACTGGTGCTGATCATCTTATCATCTTACTGGGACAACTCACTCTGGTTATGAATAAAAACCTTACCCGTGTGGAGCACCCTAATCCGAGACGTGGAGGAACAATGTTAGACGGATTCATGAGGGATGAAACACCATCATTAAATGGGAGTACAAATCCATTTGTATCTGATCAATGGATAAATTCCTTAGAGAAAATATTTCAGGATTTTAAGAGTAACGAAAGGGAAAAAGTTATCCTGGCAGTTTATCGCCTCATGGGAGATACAGATCAATGGTGGTCATTAATCCAAAACAAAAATGAAGATGAATATGTATCAAGTATTTAATGGTGGGAGTTTAAATATATTTTCTTATAAAAATAATTTCCTTGTGATCATCAAGCCGATATAGAAAGGGAATTTCCCAGTCTACGAAAAAAGGAGAATGATAATGTCGCAAAGAATGATGTTAACATTTCAAGGTTAGAAAGGCATGCTTCAAATTTTATACGTAATCCAAAAATTAACATTGACCATTTCTTTTATAGGTTAATAAAACTTCTCTATCGAGCATTAGTCTTATAATCCTTCTCATCGTACCAAGATATTTTTTCATACGTTGTCATAACATAAAAAGAATTTTCTAAGAAATAAGAATTTAAAGCAAAGAAAGAGAAAAAGATATCAGCTGAACACTCTGGAAATGTAATTAAGGGGAAGTAGGGAAAGGTTGAAAATCCATCATTCGGTAAATGTGGGAATAAACACCCAAGTACTGGCCCGAATGGAATGGGAGTCTATCTTAAGTGTGTTGAAAAAGGACACCATGATCGTGATTGCAAGGGGAAGAAAGAGGTTTTCAATGTTGAATGCTAAAATTGTAGAGAAAAGGGGAATTATTCAAATGAATTTCCTAAGCAGCAAGGGAACATACCTCAAAAAAGGCCAAGGGAGAAAGGCCAAGCTTATTCAATCCCTACTGTTGAGGTTGAAGCTATGAAACACAAGGAGGTAGGTAATTTATTGTTTCCTCATGTTTAGCCAATGCTTTATTTGATTTTGAATCATCGCATTATTTCATATCATCCTAGTTTTCTAAGAAAATTAGATATTTCCACTTTGATATATGCGTGGATTTTTCAGTCAAAACTCTTAAGAGAAGTATCATTGCAACAAATTTTTTTGAATCAGTTGCCATTATGACATATAAATTTTTTTCATATGTTGATCTCATTGTCATACCAATGATTTAATTTGATATAATCCATAGTATGTATTGTCTTTCAGACCATGATGTGAAAATATATTGTAATAAGAAAGAGGTTACAATTTTCGATGATGATAAGGAGTACCTTATCTTTAGTGCTGATATGTCACCACCAGATTATTATCTAGATCCACCCCAAGTAGCTCAACTAAATTCAATTATTGGGGAGGAAGAGAATAAAATAACTATATGTGAGGAAAAGAATGTTTTAATAGGGTATGTACCTATTTTTCCTTAATATGTTGATGTGTTTCCAGAGGATTTACCGGGACATCCTATACAATGATAAATTGAGTTTTCCATTGATTTAATTCATGGTTCAAGGCTCATATCGAAGTACCCTTATATAATGGACATTGTGGAATAAGAGGAACTAAACAAACACCTAGAATAATTGAGTAATAATAAATTTATTACCCCTAGTGTTTCTCTATGGGGATCCCCATTTCTTTTTGTTAAGAATAAAGGTGAATGTATGAGGGTGTGCATTTAATATAGGGAGATAAATGATATAAAAATAAAGAATAAGTTTCCCCTACCTCGTATTGATTATTTATTCAACCAACTTCACAGAACATAATATTTTTCAAAAACTGACCTCCAATCTGTATGTCATCAGTAGTGTGTGAATAAGGAAGTCATTCTAAAAACAACATTCCGAATCTGGTATGGTAATTACGAGTTTACATTAATGCCTTTTGGATTGACTAATGCACTCTTTGTCTTCATGGATCTAATGAATATATTCATTATGAAATATCTTAATGAATTTGTAGTGGTGTTTATTGATGATATTTTGGTATACTCAAAATGATACAAAGATCCTGAAAATTACTTGCGCATTATCCAAATGAATCAAAGAAGAAATGAATTATATGAGAAATTTAGCAAGTGTGAATTTTGGCTTTAGGAGATTTATTTTCATGGCCATATGGTCTCTAAGGATAGAATCGCTTATGATCCATCAAAGACCAAGGCCTCCAAGAATGGCCAGCACTGAAAAGTATAACTGATGTCTGTATTTTTATTGGTTTAGAAGGTTTTTTATCGATGTTTCGTTCAAAATTTTTCCAGGATGGCTAACCCATTAACCCAGCTCACATGTAAAGGGGTTATGTTTGTTTGGAAAAAATCGTGTGAAGAATGTTTTGAATAATTGAAGAGATGATTAGTCACTTCTCTTATCTTGACTCCACCTTCAAGTAATGATGGGTTTGGTATTTATAATGATGCTTCAATGAAAGGACTTAGTTGTGTCTTCATATAGAATGATAGAGTTTTTTCCAATGCATCATGACAGCAAAAGATCAATGGAAAAACTATCCCACTCATGACCTTGAGTTAGCAGCTGTAATATTTTTTCTAAAAATATAGAGTCACTATCTCTATGGTGAATATTGTTAGATTTATACAGATCAAAATATTTTGAAGAATAATTTCACACAAAAACAACTCAACATGAGGCAAAAGCAATGGCTTGAACTACTCAAGGATTATGATTGTAATATACACTACCACCCGGGAAGGAAAATAATGTGTTAGATGCTTTGAGTAAAAAAGATCATGGAGTTTTGAAAAAGATGAGAATTGAAAGGGATCATATTTTCATTGATTTAGTAAAGATAAATATGGGAATAACCATGGAAGGTGAAACATTAATTATTTTTCAAATGGGTTCTAAACTGTCTTTTCTAGAAAGGGTAAAGAGTTCTCAAACTGATGATGGGGAGTTTCAAAAAAAATTAAGCAGTAAATGATGGGAGATTGAGGGACTTCATATATGAATATGGGATTTTGAAATTTGTGAAAGATTTTTGTTCTCGATTTAACTGATCTAAAAAGGGGATTGTTGAATGATGCTCATAGATCCTTTTTATTTATACACCCTAGTAGAACTATGATGTATAGAGATTTGAAGGGATATTTTTGTTGGGGCGACATCAAGAGGGAGATTACTGATTTTGTGTCAAGATGTTTGGTTTTTCAACAAGTGAAAGATGGAAGGAAATAGCCTGGAGGAGTCATGAAAACTCGTCCCATACCTGAGTAGAATTGGGATAATATTAAGATGTGCTTTGTCATGGGGATAACAAAGACTCCTAGATGGAATGATGAAATATGGGTCATTATTGACCATCTTAATAAATAATCACATTTTCATGCTATAAGAAACGATTTACCGCATTAACATATGGAAAGACTATATATTAATGAAGTTGTAAGACTTCATGGAGTACCACTATCCATTGTTTTTTATCATGATCCACGTTTTTTATCATGATTCAGGATAAGTATTTAGAAGGTCCTAGATACTGAACTTCATTTGAGCACTACCTACCACACACAAACTGGTCAACAATTAGTAAAAACTATTCAAACCATAGAAGACATGTTCATATCTCTCTCACCTGACATTCTGGGTATGTGGGATCAATATTTACCTATGGTAGAATTTTCCTAAAAATATATCTTCCATTCATGTATTCATATGGCACTATATGAACTGTTATATTTCAAGAGATGTCTCGCACCAATTTTTTGGGATGATGTATGTCAAAGGAAACTCGTAGGCCAAGAACATGTTGAGAAAAAATTGGAAAGGGTGTAGGTTATCCAAACCTAGATCAAAGCATCCCAAAGTAGGCAAAAGACATATACCGATAACCGAAGGAAGGATTTGTAACATCAAGTAGGAGACCATGTTTTCAATATGGTATCTCCATGGAAGGGTGTTATACGTTTTGGTAATAAGGGTAAATTGAGTCCCAGGAACATCAGACCATTTGAAATTCTAGAAAAAATTTAGGTTGTAGTTTATCATTTGGAAATGCTTCCAAGTCTCTGCAAGGTTCATGATGTGTTCCATGTATCACTGTTGAGAAAATACATGCCTGACCCAACACATATACTCAACTATGAGAAAATTGAACTGGAACCTGGTCTATCTTATTGTGAAGAGCTTGTCAAAATTCTTGATACTTGAGAACAAGTGCTGAGAAGTCAGACGACTCCTCTGGTAAAAGTTCTATGGAGAAATCATAAGATGGAAGAGGCAACATGGGATCCCAAGAAACTTATGATGAAGAACCACCCGAATCATTTTATGTAGTAATAGTCTAGACATTTTGAGGATGAAATTATTTTAAGGAGGGTATAAAGTAACACCCCAAGCTTCTATGGTACATTTTCCTTTGAATAATGCAATAGCAAGCATTGTACGCAACGTTGAGATTCTAACACACCGCGACCAATCAAAATAGCAGTTATGAATAGTATTACTAAATTTTTTAAATTTTAAAAATATTATCCTTCAAAATAGACTTTATATTTGGATTCAGAATATCGAAATTATATTAGGGTGAATTTTTTTTATTTTTCTGAAAACAACCAATTTTTGATGAATAGTGAAAAACACTACGTTATTGGTTTAAACCATCTTTTTATTTAAATAATTATTTATTTTATTTAAATTTATATTAGGTCAAAATAGATACATAATGCCTATATATGTCCAATTTAATTCATTGGATTCATTTTATAATAAGATTAGATTTATAAATATATTTTTTTTACTTTTTACCATTTGTTACCCACCACCTATGAGCATTTGAAAATTTGCATAAAACATAATTTTACCACTTATATGAGTTGAATTTCAAAAATCCGAGAGACATGGTTGATATCAGTAAGTAAAATGTGATTCAATAAGATGAAAATAATTGTTGGTGAATAGTAATTTTTTACTATTATTTACCACAGTTTAAAGTAAATAGGGTTATTAAGGGTAAAAATGATATCATAATTACCCTAAAGTGTTTCCTAATTCTATTGGATAAGTATAATTAGACCAAAAACAAATTTAGAAAGAAAATATGATCCCCTTTGGTCCACTTGGATTAGATTATGACATTTATTATTATTTTATTTAAAATGAGTTAAAAGATTTAAATTCAATGATTAATAACTAAACCATTTTTAATATAGGGTTACAAAAAATATAAATTAGAATATAAATATTCATTATAAAGATAAATATATTTCCAACATATTGGTATTTTATTTATAATTTTTATACATTAAATAATCAAATTTATTTATGAAACAATGATGATGTAGTAATTACCTTATTAATGAAATATTACAATAATTGTCATTATAAATATCTAAATAAATAAAAATTGATAATTTTAATGAATTAAAATAGTTTTATAAGTTAATATGACATTTTAGGTTTGGTGTAATAAATTTTATTTGAAGTGATATAATTTTTATGCCTTTCAAAAAAAATCAAATACTAAATAGTGTAAAAATTAACATAATTGAGTTTTTAAAACAATTACTATATTATTAATAGATATAATATTCCTAAAAATATATGGATTAGAAAAAGGACAAAGATAAGGTTATATATATTAATAATTAACCACTTGGGGTTTGCTTGGATGTTTATTCTATGTGAATTAAACATATAATATAAAAATACTTGGAGACATGATAAATGTAAAACTATTTAAATAAGAGTTAAATCTAAACGATAAGGTTAATATGATGACCTAGCCCTGTCTAAAAACTATTGATTGAGAGTTTTTTGTCCCATACCCACCCTATCCTCTAAATAAATCATTTTGGATCCATTATAAACCGAAAAGTATTTTATTATAAACTAATATTTTAAGCTTTTTTTAAAGTGACCCTCACCTCTCTTATAAAAGGGTACTTACCCTTATCATAATTTCACATCTCGAAGTGAATTTAGACAAGTAAAACCCTGGATAAACCTTCTCCAAACATTACTCATTTAATAATAGAGGCCTTACTTTTTTCATAACGCCATCCTAATGATTCCATTTGATCAAATCAAACGGAAGAACCCGAAGAAGAGGTAAATTTTTCATCACCTCATTCAAGTTCTTTTCTTCTTCCACTTCCTCTTTCTTTGTTGTCTCCATTATAAAATAATAACTCCATTATCTTCTATATACTTTTATGTTATTATAATTATGGTACAACCATATTCATTTTTCAATCCATTCTATCAATGAAAAAGTCATCATACATGCGTACGTACAGCTTACCGTCTCCACATTGTGGTGTAGTTTGTTATTCAAACAATTCATTATTTGTATGGGTATAATAATGAGTATAAATAATGTAAATAATAAATATAACATGTTAATTATTATTTATATATGATATACCATCCAATAACATATGATTTCTCGATCAATATTATGATATTGTCTCTCGTGCATACGTACAGATTACCATATCCAAGAACAAGATGAGATTCATTTCCCCATCATAACCATTAAAGAATAATTTTCATTTTAGGACTAAAAATAATATTTATGAACATAATATAATTCTTTATATGAATCAAATAAATTATATACATAGAATACATATCTTACATATCCAATCATATATAGGAAAATGAATCAGTTAAAATTTGAAATGATGATACTACTGAAATATTATTAACAAAGCAATATTAAAAGATCAAATATGATATCATATTTATGTATATTGTTCTTGTATAATTTAATAACAATAATTTAACTATTATAAAAGAGGTAAATTTACCCTCATACAAAGATAAGTACAAGGTAAGGGTTAATTTCACGATCTCTTTATCATATGTGGTTGTTTATACGTAACTATCTATTAGGACCTCTTTATCATCCAAATTCGTGTTTTCTTAAAAATTTAATTCAAAATCATTTTTATATTTACTATACTATGGGTTAATGTCATTTATACCCTTATTTTACCATATATGATTTGAAAATAATCATTCCGTCATTTTCTAAACAATGTACTTTATGACCTTTTCGACAAAATTATGGAAAGAATGTCTTTTTTTGACTTATAGATGGTTGTGGCTATTATCTGCCAATATATCATCATCAAAGTGTCCCAAACAATCTTAGACGTATATTTTAAAAATAAATTTTTTCTTTTTTAATTATATGAATTTTAAATGATTTTAAAATAGAAAAAAATATTTCCCTAAAAAAGTTTTAATTCAATCTATGTCAACATCCTTGGATAGATTTTAATCTTGTTTGAAGTGGATTTGTTATGATACAAAACATCCATATTGTATTGATGGTTATGTGATATGTTCGACTATCGATGAGTTATTTTTTCACCATTCATTGTTTATGGATAAAGTATTTACATTTTGTATAATAGTTTTAATACGAATGTTTATTTTATGTTAAAACATTTTCATATGAGGACTGTTTTGGACTTAGTAAGTGACGGGTGGAGCCCACTATAGCTACTCGATGCATCGGTAAGTCTTATGAGAAAAAATAGTGTATTGGCACAAGGCCTTGATAAAATCTTTTTTGTAGGCTTGGCACAAGGCCTGGACTATGTGGTTATGAAGTCCGGCATTATGCATTCCATCATTCTAAAAGTAGATATTGATATTGCATGTGATTATTCATCTAGAATAATATCCCTGTAAATATGTAAATAGAATTATTTGATTTTATCTTTTCCATATTATGCGTAATTTTAAGATTAAAAGGCTTTTGTTTTAGTGTTATATATTTTCTTAAATGTTTATGATTATTTATGAAAGTTTCTGCTATATTGTTATCCTTACTAAGCATCTGAGCTCACCACTTTCTATGTTTTTTTTCCCATGATGTGAAGAAGTATTTTATGGTTGACCTACAATTATAGGATAATGGTATAAGTGTGTTAAAATTGGAAACATATGTTGTTGATGTTTTTGTTTCACGATTTAATGTAAAACTTATGGATGTATCTAGTACTTCCAAGGCTACTAAACTGATCGGTCTTTCATGACATGATTACTTGTATCATTCCAATGTTATGTAGCAATGAACTGACTCTGGGAAACTGGGGTCGGGGTTTTACATTATAGTCCTAATTGATTTTTTTATTTCTTTTGATTCATATTCTTCTTCTTTGTATTTTTTTGGTTCCCTGATATCCCTATAAAACTAGACAATACTAACCATTACATACAGGTTTTAACCTATGAAACACAGAAACACATCATATCCAATAATTCAAAGTTCATGTAAGACCTTTTAATTAACTAAAGTACATTAACATTTAATTATTCATGTATAGAATTAAATTCATAAAATCATATGATTATTAAGTATAAAAATGTTTAATAATAAATTAATACTTAATATACATGTCATGACCCGTCCTCGGGGCCCGTACTGTGACTACCCCAGGCCCGCCTTCTATAGGCCAGGGGCTGGAGACTAGCAGAAAGGCATAAATCCTGGTAAAAACGGAATGCATTGCCTTTGTAAAGTAAACAAACACCACAGAGCAAGTAAGAAGAAGAAGAAAACAGAGAGTAAAAGCTGGTACAACAGTATGTGCGTAAAAGTAAGTGGGCTAGAATACAATCCCAAACTGAAAGTAAAGTACAACTCGAAAGGTAAAACAACAACTGAAAAGTAAAGCCGCAAAGTTGAGCCGTCCACTGGGAGTCCCACCTGATGGGTGGTTACAGAAAGCCCCCACTGCTCCTCAGGTCCAGCCTATCGCTCCGAGTACGTCCTGCCCAGTGGTCCACATCCAGGTACCGTCCAACTCCGCAAGCCTCCACCACGATCAGCATTGTCCATCGTCTGCAACCAACACAATGTAGTGAGGGCATGTACTGTGCAGGGGTGAGTATAAGCTACTCAGTGGGGACCCCGAGACCCCCGATGGTCTCCCAAAATCCGCAAAGGATAAACCACAAAGGAAAGATACAATCACAAAGTAACAACCGACACTGCTTAGGTATATTCCCATACATATACCTAAGTCATCAATTCCAATATGCTCTAACCCCTGAGCCCAAGTATAACCCAGTCCACACAGGAAAGCATACGAATTCCACACGGGAAAGTAAAACGTAATCAACACAGGATAGCACAACACAATCCACATAGGAAAGCAAACATGATTCATCTCACATAGGTATACTTCTTCGAAAGACGATATAGATGATCACTGATCCATATAAGTCGTCGGACCCACAAAAGATCGATAGGTACTAACCCCCGCAATGACCCACACAGGATCGGACCCACACAGGATCTATAGGCGCTGGCTCACACAGAACCGCTGAGCGCTGACCCACACAGGATCAGAACCACACAAGATCGGTAGCACTGATCCACAGAGGATCGCTGAGTGTTGTAGTCGTCGACGTCGAATCCACTGAGGATCTCTGCACAGTCGTCGTCGCAGTCACAGTAGTAGTCGCAGCCAGCTCTAGGGTGCCCGCACACAACAAGCTCGTTTGGGATGGTCCGCTCAACAAGCCGAGAGTCTGATACATCAACTAACACATAGTCCAGAGTTGATGTATCCAAAAGTTCCATATCGTCAACAAGAACCCAACGTCGCAGACGGTGCGTCAATCAGACGCCCAGTCTGAGAGTTATTGGCCTTTTCGTCCTAGGGGGACCGGTTGGTTTTTAAGGCAAAACAAACCCGAACATACTCCACCTAAGTCCAAACCTCGTGCGGAGTAAGCCAAAAGATCCGTCTCACTAAGAGGAATCCAACAAAGTCGACGGCACGTCAATCGGACATCCTAAGATTATGATATGAGTGTTTCCACTCCGAGGGCCCGGTTGGTTTCGTGTACGAACCAACTCGGGTGAACACAAAGTATTCTGAAACCTTGAGTGCGATATACCAAAACGACCGTCTAGATTGAAGGATCGCATCGCAACTGACGATACGTTGATCGGTGGTCTGTAGCACATGTTATGGGCATAAGACCGAAGACGGTCCGAAAACGGGGGTTTCGCGCCCGGACAGATCCGGCCCGAGACCCCCCGGTCGGCCCGAACAGGGTCGACCCGCCCCGGGTCCAGGTTGGCCCGGCCCGACATGGCCCGGCCCTGCGTGGCCCATCCTGGGTGCGGCCCGGCCTGGGCAAAGCGCGCACAGCGCGCTAGCCAGGCGCTCGGCCAACTGGTCGAGCCGTTTTGGCGGGGGGGGGGGGGGGGGGGGGGGCGCCTGCCCCACTGGTGTAACCATGGCCCCCCAATTATGGGGGCTGTTTTGTGCTGGCCGGCCGGGGGTTTGAACCCTCGAATGTACACCTATTCGGCTGGCCCGCCCCGGTCGGCCAGTTTCTGCCTCCACGGGATCGGCGGCGGTCAGTCCCCTTCTTCGCCAACACCGACAGCCCGGAACCGGCCGCCGGTCACCATGCTCTGTCGCGGCCTAGAACTGGCCGCGACTTGGTTCGTCTGGCGCGGTGCAACGGCACCATGCCCTTCCGCCGTGGCCCCGCTCTGGATGTGGTGTCTATAGTTTTCTTTGAAGCATCACGACGACGTCGCGTCCTTGTTCAACTTCATGGCGCGGGGCGACAGCGTCGCGCATTACTTGTCGTTCGATCCTGTGTGGTGCGACGGCACCACGCCATTCCATCCCAACCACAAAGAATCAAACAAGGATAAAGGAGGAGGGTCGGCCGTGTTTGTTCGGTCCGGCCCCCTCTCGTTAATCGTTATCATTTGGTCGTATACCTACGAAGAACGACAAACTAGAAATCACGAATGAAAATAATTAAATAATCCCCTACCTTGATAAAAGAGATGACGAACATCAGCATCGCAAAGCGAAGATTCGATGACGTTGATGGAGATTTTGTCACTGAAAATAGTCGCAAAAATAGAGGTCACGGAAGAAAAACATCGTGGAAGAAGACGTCGCGTCGTGGGTCGGTGTTGCGGAAGACGGTCTCCGAGGGCTCGGCGCTCCACGTTGGAGATCGTTCGTTCTTCACGTTCTTCATCATAGAGAATAAAGAACTCAAGACTTCCTTAGCTTTTTCTCCAAAGGCTCTGAAACAACTAAACACCAACCCAATAATATAAGTTCTTAACTTATTTTATTAAAACATCAAGGATTTTGATATTCAAGTGTTTGAATTCCACATTAACTCACCTCATTAATTCCATAAGTTAATAAACATAAGTTAACAAAATTAATGGGAGTTGAGGAGGTTAGAGGATATGAAGGGGTGGGGTTCTTGTGGGCCCCACCTCCCTCATAACCTCCCAAGGGAGGTTGGTTAGTTACCCAACTTCCATCCAAGGATTAAACACATAGAGTAAAAATAAAAAATTGTTGTTAAATATTTATTTTTAACTTCCACAATTTTTACCAACTTCTCTCGTGTAAATGCAACTCCGGATTTAGCGTTCCTAAGAAATTACCGGCACTGTGGTTCCATTGGTACCCTCATAATTTGATTCCAAGCACTGGTTCAAAAGATAGGAATTCCCGCTCATTCGTTCACTGAACGTACCCGAGCTAATCTTCAGATAGAAATTCCGGGCACACCGGGCCTCGGAATCAAGTGCTGTCTGAAACTTCGTTCTTGTAAAATCCCAAAGAAAATTAAGAAAAAATATTCCTTGAATTTTATGGGTCTTTACATTACTCCCACCTCAGTGATTTACATCCCCTTAAAGATACATCGAAAACTAGGGAAACAAATGTGGGTACTAAGCACGCATCTGAGCCACCCGCTCCCAAGTGATCTCCTGGAGGTTCCAATGCTTCCATCTGATGCACACTAGAGGAATCGACTGCCCACATAGGACCCGCTCCTGTCGATCCTCGATCTCCACTGGGACATCCGCACAAGTCGCCCCATCATCAATGTCGAGCTCCCCATGGTCAATGATATGCGTCGGGTCATGCACGTATCTCCTCAACTAGGACACGTGGAAAACACCGTGCACCCGGTGCAACTAAGGTGGTAGAGCCCGACGATAAGCCACCTCGCCAATCCTACCGAGGACCTGGAACGGTCCAATGATGCGTGGAGAAAACATTCCGCCTCTTCAAAATCTCTGTAATCTACTTCGAGGTGAGACACACAAGAAGACGTGGTCGCCATCCTCGAACTCTAGTGGCCTCCGCCTCCTGTTATCATATGACTTCTTCCAGCTCTGAGCTGTCCTCATCCGCTCCTGGATGACCTGGACCTTCTCTTTCATGGCCTGGACCATCTCCGATCCCACTAGTGCTGACTCCCCAGGGTCTGTCCAGCATAAAGGAGATCTACAAGGTCGGTCTTACAACGCCTCGTATGGTGCCATCCTGATGGTGGAGTCGTAGATGTTGTTTCACGCGAACTCCACCAAGGGTAGGTGGTCCTCCCAGATGCAAACAAAGTCGAAGACACATGCACGGAGCATGTCCTTAAGATTCTGAATGGTCCTCTCTGTCTGACCACCCGTCTGAGGGTGAAAGGCTGTGCTCAGACGTAGCTGCGTCCCGAACGCCTCATGCAACCCCTTCCAAAGCCGATAAGTAAAGCGAGCATCTCGATCGGAGACGATAGATGATGGAACACCGTGAAACCGCACAATCTCCTGAACATAAAGTCATCCCAAGCTCTCCACTGAGCCCTGCTCTCTGATGGGAGGAAAGTGCGCCGACTTGGTGAGTCGGTCGACAATCACCCAGATATAGTCGTGACCTCTAGAAGTGCGTGGAAGTCCAGTCACGAAGTCCATAGATATCTCATCCCACTTCCACTCCGGGACCTCAAAGGGTTGTACCAAGCATGATGGTACCTGGTGCTCAGCCTTCACCTGCTGGTAGGTGAGGCATCGAGAAATGAACTCTGCCACAACCTTCTTCATGCCCAGCCACCAGTGCTGTCATATGAGATCCTAGTACATCTTCGCCACTCCAGGATGTAATGCCAAAGGAGAATTTTGAAACTCTATCAGCACCTCCTCCCATAAAGAAACTAGTACCAAGGTACGTCCTTTGAAAAGGATGTCGTGCTCTGCTCCAAAGGAGAAACCATCAGGTTCCTGTCCTGAGGATATCTGTGCACGCCGCGTCTCATAGTCAGAGTCCCCACGTTGTGCCTCTCTGATCCGCTGAAGTAGTGGAGGGGTGACTGTGAGAGACTGAAGGAAGGCTGCTCCATCCTTATCCCCGAAGGATATCTGCAAAGAGGCTAACTGCTCTGTCACCTCCTCGAGTAGCAGAATTCCCGTCCTCTTACTGAGAGTATCGGCTACCACGTTCCCCTTCCCAGGAGTATAGACTATCTCAAAGTCGTAGTCCTGGAGGAACTCGAGCCATCACCGCTGTCTCAGATACAGATCCTTATGAGAGAATATGTATCTGATACATTGATGGTCATAAAAGACTGTAATGCGCTCGCCCATCAGGTAGTGTCGCCATGTCTTCAGAGCGAAGGCCACTACTGCTAACTCCTAGTCATGGGTAGCGTAGTTTTTCTCATGCGGCCTCAACTGACGTGATCCATAGGCGATCACGGCCCGCTCATACATCAGGACTCATTCGAGTCCAGTCCCTGATCCATCGCAGTAGACTACGTACCCAAATCCATCCTCAGGCTACCTCAAGATAGGTGCGCTGGTTAATCTCTGTCTAAGCTCCTAGACGCACTGCTGACATCTGTCTGACCACACGAAGGGTTTCCCCTTCTTCGTCAAAGCTGAGAGTGGTGCCGCAACTCTGGAGAAGTCTATCACGAATCTCTGGTAGTATCCAGCGAGTCCCAAGAAACTCTGCACCTCCGTCACGCTCCTGAGTGGCTCCCAAGCTAGCACTTCCTCGATCTTCCAAGTATCCACTACAACTCCCACCTCAGAGATGACGTGTCCCAAGAAGTGGAGCTCACATATCTAGAATTGGAACTTCGAGAGATTACCAAAAAGCTGGTGCTCTCGGAGTGTGTCTAGTACAACCTGTAAGTGGTAGGCATGATCCTCCTCAGTCGTCGAGTAAATCAAAATGTCGTCGATGAAGACTACGACAAATCGATCGAGGTATGGCTGAAAGATCCTATTCATGAGGTCCATGAACACTATTTGAGCATTGGTTATGCCGAATGGAATAACCATGAAATCATAGTGGCCATACCGACATCTGAAGGTCGTCTTCTGCACGTCCTCGTCTCGAACTCTGAGGTAATGATAGCCTGACCTGAGGTCTATCTTTGAGAACCACTATGCTCCCTTGAGCTGATCTAAGAGGTCATCAATCCTCGGTAGCGGATACTTGTTCCTCACTGTCACCTGGTTCAGGCAACGATAGTCGACACAAAGTCGCAAGCTCCCATCCGCTTTCTTGGCGAACAATATTGGGGAAGCCTAGGGTGAAACACTGGTTCAGATGAACCGCTTGCCCTGCAAGTCCTCCAACTGTACCAGTAGCTCTCGAAGCTCAGCGGGGGCCATCCGATATGCTGGAGTCGATATCGTGGATGTCCCGGGGTATAGTTCAATATAAAATTCTACCTCTCTGTGAAGAGGTATCCCTGAAACGTTGTCAGGGAAAACGTCTACATACTGATCCACCACGGCGGGAAAACCAGAACTCCACACATCAACAGCTCCTAGGATGAGGCTAGCCAACTGGTGAGTGATGGGTTGTCCTCTCCTCTGCGGAAGTCCATCCTGTGCTGCAAAGCCTACCTTCTCGCCGGTGAAGGTGAACCTGCTCCCGTCGGTGCATACACATCGCACCTTGCGCCTAATACAGTCAATCTGTGCATGGACCGTAGACAACCAATCCATGCCCAAGATAACGTCATAAGGCATCGACGCCGCTACAAGAATATCCCATCTGAATCTCTCGCCTCCTAGAGTATGCTCACACTGCCGGCACCAGTGCGTAATCATCGAGTCTGCTCCCGTAGGAGTCTCTAGCCGTATGGATCGAGCCAACGGCTCTGTCGGAATCTCCGAGCTCCGAAAAAGGGTAGAGACTATGAAAGAATGAATCGATCATGTGTCTATAAGAACTGCAGCAGAGGTGGAATAGACACAGATAGTACCTCGAATCATCTCGGGCGCGCCGTGGTCGTAGGCCTCTGCTGCCTGGAGATGTGCATGTCTCTGCCCGCCAGCTCCCTGTGGTCGGGGTGGACCTCCTAGTGGTGGTGGTCGTAGGGTGTCAAAGCGTCGCGCACCAACTCCTGCTGCGCGCAGTAGGCTCACTGCGATGATCACCATGAGGTCTGCTGGTGTCCTCATTAACCTGAAAACTCTCACCACTGCCTCCAGCCAGTCCTCGGATGCCTGGGGGTCCGTCTCCCCGCGGAACATGGGTGATCGTTGGCGCTGGAACTCATGCAGTGCACTATGGCGATGTGCATTGTCAGCAGCTGGTGCTGGAAGCATCGGTGGCTCAGAGGGTAGAGCTACCGCCGGTGCCACTGCAAACAAAGGGCCCTGCACAGAGGCCTCGTCGTTCGGTGGGATGTCGTCACACTCGACTCTCGGAACCCTAGCTGGCTGCCGTCATGGCACCATCCTGAAAAGGAAAAAGGTGTGCCATGGTCAGAACAGTATACCTGGTGAGATGATACAAAGTAATCATGAAGAAAAATTGAAACACACATGCAATCAATGTTTTGGTGCATTAAGTCAGAAATCAGAAGTCGGGGTCCTAGTGTACGGATATGTCGGCCGCCGCACCAACACTGGACTCCCTGGACTGATAACCACACCCAATATGATTAACAATATTGCTTCACATAGAAAAGGATCAGAGTCCCAAGTTCTACGGTAGAAATGAACTCCTTTGATACCAATTTAACACGACCCGTCCTCGGGGCCCATGCCGTGACTACCCCAAGCCTTCCTTCCATAGGAAAGGGGATAGCGACTAGCACCAAGGCGTAAATCCCGGTAAAAAGGGAAGGCATTGCCTTTGTAAAGTAAGCAAACACCACAGAGCATGTAAGAAGAAGAATCAAACATTATGTTAATGTTGGTACAACAGTATGTGCGTAAAAGTAATTGGGCCAAAATACAAACCCAAACTGAAAGTAAAGTACAACTCGAAAGGGAAAACATCAACCGAAAAGTAAAGCCGCAACGTCGAGCCGTCCACTGGGAGTCCCACCTGAAGGGTGGGTACAGAAAGACTCCACTTCTCCTCGGGTCCATCCTACTGCTCCGAGTACATCCCGCCCAGTGGTCCACCTCTAGGTACCATCCTACTCTGCAAGCCTCCACCACGATAAGCGTTGTCTGTCGTCTGCAACCAACACAACGTAGTGCGGGCATAGCCCGTGAAGGGGTGAGTATAAGCTACTCAGTAGGGACCCCGAGACCCCTAAAGGTCTCCCAAAATCCAAAAAGGATAAACCACAAAGTAAATATACAATCACGAAGTAACAACCGATACTTCTTAGGTATATACCCATACATATACCTAAGTCATCAATTCCAATACGCTCTAACCTCCGAGCCCATGTACAACCCAGTCCACACAGGAAAGCATACGAATTCACACAGGAATGCAAAACGTAATCCACACAGGATAGCACAACAAAATCCACATAGGAAAGCAAACCAGATTCATCTCACACATGTATTCTTCTTCAAAAGATGATAGAGATGATCACTGATCCATCTATGTCGTCGGAACCACAAAGGATCGATAGGTACTAACCCCCGCAATAACCCACACAGGATCGGACCCATAAAGGATCTGTAGGCGCTGGCTCACACAGAACCACTGAGCGCTGACCCACATAGGATCAGACCCACACAGGATCGGTAGAAATGATCCACAATGGATCGCTAAGTGTTGTAGTCGTCGTCGTCGAATCCACTGAGGATCTCTGCACAGTCATCGTCATAGTCATAGTAGCATTCACATCCAGCTCTAGGTTTCCCGCACACAACAAGCTCATTTTGGAGGGTCCGCTCCACGAGCCGAGAGGATGATATATCAACTGACACATATTCCAGAGTTGATGTATACAAAAGTTTTGTATCGTCAACATGAACTCAACGTCGCAGACGGCGCGTCAATCGGACGCCCGGTCTGAGAGTTATAGACTTTTTCATCCGAGGGGCCCGGTTGGTTTTTTAGGAAAAACCAACCCGACCGTACTCCACCTGCATCCAAACCTCGGGCGGAGTAAGCCAAAATATCCATCTCACTAAGAGGAATTCAACAAAGTCGACGGCACATCAATCGGACGTCCGGAGCTTATGATATGAGTGTTTCCGCTCCGAGGGCCCGGTTGGTTTTGTGTACTAACCAACCCTGCCGAACCCAAAATATTCCGAAACCTTGAATGCGATATAACAAAAGGACCACCTCGATTCAAGGATCACATCGCAACTGACAGTGCATCGATCACGGGTCTGTAGCCCATGTTATGGGCTAAAGACCGAAGACGGTCTTAAAATGGGGGTTTCTGGCCCGGACCGATCCGGCACCGAGACCCCCCGGTCGGCCCGAACCGGGTCGACCCGCCCCGGGTCCGGGTCGGCTCGGCCCATCATGGCCCCGCGCGGCTCGGCCTGGGCACAGTGCGCCCAACGCGCTGGCCGGGCGCTCGGCCAAATGGCCGAGCCGTTTTGGCAAGGGGGGGCACCCGCCCACCTGGTGTAACCGCGACCCCCCAATTATGGGGGTCGTTTTGTGCTGGCCGGACAGGGGGATCGAACCCCCGGCTGCACACATGTCATGCCGGCCCACCCCGGCCGGTCGGTTTCGGCCTCCATGGGATCGGCGGCAGCCGGTCCCCTTCTTCGCTGACACCGGCGGCCCTGAACCGGCCGCTGGTCACCCTGCTCCGCCACGGCCCAGAAACGGCCGCGACTTGGTTTGTCCGGCACGGTGCGATGTCACCATGCCCTTCTGCTGCGGCCTCGCTCCGGCTGCGGTGTCTATGGTTTTCTTCAACACGGCTCGATGGCGTCGCGTCCTTGTTAAACTTCACGGCGCGGCGCGACGGCTCCGTGCTTTTCTTGTCGTTCGATCCCGCATGGTGCGACGGCACCACGCCATTCCATCCCAACCACAAAGAATAAAACAATGATAAAGGAGGAGGGTCGGCCGTGTTTGTTCAGTCTGGCCCCCTCTCATTAATCGTTATCATTTGGTCGTATAACTACGAAGAATGAAAAACTAGAAATCACGAATGAAAATAATTAAATAATCCCCTACCTTGATAAAAGAGATGACGAACGTCAGCGTCGCAAAGCGTGGATTCGAAGATGTTGATGGATATTTCATCGCGGAAAATAGTCGTGAAAAGAGACGTCGCGGAAGTAAAACTTCGTGGAAGAAGACGTCGCGTCGCGGGTCGGTGTCGCGGAAGACGGTCTCCGAGGGCTCAGCGCTCCATGTCGGAGATCGTTCGTTCTTCGCGGTCTTCGTCAATGAGAATGAAGAACTCAAGACTTCCTTAGCTTTTTCTCTAAAGGCTCTCAAACAACTAAACCCCAACCCAATAAAATAATTTCTTAACTTATTTTATTAACACATCAAGGCTTTTGAAATTCAAGTGTTTGAATTCCACATTAACACACCTCACTAATTCGATAAGTTAATAAACTTAAGTTAACAAAATTAATGGGAGTTGAGGAGGTTAGAGGATATGAAGGGGTGGGGTACGTGTGGGCCCCACCACCCTCATAACCTCCCAAGGGAGGTTGGGTAGTTACCCAACTTCCTTCCAAAGATTAAACACTCAGAGTAAAAATAAAAAATTGTTGTTAAATTTTTATTTTTAACTTCCACAATTTTTATCAACTTATCTCGTGTAAACGCCACTCCGGATTAAGCGTTCCTAAGAAATTACCAGCGCTGTGGTTCTATCTGTGCCCTCGGAATTTAATTCCGAGCACCAGTTCAAATGATAGGAATTCCTGCTCGTTCGTTCACTGAACGTACCCGAGCTAAACTTCGGATAGAAATTCCAGGCACACCGGGCCTCAGAATCAAGTGCCGTCTGAAACTGTGTTCTTGTAAAATCACAAAGAAAATTAAGAAAAATTTTTGCTTGAATTTTACGGGTCTTTAAAATACACATATGTATTAGAATAAAATTTAAATTTACAATAAGAATATTTTTTTCAATTATTTTTTGTATTAACAATAACATTTCACATAAATATATATTTATTTACATAAAAAGTATATAATTTTAGAAATTATCACCTAGAAGTTGGGATAAAGTAAATTTTTTATATTTTTCTGAAGAAATTATAGGGAGAATAATGAAAATATAATTAAAAACATATCATTTATGAACTACTCATTATCTGTTCATTACCGAAATATTTATGTGTATTTTTTATCGATAAAAAATTTATTAATGTTCTAATATAATTAAACTAAAAATATAAATATTCATATTGGATTTTTTTTGAACCTATGTTATATCATATCTATAAATATGTATTATGAATTTTACATTTATTATTTTACGACTAATTCTTATCAAACATAGAAACTGAATATAGTAAATTGGTTTTTATAGTAATAATCACCGATTCCAAAAAATTTAACAAAGTAATTTTTTTGGGAAAAAGTATGATATCAAAGAAAAATTGAATTATGATGATAATGGTAAAATAATATATATGGTTAAAACATTGTGGGAAATGGGCCTAAAATTCAAAAAAAACGATACCTCTAAAAAGTTGTATGAAGGATTTCATGAATTTATCAAATATTTTCATTAAAAATGAAAAATAATACATTAGAATAAATTAAATTAATATTTTGTTGGCATAAATAACTAAATAATCAATATTTAACCCTAAAAACCCCCTGTCAAGTGTAAATACCCACCAATTCAACTTTACTCCCCAATCAAATAACCTTGATCAATAATAAAATCTCATTTAAAATCTCAAATTTCTCTCTAATAATAATTCAATGTTCTATGGCATCCCTTTAAATATTTAAGAGTCCATTTTTTTTAAATAATTGTCCCCAATCCCCCACTTAACTTTCAAATGAAATAATTTTTATACTTTTTATATACTTTTATTATTATTATTCAATTTTATTGTTATATGTTTGATTTATTTTTATTTATATATTACTAATACTATTTCATTACAGTCTTTCTCGATGTTGTTACAATGTTGGTGTAAGTTTTCTGAATATATTCCCTTCATTAGTTGTTTTCAATATTTCATATTATTTTCATTTTAATGAGAAATAGTACTATGTTGATTTTCATAAATTTCATATTATACTATCAGTGAAATACAACTATTAACTTTCATTATACAATATTTATATATTGTAATAATTACCAACATCCCATAAAAAAACAAATCCCCAATTTTTTGTACATTAATGAGGGTGTGTATTCAAAAAATATAATCCTTCTACAAATACATGATAATGGATGTAGATAATGATTAGATACACATGTGGGTAATAAACCAAAATAAGGATTTTTGAATAACAACTCAATATTTACTTAGTTTATGATGAGTGGTTGGAAGAACGATCACAAGGATAGACACTATTAGGGGATATACTATGGATAATTCTAGAACTATTTTTTAACCACAATTAAGGATTATAAAATATGAATAGAGAATTAAATTCAATTAATATAATTATTCCATGAATGTACCATCCACCAAAACTTGTTATAATTTCTTCAATTGGGGTACTACCAATTTAATTTTGAATATCCCATAGTGTATAAAGATATTTTTTTAAAAATTAACCTATATAGACACATTATTCCATTGAAATGGGTTATATCTGAATCATTTTATAATAGAATATTATGTTCAATTTAACACCCCAAAATTTCAAAATATATTTCTCTTTAACTTAATTGTATGTATTCAATATCTTTGTTGGCACACAACATCGATCATGAGATGCATCGTGGTATATTATAACATAGTTTTTAATTTGTTACAAAGAATTAGAGTAAATTTATTTAAAAAATAATTATAATGTTATATATAATTAAAATGTATTTATTATTTCCAATTAAATTGTAACCCAATTTTTAATAAATTAATTTTATTCTACAAAAATATATTTTCTTCAAAAAAAAATATTTTATATTGTGCACAAACAATATAATTAATTTCACCTATATGTTAAAAATTATATATGAGGAAATTTATATCCTATTAAAAATTAAGATACCAAAATTATATTATTTGTAATTTTTTCATTTTTTAGGAAGATATTTATTTTTAAATGAATAATGAAAAAACTATTTTTTATGAAACTATAATTTTATTAAAAAATAAAAAGTAATTTAATAGTCTTATATTTTTTGAATATAAAGTTAATATATATTAAGAGAGATTCTAATTAATTATAAAGGGATAAATATTATACTCTATTATTGTATAAGTCAATTTTTATTCCATAAAATATTTTAATAGAAAATTTTTTCCATTTATATATATGTATTTATATTATAATTTGTTTCTAAAAATTTTAGAAATCGGGTCGTGAAAAATAGATTACATATCTTTAGGCCGAAGGTTCAAATTTCAGAAATTGGTGCCTTTTATTTTTATTTAATTTTCATAGAATCTATGATAAATATATCTGATATGGGTATGAAACAAATTAGTAAAATAGGGTTCAAAATTAGATAACACCTAAAAATATCCCTAATAATAGTGACTATTTTTTAAAAAAATTATTTGTAATACATTATGGATTATTTTTTGGTGTCAGTCTCTAATTCGATTTGATATTTTGGGGCCTAGTGAGCCTGTTATTAATATTATAAAAATATTAAATATATTAATAAAATGTGTAGGTAATTCAAATGAATTAGTTTAATGACACCCAAATAGTGTTACAGTTCATAAATTTGGGATGATAGTTTATTCTGGAATGTGTGATTTACCCTAAACACATACTAAGGATGGTTAGCATTGGACATCTTATTGAGGTAGCTGTTGGGGGTATATTTAATAAAAATATTATTGGTTATGATAAATTAAATAAACTAGAGATAACAATATAAGTACCCTATTAAGTTATTTCTCAAGTTTTATTAATATAAACCATGGATGGATTGATAGGATCTCTGATATATCATCACAGGATAATCTCATTAGAGGATGATGGGTGATAAGATCGTTGTGGATCAAGAGTATGAAAATGAAGGATGAATTCTTTATTTCTATGAAATGTTTTTTTGACCAATCATCAATCAAAATAGAGATAGGAGCCATTAATAATTTTTTCCCCTTCTTATTAAATTTCTAGAGTACGGATTTGATCTAGTTTACATGACCTCCAATTATTCTTTCTTTGCCTCAACCTAATATTTGAACTAGATTAATTTATTTTTTTAATTCTTTTTATGAAATTTTCTCACCATATAAATAGAAATTATATGATCATATTCCATGATCACATTGAAAAATATGATTACACCTTCTACATTCTGCCCAATCATTCTTTGTGTTCTTCATCATTGACAGGGACATGGTTCAACTTTTTTCGGGAATGTTCGAGCGTGATCAAACTACATAATTTGGGATGGTTATACACCTATTGAATGTTTTTTGTCTTCTATATATTTGGATATATTGTGGGTGATTATTTTAGGATCTATATAGAAAACTGAATAATTATTAAAAAAGATTCTCATCATATGGAACAAAAAATAGGATCTTTTAATGTTTTGATTCATGAAAATTTGGAACATAATAAAAAAACATAAAATATTATTCTAATTAAAATATTATTTATGGGTTCACCTAAATTTACATTTTTATAATATCATATCCTGGCGACATATAGTAAAGTAAAGGGGTGAGCATGAATCGAATCGAGGGAATATATAAGGGAGTCATTTAGCTTGTGATCACGAGGCATATAAATACACAGATGATGAATAAAAATATAGCATGAACTAGAGAACATAAATAATATAATAATAAAAATAAATTTTTTCATAACATTAAAATGTGGTAATAATATAAAAATGAGGCATTAATAGGAATATCACCATGGGTTGTCACCAAGGGGTCATATATAAAAATTAATATGGTTATTAACCATGGTATTTTATATCAAGTAAAATATTGAGATTAAATACTTTACCTAATGAATTGGAGTGTTATAAAGGAGAATAATTCATATGTATTAATTTCATGTGATCCACATTGATCTTAATATATAATATTTGCAATAACTAAAGGTAAATAAAGTATCATATTCATAAAATTTCATTGAGTTTGTAAGTACATAAATACATGACCACAACATAATATTTAACACAATGAAGGGGAATTTTGTAGGCAAATACCCATGAATAAAGATATTACTTTGGAATTCATAATATAATAATTTATCATTCAAAACATAGATATTTGAAAACTAAATTTGGATGCATGACATATATAAAACATGGTTTCAAAAATAGGTTAAATGATAAGGAATAAAAGACATACATTGAAAAAAATAATTTATAAGTCTTGGTAGATAAAAATCATAAAAATATAATGTAACATACCTTTTTGAATATGTATACCAAAATAATTACACGGATGGAAAAGAAGATGATGATTAATATCTTACCCAGAAGAGTTGATCCGAAATCATGAAGATGGAACCCCAAGATATTAAGGGGACTATGGGGGATCATTATGAGAAAATAGGACCCTAAATTCATATAGGATATATTACTATTGAAGGGCGAAGGAGAAATTGGTGGTTAAATTGTGAAAAAGTGGATGAATTTCTTAATAATATCCTAATATAGGTCATAGAATTCATGTTTGTGGAAAAATGAAAAACCATTGTCCTAGGAATAGTTTTTTCGCATTTTTTGAAAATTTTATTCAAGGATT
Source organism: Viscum album (assembly GCA_963277665.1). Lineage (NCBI taxonomy): Eukaryota > Viridiplantae > Streptophyta > Magnoliopsida > Santalales > Viscaceae > Viscum > Viscum album. The sequence goes on from OY728151.1 coordinate 1,084,362,012, forward strand.
GTTATATTTTAATACATTAGAACGAAAAAACTTTTTAAAGTCTTTTTGGGATAAGGATAATTAAATTTTCCACAATTTAATGTTCTAATATTCAAATTTTCTCTTTTAGACTTTTGAAATTCAATTATACATAGGAAACTGAATAAAATATATTAAAATACATAACATTAAAAAATTTACATAATATTTGTCATTTAATATGGTTATTTAATTATTCCTTCATTATTATATAAATATAATGTTATAAAACATACCAATAAACCAAAAGTATATATTTACTATTTACTAAAAAGTAATGTATTTTATAAAATTCTAAAAAAGTTACCCCCAACCTAATTTGAGATTTCAAATTTAAAATATAGTATTTATTTTAACAAAATAATTCTATTAATATAATAAATTTAAATTTAAAATATATACATCATTAATTATTGAAAAATAATAGTTTTTATGACACAAATAAGTTTCTGAAAAATATAACAATTTATTAGAACATTATAAAATTAGTTTACAATTTATATTTTAATAATATATTTTTAAAATACTAATTCACTAAAATGGAAACTATACATTATGTAACTAAGTCATGGGAAACTGACCACTAGTTACACTTACTTATGCTCTAAGTATATAGTGTGTGATGAGGGTTGTTTCATGGGGTGTTTCAAGTGACATTGAATAAGTGGTATTCTCAAATAACAAGAAGTTATCCCATAGGAATTTTAATTCAAGACTCAATTTTTGATGCTCATATTGGTATTTTTCTGGGTACAACCCATTGATTCTACCACCCACCCAATTTCTATGAAATGACATTCAAACAGCATGACTCTACTGGTTGAGGCCATAATTTCACTTTTCTAAATCAATTATCCACTATCATTACTACTTATAAACAATAAATATAATATTAAAATTATTACCAATGGATATGTTTCCAATTGGTAAAAATGGTAAAATTATTATATTGAAAAAAAATTATATTTGACCGACTATAATATTACTATTCCAATACCGACATTGCTCCCCATAAAAACCAGTTCATTATTTCACCCAGGAATCATGAAATTACATCTAATTTCATAGTTTTATTTTATATTGTTCTATTATTTTAATAATATTTTGGTTCATTTATATAGTGTTGTTCATGGGGGTGATGATTCTAGCAAATTGTGGGAATCTATGTTTACCAATTTTATCTATTATGGTTTTTAAATTTTTTTTCAAACAGTGATGTTTGGAATTTTCAATAGTTTCATAAAGTACTAATGTAATGATATTTAATAATGAGATATGGTTTAATTCATTCCTCTCTATTTTTTACCCATATTATATTATATTAAATAACACAAATTTTATCACGAAGAATGTATCATTTGAAAATTTTATGTGGTTAAATTTTTCCCCACATTAGAAATTTCATCCCTTAAATCTCAACACATTTTCCCAGTTGAGAATATGTGAGGGTACATTTGTTTTATTGTTTACTATAGTTCCCATGTTGCCTCTTTAAACATATGGTTCCTCCAAAACACATTAACAAGAGGATTTTTCTTATTATATAGAAACTTTTACTATGATCCAAGATCTACTTTGGATACTTCTCATAAGAGAGTTCATGTTCCATTTGTTCCACCTCTGGGTTCAGTGCATGCGATGGATCAAGTGTGTACATCTTAAATATAGATATATGAATACATCATTAACTAGAGCCCTATTATTAGGATGTTTTAATTGATAGGCCAATGTTCATATGTGATCAATGATTTCAATGGGGCCAATATACCAAGTGATAATCATCTATTTCTATCCAAATCTCCTAACTCTCTTCCATTGTCATATTCGATTGAATACTTTGTCTATAATATCAAACCTTACGTCCATTTGATGGTTGTAAGCATGGATCTTCTTCCAAATATGATCATCTATTATATTTTTTTTGATGTCATGAACCCTCCTTGTAATCTCATAAAAAATTTAAGGCCCATGGAGCTTTCTATCACCAACATTATCCCAACAAGATAGTGTCCTACCTTACTTATTGTATAAGGATTCAAATGGTGCAATTTGAATACTTGACTAGGATTTATTTTTATAGGAGAACTCAACTAATTGAATGTGTTGATCCCATAAACCATTTAATTCTATTTATCATGTTCTCTGGATCACATTGAGAGTCCAGATAGTTCTTTTATATTGGACCTCATTTTTGTGGTGGAAGGCCATAATAAAATTAAATTCAGTATTTAGAGTATGTTGAAGACTTCTCTGTAATTTAGATGTGAATCTAGGATCTTGATTAGAAATGATTGAATTTAGCTCCCCAAGAAGACTCACCACCTACTTCATGTATATCTGGGAATGTTGGTTAATAGATAAATCTTCCCAAATAGCAATGAAATTGGATGTCTTGGTTTTTCAATCCACTATAACCCATATCACATTGTTTCCTATCGATGTTTATGTGAGACTAATGTTGAAGTCCATAGTTATATTTCCCAACTCAATTTTTGGTACGTGTTTTATTTGAAATAACAATTTTTTAAATTTTCACATTGCCATCACATGTTGACACACCAAACACCTTGTAGTGTATTCAGTTACCCCTATTTTCATTGTATCCCACCAAAAATGATAATAAAGGTCCCAATTTGTTTTAGTTCAACAAGGATGTATAGAAAATTTATATATTTTAATTAATATATTATCTTCTTCATTATATCTAGTGTATATGGGTAACATAGCATTGTATGAAATTTTAGTACAACTTCTTGATTAGTATTGAGCTCAAAAAACTACACATTCAAACTCTCAATCTTCTTGTGTTTCAAAATATATTCTCTTGGATCTATCATGATATTATCTATTAAATATGGTTGACAAATAATTTTATATTTTATTGATGATTTACCTTACCTTATGATTCCCATCGCCAATATCACTGGTTCCTAGATCAATTAATCTCATTGAATCCTCATCATTTCCACCACAACAGGGTCCTACATACATAGTGATTTAAGGACATTGTTTTCTATTCTTGATTGATAATAAATTGAATAGTCATAGTCTTTAAAATAAATAACCACCAATTTTTTCACATGTTATATTTATTTAAGGAGAATAAATAATTTTAACTTTGTTGGTTTGTGTATATATCACCTTTATCCCCATAAATATGGTGCATATATATCATTATAAAAAAATTATTTTAGTAAAATCTAGTTCATTCATTATGAAATTATTTTCAAGAGGATTGTTTTATGATATGCATAATGGATAAAATTTTAAGTATACATGATGAAAAAAAATTTCCATTTCATTTATTCGTCAATATAAATAACAAATCCTACTCTAGTAGAGGGTTCTGTTAACCCAGGATAAATAACCAATATCTTCTTCAGTTTTTTGAAATATTCTTCACACTCTTTTCCCAGATGATCTTATATCCTTTTTTATTTAACATGTTTTGTGTATTATAAAGTCATGATTATTTTTCAAAAACCTCATATATTATCATTCTAATCAATGGAAACAAAGTAAATTTGTTTTTATTGTAGGATAAGGCTACTCCCTAAAACCATTTTCATGGAAGAGTAAAATAATATTCCATTTTTTGTAATAATGTGCACCAAGAACACATTGTGTTGAAACTGGAGTTCTCATTTTTTGAATATTCCAAATTGATTTTTATTTCCCCACAGATTTCAATATAACCCATTGCTGATCATCATAATCCTCAAGAATATTTGAGAATATCAAAATATAATCAATAGAAACTACCAAGAATTTATCAAGTAAATAATTAATGACTCTATTTGTAAAATCCAAAAATATGGAAGGATAATTGATCAGTATTTATGGTAAAGAAACACATAATTCCCATATATTTTTCTGATGGTATTCGTTGGAATATCATCTTTATTGACCCTAAATTTATGATACCCATTCCGGAGGGTTGTCTTGGGGAATAATTTGTTCCCGTGAATTTGGAAAAATAAATCATCATTATTGGGAGAGGGTACCTTTTCTTTACTATGATACCATTAGGTTCTGTATAATCAATGCACACCTGTATTGATATATACTTCTTCATTACAATGAGAATAGATTATACACAATGAGAAACTCTAGGTTGAAAAAATACATTCTCCAGAAGATCTAGAAGTCGTTTATTTAATTATTCTAACTCAACATTTTCCATTCTATATGGGTTCTTCAATATCTTCTTGTATCTGGGTATGAGTTCAATATAAAAATCTACACCCAATTATGGGGGAGGGCAAGGTAACATTTTAGGAAATAATCTGATGTATTCTAGAATAATGAGGACATTATATATATTTATACTATAACTTCATTCTCTCACATAATGGACAATCTACATAAAGAATTATATGCTATGTGATTCTAAATAAACATTGGTATAATATAACTCTTTATTGAAAACTATAGGTTTTAAATTCAATACTACTAATATCTCCTTAAACATGTAGTTTAACTTAAAATTTTACTTTGAGATATTTCCCATCCCAAGTATTATATCAAATTAAACCATGGGAATGACTACATGATTTTAGATGAGATTATACTCACCAAATTTAATATTAGTGTTTCAATACATTATTTACTCTAGGATAAACTCTCTAAGAGTCTTTACTAATATCTATACTTCTATATGTTCATGAATTAATTCTATGTACACTGAAAAGATGGATGAAATAAAGAAATGTTTTTAAAAAAATTAAAAAAAGTAGTTTCTATATTTAAGATCACAATGAGTTTACATTCCACAAAATCATTCAGATCCTTTATATCATCCATTTTGATTGAAAATTCTTGAACATTATCTCTTACCTTATGATACATTTGATGGGTATTTCCCTCTATTATTTTTTTATTTGGAAATTAATTGGAAATGTAACCATGTTTTCCACAATTTAAGCATCGATCATCTGGATGGTCATGCACCATCTTATATTTGACATCGGTGACGAGAAGTTGAGGCCATACATTGCAATCATATTTACAGGCTCTATGTACATCTCTATTACTCTTGAAGGTATATAAACCCCAGAAAACATAGTTCCAAAGATAATTATTCCAATATTTCTCACATGCGGGATGTTTTACTTTCATTACACATTTTCCATGTTGAAAATTCATCCCTAAGTTTGGATCCATTTCTCTCATAATTTCATTCTACCTATATGACTTGTGCATTTCTACAAAATCAGGTTCTACTTTTATATCACTACACACCATCTCATCATAGATTTCATAGTCTTTAATTTCCAAATTTATTCACATGTAGGGACTGAGTCTATGAAAAAATATATCAAACATTCCCATAAGAACCATTACAAAGCTAGAGGTGTATCAAAAAAGTATTTTAATGTTCATTTAATAGTTTCCCATTGATTTATGTTCCTTTTTTGTTAAATTTTAATATTTATTATCTGTTTTCGTCACATTTAACACAAAATTATTTATTGAAAAATATTCTTGGGAACACTTCCCACTCTATAACATCAATCTATATTCTTAGATTTTTGTTTTTAATCAATGTTAACAACTGATCATCTTATTCATCTATGATATATATTTTGAGGGTAACATTCCCTTTCTTTAAATTTCTATGTACATAAAAAAATTGTGGAGGTAATCTAATTGGGATTAATCAATGGGTTGTTATATCCATTAATATAAGGTGTATTTTTATATATGAAAGACTACAAAAAATGCTTTTCCCTTACACATGAATCTAGTAGCTCAACTGGAATCTATTTAATATTCATAACTCATGATAGTTGATTTATCATCCTCTAGAAGCATTCTATTTTATCTTCTATCATGTTTGGATATTCATTAGTGCATCGTGTTTTTCACTCATCATTTACCATGTTCTACCTATTTCTGAGCATTTTTCTTATAAGAAACTAACCATAATGAACATTATGGTACATTTTGGAATCCAATTTTTAATAACAGAGTTTATACCATAAAACATCATTATTATAACACTAATAATAATTATATTATCTATATATCCCTTGTAATGGTTTCAAAAAATATTATGATTAACTAAACCAATCCCATGAGATTTTCAAACCATGCGTGCTGCAAGGAACATTGTCTTGCAATATTTACCGATCAATTATATATTAATAATGTTTTTTCTGAGTTTTTAACCCTATGAACATTTTTTCTAGACCCATGTACACTTATAATATCCAGATAGAGATTCCTTTTTTTGGAAACCACTAACTTAATACATCACTAAAATTAAAAGATGTATTCATACATTTAGACTTATCTAGTGTGTTATAACTAATGTTTTCAATACCATATTTCCAAAAATAAAAAAAATTCCTCAGATTCAAATTTGGATATTCTTTCTTTTTATTATATAAAATTTGATCTACGTGGAAGAAAATACATGATATTTTATTGTTTAGTTAAATGGGAATTAATAACATAATAAAAGAGAACATAAAACATTAATCTTTTAAACGTGAAAGGATTATACATGGTTCCACACTAATATACATTTATTGAACCTCATTTCCTATGTACAAATATCAAACGAAAATGGTGAGCATGAATCATAGTAAATGAATTAGAGAAAGAGTCATTTTGAAAGTGATAGTGATGTATAAAAATATGTATACAAGGAATAAAAATATAGCATGAACAAGATAACTTGAGAAATATCATAATAAAAATTGTATCAAAACATGTACATATTTCTAAAATATGAAAATGATGAATTCATATGAATATCCCCATTGTTTATCACTATGGTGTAATAAATGAAAATTACCAAGGTTATTCACCTAGGTATCGTAAAACATGTCATATCTTGTGATTAAATTATTTACACGATTGAATGAAGAATTATTAAGATGACCCATAATATGTATTAATTTCATTTGACCCAAATTCCTGATACTAAATTTTTTTAACAACCCAAGGAGAATAATATATTCGTTTCTTATAAAATGATTGTGTATGTAACTTATTAATGGCTTGACGATAAAATCATTTTTAACAAATGGAATGTAAATTTAGTTTTAATATATGTAAATAATAAAATAAAAAATAATATTCATATTTAGGTGAATACCCATTAATAAATTATTTTTTTGGGAATTCAAAATAGAATAATTTCTCAAGTAAAAGAGAAGATTTAAGATGTAAACTCGGCCGCATTCCAGGTATAAAATGCGAATTGAGAAAGGGTAAAATAAGAAATAATGAAGGAATAAAATTAATAAAAAATTCATTTAGAAGAAATATTATCATCAAAATAATATGAAAATTAATTAACATACCATTTATTAGATGTACAAAAAAATAATTACATGAATGGAATTGAAGATAATAAGAATTCCCTTAGATATAAGAGTTACTTCAAAACCATGTGCATGGAACCTTCGGGGGCCTACGGACACATTGGGGGACTCGTTGGGAGAAAAAGATTCGAAAAATTATGGAGTATGAATTGGGAGTTTTTTTGAATGGTGGAATGGGTTAGTATTTATAGAAAAAGTGGAGGAATTATTTAATAATTTCTAAATATATATCTTGGAAATTTTGGTTGTGGAAGAATGAAAACACATTGTCTTATCCATGGGGTTCTCTTGTGGTATTGAACATTTGATTCAAATTTTATAATATTTCAATCTATTATAACTAAACACATTTTTTAATATTTTGTTGGACATAGATGATTAAATTTTCCAAAAAAAATGTATTTAAAATCAAAATTTCTATTCTAAAATATTGTAAGTCAGATTTATGTTTGGAAATTGATTTAAAGATATTAAAATACATTATATTAATAAAATATAATATTTTAGGTTATTTACTCTAGTAATTTAATTGTTAATTCATTATGAAATAAATATAAACTCATAAAACATACTAAAACCCCATAATATTATTTTATTATTCACTAAAAAAATAATGTATTCTCTAAAATTCTAAAATTATCACTCTAACCTAATTTAGACATTCAAATTTCAAAGATAATATTTATTTTAGAAAACTAATTCTCTAAATAATATAATTTAAACTTTTTAATATAAATATCCTTATTGAAAAATTACAATATATACCACACAGTCAATTTTTTTACACTTATAAAAATTTCATAGGACATTATATAATTATTTTATTATTTTTTTTAAAATAAAAGTGCTCTAACAGAATATTAAATTGAAAAATTATTTTTCACAATTCCTTATATTATTATAAAATTATATATATTTTTTAGAATATACAATAACGTTTTTTTATGTTCAATAATAAATTTATCAAATTCGTCTTACTTACACATAAATTCTGTGAAACAAAATTATTCTGAAAATCAGATTTATTGACTAAAAAATTTCTTTAAAAATTTTAAATTTCACATTATGTAACTCATTCAGGAACATATGACCCCTTATTACACCTGTATATGTTCTAAGGCTTGGGTTTCAGATGGTGATAGTTTCATGGGTTGGCTTGGATAACATTGACCAAGTGGTACTCTAAAATAACTTGGAATTAACCATTAATATATTTCATTAAAGATTAACTTATTGAATCATTTTTCCGCTTGTTTGAGGGAGAAACCCAGTTATTCTACCACCATCCAATGTTCACACAAATAGTCTTCAAATGGTTTGAATCTACTGGTTGATGTTGTCATTTCTCATGTCTGCATCAATTAACAATTTTTATTACAATTTATTACAACTAATTATAATTGTAAAATTATTATCAATGGTTATAGTTCCTAATATTCAAATAGAAAAAATGTTTTATTGACCAATATTCATATTTTACTGATGATTATATTAATTTTTCAATGATCACATTGATCAATAAAAAAACAACATCATTCCACAATCAAAATTCCATGAAATTCCACTTATTTTAATATTTTCATTTTCTAAGATGCTGAATGGTTGAAAAATATTTTTTTTCATATCCAGATTATTTTTCATGGGGGAAATGATTCTAGAATATTGGGGTGATCAATATTTTACCATTTCATCTTTCCAATTTTATATTATTTTTGATATTGTAATGTTTGGAATTTTCATTGATTGTTTTGTTGGATAATGTAGTGATCTTTATTAGTGAGATATGGGTCTTTTTGTTCCTCTATATTTTTACTAGTATAATATTAAATGATATAAAACAGATTTCATCAAAAAATAATTATCATCTCAAAATCATGTGCATTAAAATCATCGATTCAAATCAATGATAGGTGATAGAACACACATATGATGTGATTAATACTTTAATAAGAAGATAGAATTCATATTTCCATCCACTAGAGGCTATAAAACAACATCAAAAAGTTTTTCATTCTATTGAGGGTAGTCACATGGAATGATTTGTGGTAATGAGTGGGGATTTGGAAATAGCGTGAATAACTGTGTTTTCAAAAAATAACTCAACCACATGTAATGCAGTATGATAAAAACAAGATTTTTAGTCTTTAATGGTTGTGGTTTTATAGTTCATAGTGGAGTAAAGGATCATACACTATGTATCTATTCCTACATGTCGTGTGACCCACCCCACGTGGTCGAGTTGTGTGTTTTCTGGCACACGCTTAGGACCTCATGATTTCAAATAAGATGTGTACTATATGAGTAAACGGGCATAGGTTGAGACCTAAGCATGTCTAAGTACATAGTTGTGTACACTGTAATAACCAGGTACCCGACTGGGAGCCTGGTCATGGTTGAAATACATGGGCATGACCAGAAGCACAAGATCAGGACCCAAGTGGTTTAGAGATGTCGTTTATTACCTGTACATCTTTGTATATTGAAATTTATTCCAATATAGGACTTATAAGAAAATATCTAGGTAAATTGGTGGATTCACGTATCATGTGAACCTTATAAATATTGTTTCTTCCTTTTGTAACTTTTTCCTCTTCTATCTTCTTCTTTTAAAATACGATTTTGTCCCATAATTAGTATATCCTATTTTTTTATTAATAGAACCCAATGGTGGACTTTGTTATGGAATATGAGATATGATATGTGGGGATCCATGGATAATGCTTCATTATGTGATTCATGAAATGTACAATGATCAAGAAGTGAAAATTAGAATGATTCTGTATTTAGCACTACGATGTTTCTCTAAGGAATGGGTCCCCTTTAATCTATAAATAGATATATATTGTAATCCCCTACACTAGTTGTGGGTACTGTATCTATGTATTTTTATTCCCCCTATTCTATATATGGAAACATTTTTATCCTTCATAAGATATGTTACCCCCTTGGTTGTGGACATTAGTAATAAAAAGTGGTCCCTTCCACACAAATTTTGGTGATGTTATATTTGATTCTGGGAATCGATGGAGGATTGGTTTATCTACAAGATGTATCATCAATTTTAGAAGGTATAAAATAATGATATACCTTTCCTCTCTCATATATGTTTCTTTAGGAGAATATATGTGTCATATGGGATTTGTTTTCCTGTTTTTGTGTTCGGATGAGCATTTTTTGTAACTCTATTTTGCTCCGAATATGGTTCTTGGGGAATCCTAAAACTTAGGTATATTCTAACCCTTATGTTGTATTTTTCTTTTGTTTCATGTCCTATGTAGATGACAGATATATTAATTTTCAATTTGGTGGATATTATGGATACATGGATTCATTGAAAAATATGGTGGTTGGGACTTCTAGATCATGAGATGTGAACAATCTCTCTCAGTTTCATGGTATGATGTTTTCCCAATCTAGGCAACACCAAATGGAAAACATGATGACCAACCTTTAATAAAATATTTCATATATATTAGTTTCCATATGTATTGTTCTTGAATAGAATGGCCACAAACTGTTGTCTTATCAACTGAACCTGCTCAGATGTATCATGCACCTAACTGTGCCCAAGTTGCACTGAGCCACTTACCTTTAGCCAAAAAATAAGATAATGGAATGAACTTACATAAAAATATTCAAAATGGGCTATTTAAATTTATTCATGAATGATATTATCATATGAAAACACCACGAGTTATATATGTGGAATCCATGAAGAAGAAAAATCCAAAAAAAGGCTCATAACATATTCTACAAAAACTGTATATTCTGCTCAGATTGACCATCAGACATGGTATGATAGGTTATTGTCAAAAGAACCCATGATCTCAGAGCCTTTTGAATATGGTACCTAAAATGTGATGTGAAACAATAATATCTATTTGATATGATATTCACTGGAACACTGTGCAATCGAACCACCTCACGCATAAAAAGACTTCCCAAATAATCAATTGTTAAGGTCTCCCTAATAGTTAAGAAGTGGGTTACAATCATCATTTGAAATTCAATCAACCATAAAAAATCATTCTAATAGTATCTCTAGGGAAATAATATCCCAAAATGAATTTTTACATCATCACATTTCTTATCACGGATGGGAAAAGGCTACAAAATCTCAGTAGGCCCCTATTTCATGGCTTTCACCGCCATAAGAGCGAAGCATCATGCCACGATGAGTTCGACTTCCTTCATCATTATTGACTACCAGCACTGTCTATAGATATCGGGATACATTTTTTCAAACTATAATGCACGTTATATCTAAAATCATGAGACACCCTTATCAACCACTCTAGTGTGCCTATAACGACTCATACATGGCCACAAAAAAGAATAGAATTTACACTACCAAAAGACCATCCTAATGGTATTTCATCATTATGTAACATGTCTCATAGAACTGAGAACTCTAGGTCAGAAAAATACTCAGTCTTAATTTTTTTATTATGCACTGGTATAAAAACGTTCAATGCTAGAGATACTCGGCCCTTTGACTCTTAAAATATAGATGCATGTCTAGAAAGAGAGACATTATCCACCACTCAATACAAGACTACCACACTGTCGTTGTTTGTGTCTTCTAGATCAATAATTCAACAATGGAATTTCCTTTTCCCAGTGTATATGAAAATTCAATTTGAAAATACTACAAAGGGTTTACCCACCTTTTCTTCCTAAGGATCAGGTCCATTAGAGAAAACATTTACCTGATGCTCTTGTTATCCATGTATACCACAATCCACTCAACCATAAGATTATCTCTCCACGATATCAATGAATGTACCAATTCTGATAACTCCTTATATTCAGTAGGGTAATTTCTGTCATGTGTTCATAGATACATAGATCCATACACAAGTACTCAATCCTCCTGAATTATAACTACTATGAGTCTAACTTAGGGTGAATCATATTACATGGTATATGATTTTAGTCATAGAGGTAATGTGAGGATAGGTGCTGAGGTTACAATTTCATTAAACTCCAAAAAATATATCATACAAGCACTATACCAAAACAAACTTCTCCTCATTATTGGTTATCCAAAATATTAGTACTTCCGAATGAGAGAAACTATGGATAAAGAACATATAATAACCTGATAATTCAAAAAATATAAAAATATTTAATAAATTCATGGGATTTTTCCAAGATACAATGACTATAACTTTATCTAGTTCCACTATTACTCATTTCTGTAGGATGAAAAGGCCTGAGAAGTTCACATTATTAATCAAGAAACTGCATTTTGTTAACATTGTTAAAGATGATGCGCTCTCAATGTACATAAGATTATGTCAAGATGTTTGTAATGATTATCTACTAACATGGAGTAAAATAATATATCTTCAACAAAAATAATCAAAAAATGGACTATAAAAGGATAAAAGATATGATTCATAAAGTCCATGAATATCTCGGGTTCCTCGGTAAACCCAAACCAAATCACTACAAATTAATACAATCCATATCAACTCCTACAAGTAGTCTGAGGTATGTCTTATTGTCTCAATATTAATTGATGGTTACCTAATCTAAAATTAATCTTGGATACGATCTTAGAACCTCTCAACTAAAATAATAGATTATCAATGTGTGGAATAGGATACCGATTCTTGACCATCATCGTGGTAAAATTCCAATAATCCACACATAGGAACGGTGGCCAATTTACTTGTATGAAATAGTTAACTAGAGAATGGGAAAGAGATGTACTAGGTAATATGAAGCCTTTATATTCTATATCTTTTAACTAAAAATTCCACTCCTGATGCTCTACTGGTTCCATTCTATGTGGCATGATATAAACTAGATCTTCTTTAGTGAAAAACTGAATCATGGACTCGATCTCTAACTCATGTGTTAATCCATAAAACTCATCTGGAAAAACATCATGAAAACAGTATACGTCAAGATTAAAATAATAGAGATTCCTTACTCCATATTGTATATAATGATTTTCTATATGATTTATGATAAAATCCCTTCTATAGTCTTAGAAGACCTTCCTTAAGATCTCACCCACCATAGTTATAAAATAAACCTTGTTTTGGATATAGAATGTTAACAGTCCATCTGTAATAATTGATATGAGCCTCGTATATGACTATCCAATACAAAACAAGAATCAAGTTGAAGCCTTCCATTTCCAACACAAACAGTTCCCAAAATAAATGGTAACCACCAATCCCTAGAGAACACAACTTGAAATATTTAATATGCTATGATCGGACACCCAATGTTGTGATGATGGTCAAATCACCCTCAATGATATCCACATCAAATCCCCAAATATTTTCAAATTGAGTAGATAGAAATAATTTGATTCTCCTATATCAAACAAAATGATATATAAGGTAGATGATGTAAGAATTGTACCTCTTATGGAAGATGGTCCTCAATCCATGTTTATATGAGAAGTATACAAAAAAAATGTAGCTAACTTGTCCCTCTATAATGGGATTTGTCCTTAATACCCTAAAGTATTTCTCCATCTTGGAACTATATCTCATACATTAGGTTACCGTGCCCCTTGACTATGACTGTATGAATAGTGGTTCTCTAGCTACCAACCTATGTAGGGGTAATTAAGCCCCTTCTTTACTATAGTCCCTATCTTTATCCCCTACCAATGGTCTTCTATAGAAATTTCATATAGAACTGCTAAAAATGAACTAGCCTGGAACATATATGACATATATCTATGGGGTGAGGACACTAGGGTTTATTGTGGAAAAACAATCCCCACTGACAGAACTGGGTCATAACAGAGACCTAATTTGGTTTTCCACTTCCCAAATACACTTCCCACAATTTCCTTAGAAGAAACTATCATAGATGCGCTTCTTTATACCAAAATAAAATCTATCAGTTCACAATGTTTAAAAAACATGGCAACTACTTGGGGCCTCTTTAAGATTATATTCCTTGATGAGTTCTTAGTTCATCACATCCTCCAAACAACATAGATTAAAAACATTCACCAAAAACATATTCTATTAGGGAATACCATCATGATAACATCATGGTCATGAGATTACATTAGCAACCAAATATTGCGTAAGGGGATATAGGTTGATCAAACATCTAGTATAGTCTATCATCGACATACCTTCCAATTTCAGATGCATGAAATCAAGATATTTTTCATACCTCAATATATTGGGATATAAATTTCAAAAGAACTTCATCTCAAATTCCTTTCAAGATAGATCATCCTGGTCCCAAACATTCTATGGAATATTCCACAAATGCTTCGTAGGGCCCCAAAGAAAATATGAACTAAATTCTCCTCCTTTTATTTTATTTATCAAAATGATTGATGATTGTTTGGTTTGAATTGATCCAAGACTCTGCTACCTATAGTTCTCATTACCTTGTAAACATAGATGAATGTTGTAGATGATACTCTATTTTTATCTTATAAATCAAAATAATGGTACGAAAAGTCTCCATTATTTGGGATCACATGACCATCATGAAGTTGTCATGAAGCTGAAAATCCATACGATCCTTAGGAACTATAGGAATATTTGGTATAGTGACATTAGGAGCATGTCTATTTCCACTCTCCTAATGCTCAATTCGTAGACCATGTGGAGGCATTTTTCTATAAGACAAACACACACCTTAGAGAACCGGATGGTAACAAGGTCAACCTCAATAGGTGACTACAATAGAGAACCAGTGACTTTTGGTATCTTTGAAAATGGAATACATGTTGTAACAGCCCGGGATTTTATGAAAAATATTCTTTTTAATTTCACTAATGTCTTGTGTTGTACGCAACACAAAAAGGAGCTTTCACAACACGCATCCTTGACTTGCCTTGCATTACACGCAATCGCAACCATCTTCGATAGCGTGTGTAGTACGCAATACTGAGTTTCACGAAACAACGATATGCTATTAAAATATTATTAAAACTAGCCATTATGAATAGTAATAACCACTTTTTCAATTTTAGAAATTTTAGCTCTCAAAATGGACTTCATTTTTGGATTCGGAGTATCGAATTTCGCCTAAGGTGAAATTTTGGTACTTTTCGGATAACTTTCATATTCTGATGAATAGTGAAAATTACTAAATTATACTTAAAAAAAACTTTTTTTAATCAAAATATTTAATAGTGATAAATTATTAATTTGATTGGTTTTAAAGTATATTTAGAATATATTTTTACAATATAATACAATGTTGGTCATTGGATGTAATTTCACATTTAAACCAGACATAATCAAGTGTCAATCTTTTGAAAGATATTGTTTCTTAAAAACACGCTATTTGTTTTAACAGTGGGATTTAATTATAAAATTAATTAATGAAATTTCTATGTTATGGATTTGGTAAAATAGAATTCATTTTTGAATTCGGAATATGAAATATAGCTTAGGATGAAATTTTGGAATTTTTCTGAAAACTTTCAATTTTTGATGAATAGTGAAACCACAAAGTGGTAGGTTAAAAACTGAAATTTGCATAAAACATAATTTTACCGCTTCTGTGAATAAAATTTCTAAAATCTGACAGACACGGTTAATATCAAGGACTAAAATGTGGTTCAATGGGATGAAAATAATTTTTGGTGAATAGCAACTTTTTACTTTTTTTTACCACGGTTAATAGTAAATAGGGTAACTAAGGGTAAATATGATATTACTATTACCCTAAAACATGTCCTAATTCTATTGGATAAGTGTAATTCGACCAAAAACAACCTCATGAATATAATATGACCATTTAGGTCCACTTGGATTAGATTATGACATTTAATATTACTTTATTTATTGAATAGTTAAAATAGTTAAAATCAAAGTTTAATAACTAAAAAAAATTTAATATGGGGTTATACATAAGATAAATTAGACTATAAATATTCATTATAAAGCTAAAAAGCTTTAATACATAATTATATTTTATTTATAATTTTTAGACTTTAAATAAATTAATTTATTTATGACACAACGATGATGCAGTAATTACCCTTTTAAGGAAATATTTACATAATTGATGTTATAAATGCTAAAATGAATGTCAATTGAGACTTTTTATGAATTCCACTAATTTTCTAGGTTACTATGAAATATTAGTGTTGATTTAATCAACATGGTTCGAACATATAATTCTGTTATGACTTTCACAAAAATCATATATCAAATAGTGTCAAAATTGACACAAAATAGTTTTTAAATCAAATATTATATTATTAATTGTTATTTTATTCCTAAAAATTTACGGTTCGGCCAAATGACTTAGATAAGGATATATATATTAATAATAAACAATTTGGGGTTCTATTGGCATGTTATAGTAAGTGTATTAACCATATAGTGAAAGAAAACAAAAAGACACGGTAAAAGTTAAATTATTTAACTTAGAGTTAAATCTAATTGATAAGGTTAAAATAATACCCTAAACTTGTCTAAATCCTATTGGATGATAGGATTTCGACCCATAACAACTTTAGCTTCGAAATAAGACCCTTTGGAACCATTATAAACTGATTTTGACTTTAATGTAAAATAATATTTTGAGATATTCCTAAGGTGCCCCTCTCCTCCCTTATAAAAGGGTACCTCCTCCCCCTCCTCCTCACACCAAATTGAGCACTCAAGCTCGGCCAAACCCTGCCATTTTCTCCTCTCCACTTCCCTAGAATAATCCTAGAGGTCCTGGTCTTCTTCAAAGACAAATATTAGTTCCCTAAGTGTAGGATTCAAAGAAGCGTTCCAAAGAAGAGGTAATATCCATTACCGATCTTTTCAATTTCTTTCTTCTTCAACTTCTTATTCATTAGTTGTTTCATGATAAAGTAATAACATCAGTATTACTTACATAATGATATGTTATTATAAATATATAACAACCCTAATTCACCTTCTATCCATCCTACGGAAAAATGAAATCACCGCGCGTGCGTACGTACGGAATACCGTCTCCACGCCGTGGTGTAATCTATTTTCCACCATCACTTTACAAGGATGGGTATAATGGTGTAATGAGTAACTATTTATGATTATTATAAAGTAATATTGATACTGAAATAATATATATATATATATATACTCCAATACAATTCCACGATCATAGGAACGATATCATCACTCGTGCGTACGTACGGAATACCGTCTCCACGATGTGAAGCGACTCGTTCTACATGATCATCATTACATAATAATGATATAAATGAATTGAATGAATAAATATGATATATGTTACACTAATACCATTCTGGATATAAGGTATCTAAAACCTTAAAAGAAGAATAATCATTTATTCGGCAAAACACGCATAAGAACAAAAGGCAATAAAGAACCGAGTAACAAGTAACAATGAAATATTACTAACAAGAAGCTAAGAACATGACCATATATTATATCATATCAATATGTATGATTCTGGAATAAGTCAATAACTTTATTTAAATCATTATACAGGTGTTTCGGACACTTACAAAGCAAGTCGGACCTAAGGTAAGGGAATATAACACAATCTCATTTTATCCGAGATTGTTTATACTTTGGTATTTACTGGGGTGTATTTTATCATCCACATCCATGTTTCCTCAATATGTAATATTATTTTCATCCACGTACAATTTTTTAAATCCAATTTTACCCTTCAGTGAGTTTTTAGTAAAATATATGAAAGGAATATTTTGTCATTTTTCAAAGATATGAAGGGAATCTTTTGCCTTTTTTCGTACGAGGTACTTTTTGACTTTTCCGACAAAAGTACGAAGAATGTTTTTCTTAACTTATACGGCATTATCGGATTTTTAAAACATAATTTCCAAGAGGCTTCCTTTACAAGTTTTCAATATTATTTTTAATCAACTTCTTTTAGTTTAAAATTCTATGACAAGTTAAGAAAGGAAATTTTTTTTTGAAGTAGAAAGGATATTTTCCTCAAGAATGGAGTTCAAGTGTTTTATCCAAACTACTTTCTATCTAAGATAATATAGAGTTCTGTTTCTATCCCTATTGTTAAATTGATTTTATTATGTTGTGATGGAATTATTTTTATGAATTCCTTTATCTTATATGAATTGTTTTATGATGTCATGTTGTTTATGAATCCCATTTTTATTACATGGGTTATGCAATGATGTATGATTTATGATTTTGTGGCACACATAAGAATGGTATCATTATGAGATGGGTGAGACCTATATCTCCCTCCAATGCATTGGGTAAAGATTTTATATCTCATGAGATAGACATGGCTGGAATGGTAGGTTATACCGGTTCAGTGAAACAGGACTGAAACGAGGGTTACTCGATTCAGAAAGGGACTTTGTCCACTAAGATAGTCTTGGAAATAAGTCTTGACTAACAAGAAATGATTCTCTATGATTATGTGTGTATGCCACTATGTTTAATGTTTTATGTTATGATTATTGTGATTACATTTCCCTACAATGATTTATTCCATGTTATGAAATTATGATCTCTTTTGCAGGTTAAGATTTCCAAAATGTTATGTTCTTATAAATATGATGTGATTGATATTTATTTTGTTTACCCTTACTGAGCATTTGAGCTCACCCTTTTATGTTTTCTTTTCCCCGGGATATAAAGAATGGTTTTAGGTATAAAAAAAAGAAGATATTTATGGGAGATATTGAAGATCTTTCACCACGATTAGAAGATTATATTCCGAGTTTTCAAAGACACTAAAATATTACGGTCCATGTGTGTGTTTTTTTGTTATGTACTAAGTATTCCGCAAATGTAATGTAATGTCAATGTACGTAAGGCTTCGGGTCTCTACAGTTGGTATCAGAGGAAAGGATTAGTCAACCTTTGGAAACTAGGATGCGAAAACGTTAGTGAGATCCCTAGAGATATTTCTAAGGTATGTCTAGGGATGTCCCTAAGGATACGTATACGTATATTATATAATCCTAGAACTACGATAACGATCTTATAATTTAACCTAAGATGTTAGATATTAAGGGAACTCCCCCTTTACTATGTTGTTTTCCCTAGCATTATTTTTCCTCTCACACTATTCTGTTTGGGTTTTAGAAAATGGCTGGAAACAAGATGATTCACAATAATGGAGGATATGATAGACAATGGAATGATATTCTTCATGAGAAACCAAATGAAATGGGATTTGGATGTCCAAATATCATTATTATGCCGAATCATCAATCTCATAATATGATCAATAAAGTAAAATTTGGTAAGTTTCCTAACTCGACTAATAAGAGAAAGATGGAGTTCCATGATGATCATAGAGGAAAGAAAGGTCAATTTCCCCTATGTAAATCATGTGGGAAGAGGCATCAAGGAGAATGTTTCAAGGGAACTGGAAGATGCTTTGGGTGTGGAAAAGAAGGACACAAAGAAAGTAAGTGAAAAGGAAAAGGGTCGGTTAACACCATGGATGAGGATAATTGTATTGCTACGACATCAAAAATGGTTAAGTGTTTTAAATGAGGAATGTATGGGCATTATGCAAACAAATGCCCTAAGGGAAATACTCATTAAGAGAATCAGTATGGTCATATGGGTAGTATTTATGTGGATGATGATGAAGAGACTACAAATGATATGTGAGATGAAAGAATTTTTGAAGCTCGGTCAATGGTTTAAGAATGTAGTGGAATGATTACATGTTTATCATGTGTAATTTTGTATAAGTAATCTCATGCTAATATGGAATAAAGAGACATCTATGGATTGTTACACTGTTGTCTTTCCTTGTGTTTTGAAAGTGTATGATTAATGTTACCGGTATCCCTGAAAGGTTATTCAAATATTTTTGGAATGTAGATGATATGCGCATAATGAAGGGATAAGGAGAAAATTAAATGTTTGATAGTATTCATGAGCTCATGATTGATATAAGGACTAAGTGATATCATGGTTTGAGTATATAGAATTTTGAGGATTTTGGTATGTGAAAAGTGTTAACTTTTATCTGCAATCTTGTTTTCACTATGGTTCAATGGGTATTCAAGAGAATACATTATTGAGGACTTTTAATGTTTGGAATGTGACCAACAAAACATATCTTATGATATATGGGGATCAACGATGGTATTAAATCTCTGGTAATCGTTTTCACTATGTTATGAGAGTGGACTGCAGTATTATGGATAAACCTAAATATTGAAATGGATTATGTTGGACATAATTGAGTATTGTTTAAGGATAGAAGTTTTTTTCGATATTATTGATGGGATGTTATAGTAATGTAGTTTTAGAAAAAGGACAACCTGCAGGACGGGCGACAGCCCATCGCTTCGGACAAGGCTATGGGAATCGAACCCACAACCGAAGTGCGACTGTCCTTTATCGCCAACCACTGGCCTACAGGAAGTCCCTGTTTAATAGAAACTAGTTTTATTATATTAATCAGTATGATATATGAAGTATAAGTCCATTTTAGGAACCATATATGATTAATCTCACTATAGATCGACTTATGTATATAATTTTTTCTAACCTTTTCTTTGAGACAGATGGAATGACCCGTCATTCTATCACATGATCTGCTAACACTTCACGAATAACAAATTCAACATCATTTATTTAAGAGATGAAGTGGAAATTGTTCAAGGCATGAACAACATTGAGATTGTACCAAAATAAAGAAGGTATTTATTCTAATTCAAATTTTCAACTTTAGGGAAATGATCGTGAAAACCAAAAATGTTGTCCTAGTGATCTTATACCTTATTAATCAGATGGTATCGTAGATCGTCACAAATTTATGGAATTGTGATTACTGGATTTTCCATAGCCATGTTCTCTACCACTCTCCATCAGAACATGATGGTTAGATTTCTCTTCCATATCCATATTTTCACCTATGTGGAAACCCAATGAGTAGTTTATTTGGGTAATCGTTACATTTCATACTTTAGTTTTTAAAGCCAAGTTTTGGTATTCCTATTTACGATGTGGGTTTCTATTAAAGAAACTTTCGAATATTAAACCATTTATAACCCCGACGAATTTCGAGGGCGAAATTCATTTTAAGGGGGGTAGAATGTAACAACCCGAGATTTTATGAAAAATATTCATTTTAATTTCACTAATGTCTTGTGTTCTACGCAACACAAAAAGGAGCTTTCACAACACGCATCCTTGACTTGCCTTGCATTACACGCAATCTCAACCTTCCTCGATAGCGTGTGTAGTACGCAATACTGAGTTTCACGAAACAACGATATGCTATTAGAATATTATTAAAACTAGCCATTATGAATAGTAATAACCACTTTTTATATTTTAGAAATTTTAGCTCTCAAAATGGACTTAATTTTTGGATTCGGAGTATCGAATTTAGCCCAAGGTGAAATTTTGGTACTTTTCGGATAACTTTCATATTTAGATGAATAGTGAAAATTACTAAATTTTAATTAAAAACAACTTTTTTAATCGAAATAATTAATAGTGATAAATCATTAATTTGAGTGGTTTTATAGTATATTTAGAATATATTTTTACAATTTAATACAATGTTGGTCATTGGATGTAATTTCACATTTAAACCAGACATAATCAAGTGTCAATCTTTTGATAGATATTGTTTCTTAAAAACACACTATTTTTTTTAACAGCGGGATTTAATTATAAAATTAATTAATGCAATTTCTATGTTATGAATTTGGTAAAATAGACTTCATTTTTGAATTCGGAATATGAAATATATCTTAGGATGATATTTTGGCATTTTTCTGAAAACTTTCAATTTTTGATAAATAGTGAAACCACTAAGTGGTAGGTTAAAAAATGAATTTTGCATAAAACTTAATTTTACCGCTTCTGTGAATGGAATTTCGAAAATCCGGCAGACACGATTAATATCAAGGACTAAAATGTGGTTCAATGTGATGAAAATAATTTTTGGTGAATAGTAACTTTTTACTTTTTTTTACCACGGTTAATAGTAAATAGGGTAACTAAGGGTAAATATGATATTACTATTACCCTAACACATGCCATAATTCTATTTGATAAGTTTAATTCGACCAAAAAAAACCTTATGAATATAATATGACCATTTAGGTCCACTTGGATTAGATTATGACATTTACTATTACTCTATTTAATGAATAGTTAAAATAGTTAAAATCAAAGTTTAATAACTAAAACATTTTTAATATGGGGTTATACATAAGATAAATTCGACTATAAATATTAATTAGAAATCTAAATAGATTTCCTACATAATGATATTTTATTTATAATTTTTAGACTTTAAATAAATTAATTTATTTATGACACAACGATGATGCAGTAATTACACTTTTAAGGAAATATTAACATAATTGATGTTATAAATGCTCAAATGAATGTAATTTGAGACTTTTTATTAATTCCACTAATTTTATAGGTTACTATGATATATTAGTGTTGATTTAATCAACTTGGTTCGAACATATAATTCTGTTATGACTTTCACAAAAATCATATATCAAATAGTGTCAAAATTGACACAAAATAGTTTTTAAATCAAATATTATATTATTAATTGTTATTTTATTCCTAAAAATATAAGGTTCGGCCAAATGACTTAGATACGGATATATATATTAATAATAAACAATTTGGGGTTCGATTGGCATGTTATAGTAAGTGTATTTACCACATAGTGAAAGAAAACAAAAAGACACGGTAAAAGTTAAATTATTTAACTTAGAGTTAAATATAATTGATAAGGTTAAAATAATACCCTAAACTTGTGTAAATTCTATTGGATGATAGGATTTCGACCCATCCCCACTTTAGCTTCGAAATAAGACCCTTTGGAACCATTATAAACGGATTTTGACTTTAATGTAAAATAATATTTTGAGATATTCCTAAGGTGCCCCTCTCCTCCCTTATAAAACGGTACCTCCTCCCCCTCCTCCTCACACCAAATTGAGCACTCATGATCGGCCAAACCCTGACATTTTCTCCTCTCCACTTCCCTAGAATAATCCTAGAGGTCCTGGTATTCTTCAAAGACCTATATTAGTTCCCTAAGTGGAGGATTCAAAGAAGCGTTCCAAAGAAGAGGTAATATCCATTACCGATCTTTTCAATTTCTTTCTTCTTCAAATTCTTCTTCTTTAGTTGTTTCATGATAAAGTAATAACATCAGTATTACTTACATACGGATATGTTATTATAATTATGAAACAACCCTAATTTACCTTCTATCCATCCTACGGAAAAATGAAATCACCGCGCGTGCGTACATACGGAATACCGTCTCCACGCCATGGTGTAATCTATTTTCCACCATCACTTTACAAGGATGTGTATAATGGTGTAATGAGTAACTATTTATGATTATTATAAAGTAATATTGATACTGAAATAATATATATATATATACTCCAATACAATTCCACGATCATAGGAACGATATCATCACTCGTGCGTACGTACGGAATACCGTCTCCACGATGTGAAGCGACTCGTTCTACATGATCGTCATTACATAATAATTATATAAATGAATTGAATGAATAAATATGATATATGTTACACTAATACCATTCTGGATATAAGGTATCTATAACCTTAAAAGAAGAAGAATAATTTATTCGGCAAAACACGCATAAGAACAAAAGGCAATAAAGACCCGAGTGACAAGTAACAATGAAATATTACTAACAAGAAGCTAAGAACATGACCATATATGATGTCATATCAATATTAATGATTCTGGAATAAGTCAATAACATTATTTAAATCATTATGCAGGAGGATCGGACACTTCCAAAGCAAGTTGGACCTAAGGTATGGGAATATATCACAATCTCATTTTATCCGAGATTGTTTATACTTTGGTATTTACTGGGGTGTATTTTATCATCCACATCCATGTTTCCTCAATATGTAATATTATTTCCATCCACGTACAATTTTTTAAATCAAAATTTACCCTTCAGTGATTATTTAGTAAAAGATATGAAAGGAATATTTTGACATTTTTCAAAGATATGAAGGGAATCTTTTGTCTTTTTTCGTACGAGGTACTTTTTGACTTTTCCGACAAAAGTAAGAAGAATGTTTTTCTTAACTTATACGGAATGAGTGGATTTTTAAAACATAATTTCCAAGAAGCGTCCTTTACAAGTTTGCAAGTTTATTTTTAATCAACTTCTTTTAGTTTAAAATTGTATGACAAGTTAAGAAAGTAAAATGTTTTTGAAGTAGAAAGGATATTTTCCTCAAGAATGGAGTTCAAGTGTTTTATCAAAACTATTTTCTATCTAAGATAATATAGAGTTCTGTTTCTATCCCTATTGTTAAATTGATTTTATTATGTTGTGATGGAATTATTTTTATTAATTCCTTTATCTTATATGAATTGTTTTATGATGTCATGTTGTTTAAGAATCCTAGTTTTATTACATGGGTTATGCAATGATGTATGATTTATGATTGTGTGGCACACATAAGAATAATATCATTAAGAGATGGGTGGGACATATATCTCCCTCCAATGCATTGGGTAATGATTTTATATCTCATGAGATAGACATGGCTGGAATGGTAGGTTATATCATTTCAGTGAAACATGACTGAAACGAGGGTTACTCGATTCAGAAAGGGACTTTGTCCACTAAGATAGTCTTGGCAATAAGTCTTGACTAACAAGAAATGATTCTCTATGATTATTTCACTACTGAAAAAAAGACCTATACCCACGGTTCAAAACTGTGGGTATAGCCCCCAAAACCGTGGGTATAGGCTATACCCACGGTTTGGGGAACCGTGGGGCTGAGTGGCGTCGGTATAGGGGTCTCACCCTATACCCACGGTTTAGCAGAACCGTGGGTATAGCCTTTTCAAATGGAGGAACAAGCTGCTCCAACGTGGAACACACCAATCCCCACGGTTTCCAAACCGTGGGGTATTAAAAATCGAAAATGAGGCGTCGCTGGAAATCGAACCTGCAACCCAGCCACGCCTCACTGCCGCGCTTCGCCACAAGACCAATGCACCTATAATTTCTATTTGTTATATATGCATATATCTACAAATATATATTAATATAATCCACAGATTTCAAACGACAAGAAATAAATTCAAAAAACGCACCTGGGAGGATTTGAACCCACGTCTCACGCGGCATCTGCAGTGGAATACGGAACTCGTGACCAACACAGCTAATTGACTTTTTTTAACGTTTCAATCTGGTTTTTTACTTATATTAAAAATAATCGAATATCTAAAAAATAAAACGATACCGAGATTCGAACAACGGTCTGTCATATATGAGACAGAGACCTGAACAAACTAACCCAGCGAAATTATTGAACTAAAATCTTCACTCCATATAATTATATTAATTTGAAATCATGTTCCCGCCAAAACAAAATCCACTCCCGCGGGAATTTTTCCCCCCCGCCATAACAAGGAAAAGCTATACCCACGGTTTTGGAAAACCGTGGGTATAGGTCATGTAAAAAAAACACCCTATCCCTACGGTTTTTCAGAACCGTGGGCATTGGTCTCTATAACAACCCCTATACCCACGGTTTTACCAAAACCGTGGGTATAGGTCTTCAAAAATAACCTATACCCACGGTTTTCCAAAACCGTGGGTATAGGTTCCTATACTAACCCTATACCCACGGTTTTGGGAAACCGTGGGTATATTGGTGTCCTATACCCACGGTTTTGTGCAAAACCGTGGGTATAGACCCATTTTCCAGTAGTGTGTGTGTATGCCACAAAGTTTAATGTTTTATGTTATGATTATTGTGATTACATTTCACTGCCATGATTTATTCCATGTTATGAAATTATGATCTCTATTGCAGGTTAAGATATCCAAAATGTTATGTTCTTATGAATATGACGTGATTGATATTTATTTTGTTTACCCTTACTGAGCATTTGAGATCATCCTTTTATGTTTTCTATTCCCCAGGATATAAAGATAGGTTTTAGGTAAAAAAGAAGAAGATCTTTATGGGAGATATTGAAGATCTTTCACCATGATTAGAAGATTATATTCCGAGTTTCCAAAGAAACTAAACTATTACGGTCCTTGTGTGTGTGTTTTTGTTATGTACTAAGTATTCCGCAAATGTAATGTAATGTCAATGTACGTCAGGCTTCGGGTCTCTACACATGTGTTTTTTCATGACATGTGAATTCATTATATTAATTTCATTTATCCGGTTTAACAGATTTCTTATAACACAGTTCAACATGAATGTATATTTCATATGAAAAAATTAGATATTTCTATATTAGAATAAATACATGTTAATATATCCCTTCGTGTATATCATGATGCGTGTATCATCATCTCATGTCATACAAATCCATGAGTAAAAATCTCAAGAATTAGTTACATCGTAAAAAAACCCCACACAACTTATGAATCAATTAAGATTGAATAACATAAACATTAATAAGAAAACAGAACAAAAATAAATTCCATTCTAATGCACTCAGATTTTCCCATATACTTGGGTTAGCAACTACTAATTAAATGCTCAGTAAAATGTTCTGATACATCCGAGTATTCTTTATAACTTTGAGAAATAGTAAATCAAATGAAATTAAAATATGATCTTTTGGTGCCATATTGTAACGTCCCCTAATCATTCACTCTATAATGTGGCAATGTAGGGATTGTTACAAGACCCTAGGCATGCCAAATTGTACACCAGAGTCTTGAGACTAGTAGCAAGAGTGTGACATGTATTATGGTGTGACTATATCCCCTTGTATGATGTGTCATAGTAGAATAAATAAACCCTATAAATGAAATAAATCAATGTATATATAGAGTAAACCTTCAATAAACTCCAAATTAAAATATAATAAATAATAAAGGAATAATTTAATGATTTTCTGGAATGTGAAAAAATTTCATTCTAGAGAAAATAAATGTAATAGACTAGAATACTCAAATAAAAAACTCAATAGTCTTGTGTCTCGAACCCCTTTTCGGCCGCACCTCCAAACATCATCCCATATATTAAGAAAACAATCAACAGTAATGTCCTTTTTCCATTGTTCATCCTTTCATACACATAATCTTCTCGCATATCAAAGGAGGCCCAAATAGGTTGTGAGTTTAACATTATATTTCGAAACCACCTTGTCTAAAAAACCAATCTAATTAGAAGTGTATGCAATAAAGAGATGAAGATGTGTATTAATTAATTCAAAAATTATTAAAATACAACTACAACATACTTAATCTCCATGATAGAATATATCTAATAATTTATTCAAACCATGTTAACAAAAACAATATAATCGAGGTAAAATAACCATCTTTAGTCTCATACCATAATATCTTGGAGCATGTATTACGACCATTCCAACCACAAACATATAACCAATGTATAGTCAGAACAATTTGGGTCATAATGTATAATGTATGTAATCACACAGAATGACCAAAAATGAGAAAAAATATAGAAGTGGAGTTGCTCATAGATTATAACTATTTAATTCACTATAACCTTGAATAGGAATAAAATTTTGTTTATTCATTGAGTAGGAAGATTATGGGACATTTTTGGGAGTTTAAGGGGAAAAAAGATAACTAAAGGTAGTTGAATGGGGCATCCATAACATATTTTTGAAAAGGGTTATTCTATATCTATAGACTAAATAAATTAAATTAATAATAAAATACAATTTATCTGATGACTTTAAACTATCAAAGATCCTCCAAAATATATTTATTTCCATGACTACGTCATAACCAATGGACTATTTCCTTCATGGGTATCAGTGGGGAATAAAATTATCCTATTTTTTGGGAAGTATACCTTCATCATAATTGTAATGTAGAACCTTGGAGTAAAAGATAAATTGAGTGAGGTGGTATGAGAGAATTTAATTTCTAGAGTTTGAAAGAATTTGGATCATAGGAAATAAACACATCATCTCATGGAATTAAAATCCTCATATAGGCACAGAGTGAACTCACTAAAATCTAAAATATTTCATACAATATTTACAGTATATATGATTTTTAAAATCCATTTGAAACTTATATCGATGAATAATATAATGTTTAACCCCTTAAACCATCAATATTTTATCATCTTGATAGCTATAATTTATCTACTTTTGATAATAAACTAAACATGATTTATTATTGTAGGATAATATAGTCAATCCATGAATTATCAAATAATAATAATATTTACAATCTAAACGTAATAATTTGGTTGCATTCACTATAATGCAGTATATTCCAACATAGACTATAATATGGTCAAAAATACCACACCATGTACATGATTTTTTTATAAATATACCTCATGCTTTTCAATGATTAAGATGATGAATTGTTAATAAATCAAGGATTCAATGAATATAGACCTAGAAATTATAAGGGAGGGTAAATAATATACCTTTCTTATATAAATTTTCAACGATATTTATTGAAGAGGATAAAAATTATGCAATGAGAGTGTAATGACCTTTTATAGAAGAATAAATCAATATAAAATATGATGTTTTTTGCATTTATTATATTTTTTATCCAATTTAAATTATCAAACACAGTGGTTGAATTGAATATTGAAATATTTCAAAGAAAAACCCATTAAAGGATTTTATATGAATATAAAAAATAAAAATGGTTTAAACCGAACTTTCAATCATAAAATAATTTTGAAAAGTATTTTCTAAAAATAAGTTATAGTTTAATAATAAAACAATAAATATTTAAAAGAAAATAATAAAAATGAATAATCATTTTATAAAGAAGTTTGGAATATAAATATCATGTTGTCCTATAAAATTATATATAAATTATTTAAAATTCATAAACTCTAGTAATTATATTCTATAACCCCATTATGGAAGGGGTGACCAATAACAATATCTAGTTAGTAACAAACACTGATGACATTTAGTTTCAAACTTTAATATAAATAGATTATAATTTTCATAATAATTAACAACTTCATTCTTATAAGGATGTACTATATGATAAGTTTATAACAAATTGTTCCAGAACCAGTTTGAAATGATGTAAAAATTTAATAATTGATAAGTAACATGAATAAAAATGTATATTTTATGTATACTTTTTTTAATTGTTATATTAATAGTATTATGACATTAATTACAATGATATATTTAAATGGCTCATATTCTATTTAACGAAATTGATCTGTGTGAAGCACTATGTGTGATATCCCCAATAATTTTTTATAGGAATCATGATTCGACCATTTGATGATATATCCATTAGATTAATATAAAAATGTTATTAAAATTATTTTATTATTCACTAATTAAAATATAACTAGTATTTACAATTATTATAGGTCCACATTTCATTAATTTTTTTTGATTATTTATTTGTTGAAAATTTTAAAAATATAAATCTTCTTCATTATGATAAATATTTTTTATATTTTCAGTTATAAATTCTAAAATTATTAATATAATTTATCAAATATAATGTCTATATTATTTCATCATATCATGTTTGAGAGGTTTAAAATTGTTTTTTTGGAATTTTTTTTATGATTAATTAGTTATGTTATTAAGATAATAAGTAATGAATATATATTTACTAAAGATGAGGATTTATTTTTATTGTATGTAGTAAAAATAAATTAAAACTAACTAGAACCCTTTTTAGTAAAATATATGTATGTTTCCATTATAAAAATAATAGAATTATATGTTTTAATTCAATAAATAAATCTAAACTATTGTTCAATTTTTTTTTGGGAATTGGTAATAGGTTTTGAGAATCATAAATATCATAGTTGGATAAGGATCTATTGGATGAAGATCATCTCCAGAATTTCTCTATATATCATGGAAATACCAAAATTTATTACGTCCATGAGAATAATACTATTTAATATAAAATGAGGTGGGAAATTGTTCAATATGTAGTAATATATTTGTCCAAAAAATGTGAAGAGTTAAATAAAACTACATATAATTTTATTTAACAACATATTATACCTATGTTGAATGTAGATGCTTTATAGTGTATATTCTCAATATTATTCCTTAGTCTTAAAAATGGAATAATTAAATATAGTACATTATATTCCTCCTTCCAAATTAAACTAAATTTCTAGGAATTTTAGGTAATGTATTGCTTTAATATCATATTGAACATTACATTAATATTTGGCGAGATTTCATGGTGTGAACATTAATTAGTATTCTATCAGATTCATGTTACACATCAGTATTCTAGAAGAGATTCCATAAAAATTCAAACACCATAGTAATTCTAATACACACCTAATATCAAAAAAATTGGAAGTATGATTTAACAATGTGTACATTTTATGGATACATATATTCATGATAACTTGAATTCCTGAGTAGTACGGAAAAATATGGAGAATTGATGAATTTTTTTTAAATATCAACTAACATTATTGAAAAAACATATAATTATGATTACTTTCATGGGATATGATGTCAAAATATATCATTATTATTTAAAGATACATCAATGAAAATATTTGGTCCTTAAATTTTAGAGGAAATAATAAATAACATAAAAGAAGCTCACAAACCCACTATAGAATGATATGGTATATGAAAACATTATGATTGCAATTGAGCCTAATAAAATGAGTTTTAGGTTGGTGAATACATCATCCTAATTATATCATCTTGTATTGGAGTGATGAGGACTAATAATAAATGAAATTTTAACTTAAGGTATTTTTATCATTTTAATAAATTTAAGTGGATAATTGATATAAGATTTTAACTATTCATTCCACCTAAAATATTTTTAAGTGGAATACATATTCGATGTATTTAATTAAAATATTTTTATCCCATTTACGGTGTATGTGCATAATATTGTTGAGTCTAGATACCTGTTGAATTTTCAGAGAATTTTATTCATGTCCCTATTCATTATGTGATAGTGAAGTATTTTAAATTAATAAATGGATCCACTGGAAAGGGTCCTCAAGAATAATAAAAAATTTGACATGGTAATATGGGCCTATATAAAATTATGAGAAGAATTTATAATCATTTTATCATTGGGTAGGAAAGAAATTAAGAAAACATTATTTAGAGAAGGGATAATCTAATGAAAAAATTATTAATTTGAAAATACATTAATATATATAATTAAATTTATAAGATTAAAAACATCCAATTAATGATTAATAATAGAATACAGAAAAATCATTCATATATATTTATTATAATTACTAAAACCAATTATTGGATACATATTTATTTTAATATCATAACTATTATATATATTCCACTATAATAATATTGTATAATGATTATTATGCATATAAATATCAATATAGGAATGATGGAAAATACTTGTAATGGAATGGATATTTTGAATAAGAGGGTATAAAAAATGTGATTATATAAAAATTATCAAAGAGAATTTCTAAAAATTAATTGGGTTATTATATATATTCATCTATTTTATAATGGGATAAACTATCTATTATATTAGTGGTGGTAATGAACCTATTATATGATTATTCTGGAAGATGTATACATAAATTAGTTCAATGATATTATTAAATGTATACATAATGGGGTAAACAAGGCCTCATGTAGTATGAACATTTCATGTGATGTGATATATATTAGCATGGGGAGGAGTTAAAATCACTAATCTTTTCAATTTTCTAGGACCAATACACTATTTAATAGTAAATAATTAAAAATTATTTCTAGAGCTATATGTTTATAATAATATAAATAAGTTTTATGATAATAGTTGTTGAACCACCATATGAAAATACCCAAATTTAACTTCTTACCCTTTGGGAATTTTAAAATGGGTAATATATCTAGGAATTGGGGATTGTTTTTTCGGTAAATTAGTCACATATTTTTATGTGTTTCTCCCATATAACCCATTATTTATGAAATATAACATTCTTAGTTAAAAGTTATTGTTCTCACATTTTGTAGCTAAAGTTCATAAAACTATTTACATATTTGTTATCAAAATACCTAAAATGAATTTTAATGATATTTAATTTTAATTTAAAAAAAATAATACATGAACAAATGGTGAAATACAATATAATATAGAAAATATCACATCATATTCACGTATTCCTGAAAATATAAAGTTTATATAGAATTATTTCTCTTATTTTCATAGTAACTATTATGGTATAACATAAAAGGTTGTTTATCATAATCAACTAGAGACCATATGATATAGAAATTATGATTCATTTAATCAATCTTAAATGATCACACCACACCTATAAATACCCATATTTACTTTAATTAATTATTATAAAAATATTTTTAAATTCATATATGTAAAATTCTTTCACATATCTCTTTCTTTAAATTTGTTAATTTTAGAAGCCTTGCATTGTTGTTTCTAGGTCATTAAAGTGATGTATAGTAGTTATCATATTCCTATATGTTAATTTAAATTATAATAATTAGATTTTTAGAATAAATTTTGAATTCTTGGTTATTATTTTATTGTAAACTAATAGTAGTTGTATTATTATTAATTTCATGTATTATTTGTAATAATTTTCTACTAATTTGCATTGAACACCGATTATATGTCCCAAATGATTATAGAATAATTTTAATTCATTCAAGTAATTCTTTGTAAAAATAATATTTCCCACACCCTTATGTATTTCACGTATAATTGCTATTTATGATACGATTTTTTTGAGTGGGGGTCATATTATATTTTATCTAATAGATATAACTAATTTATTCATTTCAACGACTCTAGTTGATTAATGCTTAATTATAATTTAACAAAAGAAATTTCCATGTCAATACTATTATAAGGACTCTAAATTACACATATGAAGTTATAATGAAAACTATCCTTTATAAATTAAATTTAATAAAGAAACCTTGAACAATATTCACTGTATGTTCTATTAAATTAAGTTAACATGAACATTAGCTACGAAATATTTATAAAAGGATTTAATCATGATTTTCCTTCATAGTAATTTTAACATTTTTTATATTTCATTATAAGTGATCTTGATGATAATAGATAAATAATTGAATATTTAACAAGATATGTGTACAAATAAAGAAAAATTATAGTGATGTAGACAAACGAAATTTAGTGATAAAATATACTTAAATAGTTGACCACGCCTTTTGAGAAATGATAATAAATATCATAAAAAGTAAATGTGATTGTTTGGACAATGAAGAATTTATGTGTCAACTAAAATATAAATTCATAGGAAAATATTTTAAATTAAAAGTGTAAGAATTTAGTATTAAAATATATAAATTATAGAAGATTTTATTTGAGATTTTTAATTATATTTTTTAGAGATGTGACTGATTAAAATAGAAGATGAATTAAATTTATCATGTTTAAATATATTTAATAAATGATGTAATAAAAATATTTTTTGTGTTTTTAACGAAAAAAATGTTTTGATAAAAATAATCCAATAAATAATAGTAGACACTAATTTTTAGATAATCAAATAGTAATTGAAATGCATTAAAATTGAAAAATATATCACCTGAAGTGATTCATCAAATGCTATTTAGTTTCAAAAATATAAATATATAGATATCTTACAATTTTATACTAGGAAATAACAAAGATGAAAGATGAGATTATTTATTATGGGATACAATTTTTTTCTGTATTAAATTTGGGATTAAAATGGATATATTTAGTCTAAAAAGGTTGAGAGGAGATTATTACACCACCATAATTGAATTATGTATGTATTATAATTTTCATATGTGATATATAATAATGTAACATCATTATTCCACTTTTATGTGTTTTTTATGCATAAATAGGAATGCTTTTTTAATTATAACTATAATTATTGAGATTTATGAGATTGGTCCGAAAAAAATTTGTTTTTCTAAACCTTGGATTAGACTCTGTGCTAGAGGTAGACCATGAAAAATACCGATAGGATATGTATTCTATTTATTGTTATTTTTTATTTATTGGAAAGGCTAAAATAATTATATTTTAAAATTTCTTTAAAAATTTTCAAGCATTAAAATATATTTTAATGCAATTATTTTTTTCCTTTATTTAACTCCCATTTAAACCTATATTTATGTTTTTTCTAAAACCTAATATAAAATCTGTTCATTTTTATAAAGTGATTTATAAAAATATTAATATCAAGAAAATATATTTGGTTATAA
Source organism: Viscum album (assembly GCA_963277665.1). Classification (NCBI taxonomy): domain Eukaryota; kingdom Viridiplantae; phylum Streptophyta; class Magnoliopsida; order Santalales; family Viscaceae; genus Viscum; species Viscum album. The sequence goes on from OY728151.1 coordinate 1,084,396,477, forward strand.
TATAATTAAAATTATCTATTGAAATATAAAACTTTATAAAAAATGTATGTAGTGCTATATTGGATTAGTGAAAATGAAAATTTTCTGTTTTTACAGAATTATATATTTTTTATTATATGATAAAAAATGAATAATCTAATAATTATTTTAAATAATTATAAAATATTACTAAAAAATAATTTTAAATGATGATAAATTTATAATATAATACATAAAATATTCAGATTAAACTTTTATAATGGTATATTGGAAAATAAATCATATTTCATAAAGGATATTAAAATGTAAAAAATATATAAATATTTAATCCATGTAAAATATGTATGAATATTTAATGTTCGAGTTCTATGAATATTTGATGAATTATTCAACCGAGTCCTTGGAATTGTGTTGAATATGTTTGTGTTATGTGAATATTTTGATGATGTAATCATATCAAATCATATAATCAAAAGCTTGCCAACAAATTTCATCACAAGATTTCTTTAACAGAATAAATATATCATAAGAATATATCTCTAGAAAATATATTAAATTACTCTTAATATATATCTGATATGAATAAATGGTAATGTTTCATCTAAAGAGAAGATGATATATAGGATTTATTTCAATGAATATAAGAATATATATGTTAAAAAATTCATATATGATGATGAAACAAATTAAATAGTGGAATTTATTTAATCAAATATCAATAGGGTAAAATTAAACATTTATTATATACTTCTACTCAAATTTATTATGAGTATAAAATGATTCATCTTGTAGAAAATTTTTCACATACATTTTAGAAATATTATTAACATGAGGAAGCCCCACAAAATCCATCTATGAAAAGATAAAAATTCATATAAAAATGATATAAATTAGTGAAAATATTTATAAAGAAATTAAATCCTATAATGTGTACTGTTTTGATGAAATTAATTACATTCATGATATAATATATTAATAAAATGATGTTTTTATTATCATTTATATGATAATGTAGTGAACAGAGGTGAGGAAAACAAGTAGGAAGGAGTTGTGGAATTATGATTAAAAGGATTAAACATTAGATGGATTTATCCCCATGAAAAAAATATAAATAATGATATCTCTATTATTTATGAGTGAATCTTATAAATAGAAGAATTGAAATAGAAGATTTATTTGTTAAAACAGGAAGTCCAAATATTAAAAAAAATGAATTCTAAAATTATTGAAAATATTGTAAAAATAAAATAATAAATTGAATAATAATCATGGATCATTAATTGTATGAAATTCATTGTGAATGAAAGATGTGCATGAATTCTAGTTCGTGGAGATAATTTTTTTGGAGTTAAAATGAAACATAAAGATAATCTAAAATTATCTACTCCAAGTATGATCTTAGTGAGACTATTAAATTTTGGAGGCACATATGATAAGAAAACTAACCATAAAGACTATAAATAATTTATTATTTATTTTGTATATTTAAGTTAATAACATTCAAAATGTTATTGAAATATTAGTTAATGAAAAAATAGAAATGGTTTAGAAATTAAACCAATTATGATTAAATGGACTACTATATCAAGGAATAATGATTAATTTGGTTAACCAAATTTGTTAAAATGGGATCAAATAAAGTCTAAAAATAATGAAACTATAACAATATGTTATTTTTTTAATAACTATTAATATTTTTTTACTTATTTTAAATAAAAAATATAATAATGGTTACTAAAACATTAAATCATATTACATAGATATAGTATATAAATTTATGAAATATCATTTTTATTGTATTTGTTATAATTTTATACAGTATGACCATGAAACAATTATTTATTCATTAAAAATTCCAAAAAAAATTATGAGAATAAGTGAAATAATTTTATAAAACATTTCATACGTCATATTATAGGGAATTGTAATAGTATCAGTTGATACCCATGAATTAATTTTACCATGATTATATCTAGAAACTAATTTTATTATTGTTGAGTATATTAATACTCACTTATTTTTAAATTATACTCCTTAATAGTAAAATTAAAAAAAGAAGGGTTATTAGAAAAAAAATCATTTGTTGATAAGGGATTTATATTATATTCACATTTATCGGTGTTTTGGATTGGAAACGACCTATTTCATTGAGTCGTAAATGGTTTTTTCACTCTGGGGTAGGATTTTTGTAATTTACAAGTGATGTTGATATTTTTTACCATAATTGGGAATAATGATTAATTAATATTAAAAAGTAGATAATAATATCACATTATTCCTTTTAAATATAATTACATAACATCTGTTTATAATTTAGAGAAAGGGGTTAGATCAACTGTTTGAATGTGATGAAGCTTATAGATTTGTTGTGTGTGGTAAAAGGGGTATATGTATCAGACCATAAATTTCATGTTTTAATGAATAATATAGATCTCTTGATGTTCATGATGATGAATATGTTTTAGATGTTTAGTAACATAATAAATATGTTTGGAGGTGACTTTCTAGTGACTCGGATATTTCTTACATTACTATTACATCATTTGAATGAAAAATATATAAAAAATTCCACAATGAGGATCTAAATGTTAGTGTATTATTAAAAACAGAACCATCTATAACTTTTAAAACATACAATATAAACATATATTTATTTCCAACTCTAGATTATGACTATCTATTGTGTTATCCTTAGTGCATGTAGTCACCTGAGGATATACATAAAAAGGGGTGAGCTAAAAATCCCAGTAATAGGATAGATAAGATCATGAAACAGTAGTATATGGTACTATCATAATCATAAAATCATCATTATGAGAAGAAGTATTAGCAAAAATCATGTAAAATAGAAATAATGAAAAATGAAACTTCATGACATTCTGGTTGACTACCCCACATAGTTGTGAACAAATATATCCTCATGTTAAGGCATATTTCACATTACTCATGAGATAAATTACATTACCTATTGAATTTGATCACTATATAATTTTGTGGTCACCCATCACATCTTATCATTTACTTTTCACTTTACAATTCTCAGAGCAACCCTCACATCATACCATTTACATTATCATGCATTACATATAGAACATATATCAATATTCAATATAAAATAGCCCATGGAAAGGAATTGTTTTCATTTCATAAATCATAAATTCTAAAATTATAGGTTCCCAAATAAAATAGGTTATAATATACTTGATATAAGAATCATTATCTTTATGTGAAGAAGAAACAATCTCGAGGGGTGTGTTTTTTGAAAGAAGAGTATTGTTGGATAAAATTTTGTTTTTTATAATAAAAATTAGAAAATATGTATATCCTAGAGAAGGTACGATAATTTTGAAGAAATTATATTTATGTAATATCCTTAATGAAATGGGGTGGAAGAGGGAAACCCAACCAAAGTGAGTTGGGTTTGATAATTCCCCTTACATTGTGTCTGAATGGTTCATTCACTATAATGTCTTGTGTAATCACATTGAAATTATTAATTAATAATTCAAAAACCTTTTATAAATGAATATTATTAATTATAGTTTTATTAATTTCATTGTGGTTCTTTAGATGAGTTATAGAGTTTAATTTCATCATTATGGGGTGTTCGTTTTTGTATTTTTCATGATCTGTTCATTTCCATACACGAATGGTAGTTCATTTAAAATGGGGGTGAAAATATAGAAATGTCATTATATGTTATTAATGATACTATATGATATTAAATTACGTTACAATGTATTTGGTTATATACCATAAGGATTATTCATTAGATAAAATTTAAATATCAACATTTTAGGTTAAATTTGGAGGTTTTACGAAGACAACAAACTCGTTTAGTTTTATCATTTAGTATCATGAGTATAAGTTATTTCCAAAACATTGAAATGGTATTTAAATAACCATAAATATATTGTTTAACCCATTTAATTTTTTTATTAAAATCATTGATGATATTTACGAAAACTTAAAGTGCCCCACCCACAATTTTAGTAAATTAACACATCACGGGTGGCGTTTTCATTTTTATGATAATATAGAGAAAGAGAGGATATAAATGTTGGATATTTCATTAACATGATATAATTACAGTATATTTATGTTACTATAGTTTTAATTCCATTTTAATGATGGTTTGTGAGAATATAATATGAAAATAAATTTAAATTGAAATGAAATTAAAAGTAAAATAGTGTGGATTTACCTCCTGATGATTTCTCTTAAGATCATCCTCAGTGAAACTAGGCATGGAAATTTGATAATACTAGGAGATATTTAAATTGGGGTAGGGTCTAGTGAAGATTATTTGGAAGACATTATTCATGGATCGAATCATAATTGGTGTGATGAGAAGAGTGTGTGAGGGGTGGTATTTTTAGTGGAGGAGAGGGGTGTTCTCTCATTATTTTAATCATTAGTATATTATTTAGATCAAGGCAAGAAATATGGAGTATTATTATGAATAAATATAGTAATTAGTGAATTTTATTTCAAACCAATAGTCAATTACATCATATATGACTCAAGCATGACTCAAAAATTAATTTTTATAAAATTTATAGTAAATTATCATATTTTTCTCTTCACCAAAAAAATTAGTGTTTCATAAAAAACCCTAAAATTAACCCATAAAAATTTTCTATGTGTAAAATTAAAAAATTATATCCATTTTATGAAAATACTTTTTAAAATAAGAATAATTTTAATTTTTAATTAAAATCATTATTTACTTGGAAAATACATATTTAAAAAATAACTGATATTGTTACACTTTGAAAATATACATAAGGCCTAATAAAATTATCTTAAAATCATAATACGTCAAAATATTAATTTGTGAATAAAATTTATGAAAATAAATTTCATTTTATTAAATTAATTTATTCACAAAATTGTAATTAAATATTTATGACTTACAAAAATAGAAACACTTAATTAATAGTTTTTAAAACATATATTTACATATAATGAGATGTAATTATACAATACTTACATTTATAGGATTACAAATATATATATATATATTCATGGGTGATTTTACTATTCATTTTCTTGTTTTACTATTCATAATTGTCATATTACTATTCCTAAGGTCAGGTTACTATTTCATTTGTATTTGTTCCTTAACTTCTAGAAAAACTTCTTATTTCTATAATTATTCATTCATAATGTTTTTATTATTGACCATAGTTGATAATATATGATTTTTACTATATCAAATTACTATAATAAGGGATTACATCCTTTGATAAATGTTTAGGTCGTTATATTCTTCCCCCTTTTGAAATTTCACCCTTGATATTTCATTTTACAAAAACAAGTGAGGAAAATTTTCCATCATCACATCCTATGGTTCCCAAATTGATTCTTTGTAATTATAGTTCCTACAAAAAACTATGACATGGTGGTTTGTCTTTTTATATAAAATCTTATCTCTCAGGTCCAAAATCATAAGAAGCTTCTCCTAAGAAGATTGATCATCTTCCAGTTGTACCACATCTTAGTTCACTACATGTGAGGGATCTGGTATGTACTTACATAGGAGTTGAACATGGAATACATTTTGAACATGGCCCACATTTGGTGAAAGTGAATATTGATAGGCCACAGATCCTAGGACATCAAGGATCACAATAGGACTGATGTACCTTGGGCTAAGATTCCATTTCTTTCCAAACTGCATGACTCACTTCCATGGTGATATTTGAAGGAAGGCTTTATCTCCAACATCAAACTTCTAATCCCATTGATGGTTTTCAGAATAGCTATTTTTCAACTCTAAGAAAAATTGTTATGTTGTTTGATGGTTTGAATTTTCATTGGCATCACTTTCACAAGATCATATCCACGTGGCATTCTTTCATCAATTGCAGCCCAACAAGTTGGAGTTCTGCAACACTTTCCATACAAAGCATCATATGGAGTCATCTGAATACATGAGTGGAAGCTATTTTTATCTGAGAACTAAACCAAATGTGTATTTTTATCCCATACACCGTGTAATCACAATGATCCAGATTTTAGATTATCTTTGAGCATCTAAATAGTAATTTCATATTGTCCCTCAGTTTGGGGGTGATAGTTAATGATGAAATTCAATTCAATACTCCAGGGATATGGAAGACTACTCTAAAATGTAGATGTGAACCTGGGATCATGATTAGTGACAATTTAATGTGGAAACCCATGTACTCTAACCACTTCCTTCAGATATATCTTTGCATGTTTTTCAAGTGAGATATCTCCGCGAATTGAGATAAAGTTGGATGTCTTGGTGGCTCAGTCCACCATAACCCATAACTCATTATTTTCATTGAATGTATTTAGGATACGATTGAAAAAGTATTTAGTGAAATTATCCCATTTCCATATGGGAATAGGAAATGGTTGTATCATATTTTTTGACTTTTTTATCTTCTTAAACATGTAGAAATATCAATCACCATGAGATATACACCACAATCACTTTCTTCTTGTTATCCCACAAGATGTATTGTTGGAGATCACAGTACATCTTGGTACTCACTAGGTGGATAGAGAAAGTTGATTTATGTTCATTTTCCAATATATTATTATTTATCCTAGGTGAAGAAGGCACATAGAGACTTATTCCAAACAAAATCACACCTTCATCATCGATATGGAACCCATTTAGCTTCATGTCCATTAATACATTAAACTTATATTGTAACTCGAGATCATCCCTTTATACCTCCTTAAGCATCTCTTGGATAGATAATTATGAAATCATTTGGGAAATTCCAATTTTATTCCCTACTATTATGATTTAAAAATCAATCTTTTTCATTTTAAAAAATTTATGATCCCTCTTAATCCTGAATATGGATTGAGTAGAAAGTTCTTTTATTCTTAGAGCATCATCTACCTTGTTTTCCATGGTAGGATGATATTAAATACAGAAATCATAGTCATTTATTATCTCTAACCATATCCTTTGATACCTGTTGATCTTTTTTTGTGTGAATATATAAGTTAGGATATTTTTATTGGTATATATTTCACACTTCTCAACAAATAGTTAGTGCCACAGGATATTCAAGGAAACAATAACAGCTGGTTACTATAGATCATGCATCAAGTGGTTCTTCTCATGGATCTTCAACTTCCATGTTGTGTAGGCTTTCACATTATCATTTTTCATGTGTAAACAACCCATTCCATTCTTGGAAGCATCATTTGGTATAAAAAATATCTCCACTTTTCAGGAATGTGAGTACATGTGTTGGGATATGCCTTCTTTTTACATCCTTGAACCGTTCCTCTCATTCTTCCTTCTAAACATATTTTAACTATTCTCTTGTTAAATTTTTTGTGATTGAAAATTGTGATAGATTTCTCATAAAATTTCAATATTACTCTACAAATCCAAGAAAACTACATATTTCAATGACACTAGAGGGTCTGGGCCATTCATCACCAACCCTTTTTTTATTCCCTAACTTGTGATCACAAGTCCAAAGAATGTGACATGCTGCATCCAAAAGTAAAACTTTCTAAACCTAGTGTATAGATTATCCTTTATAATTTTCTCTAACATAATATTTATATGTTCTTTTTGATCTTCTATTCTCTTGGAGTAGATTGTTATTTCATCAATAAACACTAATAATAATTAATCAAGGTAATGTCTAAATACATTGTTTATAAATTCCATGAAAATATCAAGGGAATTATTAAGATGTAAGGGAAGCCCCAAAAAAATATAGTGTTAATAACTTGTACGCAAGGTAGTCTTTTAAATATCATCCTTCTTCACCTTTATCTGATGATATTTATAATATATATCCTTCTTTGAGAAGTACGTATCTCCTCAAAACTGATAGAACTTGTCATCAATCCCTGGAATATGATACTTGTTCTATATAGTGATCTTGTTGAGTTCCTGATAATCAATACATAGCTGCATTGATCCATCCTCCTTCATGAAGAAGAGAACATGTAAACCCCATGTTGATGCACTTGGATGTATGTACCATTTCGACAAAATATCTTACATCTTCCTTGTTAACTCCTCCAGTTCGATGGGAGCCATCATATAGGGACACTTTTAGATATGAGTAGCTTCAAGTATGAGTTCTATTGAGAACTATACCTCAAAATATTGGGGTATTTTGGGTACCAAATTGGAAAATACATCATTTTATTCCCTCGTAATGGGAATTTAACCTAGCTTGATACCTTCCTTGGACTCAACCATTTTAGCAAGGTATTCTCTTTTATAGGGAATAAACACACACACACTATTAAAGGATTTTTTATAGGAAAATAATTATCTTCCCTGTATTTTTAGAGGAGAATGGGATGGTTTGGAATATGAAAATATATTTCCTTTTCCCAACATTTTATATGTTCTATATATAATGATATCCAATCTATTCCCATTATAGGATCAAATTCCAAAAAGGGAAGTACAAGATTCAGTGGAAGAATATTCAAACATATTCCATCAAGAAAACACTCAAACACTTGGTCTTCAATTATTTCGCCACTATTTTATAGGTATCTATACATAAAGGTTCTAAGGCATCTATTCAACAGTTCTAGAAAATTTCAATGATATAAAAAAATTCATAAAACCAGAATCAAACAATACTTTTTCCATTATTGAGTGAATAAAAAGTGTACCTTGAATGACATAATTTTATTCCTCTACATTTATAGTATTTGTGGAATAATACTTCCCTTTTTTCGTTTGACTATTGTGGATGATTATGTCAATTACCCATTAAGGCTCGAGGATTAGTGCATTAGCTTGCATAGTTCCCTTTCTCCCTATAGTTATACCATTGGATCATGGGTGGTTCTCTTATTTATTCTACTAAATTATCTTTATTACTCATGTATTTTCATCATTAATGAGCTTATTGGCCTTATCTCTCATACTAGATGAACATAATTGTACTATTGAGGCATTTTCCATGATTCCACTTCTCTCATTTTTTGACATGTGGGTGTTTTAGTTTTCTTTCCACCATTCTCATTTTATTCTCCAGTGTTAAACTTCATCTTTCGTTTCGTATCACCATTTCCATGATATCATTATACAAACTCCATTCCCACCTTGAGAGAACATTGAAAAACAACTTCATAACTCCCAAAGTCTCATATTGGAATATTTTTTCGAAGGTGTGGTTTTAGACCACTAATGAATCTATCAATTTTATATCTTTACTGATACCGACTCCCAGAGAATACCTCGAAAACCTTGAGGAAATTTCTTCATAAGACATGAAAGATTCACCTTACTTTTTATTCATCACTATTAATTCTCTCTCTATCTTTGTTCCTAGAGTATTAGGGATGTATTTTTTGGAAACAAATTATCTTAAAGTCTTCCCACTCCATCTCGTCAATGTTGTCCCTTGTCTTGGTGTACTTAATCAAATCCCACCACTGATCAGCCTCTCCATTTATATGATAATGATCCAAATCTACCTTATCCAATTTATAATAGTGAAGCATAGAAAATATATTCTCTATTGAGTTGACCCAATATTCCGTAACTAGTGTTTGTGATGATCAACTAATGGTTAGTGGTTGATGATGCATAAAACACTAGATATCTTATTTCTCCCTATTTCGTAATGGATGATGTATAACATTATTCAAGTTATTATTCATAACATAAGATATCTAGGAAAGAATCACCATGAAATTTTAAAAACAACCTCCCAAAACATTGGAGATGTCATTCAGGAAATAATTGCATTGTCCCTCACATGGGTTGTTGGCCTAATTACTCATGGTTACCATAATTTTTTAAAATAGAAAATGTTATTAAAAAACATAAGGCAACAAGCCACCAATAATATATCACATTCTAAAATAAACTCTAAAAGAATATATTTTTTATCAATATGTTTATAAAATCTTATAATGTTTTTAAATATTCTTAATCTAATACTCTGGGTTTCAGTAAGTTTCTCTAATCCTAATTCCCAAATTAATGAAACTGTCCTCTTATTTCTTCTTTGGAGACCCTTCTTTTACATATATTATAGTTACATCATTTTAATGATAAGAAACATATAAATTTTAAACAAAAAAGATACAAAGGGTTAGTGTGTTTAGAAAACGTGTACCATGCATAAATTTTATAATACAAGACATAAACATTTATTTAATTTCTTTTTCTCTAGCTTCTTATTATACCTTATGTTATCCTTAGTACATGTAGTAACTTGTATATTTACATAAAAAGTGTGTTATAAAAAAAATACTAGTATAGGCATAGGTAAGATCTTGAAACAATATTATATGGGATGAGAATATTCATAGCATAATCATCATGATAGGAAGCATTAGATAAAGTCATAGAATGTGGAAATGCTTAAAAATGTAACATCATGCCTTAGTGGTTAACTACCACACATAATTATGAACAAATATAGAATCATTTTCGTACATATATCACATTCCTATAAGATAAATCTCATTACCCAATGAATTTCAGTTCTGTATTATTTCAGATTCACCCGTTAAATCTTATCATTTACTTTGTAATATATAATTCTGGGTTCACCCCTCACATCATAACATTTACATTATCCTAAATACCACAGTGAACATATATCAATCATGGAAAAAATAACAGATGGAATGGAATGGGGTTCATTGAATAAATTATAAATTCACAAACTCTGGGTTCACAAAAAAATGTCTGAATAACATAGTTTTTATAAGAATCATCTTCTTTGAGTGAATAATAAACAATCTTGGGAAGTGTGTTTTTTTCTAAGAAGAGTTCTTTGGGAAAACATTTTGTTTTAAATAATATAAATTAAAAAACATATATATTCCAAAAAAGTAAGATAATGATGAAGAAATTATATTTAAGAAAAATCCTTACTTAAAATGTGGTGAAAGATGGAAATCCCAAAGAAAGAGAGTTGGGTTTGAGAATTCACCTTACCTTGTGTCTGAACGCTTCTGTCACATTAATGGCCTGTAAAATCACATTTAATTAATTAATTATAAAATATTGAATCCTTTATACAATAATATAATGAATTATGGTTTTACTATGTTCTTTAATGGTCCTTCAGATGAGTTATATAGTTTTATTTTGTTGTTCAAAAGTGTTTGTTTTCATAGTTTTCATGATTGGTTCATTTGTTAACATGAATGGATGTTTGACTAAAATAAAGATGATAATCCGTAATTTTTATTATACATTATTAATGATCTTCTAGAAGAATAAATTTTCTTAAAAATAATTTTGTTATATACTATATGGAAGATTCATTAGATTAAAGATAATGAATATCTTTTTTGGTTGATTTTGGTGGCTTTTCGATCACAACAAACTTGTTTTGTATTATTATTTAGTATTATGAGTATAATTTTTTTAAAGAACATAACAAGTTTTATAAAATAATCAATATAATATTTTTTAAACCATTTAATGTTATTATTAATACCCTTGCATATTCTCATGTAAAATGATAGTGTATCACCCATGATGTCGGTAAATTGACATATCACCGGCGACGATTTCATTTTTTAAATAAAAGAGAGAGGGGGAGTTTAATGTTGGAACATCCATTTAAATGATATAATTATAGTATATATATGTTACTAGAGTAATAATTCTATTTTTATAAATTTAGTTCATTATAAAATATGAAAACTAATTGAAATTGAAAGGAAATATGTGGAAAAAGAGAGAGGGTTTACCTTTTGAATTCTCCTCTTGAAATCCTTGTCACAACAACTAGGATTGTCCTTTTAATGATACCAAGATATCTTGGATGAAACTATGGGTTACGAAATATTATTTTAAACAATTAGGAAAATAAAAATCTTTAAACGTGTGATGATAAGAGGGTGTGAGGGGTGGTATTTAAAGTGGATTAGAGGTGTGTTTTCATATTATTTTAATCATTAGTTTATTATTTTTCTCAATACAAGAAATAGTGAGAATTATTGTGAATAAATATGGTAATTACTGATTTTCAGCTATATCCAATTGTAACTTACATCATACATGACTCAAGAATTAGTCAAATATTCAGTTTTTTAGCATTTATCGTAAATTATCGTATTTTACAGTTCACCCAAAATTCATGTATTTAAAAAAATACCAAAAATTAATCCTAACATTTTCTCAACATATAGAGATTTAAAATGAACTCCATTTTATAAATATAATTTTATAAAAATGATAAATATATATTTTTAATTAAAATCCTCATTTACTTGGAGAATACAGATTTTAAAATTATACCTGATTTAGTAACACTTTGAAAAATTACTTCAGGTCACATTAAATTATATACAAATAATAAGACATAAAAATATAATTTTATTAATTTATTTTATGAAAATAAATTTTATCTTATATAATTAAATTAATCATAAAATATTTGTTAATTATTTATGACTTACAAATATACCAACACATAATTAATAATTTCTAAAACATTTTTTGACATAGACTATGATATTATTATACCATAAATTTATTTATAAGATGCCTATTTTTTTAGTTTGAAGGGTGAGGTTACTATTCATTTGGTTGTTTTAGTATTCATGAGGGTCATATTACAATTCCTAAGTTTGGGTTACTATTTCGGTAGAATTTGTTCCATAACATCTTTAAATACATCTTATTTGATTAATTAATCATTTATAATGTTTTTATTATGGTCCATAAGTGATAAATGTGATTTATAATATATGAAATTACAATAATAAGGGAGGAAATCCTTTGATAAAATTTTGTGTCATTAAATATTTATTTGTATGGGTGAAGTCTGAAGAGCTGCAAAAGTGGTTGAAGTGATGTGATTAATTTTCTAGGATCAAGCTTGTGTTTTATCCACATAAGAAAATATTCATCTATATAAAGATTCATACGTTTAGGTGATTCCACATATCAGATTATCGATGTTATAGAAGTTCTCACTTATGTAACGTCCACAATGTATCAAACATTCTACATATGTAATATTCCCATATTGGTTGATATTATATATCATATTTCTACTAAATATAAGAACTACAACCACATATAAAAATTCACACAGTTTTGTTTCTCAATATATATTTTCTGATGAATATATCTAATTTTTTAATTAATTGATATTCATTTAGGGGATTTATTTTTCCAGAACCACGTATGTAAATTTTAGCTATTTATAGACTATGAGTTACAATATTCATTTGTTCTAAATAATTAAAACTTTATGATGTTGGAACCAATCTTCAATTTTCTAAACATCACATATAAAAAATGATTCAATATTATTCAGGTGACATTTTTTAATTGAATAAAACATTTAATTTATATTTTATGTGTGGAGATATTATATCATAAAATATAGAATGATTCATAAAGTTGAGAATCTAAATTATGAAGATATAATTGCAAAATATTAAAATAAATTTTAGTGAAGTATTTTTTCTTTTAAGTTCAAACCATCAAATTCAATTTAATATAATAGGATTACTACATGTTTTTTATAGAGTTAATAATTTATCTTCGGAGTTTATTTCTTAAAAATTTCAAATTCTGTGGTTGTGTAGAATATGGGGATATTTTGAATTCTTCTTTATGCTCCCGATACAGCACTCCCTCACTTCGCGAAACTATAATTGTTATGAGACCACATGTGTGAATCACCATGTGAAATAGGATTCTAACTAGAAATAGGGGTGAGATTAATATGGTAGGGAAAATACACCCCTAGTATTGAGTTTAAATATAGTATAAATTGTCAAATAAAAATAATAATAATAGATTTGGGAAGAACATCAGAAACTATATATGATACAACTGTAAATTGAATGGAGGAACCAATAAACCAAAAATGAAGTATAATGTATTGAAAATATGAGATGTATCTAAATTTAAAACTAAATTCAATAAAAAATAAAACAATCTATTTGAACTATATAATATCAAATGCGCAAGTATCTGAACCCATGTTAGATCCATTCCAGAACTCCATCCCATCTAGAAATCATCAAAATCAACAACAAGGTTCATTACCCATATCTAAACTAACATCATGGTAATATTATTAGGCACAAAATGGAGACCCAAATTGGGTGTGGGTAAACAATAGTTGGCCAACACCACTGTGTCTACAAAAAACAGTTTGATAATAAATATCTAAAATAAAGAGATAAACACATGTATTAATTAATAAATTAATATAATACATCAATCAACATATTTCTACACCATGTTGAAATAGCTTTGAGTATTTATCACAATCATTTAGAAAATATCCATAAACTATAGAATAATTAAAATACCAGGAAGATGCCTCTATATAAGCATTTCTTCCCCTGGGAATATTCATATATATAAGCATTCCATCATCAACTGGGCTAATCCCATTATATAATTATCTTAGCATGTCTCATTGGGAATTGCCTGATATATAATCATTTTAGCATATATCACGGGGAATTTCCAGAAATAAATGAATTTTACCATGTATCACTTATTATGACCTACTATATAACTATTTTAACCTCATAGAAAATCGCCATACATAATAATTCTTTCATCAACTGAACAAGTCAAAATAGTAATTAAATCACAATATCATATCGTATGCCATAATGGTCAATTATGAAAATTACCGTTTGTCTTTAAATTATGATTTCATTTATATATAAATTTATCAACAACCATATCAATCTCCTATAAAATATTACCCAATTGATTCACTATCATGAAATCACCAACAATATAGTGTCATTATAAAAGGACATTAAACTACTGTCCATGTTCTTATTTTTCGTAGGTTTTCTCACCCAACAAGAAGCCATAATCATGGTCACATCAACAATTGGATCAAATGGTATCCCAAAAATATTTCAATCCCTGATATACCATTTAAAATGAAGAAATGATTTAGTGTTTATTTTTTGTCGGCATAATCAAAATATATCACAAACATGAAAATTAAAAAGATTGTATGGTTAGGTTTAGACCAACTATAATTATTCGAAATTTAAGAAACAAATCCTACCAGAATATTCAACAAGAAATGAGGTGAGGAAGATCAAAATAATGTACTTAGATCACACTGTATCAATATATAAACCCAAATATGTTACAATGGGATCAAATAAAGTCTAAAAATAATGAAACTATAACAATATGTAATTTTTAAATAATTATTAATATTTTTTACTTATTTTAAATAAAAAGTATAATAATGGTTACTAAAACATTAAATCATATAATATAGATATTGTAACGTCCCAAGTAAGTAATGAATAATAGATATTTTTATCTATGTCTATTAATGAACTAGATAGTGTTTTAGAGGCTTAAAATCAAAATAAATACAATCTTATGCAAGGAATACACTAATATTCTTAAAAGATTGTTTTACTGCCTTTTGATGGCAAACCCTTTTTAAATCAATATTTTGACAATTTTATAATCTATATTTTTCAAAATAAAAATATTCATTATGATTGGGACATTGAATTTTACATTGGATAAATTTTTGGTTTTTCCCTGATAATGTTCATTTTTTTAATGAATAGTGAAAAATATTGCATTTTATATCAAAACAGCTTTTTAATCTAATTTATTTATATGATTAGATTATGTTTTGAATTGGTTTTGAAGTGAAATTAGAATATATTTTTACCATTTAATCCAATGGTGGTCATTGGAATCAATTTCACTTTGAAATTGGACTTAAACTGGTGTAAATCTTTTGATACTAATTGTTTCACAAAAACACGCTATTTGCTCTTACAGCGGGAATTAATTATTAAATTAATTAATGTGACTTATATGATTTGAATTTTTTAAAATAGAATTCATTTTTGAATTCGGAATATCAAATATAGCTTAGGGTGTATTTTTGGTAATTTTCTGAAAAACTTCAATTTTTGATGAATAGTGAAACCACTAAGTGGTACTTATAAAAACTGATTTTTCCGTTTAAATAAATTTTTCCATCATTTTGTTTTGAATTTAAAAAATCTGACATACATGGTTGTCATTATGAAGTAAAATGTGGTTCAATGAGATTAAAATAATTTTTTTGTGAATAGTAACTTATTAAGTTTTTAATCGCGATTAGTGGTAATTAGTGTAGTTTAAGGTAAAAATAATGCTTTAATAAAATGAGATGAGCCTGACACATGTCCTACCCTCATTGGTTGTGTCATGGCCGACCGAGAAAAGCCATGGGTAAACTTGGGGACCCCATGGAGCCACTTTGGTTGGGAAATGACATAAATAACTTTTTATTTAATGTAAAAGTAAAAATGACACTAACATAATATGTTTTACGAAAACAATTTTTACATGGGGTTATAAAGAAAAGATTTTTGATTATAAATATTCATTGTAAAGATAAAAATATTTCCTAAATCATAGTATTTTTTTTATAATTTTTAGACTTTAGATAAATTAAATTATTTATGACATCATGATGATGCAGCGATGACCTCATTATTTAACGATTTAAATAAAATGGAAAGTTAATGTAAAATCTAAAACCTAAACATGGCCAAAACCAATTTGATGAGTGGATTTATAACCCTTATCACCTTATCCTCGAATTATATCAATGTGGGACCTTTTTAATCCGAAACTCTTTTTAAAATAAAGTAACTTATCTTTACTATCCAAGAGTGCCCTCCTCTCCTCTTATAAAAGGCCCCCACCTCTACCTCTTTTCCCACACTCCCAAAGCCATTGCCTCAGCCAAACCCTGCCCATTTTGTCTGTCAAATTCCCCATCTTACTCCTCGAAGCCTCACTTTGGGAAGAAGACTTCCCAAGGAAGCCTTTGCCTCAAACCAAAGGGAGTTACCAGATTTTAAGGTAAAGTCTTCACTTGAGTCCGTTTGTTTTATTTTGCCTCTCCAACCCCCTAAACTCTTTTTATTTATTTCTTTTGTTACAACTCCAGTATCTTCAATATAGTAGGATGTTTTTATAAGAATTATTAAAGCTACACTTACAAACACCTACATCTAATGGTTTAAGAACATACGGTTTCCGTGGATGGTGAATTTATGCCTCCCGAAACGATGATTGTTCAACATTATTTTAACACCTTCAAAGGTGGCCATTAAGATGACACTATATTTATATATGATATATAATATGTTTATGTTTTCCTTAAGCTTCTGTATTTTTCTTTTTGGTCATAACTTTATGGTTTCGATTATGGGTAAACGCGATATCTTCATTTAAGGAAGTGCGGACTACCGCCCCCTCAAAGTGATTTGATTCGTTAAATACCATATGTGGGATGTATAAAGTATGGAACTATGATATTATATATGATATTATAATGGATTTATAATATACCTTTATATCATTACGATTCTATTCTATAAAATAGGAAATATAAATGAAAGTAGGATTCATGCGTACGTATGGCGTACCGTCTCCATGAACGATGCATTTCATTTCTTACCTATAAATGATTATGTAATATTATAAATGCATGAATGTACTGGATATATATGACATATATGATATCTACATCATGAATACCATTCTGGATATAATGGATACATGAACAACATGTAATTATAAAGGGTTTATTTTTGACTCAAGTACCAATGATCGTTAAAATGACCGTTATTAACTTGAATAATTACATAGTGTTCATGGCATGGAAATAAGTGATATAAAAGTAAGAATGAACTTGAAAAAGGTTCTTAAACAAGAATAAATTAAATCAAGTTTATTATTCAGGACATTAAAGAATGATCGAGTAACGTCGGAACCGAGGTATGGGACTTCGTCTCAATCTCCTTTCATTGAGGCATAATTTGTTTTATACACAACCTTATTTTATACGGTGTACAAACCCCTTTGACTTTTATGTTTATTCAAAAGTAATCTTTTTTATACGAAGTGTTTACTAAATGACAAAAGGGAAGGTTTTTGTCGTACGTATGCGGCGACAACGACTTCTCCTCCGCCGTGACTATTATTTGAGTTTCGAATTCCTCTACAAGCCATACCTTCGTTTTAAAAGAAAAATAAATACCATGTTTTAATTTTCTTTTTTTTGGGTATTGAAAATGGTTTTCATAATGTTTTTATATCAATGTGTTGTATTGATATCTTGTGATTGAAAGGTGGAAATGTTATGTTTCCTTTATACATGTTTTATGTGATACGATTATGTTGAGGTTCTTGGGCATTATTATGAAGACGGGTGGTTCCGTGATAAACTAAATGCGGGTGAGCCTGATATAGCTCTCCAATGCATTGGTTAATGCGATGGAGTGAAACTTTAAGGTTTCTCTGAAGAGATTTAGGGAATATACTATGATGGGTATTCCAAACGTAACCAAGAGGGTTACTCCCTACGTAAGAATGTTATGAATGCCTCAAGTTACCTTTATGTCTTATGATTTATATTATTTATTCATGATATTATGAGGTATGTTAAAGTGCTTATGTTTAATGGGTAATGTATGATTTCATTCTTATGTATATATGTACCCGTGTTTCCTTTCTATATTTTTATATCCCTTACTGAGCTTTTTATGCTCATCCCAAGTTTTTTTGAAATGTTTTTCACAGGTCAAGGGAATGGTACATGATATGATGATAGTGTCAAGGATGTGTCAAGAAAGAATCCATGTTTTATTTTAAATATAATTCCATTGATGGGAATGAAGAATAATATCTTTATGTAACCAATTTGTTTAATGTCGAATGTAATGCAAGTTTTATGATCTAATTCTCTAAAAATCTAAACCCGAAAAGATCCTCAATGTGTAATCTTGTAATAACTCAAGATTAAGTAAGGTTTAAGGCTGGGGCTTTATAGTTGGTATCAAAGGTCGGTTTAGATAAATTTAGGAGTTAGAATTCTATTAAATGATTATCCAAATATATATATATATATATATGATATAGAATTTGAAGATTACCTTGTTTCTTCATCTAAGACATGTTTGTTCAGAATGGTTTTCTGCGGAGGAAACAGGGAAGCAGTGCTAGGAAATAATACAGAAGGAAATAACCTTCCGAATCAGCATCCTGAGATGGTCGGAATTGGAACTGAACCATTTGTTGTAGTAATGGCGCAGTTGACTCAAGCGATAAGTTTGTGGTGGTTTTTATTGATGATATTTTGGTGTTTTCTAAAGGTAAAGAGGATCATGAAAGACATTTAAGGGTTATCTTGCAAACCATAAAAGAATAGAAAATGTATGGAAAATTCAGAAAGTGTGAGTTTTGGTTGCAACAAATTTCTTTCCTTGGTCATAATGTTTCTAAAGATGGGATAATTATTGATCCTAAAAAAACAAAAGTTGTGGAAGAATGGACAAGACCCACAAATGTAAACGAGATTCTTAGCTTCCTTGGTTTGGCAGGCTATTACCGAAGGTTTGTTAGAATTTTTTCATGGTTATCTAGTGAAATGACTAAGCTAAGTCGGAAGGGTGTTATGTTTATCTGGACAAAATAATGTGATGATTGTTTTCAGGAATTGAAAAGAAGATTGGTGAATGCTCCAGTTTTGGCACTACCTTCCAGGAATGGTGAGTTTGTTATATACAGTGATGCTTCATTGAAAGGAATTGGTTGCATCCTAATGCAGAATGATCAGGTAATTGCTTATGCTTCACGACAGTTGAAAACTCATGAGGTAAATTACCCTACACATGATTTGGAATTAGCTGTTGTTGTTTTCTATTTAAAAATATGGAGGCATCATTTGTATGGAGTAAAGTGTGAAATATATACCGATCACAAAAGTTTAATGTATATATACACTCAGAAAGAGTTAAACATGAGACAGAGGAGATGGCTAGAATTAATCAAGGATTATGATTGTACAATTCATTACCATCTGAGAAAAGAAAATAAAGTTACTGATGCTTTGAGTCGAAAAAGTAATGCTTCATTAGCAATGTTGCATTTGGAACTTGATCCTTTGGTTAAGGATTTGATGAACTTTGGCATAGAAGTTGTTGGTGCAGGAAGTTCTTCTGTTTTGTTTCAGGTATCAGTGAGATCATCTCTATCAGATATAATCGAGCAAGCACAGAACCAAGACAATGAGTTGCAGAAAAAGGTAGAGCTACTTCAGAAAGGTATGTTTCCTGAATTCAACATTGATAATGATTGCGTTTTGAGATTTGTAAAGAGATTGTGTGTGCCTTGTGATTCACAGTTGAAGAGATATTTGTTATGTGAAACTCATAGTTCTCCGTTTTCAGTTATCCAGGCTGTACTAAGATGTATAGAGATCTGCGGGAGTATTAGTGGTGGGATGGAATGAAAAGAGATATTGCTGACATTACTATGAAGTGTTTGACTTGTCAACAGGTTAAAGCAGAGCGACAGTTACCGAAAGGGATGCTTCAGCCTTTACCAGTGCCAGATTGGTAATGGGAGAATATATCCATGGACTTTGTTGTGGGATTACCGATGACATCTCGAGGTAATAATGCAATCTGGGTTATTGTTGATCGCTCGACCAAATCTGCTCATTTCATTGCTATATGAGATACTTTTTCCCTAAATCAACTTTCCCATTTGTATCTTAATGAGATAGTCAGGTTACATGGAGTTCCTCTCTCCATTGTATCTAATCGTGATCCCAGGTTCACTTCTAACTTTTGGAAAGGCCTTCAGAAGTCGTTGGGTACTGAATTAAATTTTAGTACAGCTTTTCATCCTCAATCAGATGTGCAGTCAGAATGAACAATTCAGACCATGGAGGATATGTTACGTTCTTGCTCTATGGATTATGAGGGAAGTTGGGACCAACATCTTTCTTTGGTTGAATTTTCATATAATAACATTTTTCATTCCAGTATAAATATGGCACCATTTGAGGTGTTATATGGGAAGCGGTGTCGAACTCCAGCTTTCTGGGATGAAGTGGGTGAAAGGAAGTTGATGTGACCAGAATTTGTAGAAGTTATGGCAGAAAAAGTTCAGCTGATTCAGAAGCACATGAGAACAGCTCAGAGCAGGCAGAAGAGTTATGCGGACAACAGGAGGAAGTATCTCTCTTTTGAGGTAGGTGATCATGTTTTTCTTAAAGTATCACCATAGAAAAGTGTGATGCGATTTGGTAATAAAGGAAATATGAGACCAAGGTTCACTGGACCATATGAAATTTTGGAGAGAGTTGGATCAGTTGCATACCGGGTGGCTTTACCTCCGAGTTTATCTCAGGTACACAATGTTTTTCACGTTTTGATGTCGAGAATGTATATGCCAGATCCATCTCATGTTTTGAGTCCAGAGGTAGTTCAGTTGGAATAGAACCTATCATATGAGGAAAAACCGGTCCAGATTCTTGACCATAGGGAGAAAGTGTTACGGAATAAGGTGATTAATCAGGTAGAGGTTTTGTGGAAAAACCACATGATGGAAGAGGCAACATGGGAATCTGAAAATGCAATGAGGGATAAGTACCCCCATTTATTTGATAAGTAAATAAATTGCGAGGAAGCAATTTTCTAAAGGGGGGATGGATGTAACATCCCATGTAAGTAATTAATAATAGATATTTTTATCTATGTATATTAATGAACTAGATAGTGTTTTAGAGGCTTAAAATCAAAATAAATACAATCTTATGCATGGAATACACTAATATTCTTAAAGGATTATTTTACTGCCTTTTGATGGAAAACCCTTTTTAAATCAATATTTTGACAATTTTATAATCTATATTTTCTAAAATAAACATATTCCTTATGATTGGGACATTTAATTTTACATTGGATAAATTTTTGGTATTTTTCTGACAATGTTCATTTATTAATGAATAGTGAAAAATACTGCATTTTACATCAAAACTGCTTTTTAATCTAATTTATTTATATTATTAGATTATGTTTTTAATTGGTTTTGATGTGAAATTAGAATATATTTTTACCATTTAATCCAATGTTGGTCATTGGAATCAATTTCACTATGAAATTGGACTTAAACTCGTGCCAATCTTTTGATACTAATTGTTTCATAAAAACATGCTATTTGCTCTGACATCGGGAATTAATTATTAAATTATTTAATGTGACTTATATGTTTTGAATTTTGTAAAATATACTTCATTTTTTAATTCGGAATATAAAATATAGCTTAGGGTGAATTTTTGGTAATTTTCTGAAAAACTTCAATTTTTGATGAATAGTGAAACCTCTAAGTGGAACTTATAAAAACTGATTTTTCCGTTTAAATGAAATTTTTCCATCACTGTGTTTTGAATTTAAAAAATACAACATAAATGGTTGTCATTATGAAGTAAAATGTGGTTCAATTGGATTAAAATAATTTTTTGGTGAATAGTAACTTATTAAGTTTTTAATCGTGATTAGTGGTAATTAGTGTAGTTTAAGGTAAAAATAATGATTTAATAAAATGAGATGAGGTTGAAACATGTCCTACCCTCATTGGTTGTGTCATGGACGACCGAGACAAGCCATGGGTCAACTTGGGGACCCCATGGAGCCACTATGGTTGGGAAATGACATAAATAACTTTTTATTTAATGTAAAATTAAAAATGACACAAACATAATATATTTTACGAAAACAATTTTTACATGGGGTTATAAAGAAAAGATTTTTGATTATAAATAGTCATTGGAAGGATACAAAGATTTCCTGCATCGTAGTATTTTTTTTTAATTTTTAGACTTTATATAAATTAAATTATTTGTGACATCATGATGATGCAACAATGACCTCATTATTTAATGATTTAAATAAAATGGAAAGTTAATGTAAAATATAAATCCTACACGTGGCCAAAACCAATTGGATGAGTGGACTTCGAACCCTTATAACCTTATCCTTGAATTATATCAATGTGGGACCTTTTGAATCCGAAACGCTTTTTAAAATAAAGTAACTTATCTTTACATTCCAAGAGTGCCCTCCTCTCCTCTTATAAAAGGACCCCACCTCTACCTCTTTTCCCACACTCCCAAAGACTTTGGCTCGGCCAAACCCTGCCCATTTTG
Organism: Viscum album; assembly: GCA_963277665.1. Lineage (NCBI taxonomy): Eukaryota > Viridiplantae > Streptophyta > Magnoliopsida > Santalales > Viscaceae > Viscum > Viscum album. The sequence goes on from OY728151.1 coordinate 1,084,419,426, forward strand.
TCTCTACAATTCCCTATCATACTCCACGAAGCATCACTTTGGGCAGAAGACTTCCCAAGGAAGCCTTTGAGCTCAATCCAAAGGGAGTTACCCGATTTTAAGGTAAAGTCTTCACTTGAGTCCCTTTGTTTTATTTTGCTTCTCCAACCCCCTAAACTCTTTTTATTTATTTCTTTTGTAACAAATCCAGTATCTTCAATATACTAGGATGTTGTTATAAGAAGGATTCAAGCTACACTTACACACACCTACATCTAATGGTTAAAGAACATACTGTTTCCGTGGATGTTGAATTTATGCCTCCCGAAACGATGATTGTTCAACATTCTTTTAAAACCTTCAAAGGTGTCCATTAAGATGACACTATATTTATATATGATATATCATATGTTTATGTTTTCCTTAAGCATCTGTATTTTTCTTTTTGGTCATACCTTTATGGTTTCCATTATGGGTAAACGGGATATCTTCATTTAAGGAAGTGCGGACTACCGCCCCCTCAAAGTGATTTCATTCGTTAAATACCATATGTGGGACGTATAAAGGATGGAACTATGATATTATATATGATATTATACTGGAATTATAATATACCATTATATCATTATGATTCCATTCTATAAAATACGAAATAGAAATGAAAGTAGTGTTCATGCGTACGTACGGCTTACCGTCTCCATGAACTGTGCATTTCATTTCTTACCTCTAAATGATTATGTAATATTATAAATGCATGCATGTACTGGATATATATGACATATATGATATCTACATCATGAATACCATTCTGGATATAATGGATACATGAACAACATGTAATTATAAAGGGTTTATTTTTGACTCAAGTACCAATGATCGTTAAAATACCGTTATTAACTTGAATAATTACATAGTGTTCATGACATGGAAATTAGTTATATAAAAGGAAGAATGAACTTGAAAAAGGTTCTTAAACAAGTATAAATTAACTCTCGTTTATTATTCAGGACAATAAAGAACGATCGAGTCAAGTCGGACCCGAGGTATGGGACTTCGTCTCAATCTCCTTTCATTGAGGCATATTTTTTTTATACACAACCTTCTTTTATACGGTGTATAAACCCCTTTGACTTTTACATTTATTCAAAAGGAATCTTTTTTATACGAAGTTTTTAATAAAAGACAAAATGGAATGTTTTTTTCGTACGTATGCGGCGACAACAACTTCTCTGCCGCTGTGACTGTTATTTGAGTTTCGGCTTCCTCTACAAGCCATACCATCTTTTTTAAAGAAAAATAAAAACCATGTTTTAATTTTCTTTTATTTTGGTATTGAAAATGGTTTTCATAATGTTTTTATATCAATGTGTTGTATTGATATCTTGTGATTGAAAGGTGGAAATGTTATGTTTCCTTTATACATGTTTTATGTGATACGATTATGTTGAGGTTCTTGGGCATTATTATGAAGACGGGTGGTTCCGTGATAAACTAAGGGCGGGTGAGCCCGATATAGCTCTCCAATGCATTGGGTAACGCGAAGGAGTGAAACGTTAAGGTTTCTCCGAAGAGATTTAGGGAATATACTGTGATGGGTATTTCAAACGTAACCAATAGGGTTACTCCCTACGTAAGAATTTTATGAATGCCTCAAGTTACCTTTATGTCTTATGATTTCTATGATTTATTCATGATTTGATGAGGTATGTTAAAGTGCTTATGTTTTATTGGTAAAGTATGATTTCATTCTTATGTATATATGTAGCCATGTTTCCTTTCCATATTTTTATATCCCTTATTGAGATTTTTATGCTCATCCCATGTTTTTTTGAAATGTTTTTCACAGGTCAAGGGAAAGGTACATGATATGATGATAGTGTCAAGGAAGTGTCAAGAAAGAATCCATGTTTTATTTTAAATATGTTTCCATTGATGGGAAAGAAGAATACTATCTTTATGTAACCACTTTGTTTATATGTGGAATGTAATTCATGTTTTATGATCTAATTCTTTAAAACTCTAAACCTGAAAAGATCCTCAATGTCTAATCTTGTAATAACTCAAGATTAAGTAAGGTTTAAGGCTGGGGCCTTATAAATATAGTATATAAATTTATGATATATCATTTTTATTGTAATTTTTATAATTTTAAACAGTATTACCATGAAATAATTATTTATTCATTAAAAAGTCTATTTTTTTGAGAATAAGTGAACTAATTTTATAAAACATTTCAGAAGTCATATTATAGGGAATTGTAATAGTATCAGTTGCTACCCATGAATTAATTTTACCAAGATTATGTCTAGAAACTAATTTTATTATTGTTTAGTATATTAACACTCACATATTTTTAAATTATACTCCTTAATAGTGAAATTAAAAAAGAAGGTTTATTAGAAAAAAATCATTTGTTGATATGGTATTTATATTATATTCACATTGATCAGTGTTTTGGATTGGAAACGGCCTATTTCATTGATTCGTAAATGGTTTTTTCACTCTGGGGTAGGATTTGTGTAATTTACAAGTGATGTTGATTTTTTTACCATAATTGGGAATAATCATTAATTAATATTAAAAAGTTGATAATAATATCACATTATTCATTTTAAAAATAATTACATAACATCTGTTTATAATTTAGAGAAAGGGGTTAGATGAACTGTTTGAATGTGAAGATACTTATAGATTTGTTGTGTGTGGTAAAAGGGGTATATGTATCAGACCATAAATATCATGTTCTAATAAAAAAAATATATATCTTGATGTTCATGATGATGAATATGTTTTAGATGTTTAGTAACATAATAAATATGTTTGGAGGTGACATTCTAGTGACTCAGATATTTATTACATTACAATTAGATCATTATAATGATAAGAATATAAAAAATTACACAATGGGGATCTAAATGTTACTTTATTATTAAAAATAGAACCATCTATAACTTTTAAAACATAAAATATAAACATATATGTATTTCCTACTATAGATTATAACTATCTATTGTGTTATCATTTGTGCATGTAGTCACCTGAGGATATACATAAAAAGGGGTGAGCTAAATATCCCAGTAATAACATAGATAAGATCATGAAACAGTAGTACATGGTACTAGTATAATCATAACATCATCATTATGAGATGAAGTATTAGAAAAAATCATGTAAAATAGAAAAAATGAAAAATGAATCTTCATGACTTTCTGGTTGACTACCCCACATAGTTGTGAACAAATATATCATCATGTTAAGGAATATTTCATGTTACTCATGAGATAAATCACATTCCCTAATGAATTTGATCACTATATAATTCTGCGATCACCCGTCACATATTATCATTTACTTTTCACTTTATAATTCTCATAGTAACCCTCACATCATACCAATTACATTATCAGGCATTGCATATAGAACATATATCAATTTTCAATATAAAATAGCCCATGGAAATGAATTGTTTTCATTTCATAAATCATACATTCAAAAAATATAGGTTCCCAAATAAAATTGGTTATAATATAATTGATATAAGAATCATTAACTTTACGTGAAGAAGAAACAATCTCGAGAGGTGTGTTTTTTGGAAGAAGAGTATTGTTGGATAAAATTTTGTTTTTTATAATAAAAATTAGAGAATATGTATATCCTAGAAAAGGTATGATAATTTTTAAGAAATTATATTTATGTAATATCTTTAATGAAATGGGGTGGAATAGGCAAACCCAAAGAATGTGAGTTGTGTTTGATAATTCCCCTTACATTGTGTCTGAATGGTTCATTCACTACAATGTCTTGTGTAATCACATTGGAATTATTAATTAATAATTCAAAAACATTTTATAAATGATTATTATTAATTATAGTTTTATTAATTTCTTTATGGTCCTTTAGATGAGTTATAGAGTTTAATTTCATCATTAAGGGGTGTTCGTTATTGTATTTTTCAGGATCTGTTCATTCCATACATGAATGGAAGTTCATTTAAAATGGGGGTGAAAATATAGAATTGTTATTATATGTTATCAATGATACTATATGGGAGTAAATTATGTTAAAATGTATTTGGTTATATACCATAAGGATTATTCATTAGATAAAAGTTGAAGATCAACATTTTAGATTAAATTTGGAGGTTTTACGAACACAACGAACTCGTTTAGTTTTATCATTTAGTATCGTGAGTATAAGTTATTTCCAAAACATTGAAATGGTAATTAAATAACCATAAATATATTTTTTTAAACAATTTAATGTTTTTATTAAAATAATTTATGATGTTTAAAAAAAATTAATGTGCCCCACCCACAATGTCAGTAAATTAACACATCACATGTGGCGTTTTCATTTTTATGATAAAATAGAGAAAGGGAGGATATAAATGTTGTATATTTCATTAACATGATATAATTACAGTATATTTATGTTACTATAGTTTTAATTCCATTTTATTGAAGGTATGTGAGAATATAATATGAAAATAAATTTAAATTGAAAGGAAATTTAAAGTAAAATAGAGTGGATTTACCTCTTGAAGTTTTCTCTTGAGATCATCCTCAGTGAACCTACGCATGGAAATTTGATAATACCAGGAGATATTTAAATTGGGGTAGGGTCTAGTGAATATTATTGGGAAGAAATAATTCATGGATCGAATCATAATTCGTGTGAGGAGAAGAGTGTGTGAGGGGTGGTATTTATAGTAGAGGAGAGGGGTGTTCTCTCATTATTTTAATCATTATTTTATTATTTAGATCAAGACAAGAAATAGGGAGTATTATTATGAATAAATACAGTAATTAGTGAATTTTATTTCAAACCAATAGTCAATTACCTCATATATGACTCAAGCATGACTAAAAAATTCATCTTTATAAAATTTATAGTAAATTATCATATTATACTATTCACCAAAAAGTTTACTATTTCATAAAAAACCCTAAAATTAACCCTTAAAAAATTTCTATGTGTATAATTAAAAAATTATATCAATTTTATGAAAATAATTTTTAAAATAAGATTAATTTTAGTTTTTAATTAAAATCATTATTTACTTGGAAAATACATATTTAAAAAATAACTGATTTTGTTACACTTTTAAAATATACATAAGGCCTCATAAAATTATCTTAAAATCATAATACAACAAAATATTAATTTTTGAATAAAATATATGAAAATAAATTTCATTTTATAAGATTAATTTATTCACAAAATTGTAATTAAATATTTATGACTTATAAAAATAGCAACACTTAATTAATAGTTTTTAAAACATATATTGACATATAATGTGATGTAATTATACAATAATTACATTTATAAGATTACTAAATTATATATATATATATATATATTCATGGGTGAGTTTACTATTCATTTTCTCGTTTTACTATTCCTAATTGTCATATTACTATTCCTAAGGTCAGGTTACAATTTCATTAGTATTTATTCCTTAACTTCTAGAAAAACTTCTTATTTCTATAATTATTCATTCATAAAGTTTTTATTATTGACCATAGTTGATAATATATTATTTTTAATATATTAAATTACTATAATAAGGGATTATATCCTTTGATAAATGTTTAGGTCGTTATATTCTTCCCCCTTTTGAAATTTCAACCTTGAAATTTAATTTTACAAAAAAAAAGTGAGGATAATTTTCCGTCATCACATCCTATGGTTCCCAAATTGATTCTTTGTACATATAGTTCCTACAGAACACTTTGACATGGTGGTTTGTATTTTTATATAGAATCTTATCTCTCAGGTCCAAAATCTTTATATGCTTCTCCTAAGAAGAGAGATCATCTTCCAGTTGTACCACATCTTAGTTCACTACATTTGAGGGATATAGTATGTACTTACATAGGATTTGAACATGGAATACATTTTGAACATGACCCACATTTGGTGAAAGTGATTATTGATAGGCCACAGATCCTATGACATCAAGGATCACAATAGGACTGGTGTACCTTGGGCTAAGATTCCATTTCTTTCCAAACTGCATGACTCACTTCCATGGTGATATTTGAAGGAAGAAATTATCTCCAACATCAAACTTCTAATCCCATTGATGGTTTTCAGAATAGATATTTTTTCAATTCTAAGAAACATTGTTATGTTTTTTGATGGTTTGAATTGTCTCTGGCATCACTTTCACAAGATCATATCCACATGGCGTTCTTTTATCAATTTTATCCCAACAAGTTGGAGTTCTACAACACTTTCCATACACAGCTTCATATGGAGCCAGATGAATACATGAGTGGAAGATATTTTTATCTGAGAACTAAACCAGAGGTGTATTTTTATCCCATACACCTTGTAATCATAATGATCCAGATTTTAGATTATCTTTGAGCATATAAATAGTAATTTATGATTGTCCCTCAGTTTGGGGGAGATAGTTAATGATTAAATTCAATTCAATACTCCAGGGATATGGAAGACTACTCTAAAATGTAGATGTGAACCTGGGATCATGATTAGTGACAATTGAATGTGGAAAACCATGTACTCTAACCACTTCCTTCAGATATATCTTTGCATGATTTTCAAGTGAGATATCTTCACGAATTGAGATAAAGTTGGATGTCTTGGTGACTCAGTCCACCATAACCCATAACACATTATTTTCATTGAATGTATTCAAGATACCATTGAAAAAGTATCTAGTGAAATTATCCCATTTCCATATGGGAATAGGCAATGGTTGTATCATATATTTTAACTTTTTTATCTTCTTTAACATGTAGACATATCAATCACCTTGAGATATACACCACAATCACTTTCTTCTTGTTAGCCCACAAGATGATTTCATGGAGATCACGGTACATCTTGTTACTCATTGGGTGGATAGAGAAAGTTGAGTTATGTTTATTTTCCAATATATTCTTATTTATCCTAGGTGAATAAGGAACATAGAGACTTCTTCCAAACAAAATCACACCTTCATCATCGATATGGAACTCATGTAGCTTCATGTCCTTTAATACATTAAACTTATTTTGTAACTTGAGATTATCCCTTTATACCTCCTTAAGCATCTCTTGGATAGATAATTATGAAATCATTTGGGAAATGCCAAGTTTATTCCCTACTGTTATGATTTCAAAATCAATCTTTTTCATTCACAAGAATTTATTATCCCTCTTAATCCTCAACTTGGATTGAGTAGCAAGTTCTTTTATTCTTAGAGCATCATCTACCTTGTTTTCCTTGGAAGGATGATATTAAATACATAAATCATAGTCATTGATTATCTCTAACCATATCCTTTGATTCATGTTGATCTTCTTTTGTGTGAATATATACGTTGGGATATTTTTATTGGTATATATTTCACACTTCTCACCAAATAGGTAGTGCCACATGATATTCATGGAAACAATAACTGCAGGTTACTCTTGATCATGCATCTAGTGGTTCTTCTCATGGAACATCAACTTCCATGATTTGTAGACTTTCACATTATCATTTTTCATGTGTACACAACCCAATCCTTTCATGGAAGCATAATTTTATATAAAAAATATCTCCACTTTTCAGGAATGTGAGTACATGTGTTGGGATAGGCCTTCTGTTTACCTCCTTGAACCATTCCTCTCATTCATCCTTCTAGACATATTTTAACTATTCTCTTTTTAATTTTTTTGGGATTGAAAATTGTGATACATTTCTCATAAAATGTCAATATTACTCTACAAATCCAAGAAAACTACATATTTCCATGACACTAGATGGTCTAGGATATTTGTCACGAACCCTTTTTTCATTCCCTCACTCGTGATCACATGTCCAGAGAATGTGACTTGTGGCATCCAAAAGTCAAACATGATAAACGTAGTGTATAGATTATCCTTTCTAATTTTCTCTATCATAATATTTATATGTTCTTTTTGACCCTCCATTATATTGGAGTAGATCGTTATTTCATCAATAAACACTAATAATAAATAATCAAGGTAATTCATATGGACATTATTCATAAATTCCATGAAAATATCAAGGGATTTATTAAGTTGTAAGGGAAGAACAAAAAAATATAGTGTTAATACCTTGTACAAAAGGTATTCTTCTAAATATCATCCTTATTCACCTTTATCTAATGATATATAGAATATATATCCTTCTTTGAGAATTCCATATCTCCTCACAACTGATAGAACATGACATCAATCCTTTGAATATGATACTTGTTCTATATAGTGATCTTGTTGAGTTCCCGATAATCAATACATAGCTACATTGATCGATCCTTATTCATGAAGAAGAGAACCTGTGAACCCCATGTTGATGAACATGGATGTATGTACCATTTCTAAAAAATCTCTTACATCTTCCCCGTTAACTCCTCCAGTTCGATGGGAGCCATCATATAGGGACACTTTTAGATAGGAGTAGCTTCGGGTATGAGTTCTATTGATAACTATACCTCACAATATTGTGGTATTCTGGGTACCAAATTGGAAATTACATCATTTTATTCCCTCATAATGGGAATTTATCCTAGCTTGATACCTTCCTTGGACGCAACCATTTTAGCAAGGTATTCTCTTTCACAGGGAATAAACAAACAGACAATATTAAAGGATTTTTTATAGGAAAATAATTATCTTCCTTTTATTTTTAGAGGAGCATGGGATGGTTTGGAATATGAAAAGATATTTCCTTTTCCCAACATTTTATATGTTCTCTATATAATGAGATCCAACCTATTCCCATTATAGGATCAAATTCCAAAAAGGGAAGTACGAGATTCAGTGGAAGAATATTAAAACATATTCCATCAAGAAAATAGTCAAACACTTGGGCTTAAATTCTTTCACCACTTTTTTATAGGTATCTCTATATCAAGGTTCAAGGGCATCTATTCAACAGTTCTAGAAAATTTGAATGATATAAAAAAATGCATAAAACCAGAATCAAACAATACCTTTTCCATTATTGAGTGAATAAAAATTGTACCTTGAATGACATAATTATCTTCCTCCACATTTATAGTATTTTTGGAATAATATTTCCCTTTTTCGTTTTACTATAGTGGATGATGATGCTGATTACCCATTAAGGCTCAAGGATTAGTGCATTAGCTTGCATAGTTCCCTTTCTCCCTATAGTTATAGCATTGGATCATGGGTTGTTCTCTTATTTCTTCTACTACATTATCTTGTTTCCCCATGAATTTTCATCATTAATGAGGTTATTGGCCTTCTCTTCCATACTAGAATAATTTACTTGTACTATTGAGGCATTTTCCATGATACCACTTCTCTCATATTTGGAATGTGGGTGTTTTAGTTTTCTTTCCACAATTCTCATTTTATCATTTAGTATCAAACTTCATCATTCGTTTCGTATCACCATTTCCATGATACCATTATACAAACTCCATTCCCACAATGAGCGCACATTGAAAAACATCTTCATAACTCCCAAAGTCTAATATTGGAAGATTTTTTTCAAAGGTTTGGTTTTAGACCACTAAAGAATCTACAATTTTTCTATCATTATTGATAAGGAATCCCAGAGCATACCTTGAGAACCTTGAGGAAATTTCATTATAAGACATGAAAGATTCACCTTCCTTTTTATTCATCACTATTAATTCTCTCTCTACCATTGTTCGAAGAGTATTAGGGATGTATTTTTTGGAAACAAATTATCTGAAAGTCTTCCAACTCCATCTCTTCAATGTTGTCCCTTATCTTGGTGTACTTAATCAAATCCCACCACTGATCGGCCTATCCATTTATATGATAATGATCCAAATCCTCATTATCCATATTAGAATAGTGAATCATAGAAAATATATTCTCTATTGAGTTGACCCAATATTCCGTAACTAGTGTTTGTGATGATCAACTAATGGTTAGTGGTTGATGATGCATAAAAAACTAGATATCTTATTTCTCCATATTTCGTAATGGATGATGTCTAACATTATTAAAGTTATTATTCATAACCTAAGATATCTAGGAAAGAATCACCATGAAATTTTAAAAACAACCTCCCAAAACATTGGGGATGTCATTCAGGAAATAATTGCATTGCCCCTCACATGGGTTGTTGGCCTAATTACTCATGGTTACCATAATTTTTTAAAATAGATAAGGTTATTAGAAAACATAAGGCAACAAGCCACCAATAATATATCCCAATTTAAAATAAACTCTAAAATAATATATTTTGTTATCCATATGTTTATAAAATCTTATAATGTTTTTAAATATTCTTAGTCTCATACTCTGGGTTTCACTAAGTCTCTTTAATCCTAATTCCCAAATTAATGAAAATGTCCTATTATATCTACTATAGAGACACTTGTTTTTCATACATTATAGTTACATCATTTTAATGATAAAAACATAAAAATATTATACAAAAAATATACAAAGGGTTATGGTGTTTAGAAAACTTGTACCATGCATAAATTTTATAATACAAGATATAAAAATTTATTTAATTTCTTTTTATATAGCTTCTTATTATCCCTTATGTTATCCTTAGTACATGTAGTCACTAGAAGATTTACATAAAAAGTGGGTTAGAAAAAAATCCCAGTATTGGGATAGGTAAGATCTTGAAACAATATTACATGGCATGAGAATATTCATAGAGTAATCATCATTATAGGAAGTATTAGATAAAGTCATAGAATGTGGTAAAGCTTAAAAATATAACATCATTCATTAGTGGTTAACTACCACACATAATTATGAACAAATATAGAATCATTTTCTCACATATTTCACATTCCTACGAGATGAATCACATCTCCCAATGAATTTCATTTCTGTATAATTTCAGATGCACCCATTAAATCTTATCATTTACTTTGTAATATATAATTCTGGGTTCACCCCTCACATCATAACATTTATATTATCCTAAATACCACAGCGAACATATATCAATCATGGAAAAAATAACACATGGAATGGAATGGGGTTAATTTAATAAATTATAAATTCAAAAAATATGGGTTCATAAATAAATGTGTGAATAACATAGTTTTTATAAGAATCATCTGCTTTGAGTGATGAATATACAATATTGGGAAGTGTGTTTTTTTAAGAAGAGTTCTTTGGGAAAACATTGTGTTTTAAATAATATAAATTAGAAAACATATATATTCCAAAAAAGTAAGATAATGATGATGAAATTATATTTAAGGAATATACTTACTTAAAATGGGGTGAAAGAGGGAAATCCCAAAGAAAGAGAGTTGGGTTTGAGAATTCACCATACCTTGTGTCTGAACGCTTCTGTCACATTAATGGCCTATATAGTAACATTTAATTAATTAATTAGAAAATATTGAACCCTTTATACCAGAATATAATTAATTATGGTTTTACTATGTTCTTTAATGGTCCTTCGGATGAGTTATATAGTTTTATTTTGTTGTTCAAAAGTGTTTGTTTTCATAGTTTTCATGATCGGTTCATTTGTTAACATGAATGGATGTTTGACTAAAATAAGGATGATAATATAGAATTTTTATTATACATTATTAACGATCTTCCAGAAGCATAAATTATCTTACAAATGATTTTTTTATATATAATAAGGATGATTCCTTAGATAAAAGTTAATGATTATCTTTTTTGGTTAATTTTGGTGGCATTTCGATCACCACAAACTTGTTTTGTATTATTATTTAGTGTTATGACTATAAGTTTTTTAAAGAACATAACAAGTTTTATAAAAAAATCATTATAATATTTTTTAAACCATTTAATGTTATTATTAATACCCTTGCATATTTTCATGTAAAATTATAGTGTATCACCCATGATGTCAGTAAATTGACATATCACAGGCGACGATTTCATTTTTTAAATAAAAAAGAGAGGGGGGGTTAATGTTGTATCATCAATTTAAATGATATAATTATAGTATATATAAGTTACTAGATTAATAATTCTATTTTGATAAATTTAGTTCATTATAAAATAATAAAACTAATTAAAATTGAAAGGAAATATGTAGAAAAAGAGAGAGGGTTTACCTTTTGAATTCTCCTATTGAAATCCTTGTCACAACATTTAGGATTGGCCTTTTAATGATACCAAGATATCTTTGATGTAGGGATGGGTTACTAAAGATTATTTTTAACAATTATGCAAATAAAAATCTTTAAATGTGTGACGATAAGAGGGTGTGAGGGGTGGTATTTATAGTGGATTAGAGTTGTGTTTTCTTATTATTTTAATCATTAGTTTATTATTTTTCTCAATACAAGAAATAGTGAGAATGATTGTGAATAAATATAGTAATTACTGAATTTCATATATATCCAATTGTAACATACATCATACATGACTCAAGTATTAGTCAAATATTCAGTTTTTTTGCATTTATTGTAAATTATCGTATTTTACTGTTCACCCAAAATTCATGTATTTAAAAAAATACCAAAAATTAGGCCTAACCATTTTTCAGCATGTTGATATTTAAAATGAACTTCATTTTATAAATATAATTTTATAAATATGATAAATATATATTTTTAATTAAAATCCTCATTTACTTGGAGAATACAGATTTTAAAATTATAACTGATTTAGTATCACTTTGAAAAATTTCTTCAGGTCCCATTAAATTATTTTAAAATAATAAGACATAAAAATATAATTTTATTAATATATTTTATGAAAATAAATTTTATCTTATATAATTAAATTAATCATAAAATATTTGTTAATTATTTATGACTTACAAAAATACCAACACATAATTAATAATTTCTAAATCATTTTTTTACATAGGCTATGATATTATTATACCATAAATTTATTTATAAGATGCTTATTTTTTAGTTTTAAGGGTGAGGTTTCTATTCATTTGGTTGTTTTAGTATTCATGAGGGTCATATTACTATTCCTAAGTTTGGGTTACTAATTCAGTAGAATTTGATCCATAACATCTATAAATACATCTTATTTGATTAATTAATCATTTATAATGTTTTTATTATGGTCCGTAAGTGATAAATGTGATTTATAATATATGAAATTACAATAATAAGGGATGAAATCCTTTGATAAAATTTTGTGTCATTAAATTTTTAGGTGTATGTGTGATGTCTGAAGAGGTTGCAAAGTGGTTCAAGTGATGTGAGTAATTTTCTAGGATCATTCTTGTGTTTTATCCACATAAGAAAATATTCATCTATATAATGATTCATACTTTTAGGTGATTCCACATATCGGATTATCGATGTTATAGAAGTTATCACTTATGTGACTTCCACAATGTATCAATCATTATACATAGGTAGTATTCCCATATTGGTTGAAATTATATATATGATTTCTACTAAATATAATAACTACAAACACATATGAAAATTCACACAATTGTGTTTCTCAATATATATTTTTTGATGAATATAGATAATTTTTTAATTAATAGAGATTTATTTAGGGGATTTATTTTTCTAGAACCACGTATATAAATTTTAGCTATTTATAGACTATGAGTTACAATATTCATTTGTTCTAGATTATTAAAACTTGGTGATGTTGGAACCGATATTCAATTTTCTAAACATCACATATAAAAAATGATTCAATATTATTCATGTGACATTTTTTAATTTAAGAAAAATTTTCATTTATACTTTATGTGTGGAGATATTTTATCATAAAATATAGCATGATTCATAAAGGTGAGAATGTAAATTATGAAGTTCTAATAGTAAAATATTAAAATAAATTTTGGTGAAGTATTTATTCTTTTAAGTTCAAACCATCAAATTCAATTTAATATAATAGGATTACTACTTGTTTTTTAAAGAGTGATTATTTGAGCTTCGGAGTTTATTTCTTAAAAATTTCATATTTTGGGGTTGAGAAGAATATGGGGATATTTTGAATGCTTCTTAATGCTCCCGATCCAGCACACTCTCACATTGCCAAAGTAGAATTGTTATGAGACCTCAAGTGTGAATCACCATGTGCAATAGGATTCTAACTATAAATAGGGGTGAGATTAATATGGTAGGGAAAATACACCCCATAGTATTGAGTTGAAATATAGTATAAATTGTCAAATAAAAATATTAATAATAGATTTCGGAAGAACATCAGAAACTATATATGATACAACATTAAATTGAAAGGAGGAACCAATAAACAAACAATGAAGTATAATGTATTGAAAAGATGAGATGCATCTAAATTTCAAACTGAATTCAATAAAAATTAAAACAATCTATTAGACCAATATAATACCAAATGCGCCAGTCTCTTAACCCATGTTAGATCCATTCCAGAACTCCATCCCATCTAGAAACCATTAAAATAAATAACAAGGGTCATTTCCCATATCTAAACCAACATCTTGGTAATATTCTTAAGCACAAAATGGAGACCCAAATTGGGTGTGAGTAAAACATAGTTGGCCAACACTACTGTGTCTAAAAAACCAATCTGATAATAATTATCTAAAATAAAGAGATAAACATATGTATTAATTAATCAATTAATATAATACATCAATCAACATAATTCTACACCATGTTTAAATAGAGTTAAGTATTTATCACAATCATTTAGAAAATTTCCATAAACTATAGAATAATTAAAACACCAGGAAGATGCCCTTATATAATCATTTCATCCCCTAGGAATATCCATATATATAAGCATTCCATCATCAGCTGGGCTAATCCCATTATATAATTATTTTAGCGTGTCTCATTGGGCATTGCCTGCTATGTAATCATTTTAGCATATATAACGGGGATTTGCTAGAAATAAATGAATTTTACCATGTATCACTTATTATGACATACTATATAACTATTTTAACCTCACAGGAAATCTCCATATGTAATAATTCTTGCATCAACTGAACAAGTCAAAATAGCAATTAAATCACAATATCATATCGTATGCCATAATGGTCAATTATGAAAATTACCATTTGACTTTAAATTATGATTTCTTTTATATATCAATTTATCAACAACCATATCAATCTCATATAAAATATTACCAAATTTATTCACTATCATGAAATCACCAACAATATAGTGTCATTATAAAGGGACATTAAACTATTATCCATGTTCTTATTATTCGTAGGTTTTCTCACCCAACAAGAAGCCATAATCTTGGTCACATCAACAATTAGATCAAACGGTATCCCAAAAATATTTCAATCCCTGATATACCATTGAAAATGAAGAAATGATTTAGTGTTTATTTTTTGTCGGCCTAATCAAAATACATCACAAACATGAAAATTAAAAGGACTGTAAGGTTAGGTTTAGAACAACTATAATTATCCGAAATTTATGCAACAAATCCTACCAGAATATTCAATAAGAAAAAAGGTGAGGAAGATCAAAATAATGTACCTATATCACACTGTATCAATATATAAACCCAAAACCAATGTGGTTAGGATATTTACACTACAATTACAGAGAGAATCAGTAGAACATATATAAACCTAATCAAAACAACTCACATGGGATCAGACATTTAATCAAAACATCATTAATAGAAAATAGACTCTAAATTTTCCTAGAAATCATTATATGGTCAATGGGGATATTCTATACTAGTAGAATGAAATAAATAATTTCAACATTAGGATTAAAACCATTGATCATGAAAATAGATGGCATGTAACCAGTCATCATGCCTTGAATTTATTGTTTAAAAGTTATGCCAAAAAACCCATCATCTCAGATTAATATTTATCCCAATATAGAATTAGAAACCACGAATATGTTACACAAAATGTACCCACATCATGTCATGAACTTGTTCACAACATGTTTCTATCAATAGTTACACATTTTTTAACACATAAATATCATATAATTTTCCAATAGATAGTTTTCTTCCTAGGATCTATGAATATACCCAAACAAACTCTATATCATTCCAAACTCATAGGAATCCCTCATAATCCCTTTTAACACATTTACACCTAGATTACACTAATTCAAATTAACATACATCTAAGAAAAAATATGATATTTTATAAAAAAAAGTCTCGTAGTTATTGAAAAATACTTAACCACATAGGATTCAAGACTAAGGAAAACCCAAAAAAATGTTTAACGTAAAACTCAAATAGGGATGTAAATAGAAAACGTTAAGATCATACAACCTACATACCATATAATATATCTACCCTGAGATTTTCAAATCATCAATCTGGGGTCTTGGTAAACATTTCTAGCAACTATTCTTGCATATTAGAATCTTAGTCCTGGGTATAATCTTTACCATTCCTATGTTGCCACTACATTTGAACCAAAGTCATAGTCCTACCCAAGAGATACTTCTCACTACTTTCAACAATTATTATCAGATGCTCCTCAAAGTACATGATAGTACAAAGATCTACATCATCAATGTATACCATAAGATAATGGTTAGGATAATATCTAGGAAGATGTGATATGTAAGACATGTTTTTTATGAAACTATAGTACTATAGAATGGATAATTGGTACACCACTGGACATACCCTATCAACTATCTCAAATTCCCTAGCAAACCTACTTGATATCTTTCCTTGTTTCCTAATACGGTGTTTCCCTAACCTAGAAAACAAAAAAAGAGAAAACATAATGACCAACCATAAACTCTTGAGGTCTTATTTGATGGTCAAAATAAGATTTTTTCCTTATCTGCATGTTTACCAAGTACCTCCTAATCACCTGAACCTATTCGGATGTATCCTATATGAAATTTGTCCTAAAATGACCAAACTCACAATCTATATCCAACAGAGGAGAAAAACATGGCCATCCATAAAAACAACTAAATGTGCCTCAATGGATTTGTACTAGGAAGTTTTTATTATAATAAAACACCATGAGTTCTATATGTTAATCCAATAAACCAATTAAATCCAAAACAAATGCTTATAACATATACTCCAAAACCTAAATAGTTTACATTCATTGAAAATAAGTCTAAGGATAATAGATCGTACGAAGAAGAAACTTAAATCCTAGAACCTTAACAAGACATTTCCTAAAAGGGAATGTGAAACGATGATCTATGAATAAAATGATACTCATCTTAACACCATGAAATTGTGCTATCTAAAGCATGTAAATACCTCATAGATCATCAATAGTAAATGTATCTTTAACAGTAAAGTAATGGACTAACATCATTAGTTAATTGATGATCACCCATAATTTATCATTAATATGGGTTTTAATAGAAAATCATGTACACAAATGTATAATGAAATCATTCTATTTCCACTAATTAATATGTAGAGGTTCCAATATCCCAATTTTCCTCTGATGCTGGTCTTTCACCTACAGAGAGATGAAACAACATGCCACAAAACATGATTCCTCTTTCTTATTTCCTGATAACTTTTACTTTATATGGATATAATGATGCATATTGGTCAACACATGATGTACTTCCCATCTATAAGCATGTCATTATCTCACCATCTCCTCAGCCAAACCCTTATCAACCCATAATCATCTAGAGAAAAAATTATAATTGTTTCTTCTAAGAGACCATCATGATGGTATATCCCTATAATATAAGCTATCAATCATAACTAATCAATTAAAATGATATTACATATCTTTCATGATCTGATCCAAAAGCACATGTATGACATATGTTGAAGTGAGAGCTACTTTTCCCTATGACTCATGGGAATTTAAATTCTTTTAAAAAAAGTGTGTCATTATATTCCACTCATCAAAAGGCTCCCACATCACCTCAAACTATGTATTCTTTCTCAAATAATTGTTAATTTCATTTCACACACCTACTATATAATCCAACTTGATGTCGAAATACATCAAATACATGACCCAACTCCTCAACTATAGTTTAAGGCCGCACTGAGAAAAGGTGAACATGTGGATCATGATTTCTTTTTATACCACAAACCTCTCACCCATAAGATGGTTTTTCATACATAACATGGTATATACCACAAAAACATACTATAGATCATGAGTACCGAAATTTATATCATGTAGTATCAACTTTTGGGAGCCATATGAAACCATTCAATCATCCTACATCAAAACAACTCCGAATCCAACTATGGATTCATAAACATATAGGGTATATTATTTTCCTAGAATGGGTAATGTATGGATAGGTGATGCAGGTATCATTCTCTTTAGATCATGAAAATATTTCTCATGAAATTTAGACTAAAAAATCTTTAATCCCTTCATTGTCTTCAGAAACACCAGTTCCAACCAATGGAAAATTTCTTGAATAAAACCCTTATAATAAACTCATAAGACAATAAAACTCATTTTGTCATATAAATTGCGTGGATTCTCTCAATATATAATATATATAAAAATTTATGGGTCCACAAACACTCCTTCCTCTTATATTATGTGGCCTATGAATTCCACTATACCATTCCAAAAACTACATTTGGTCAGCTTGGTGGAAAGATGATGCACTTTCAATGTACTAAAACTGATATTACTTGCCTTGGAATGATCGTGTACTGACTGGGAGTACACTATGATGTCAAAATAACCTTCCATAAACCTTTCTAGGTAATGATAAAGGTTATTATTCATAAAGTCCATGAATACCATTCATGATTTCGTCAAAACAAATGGCATCACTACAGAATCAAACAAGTCATACCTCCACATAAAACTAGTTTGAGGTATTATCAATGGTCTCACCCTCAAATGGAGATAACCATATCTCAGATAAATCATGGGGAAGATCTTAGATCCTCTTAGCTAATCTAATAGAAAATCTACATGCATAAGTGGATACCAGTTATTGACCATTATATTGTTCAATATCTTATAATCCACAAAAAATCTCATGGTGCCATCAACCTTATTAGTGAAAATAACAAGAGAACCTCGTGGATATTTACTACACCATATGAAACCTATATATTCCAAATATTCCAATTGAACGTTAAATTCTTGATTCTCTTCAATTGCAATTCTATTGGGTGGGGGTAGAAATTAGCTCTTCTCTAGAGACCAACATGATTATGCACTCGGTCTATCACTTTATCATTGAGCTATTATAATCATCCAAAATAAAATATTTAAAATGGTCTAATGCAAGACTAAAATAATCCTACTACATCCTACCATCATATAAAATAATTTTTCCCATAATACCAATGATAAAATCTAATTTGCACTGAATTGTTCGTACATAGCCATCCCAAACATACCATTCTCCCAGAGGAGAATTGAAACCTTATTTTATAGATAGAAATGTAATTCTTATCTGATTACTGTCAATATGAAATTTTTATATAATGAACTAATTCATTCCCTGAATAAAACTGAAACATATCAATTTTAAAACAAATAGATCCCCTAAGAAACATTAACCACCAATCTCAAGAGGACATTCATTGGAATGTTTGATATTCTCTGATGGCACTCCCAATGGTGTATCAATGGAAAAGACACTATCCATGATTTCCAAATAAAAACAAAAACATTTTTCAAAAATAGGAGATAAAATTTAATTTTATTGTCCTAAATAAAAAAAGATTCATGTAAGTGGTAAATGAACAAATAATTATACCTATAATGGTAGAAGATGATGAATCCACAATAGTCTGAATAGTATTCATAGCATGAAGCAAACAGAACATATTCCATGGTCTCCAGTCTTACTCCTTAGAGCTATTCCCTTTACCTAAAACTTCTATTATTACACTAGTGTACCACATCCCCTGCCTCGTCCTGAAAGTCTTGGGTAAATTTGGATACTTTATGATAAGTAGTGGATGAGTCCCTCCCAATCTATGGTACCTATACTGATCAAAATCCACTAATACGTTGTGATATGTTCCTAAAAACATTTAAAGATGACCCAACCTACTATAAGTATGACACTCTAAAGTACATTTTCGAAATTGAGGATATTTGTGTTCTAACTTTCCATAGTGATTGCACTGAAATTGGACACATTCTAGATATTGATTCAAAATTCCCTGACTACTCTATATATAGTTACCATGGAAACAACTATTATATCTGAACTTATTTCCAACTAGAGAATAATTTCTTGTTATCCCAACTAAAACGGCCCAACCACTACTCATGGATACTCTAAAATTATCTTCTATGATAGTTTCTAGTTCATCACTTTAGAAAAGATACTTAGAAAAAAAATGTTATTCTATGACCTAATTCCATAGATAATTTCATCCTAGAAACATTTATCCACATAGATTTCATTAGTAGTTAAGGATGGCAAAAACACTATAGTTCAGAGAACCTTTCAGTATAGTTCATCTCTAATATTCCCTCTTATGTCAGATACATGAACTTGCGAGCCTTCTCCAGATGCCCCGAAGGCCTTCAATTTTTATTGATTTTGATAATCCACATTTCAAGGGGTGAGGTGGAACCCTTACAAGGCCTGTAGGCATAAGTATTACATGGAACATAGGCCTTAGAGGAATTAATTTGCCTGTAGGCTTCAAACATTACATAAAACCCAGACTAACTACATAGAACAGGTCCTCCCTATCATGTTCATCGAGAAATCAGCTCTCTATCTTCGCATGGCTTTTCGGCTAGGAATTCCCGTGTATGCACAGGCTTGTCGCGTTGGTAGGTTCCATACCCTCTCATTATTGCAATCTGTTTAGCTTATGTTGTAGTGAATGCTCCTTTCTAATCATCCTTGTAGAGCTTATTCCTCATAGGTCATCTAGTTTGAATCTGCACTTAAGATGGCCTGAAGGCCTTGAGGTTGCCCGAAGGACTTACTGACCCGAAGGCCTGGGTGGCCCGAATGCCTTAATGGACTTGGGGACCAAATTAGAGGCCTGAAGACCCAAACGGGGGCACATTCCCAGCTTCTACAGTGCCAAATAGTATCTTCTACCATTCCCACTACAATACCTACTATAGAACTACTACAGTACCGGCTACATTAATGCTACTGTACTTGGAAATGATGTCTCTTTCTGGATTAGATCTTGGGTCTCTCAGATGCATTTACATAGTCCATACCAACAGGTCTAAGGCTCATGTGCTACATGTGAGCCTTCTCATCCATCATAATTTCTAGATAGATGTGGCTCAAGAACTTCTTCATCAATCTATTCAAATATAGCAGCTCATGATTCCCAACCTGCTCTATAATGTCCCACCAATCCTTATTAGGCCCACAAATCATATAACCAATGTAATGACCCTGAATTTCCATGTTAAGTTTTTCTAATTAAATGAAAATTTTATAAGTCCGCAAAAATTGATGGTGTGTGATTCAGAGGCCCGAACTGCCCGGAATAAATTTCTGAACTTTTGTTTCTGTACTTTCAGTAAACGTGCGAGTGGGTTTTTATAAATTTTGAACTAGTGCTCTAAATTAAAATTCGAGGACACCATTGAACTTGCATTTCCAGTATTCTCTAAATGTGACCTTCACCTCAACCATTGTGGGTTTAGAGTGAAAGATTGAATTTGGGTTTTTCGTGAAGGAATAAAATCAAATAAAGTGGTGTAACATTTTATTTGTATTTTATTTTGAAACCACCCATGTGGATATTTTATAGGTGGGGACAAACTGAACTAAAACCTCCCATTAGAGGTTTTGGAGGTGGGGACCACCATGCCTAACCTCACATGAGAGGTTATGGTTGTGGGGACCACCAATGGCTTAAAAGCCCTTGAACCCCTTTAACTCCCTTATAAGTGTGGGAAATCCTCTTAAAATTCCCTCAATTAAATGGTTCCACCACCTTTAATTTATTATCCCATCCTATGTAATAAATTAACCCATTTTGAAATTGTTCCATCAATTAAAATTTAGGAAACACAATAGTTGGATATTTTTCATTTTGGGGAAAAGTATTGAAAAAGGGGAGAGATCTTGGAGGCTTACACTTCTTCCATTGAAGAATGCTGACACACGACGTCGACTTATTATTTGGAACATCCTCCAACAAATAACACCATCGAAGAATGTTCTTCAAAAATCAAGGAAGAGGATGAAGAATGTGCCCAACATCGATGTGAGGTTTCAGAAGCGATGATCGTAGGCACTCTCGTCACCTTCTTCTACTTCTTTCGCGTGTCAACATTAATGAACAATCAGAGTTATGGGTTTACTTCTATATGATTATCACATCCCATGTTCCCCCCTTCTAATTATTTTTTGGGATTTGGAATAGTGATTGAAGAGGTTTGTAGGGTGGTTTTTTGAAATTCTTCTCTCTTTCGGTTCTTGATAATTATTCGTAATTCAAGAAGGAATTATAACACCTTTCTATGACTATAATGTGGATAGTACGGCCCAAACAGACATGGATCATCCTCTTTGAAAACACTTGTTATTAATTGTTTATTATGATGGGGGAAGGGCTATGAACCACGGTGGGACATGAGAACGGTAGCTAGAACCATCATCGGCCGCGATGAAGCCGATGGCGCATTGGCGCCGCCCCGTAGATTCTGCCGCCATGCGACCTCCATGCCCCGCAGCCTCTGTGCCACACGACATTGCCGCCCGAGGCCTCCATTCCGTCTATGGTCGGTCTTCTGCCCCAAGGCTGAGCCGCCACCCTCTACACCTCTGCCGCCGTCTGTGGCCGAACCCCACGGCCGAGCTGCCACCCCACATCCAGGCTGCCGTTAGCAGCCGAACTACCCCACAGTCTGGTCGCCGCCCATGGGCTCTGTGGTCCACGGCCCTACAGTGCTTCATACAGCCTCTTCCTTCCCGGCAATGCCTTCCAGTGGATGAGCCACCATCTGTGGACGAGCTGAGGCACAGCCTCCGCCAACCTGTGGCACCTGCGGCCTCTCGCGGCCCTCGCGCCCTGTCGGACCACCCAGCGGTCTGAGCCGCACCATGGTCTGGGCTTGAACCAGCGGGTAAAACATGGTCAAACTGAACCGGGTTGACCTTGGCCATTTTGGGTCGGGTCAGTCCGACCGGGTCGGGTCGGGTCGGTCTGACTGGGGCGGACCAGACCCGGACCTGATGTGAACCTATACTTTACGTGGGCCATAACATTGGCACCGTATGTCCATTTGACAAACCGTCTACGGCATTAGAAATCTTCGAGCGAGACTGTCCCTTTTAGTATACCCCGCTAGAGTTGTGGGTAAAGTTGAGGTATGGTCAGGTTGGATCAAGGATAAATCCATCCGGGCCCCCTGGACTAGAAGGTTAATAACTCACAGACCGGGTGCCCGATTGACGCACCGTCTATTGCATTGAGACCCCAATAACATGGAGTAACATTGAGATACTTTTTCATGGGTCTTCATAGAAGTTTTAGTATCAACCAGTGAACTGTGGAGTGGATCCTCTAGGAGATGAGCAAGCTTAGTGCAAGAAACCATTAACTGCATGTGAGGAGAAGAATGAAGAGTGATCAGGTCTGGGTCATCTCCAAGCAATCCTATGTGGGTTAGCTCCTAACGATCATGTGTGGGTAAGCTCCTAGAGATCATGTGTGGGAGATATCCTAGTGATCCTGTGTGATTCATCTCCTAGAGATCATGTGATGGTCAAATCTTAGCGATCCTATGTGGGGTAGCTCCTAGCAATCCTGTGTCGGTCAGCTCCTAGCGGTCCTATGTGGGTCAGCTCCTAGAGAACCTGTGTGGGTCAGCTCCTAGCGATCTTGAGTGAGTCATATCCTAGTGATACTGTGTGGGTAAGATTATTTAGAGATTAAGATGATTCAGTAGTTACATCTAATCATCTCTACTATTGTACGTAAGTTATACTTGGTGTGATCTGAGTTCTTACCTATGTGGTACTTTCCTTTGTGGTAATACCTTTGTGGAATCCTCTTGTGTGACATACCTATGTGGTACATTCTTTCTTTTTTCTTTCCTTTGTGGAATATTTGATCGTTGGGCCTTTGTGTTGGACCATGTGTTTCTTCATGATTGAGATGGGTATACATGATAACTTAGATATATGTATGGTTATATACCTAATTCGGGTTGACAGTTGATTTCATGCATTGTGGTTTATCCTTTGTGGATTTTGTGAGACCTTCAAGGTCTCGGGCTCCCTACTATGTATTGTTATACTCACCCATGCACAGTCTATGGATTCACCTCATTGTGTTTGGTGCAGAAGAAGGACAATGCTGATGGAGGACGAGAGTACTAGGATTGGAGGTATCTTGGAGGTAGACCTTAGACGAGGCGTACCGCAGAGACGACCATTCAAGAGCTGTACCTACCCTTCAGGTAGGATCCTTGGCTGGTGATCGGAAGAGCTCTTCTTGTTTACTTCTAATATCAGTTTCTTGTACTTTCCAATTGGGCTTGTATTCTTTCACCTTTTACTTACTGAACTCAGTTTGTTATACAGTTTACTTGTTGTTCGTATCTTATACTGTGCTTCGTTGTGTGTGTTTATTGGTTATAAAGGCCATGCCTTACCATTTTTAGGGAATATGTATTTTTGTGCTAGTCGCAAGCCCCTGGCCTATGGAAGGCATGCTTGGGGTAGTCATGGTACGGGCCCCAAGGGATGTGTTGTGAAAAATTGGTATTAGAGGAGTCATTTCTACCATAGAACATAGGACTCTAATAATTCTTTTTAACTACAGAAGTGTTATGTGTAGTGAGTGTGGTTATCCGTTTAAGAAATCCAGTGTTGTTGTTGTGGCCGACGTATCCATACACTAGGACCTTAAAATCTGATATCTGACTCAGTTCATGAAAACACTGATTGCGTTTGTGTTTACAAGAGTTTTTGTTGTGATCTCTTTGAGTCATCTCATCAGATATAACTTATTGACTGCAGCACACCTGTTTCTTTTTAGGATTCCTCCATGCAGACATCCAACTAGGGTAACAAGAAGAGTATGCACTGATAGCCCACTGAGAGACAAGGCCTTGGTGTTGGGCCCTCTTCCATTAGGGGCACCAGTGGAGGCACATGCGGTACCATTACTCATTGGGCCACCGATGCCATCGGCCCCAGTAGCAGACGGTGCATGCTGCTTGAGCAGGTTGCAAGACTTCCAGCACCAAAGGCCACCCAGGTTTAGGGGAGAGATGGACCAAAAGGTAACTAAGGATTGTTTGCAGGCTGTAGTTAGAGTCTTCCAACTGGTAGGCACACCATGCAATCTCATGGTGATCCTTTCCGCCAGTCTTATACAAGAAGTAGCTGGTAGATAGTTGAGCTTGATGCTTTAAGTTCACAACGAGGTGATTCTTCTCTCGGCAGACATTGAGAGCAAATATCAGGGATTGTTTTTCCTAGTGAATCTTCACGCAGTTCGCATTTAGGAGCCTCTTCATCTGCAACAGGGCGGCATGACTGTGGATAAATAGTCAATGAGTTTCTCGGACCGCTCATGCTACTACACAGATATGGTGCGGGACCCATTCTGTATGGTTCAGACTATTGATCAGGGTCTCAGACGAGAGATCAGCGCTTCGATGATCTCACTCAGCATCCCGATGTTGGACGGGGAGTTAGAGAGAGCCCTCTTAGTGGAGAGTTTCCTTTCTGAGCAATCACCAGCAGCGAGACCAACCACCAATCGTCATGTAGCAGAGTCTTCTATAGATGGAAGCAGATAGATGTCGCAGTGGTCCACGAGGACCAGACCTACTAGTGGACGACCACATGCCTTAGGATCTGTTTTCAGGGGAACCGGATGTAGAGCCAGTCATACAAGTAGCGGGAAGTGTTACTCATGTGGCGGGTAGGGTCACAAGGCTCATAACTATCTGACCCACCATACAGATGATCAATAGACGGTCAAAGGACAGCTCAGGTAGAGACAAACGTTTGACCGAGGATGTCCGCCGGGAGCAGGCAGATGTGGCAGAGGAGCTGGTTGTAAAACTGGTGGTGGGTGACGATTCGAGATGTTACTGCCACCCCCGCCAGGAGGTCCATCCCGACCATAGGGAGCAGGTGTCAAGGGTGTGCTTAGCTTCATGATGCTAAATCCAATTATCACAGCTCTATGAAGATGATATGAGGACCAATCTATGTCTACACCACCAAGATATAGTACTTATAGTCAAATGTACCATTCATTATTTTATTTCCACTACGCTTTTTTGGAGCTTGGAAATTCCAATAGAGCCTTTGGCTCGATCCTTAGGGCTAGATACATCTACAGGAGTGGACTCGATGATTATGCACCAGTTCAGGCAGTGAATTCTTAATCTAGGAGGCGAGAGCTTCAGTTGGGATCTCCTAGTAGCTGCGTCGAGGCCATACAATATCATATTGGGTATGGGCTGGTTATCAAAATTATATGCTCAGATAGACTGTATTAGGTGAAAAGTGCGGTGTGTCTGCACAGATGGGACTAGGTTTACCTTCATTGGTGAGAAGGGAGCCTTTGAAGCACAGGATAGACTTACCCGGAGGAGAGTGCAGCCGATCTCTCATTAGATGGCTTGACATACCCACGTAGCGGTTGATGTAGAGAGTCTGAGCTATCCTGTAGTGTTCATAGGTCTCATGACCATGATCGTTTAGTAATACCTTGATCTCTTTGTAGTATTCTTCATTGACAACATTCTGATCTACTTGACTACTAAATAGGATCATGCATATCATTTGCAGGTAGTACTGGACACACTCTGAGAGCACCATCGTTATGGTATGCTCTCGAAGTGCCAAATCTGGATATGAGAGGTTCACTATCTAGGAAATGTCATATTGGAGGCTAGAGTAGCAGTAGATCCAGTGAAAATTGAGGTGGTTCTTTCTTGGGAGCCACCCAAGAGTGTGATGGAGGTATACCGTTTCATGGGATTAGCTGGATGCTACAAGAAATTTGTGCCATATTTCTCCATAGTTGCAGCACCACATTCACCATTGAAGAAGAAGGGGAAACCCATCGTGTGGTAAGAGAGCTGCCAGCAGAGTTTTCAAGAGCTGAGAATGTGGCTGACTAGTGCCCCATATTGAGGCTTCCAGAGGATGGCATAGGGTAAATAGTCTACTATGATGCATTAGGGACTAGTCTAGGATGTGTCTGTATGCAGGAGTGAGCAGTAATCTCATATGGTTCGCGACAGCTAAGATAGAATGACAAGAACTACGCTACCCATGACCAGCAGTTAGTAGTAGTGGTCTTCTCCTTCAATATGTGGTTACATTACATGATGGCTGAGCATTTTACAGTGTACTCTGATCACAAGAGTCTTAGTAATATCTTCTCTCATATGGACCTGAACCTGAGACATCGACGTTGGCTTGAGTTCCTCCGGGACTATGACTTCGAGATGGTCTATACTCATGGGAAGGGGAACTTTGTAGAAGATACACTCAGCAGAAGGTCAGGTATACAACTACTAGGTGAGGCGATAGAGCATTTGGCCACTTTGCAGATATCATTTGTGGAAAATGATGGAGAATCTTTTCTTCAGTTTCTTACAGTCACTCCCCCACATCTTCAACAATTCACGGAGGCGCAGTGTGGGGACACAGACTGCGAGACACGACATGCTCAGATATCCACAGAACAAGCACCTGATGGATTTTCTAAAGGTGGGGAGCATGTCATTCTTTTCAGAAGACGTCCCATGGTACTAGTGTCTCTTTGGGAGGAAGTGTTGATGGAGATCCACACATCCCCTCTAGGGGTACATCTAGGATTGGTGAAGGTGAACTAGGATCTCTGATGACAACACTGGCATTCAGGAATGAAGAAATTAGTATCATAGTTTGTCTCTCGGTGCCTCACTTTTCTGTAAGTGAATGTGGGGCATCAGGTACCAATAGGATTGGTTCAGCCTTTAGAGGTCCCAGAGTAAAAGTGGGATATGATATCCTTGGACTTCGTTACAGGACATCCATGTACATCAAGGGGACATGACTTGATTTGGGTGATCGTCGAACGACTCACCAAGTTGGCCAACTTCCTTTTAATCAGAGAACAGGGTTCAGTAGAGATCTTAGGACACATCTATGTGCAAGAGATTGTGCGGTTACATGGAGTACCCTCGACTATTATCTCTGGTCGTAATGCATGTTTTACTTCCCAGCTATGGAAGGGGTTGCAGGAGGCTTTTGGGTTGCAGCTTCGTTTGACCATATCCTTCCATCCAATGAGGGATGTAATGAATGAGCGGACCATAGATACCCTTGAGGACATGTTGTATGCTTGTGTCTTGGACTTCGGTTGTAGTTGGGAGGATTACTTGCCTTTCCTGGATTATGCATACAAAAACAACAAAAATCACTCCACCATAGTGATGGTGCCTTTTGAAGCATTGTATGAGAGAACATTCTGATCAATTTTGTGCTAGACTAACCCAGGGGAGCCAACACAAGTGGGATCAGAGATGGTATGGGAATCCTCAGAGAAGGTGCAGGTCATCTAAGAGTGGATAAAGACTGCACAGAGCTGGACGAAGTCTTACGACGATAGGAGACGGAGACCTCTGGAGTTAGAGGATAGTGACCATGTCTTTCTATGGGTCTCACCCTGACGGGGTCTGCAGATATTTTGTCTAGGTGATAATTTATCTATGAGGTTCATTGGAACTTTATAATTTCACAGTAGAGTTGGTGAGTTGGCTTACCTATTAACTCTTCCACCTCAGTTGCAACAGGTTCATGCTGTCTTCCACGTATCCCAGCTGAGGAGATACGCCAACCACCCTTCTCACATCATCAACCATGATCAGCAGGACGTCGATGATGGGACAGATTTTACTGAGGTTCCAGTAGATATTGAGGATCCAAAAAAGAAGGTCCTTCATGGACAGCTGATACCTCTGGTGTGCGTTCTCTAGAAGCATGGAAACCTCTAGGAGAGAACATGAGAGTGGGTGGCTCAGATGCATGCTCAATACCCCCACATCATCCCTTAGTTTGAGTTGTGTCTTCTGGGGAAATAAAGCCCGGAGGTGGGGAGAATGTAAATACATGGAATTTCCATGTATTTTTTTTAATTAAATGGAAATTTTACGAGTCTTCGAAAATTGGAGGAACATGATTCCGAGGCCCGGAGTGACCAGAATGAATTTCTAAACAATTGTTCGGGTACGTTCCATTGATGTGTGAGTGGGTTTTTCTAACATTTTATCTGGTGCTTGGAATTGAAATATGAGGAAAATGTTGAACTCGCAGCACCGATATTCACATAAGGAGATCATCACCTCGACTGTAGTGGGTTGAGAGTGAATGATTGAATTTGGGTATTTCGTGAAGGAATAAAATGAAATAAAGTTGTGTAACATTTTATTTTTATTTTATTTTGAAACCCCCTATGAGGATACTTCACATGTGGGGACCACATAAACTAAAACCTCTGATGAGAGGTTATGGAGGTGGGGACAACCGATCCTAACCTCTAATAAGAGTATATGGTGGTGGGGAAAACCCATGGCTTAAAACCCCTTGAACCCCTTGAAATCCCACATAAGTGTGAGGAAGCCTCTTAAACTTCCGCCACATAAAAGGTACACCACCTTTAATCTATTACACCGATCAATGTAATTAATTAACCCAATTTGAAATTGTTCCAATAATTAAAATTCGGGAAATGAAAGAGTTGGAAATTTTTCATATTGGGGGAAAGTATTGACAATGGGGAGAGCTCTTAGAGGCTTACACTTCTTCCAATGAAGAAATACAATGCACAAATTTGACTTCTTCTTCGGAAAATCCTCCAATGAAGAACTCCATTGAAGAACGTTATTTGGAAATCAAGGAAGAGGATGACGAACGAGCCTGACATAGAAGTATGGTTTCGAAATCGACGATCATGGCCACTCTCTTCACCTTCTTCAACTTCCTTCTCCCGTCAACGTCAACGAACAATCCGATGTATGGGTTTATTTCAATATTATTATCACTCCCCATGTTCTCCCCTTATAATTATTTTATAGGATTGGGAATAGTGATTGACGAGGGTTGTAGGGTGGTTATTTAAAATTCATCTCTCTTTATGTTCTTGATAATTCTTCGTAATTCACGAATGAATTATAGACTCTTGCTACTACTCTAACACAAAGAGAGAGGGACAAACAAAAATGCCCCTTACTCTTTGAAAAAACATTTGATTAATTGTTGATCATAATGGAGGAATGGATATGAACCACGATGGGGCACGAGAACGGCAGCTGGCATCCCCCACAGGTCGTGACGAAGGTGATGGCGCCACGGTGTTGCTTCGCGGCCACCACTGCCTCGTGGCCTCTACATCACACAGCACCACTGCCCCTAGCCTTTGCACTATCTGTGGTTGGGCCGCTGCCCCGCGGCCGAGCCGCCACCCTCTGCGACAGAGCTTATATCCACGGTTGAACCCCGCGACCCAGTTGTTGGCCTGTGGCCGAGCCGCCCCGCCATGGCTCCACCATCCGTGGCCCCGTCGCGCCGCCCATAGACTCCACCCTCCTGGCCGAGCCATCCTGTGGCCTCCGCTCTCTTCACCGAGCTGCCCCGTGCCCTCGCAGAACCCCCCATATGAGCCGCCCCACATCCTCCACCTTCTCGGGTGAGCCGCCTCGCAGCCTTGTGGAACCCCTGCGGCAGAGCCGCCGTCTGTGGCCAAGCCGACCCACAGCCTTCGCCGCCCCGCGGCCTTCGCTGCCCCGCAGCACCCGTGACCACTGTGGCCTCTCACGGCCCTCACGGCCACCCAGACTGCCCAGCGGGACATTCCACACCACGGTGAGGGCTTGAATCAGCGGGTCGGGCCGGGTTGACATGAACCAGGTTGACCTAGTCTAGGTCAATTCGGGTCGGTCCGATCGGGTCAGAGCTGATACGAGCCTATGATTTAGTTAGGCCATAACATTGGCATCAGGAATCCATTAGACAGACTGCCAGCGGTGCTGGAAATCAGGGAGCTAAATGGTCCCTTTGATTATATCCCACTACAGTTTTGGGTAATGTTGAAGTACGGTCGGGTTGGATTGAGCACGAATCCATCTGGGCCCCCGAGACTAAAAGTCTAATAACTCACAGACCGGGCGTCCGATTGACGTGCCATCTGTTGCATTGTGACCACTATGACAAGGTGGACCTTTAAGATACTTCTTCATGGGACTTCGTAGTAGTTGGAGTGTTGAACAGTGACATGTGGAGAGGATCCTCTTAGAGACGAGTATGCTTAGTGCGGGAACCTAGTAGCTGGCTGTGATGAGCTGAATGAAGAGCAATCCTGTGTGGGTCAGCTCTTAGCAATCCTATATGGGTCAGCTTCTAGAGATATTGTGTGGGTCATCTCCGAGAAATACTATGTGGGTAAGCTCCTAGCTATCCGGTGTGGGTCAGCTCCTATAGAACATCTATGGGTCAGCTCCTAGCGAACATGTGTGGTTCAGCTCCTAGCGATCCTATGTGGGTCAGCTCCTAGTGATCTTGTCTGGGTAGGCTCTTAGTTATCCTATGTGGGTCAGCTCCTACTGATCTTGTGTTGGTCATGTCCTAGAAATCATGTGTGGGTCATCTCCTAGCGATCCTGTGTTGGTCAGATTCTTTACAGAGTAAGATGATTCAGTAGTTACATCTAATCATTTCTACTACTGTACTTAAGTTATATCTGGTGTGAGCTGAGTTCATACCTATGTGGTATTTTCCATTCTGGTAATACCTTGGTGGTATTCTTCTGTTTGGCATACCTGTGTGGTACTTTCCTTTGTGGTTTTTTTCCTTTGTGGAATAGTTGAGCTTTGGGCTTTTGGGTTGGACCATATGTTTCCACATGATTGAGATGAGTAAACTCGATAAGTTAGGTATATGTATGAGAATATACCTAAGTAGGGTTGACAGTTGATTTCATTCTTTTTGGTTAATCCATAATAGATTTTGTGTGACCTTGAGGGTCTCTGGGTCCCTAATGTGTATCGTTATACTCACCCTTGCACGGGCTATTCCCACACCTCGTTCTGTTTGGTGTAGACGATGGACAACTTTGACAGAGGACAAGAGTACCAAGACTGGAGGTAGCACAAAGGTGGGCCTTAGACAAGGCGTACTACAAAGATGACTATTCGAGAGTTGTACCTACCGTTCAGTTAGGATCCTTGGTAGGTGATCGTAGGAGTTGTTCTAGTTTTCTTGTACTTTCAGTTTCTTTTACATTCTAGTTTGGCTTGTATTATTGACCCTTTTACTTATTGTACTCTATTTGTTATATAGTTTACTTATTGTTTGTATCTTGTTTTTTTTCATGGTTTTTTGTGTTGACATGTTATAAAGGAAACGCCTTCCCAGTTTTAGGGAATACACATTTAAGTATTACTCGCCAGCCCCTGGCCTATGGAAGGAGGGCTTGGGGCAGTCATGGCACGGGCCCTAGGGTACTGGTCCTGACACCCATCATGCTTCACCGTCCAATATATAGGGTTTTAAAGGTTCATGTTGAACATCTAGATAAAATCAATACAATACATGAATTCATTGGGGCCCCCTCCCCATGGAATTTGGTCAGATGCTATAGTAAAAATTCAAATATTATCTTAGGCACCGAAGGTACAGGGCCTGAAATATCGCTTTTCTTAGATTGTGTAACAATTAGGAATCTATCATGATGTTTTACATCCATCTAATCCTCCTGAGCTATATTAATCTCTAAATCATCTATGCTAAGATCGTGTTGACTTCCTTATTCATTACACGATGACAAAGAAGATAAATTTTATCTACAATACAGACACACTCTTCTAAACTCTTATTACAAAAATATGGTCAACCAAAAAATTTAAAAAATATATATAACCACTACTCCTAGTCACGTTATACATGGATTTCAAGTGTATTATCAGGACATATCAGTGATTTTATTTCATTTATTAGTTATAATAGTTATCTCATTTTCATAGTCCATATAGGATAGTATATCTCACATGGAATAAATATGTCCGTATCATGAACAATTAAAGTCATGATATATCTCATTATTCATATAAATATGAATGCATACTCAATTCATTCCATATTGATTGACGAGCATAAATCTCAAGAAGGAATAACATCACAAAACATGTGAATCACCCAAGCTGATATAACATAAATAGTTTCAAGTGAATGTAATAAAATATATTCATGTTTTCAGGAATAAGTTATTTCCCATGAATATTGGTTATCTACCTCATGAACATTCTCATTACACAGTCTCAAAACATCCTAATATCTTTTATTGATTTCATAATTATTAAATATATAGAAATGAAAAATCATCTCCTTTTATACTACTTTGTAACATCCCCTTATCTAAAAATATCTCACATTGCCAAAATGAGTTGGTTAGGATTCCTCAATCAAATGTCCCCATATGCCAGAAACTTGTAACTAAAAGCAGGGTTGTGATGAATAGAGTGGGCAGACTATACCCGTGGAATAGAGTTTCAACACAGTCAAAATAAAATAATAATTATATTAAAGTAATGAATAATAGTGGAAACCATATATCATACAACTGGAAACTCAGAGTAGGATCTAGTAAACCAATAATGAAGAATAATGTAGTGAAATGATAAGATGTATCTAAATATAAAAAATTACAAAAATACAAATAGCAGAATAACCTTAAAACCTAGAACCTTCTGAATACATTTCCAAAAATGGAAATATGATACGAGGATCTATAAATAAAATGATACTCATCTTAACACCATGAAAGTGTGCTATCACATTCATGTAAATAAATCCAAGATCAGCATTAGTAATGGTCTCTCTAATAGGAAAGGAGTGGACTAACATCGTTAGTTAATCCATGATCCCCTATAATGTATCATTAATACAGGGTTTCCTAGAAAATCATACCAAAAAATCAATAATTAAATCATTCTATTTCCACTACCGAATACGCAGAGGATCCAATAGCCTAGCTAGCCTCTGATGCATGTCGTTTACCTACTGAGAGATGAAACAACATGCCACAAAACATTAATCCTCTTTTTTATTTCCTGATCACTTTTACATTCTATGGATATCATGATACAGCTTGGTCAACCCATGATGTACCTCCCATCTATAAGAATGAAATTATATCACCATCTCCTCACCCAAACCCATATCAACCCATACTCATCTAGAGAAAATATTATAATTGTTTCTACTAGGAGACCATAATGATGGTATATCCCCACCATATACGCTATCTCTCATAACTATTCCTTTCAAATGAGATTAAATATCTTTCTTGATATTATCCAAAAGCACAGGAATGACATATGTTGAAGTGAGAGATACTTTTCCCTATGACTCCTAGGAATTTAGATTCTTTTCGACAAAGATTGTCATTATATTCCACTCATCACAAGGCTCCAACATCACCTCAAACTATGTCTTCATTCTCAAAGAATTTGTAATTTAATTTCACTCTCCTACTGTATAATCCCACTTGATGTCGAAATACTCCAAATACATGACCCAACTCCTCTGCTATAGTTTAAGGCTATACTGAGAAAACGTGTTCATATGGATATTGATGTCCTTTTCTACCACAAACCTCTCACCCATAAGATGGTTTTCATATATATCATGGTATATACCAAAACAATATACTGTAGATCATGACTAGAGAAATTCTTATCATGTAGTATCAATTTTCTGGAGCCATAAGAAACCATTATATCCTCCTACATTAGTACTACACTGAATCCATCTCTGGAAGCATAAAGACATAGGATATATTATTTTCCTAGCATGGGTAAAGTATGGATAGGTAATGATGGTATCCTTCTCTTTAGATCTCTAAAATATTTCTCATAAACATTATACTAATAAATATTCAATCTGTTCTTTGTCTTCCTAAACATCAATTCTAACAAATGAAAAATTTCCTCAATAACAGCCTTATAATAACATCATAAGACTATAAACCTCATATTATCATATAAATTCCTTGGATTATATAAATATATAATATTTAAAAAAATACTATTCGACAAGAACTTTTCACCTTATATTATGTGGCCTAAGAATTCCATTATACCATTTCAAAAAATACATTTGGTCGGCTTGGTGTAATGTTGATGCTATTTAAATTTACTAAAAATGATATTAATATGATTAGCATGATTGTGTACTAACTGGGGGTACACCATGATGTCATAAAAACATACCATAATATTTTCCATGGAAGGATGAACGATATGATTCATAAAGGCCATGAATACCATTGATGTATTTATCAAAACAAATGTCGTAACTACAAAATCAAAGAATTCATAACTCCTCATAAAAATAGTATGAGGTATTATCAATGGTCTCACCCTCAAATGGAGATAACCGTATCTCTGATAAGTCTTGTAGAAGATATTAGAACCTCTCAACTTATCTAAGAGAAAATCAATATGCATAAGTGGATACTAGTTATTTACCATTATCTTGGTCAATCTCTGATAATCCACACAAAATCCCATGGTGCCATAAACCTTCTTGGTGAAAACAACTAGAGAACCTCATGGATATTTACTAGGCCAAATGAGACCTATATATTCCATATATTCCAAATAGAACTTTTATTTCTTGATTCTCTTCAACTGCCATTCTATTGGGTCGGGGTAGAAACTGGCTCTCCTCCCGACACCAACATGATCATGCACTCGGTCTATCACTTCAGAATTGAGCTATTGAACTCATCCAAAATAAAATATTTAAAATGGTCTACAGCCAGATGAAAATAATCCGACTAAAACCTACCATCATATAAAATAAGGCTTCCTGTAATACTCATGATAAAAACTGGATTTCACTAAATTGTTCCTACATGGACATCCTAAAGATACCGTTATCCCAGGTGATAATTTCTACCTCCTTATATAGATAGAAATGTAATTATTCTCTGATAACAGTCAATACTAACTTGGTATAGAAACAAAAAATCCATTCTAGGAATAAAACTGAAACCTATCATTTCTGAAATAAACAGTTCCCCTAAGAAATGTTAACCACCAATCTGAAGAGGGCATTCATTGGAATGTTTAATATTCTCTGACTACACTCTCAATGGTGTATCAATGGAAAAAACTATACTAGATTTCCAAATAAGAACCAATTTTTTTTTTCAAAAATGGGATATAAAATTAAAATGTATTATCGTAAATAAAAAAATGCAAGTAAGTTGTAAATGACACACGAATTATACCTATAATGGTAGAAGATCATGAATCCACAATAGTTTGAATAATATTCATAGCATGAAGCTAACTAGACCATATTCCTTGGTCTACAGTAATACTCCTTGGAAATATTCCCTCTATGGGGTACATTCATACATACACTAGTGTGCCACATCCCCTACCTCGACCTGAATGTCCTGGGTAAATATGGATAATTTTCTTATAAGTAGTGGATGAGTCCCTCTCAAACTATGGTACCTATACTGATAACCCTCCACTAATATGTAGTGATAAGTTTCTAAAAACATCTAAAGATGGCCCAACCAACTATAAGTATGACACTCTAATGTAGGTTATAAAAATTGACGATATTTGTGTTCTAACTTTCCATAGTGATTGCACAAAAATAGAACACATTCTAGAGATGGATGAAAACTTCCCTTATTACTCTATACATATTTACCTTGGAAACAACTATTATATCTGAACTTATTTCCACCAAGAGAATACATTTTAGTTCTCCCAACAGAAAAGACCGGAACATAGATCAATGACACTCTCAAATTATCTTCTGTGATGAGTTTCTAGACATCGCTTTAGAAAATATACTTAGAAATAAATCGTTCATCTATGACCTATTTCCATAGAGAAGTTCATCCTAGAAAAATTTCTCCCCATAGATGACATTTGTAGTTAAGGGTGACACAAATACTATAGTTTAGAGAAACTTTCAGGGTAGATTATCTCTAATATTCCCACCTATGTTGGATACATGAAAATTCGAGCCTTCTATTCCCTCAATATTTCAAGATAGATGTGGCTCATTAACATCCACATCAATTATTTCAAAGATAGATCCTTAGGATTCCCAACCTACTCTAGAATGTCCCTCCATAACTTTTTAATCCCACAAAGCATTTACCCAACATGCTTCACACTCAATTATATAGGTTTCTCAAGGTTTATGATGATCATATAGATAAAGTCAATAAAATACTTGAATTCCTAGGGGCCTCCCTCCCCAAATAATTTTCTTAGATGATATTGTGAAAATTCAAATATAACCATAGGCATCAAAGGCACAGGGCCTGAAATATCCCTTTTCATGGATCGTGTGACACTTAGGAATCTATCATGATGTTTTACATCCATCTATTTCATTTGAGAAATATAAATCTATAAAAAATATATTCTAGGAGGGTGTTGACTACCTTTATCCTTATTATAAACTCAATGATAATGAAGAGAAATTTTATCTATAATACAAACACACTCCTCTAAAATCTTATAACAAAAATATTGTCAACCACAACCATTTAAAAAAATATAACCACTACACCTGGTCACATTAAACATGGATTTCAAGTGTATTATTAGGACATATCAGTGACTTTATGTCATTTATATGTTATAATAGTTATCTCATTTTCCTAGTCCATATAGGATAGTGTATCTCACATGAAATAAATATATACCTATCATGAATAATTAAAGTCAAGATATATCTCTTTATTCATATAAATATGCATGCATACTTATTCCATGCCATATTGGGTGACGAGTGTAAATCTCAAGAAATAATAACATCACAAAACATGTGAATCACCCAAGGTGAAATAACATAATTTTTTTCAAGTGAGAGGAATAAAATATATTCATGTTTTTGGGAATAAGGTATTTCCCTAGAACATGGGTCATCTACCCCATGAACATACTCATTACATAGTCCCAAAACCATCTAATCTCTTTTATTCATTATCTAATTATTAAATCAATTGAAATGAAAAATCTTATCCTTTTATACTACTTTGTAACATCCCCAGATCTAACACTCTCTCACGTGGCCAAAATAGGTTGGTTGTGATTCCTCAATCACACATCCCCATATGCTAGAAACTACTGACTAGAAGCGAGGATGTGATAAATAGAGTGGGGAGACTATACCCCCTAGTATAGAGTTTCAACAGAGTCAAAATAAAATAATAATATTAATGTAATGAATAATAGTGGAAACCATATATCAAACTACTGGAAACTCAATGTAGGAACCGATAAACCAATAATGAAGAATAATTTACTGAAATGATAAGATGTATCAAAACATTAAAAAATAAGAAGAATATTAATATGACATAATATAACAAAATACACCCCAGTTATAGACCCATGTTGAATACATATCCATTCTCCAGCCCATCCATGAAGCAACAGAATCAACAATATGTTTCCTTCACCTTGTCTAAACCAAAATTCATGTAATTTTCTCAGGTAGATAATTTCTTCCTGAATAGGGTGTGAGTAAAACTCAGTAGTTCAACACTAACATGTCTAAACAAAACCTGTCTAATAATAAATATATGATATAATGTGATAAATAGGTGTATTAATTAATCAATTAATACAATACATCAATAAAAATGCTTCCACACCATAACAAAATGTCTCTCATCATATAACCCTACCATTCCCACCATAACCATAAACAATTGAATAATCAGATAACTGGGAAGATCCCTTTATATAATCATTTCAACCTTTATGAAATTCAATATACACACATATATATATACATATATGTTCATTTCATCATTAAATTGACGAAGTCCTCTATATAACCATTTTATTATGTGACACTCGTAGTAACCCTCTATATAGTCCTTTCATTTTGTATCATAGGGCATATACCACGATATAATCAATTAATTATGTATCACTAGGCATAGAATGTTGTATTGGCCTTTTAGAATCTATGAAATGACCAATATATAATCATTTCAGCATCAACTCAAAAGTCCCAATATTAAGGATATCACAATATCACATCATAAGCCTCAATGGTTAATTATGAAAATTACCATTTGTATTTCAATTCCATATTTGTATATATCAATTTATCAATACCCATATCAATATCCCATAAAGTGATACCCAAGTAATTCTAAATCAAGAAAACAACTTCTATCTCATGTCATGATAATCCCACTTTAAACCACTATAGAAGTTCTTATTATTCAAAGGTTTTCTCATCCAATGGGTATCCATAAGATAGGTCATACAAAAAATTTAATGAAAAGGTATCCATCCAATATTACGATCCATGATTTTCCCTTAATCAGTGAGTAAATTATTTATAGTACAGGTTGCATCGATGAAACAATAATACTACACATACATAAAAATTAAACAGACCATAGGGTTAGGTTAATACCCCTACCTTTATCCAGTTATTAAGTAACACTTCAAAAAAAAATTTCCAATATGAATGAAGGTGAGGAAGATATCAAGTGATGGTATTTAAAATAGTGAAATAAATAAGTATATCCATGAAACAATATATGAAATATATTTTAATGTCATTAAGGTTAATTTAAACGTTAGGAGAAAAAACCTTAGAATAATGTAGAATATTTTAGCGACTGATTAATAGAATATATATATATATAATCATTTTTTAACATTAATTACATAACACAAACAAATCCATTGGGTACATAATATTTTAATGCATTTTGAAACGTGGAAAAATAAATAATTTGTTCATCAGTAAAGGAAATTATTTCTTAATACGATCATCATAACAAGAACCCTTCTATGACATATCATATGTAATAAATTTGTTCATAACTTTGTGAAAGAAAACATAAGAAAAAGTGATCTTAGATGTTCAGTAATATTAAACAAGGTAGATGTGTAATCATAACATGAATAAAAGTGTAATGGAACATGAGAATAACATTTTAAAACAATTTCCTTCACATCAAATATCATACTATTGAGTCATGGAATAAATATTATAAGTTCATAAAACATGAATTTTAAGATAAACAAATAACATGTTCCATGAGATCATATTGTTTCAATAAGATGTTGTTTTTTGGCATGCATGTAATCATAGAAAATAATTTTTATATTATTCATGGATCTCTTGAATATATATTATATTAGAATGGGTTCACATCCAAAATAGTCTTTATAGTCAGGGTTCACATCCATGATTATCATAGTGGAAAAAACACTTTTAGAACTATGTTTAATCCAAATTCTAAACTTTTCAATATCTTGAGATATAAATCATTACACAATTAATTTTAAGAAGATATAGGTCCCACCACTCTCATTATGAAAACCATATTTATGTGTTCCATAAGATGATAATATATTCATCATATCATAACCCATGAAATAAAATAGCTTCCATAAACATTTCATTATATCATAACCTGTCGAAAAGAAATAGATTTTATAATCATTTCATCATTTTATAAAAGCACAAAATGTTGAACAAGATGTGGGATTCATAAAATTTTTATCATACTATAAACTATGGAAGTGAAATATGTTTCATAAGAATAATTCTTCCATTATAATTAACCATTCAGAAAAATAATAATAATAATGGTAACCTTGGATCATATCTCCGGTTAGGCATTGATATCATCAACAAACACTACTATTGTTTGAAAATGATTTTGATCATTCATTTCAATCTTTTCTTGAGTAAAATATCCTTTTTTATTTGAAGGATACTTTTTTATAATATTTTTATATGAAAATAACCCCAAAAAATTATAAATTATTCATCAAATAGAATAATATTCTATAATGAAGGAAGTTTCGTTTATTCTATATATGTTAAACAAATATTCCTTTCACATTTTTGGTAAAAAAAAATGAATTTGTTTGATAAAAGAAAGAAATAATCCTTTAAAAATATTATTGTAAAAGGGAAAACATTGGTAAATATTTCATAATAAACATAGGAGAATAATAATTTTTTTTAAAATACCTGTATATAACATGTTTTTGAATGAAAATGGATTTCTTACCGAAGAGAGAAATAATGTCTGATTTTCTTAAATACATGTTCTCAATTACATTAAAAAAGAGTATAGATTGGTTCTATTCCAAGAAAATATCAAAAAAACCCATAGGATATACAAATTCATGAGTTTCTATAGATATGGTTTATAAGATTTTATCATTAGAAAAAAAATCATAAACAATCCCAATAAATGATGAGATTGTAAAACAAGATCCTTACAAATTTTGAAACAAAATATAGGGTATATTATTTTCCCAGCATGGGTAATGTAAGGATAGGTGATGACGGTAGCCTACTGTTTAGACCTTCAAAACAATTCTCATTAACATTTTACTAAAAAATCTTCAATCCCTTCTTTGTCTTCATGGACATCAGTTCTAACAAATGGATAATTTCCTGAGTAAAACACTTAAATTAACCTTGTAGAACTATAAATATCATTATATAATATAAATTCCTTGGATTCTCCAAATATAAAATATAAAAAAAATCCTGGGTCCACAAAAAATCCTTCCCCTGATAGGACATGGCCTATGAATTCCACTATACTATTCAAGAAACTACATTTGGTTAGCTTGGTGGAAAGTTGATGCTCTATTAATGTATTATAGATGATATGGATATGATTGGCATGATCCTATACTCACTGGTAGTACTCTCTGATGTCATAAAAACCTACCATAATCGTTTCTAGGTAAGGATGATGAATATGATTCATCAAGGCCATGAATACCATTGATGAATTCATTAAAATAAATGGCATCAATAAAAAATCAAACAAGTCATACCTCCTCACAAAACTAGTCTAGGGTATTATCGATGGTCTCACCCTCAAATTGTGAGAACAATATCTCTAAAAAAATCTTGGGGAATATCATAGATCCTCTTGACTAATTTACAATAAAACCAATAAGAATATGTGGATTCTAGTTATTGACCGTCATCTGGTTCAATCTCTAATAATCCTCAAATAATCTATAGGTACAATCATCCTTCTTGGAGAAAACAACAAGTGAACCTCATAGATATTTACTAGGACATATGAAACCTATATATTACCTATTTTCCTAAATCAAATTAATTTCATTATAATCTTCAATTTTTATTTTATCGGGTGTAGGTTGAAACTGCATGTGCTCTCCACACCTACATGATCATGAAATCAATCTATCTCTTCCGCGTTAATCCATATAACTCATCCAGAAAGAAATATTTAAAATTATATACTGTGAAATGAAAATAATTCTACTACATCTTACCATCATATAAAACAAAGCTTCCCATTAAACTCATGATACAATCTAATTTTCACTGAATTGTTTCTACATGACCATTATGAAGATACCATTCACCCCAGTTAAATTGATACCTCATTCTATTGATATAAATGTAACTCTCCTTTGATAAATGTCAATTAAAACATGGTATAGGAATAACCAATAAATTCCACAAATAAAACAAAATACTATCATTTCTGACAGAAATTGTTCCTATAAGAAGCATTAACCACAAATCACTATAGGAAATTCCTTGGAACGTTTGATTTTCTCTAACTGCACTCGCAATGGTGAATCAATGGTCAAAAAACCATCCACTATTTCCAAATATGAACCAAAGAATTTTTCAAAATGGGGAGATAAAATGTAATGTAATTATCATAAATAAAAAAATAAAAAAGTAAGTGTAAGAGGATAAATAATTATACCTCTAATGGTAGATTTTCATGCATCCACAATAGTCACAATAGTCTTCATAGCATGAAGAAAATTAGACCATATTCCTTGGTCTCTAGTAATACTCCTCAGAGCTTTTCTCCCTACCTGGTACTTCCATTCTTACACTATTGTACCACATCCTCTACCTCAACCTGAATATCTTGTGGAAATTTGGATACTGGTCTCATAAAGAGTGGATGAGTACCTCTCAAACTATGGTACCTATACCGATCACCTTCCAATACTATATTGTGAGAAGTACCTAAATACATCTAAAGATGACCCAACCTTCAATAAGTATTACACTATAGTGTGGGTTATAGACATTGAAGATATATTTGTTCTAACATTTCATAATGATTCCACTGAAATGGAACACATTATAGAGATGTATTAACACTTCCTTGACTAATCTATACACAATTACCTCAGAATCATCTATTATATCTGAACTTATTTCCACCCAGAGAATAGATTTTAGTTTTCCCTACTGAAGATACTAGACCATTTCTCAAGGACACTCTCATATTATCTTCCTTGATGAGTTTCTAGGTCATCACTTCTGAAAATATACATAAAAAATATTCAT
This sequence comes from Viscum album, assembly GCA_963277665.1. Taxonomy (NCBI): domain Eukaryota; kingdom Viridiplantae; phylum Streptophyta; class Magnoliopsida; order Santalales; family Viscaceae; genus Viscum; species Viscum album. The sequence continues at coordinate 1,084,462,565 of OY728151.1, forward strand.
TTGTGACCAAATTAAAAAAATCATACTAGAAAATTTATCCCCGTGGATATCATTATTAGTTAAGGATGTAAAAAATAGTATAGGTCAGGGAAAATTTCAGCGTATTCCATCTCTAATATTCCCTCCATTATCAGAAACATGAACATGTGAGTCTTCTCATCCATCAATATCCTTAAATAGAAGTATCTCAAGAACTTATTCCTCATGTATTTCAATGATAATTCATCATGACACCCAACATTCTCTAGAATGTCCCACAAAATCTTTTTAGCCGACAAAGTATATACCCAACATGATTCAGCCTCCAATATATAGGTTTCAAAAGGTTCATTATAATAATCTGATTAAACTCAATACAATACACAGATTCCTAAGGGAATCCCTCTTTAATGAATTTAGTCAAATGCTATAGATACCATTTTTATTAGCACAGACATTGAAGGCATGGGGCATACAATATCCTTTTCCATGGATCATGTGACTCTAAGGAATCTATAATGATGCTTTACATCCATCTAATCTTCAGGAGAAATAAGAATCCCTGAATTTGCTATGCTAAGAGCATGTTGATTACCAATATCCATATTATAATCTCAACGAAGATAAAGTGGCATTTTATCTACAATAAAAACACACTCCTCTAAACACTTATTATAGCAACAAGGTCAACCACAATAGTTTAAAAAATATATAACCACTACTCCCGGTCACATTTAACATATTTTTCATGTTTATTATCACAACATATCAGTGATTTTTTTTTCATTTATCAGATATAAAATGTATCCCATTTTCACAATCCATACAATATAGTATATCTATCATGCAATAAATATGTCATTATCTTGAAAAATTCAATTCATGATATATCCCTTTGTTCATATAAATTTTCATGCATACTCATTTCACACAATATTGGGTGACAAGGGTAAATATCAAGAAATAATAACATCACAAAACATGGAAATCACCCTAGGTGAAATAAAATAAATTGTTTAAAATTAATGGTATAAAATAAATTCATGTCCTTGGGCACTAGGTATTTCTCCAGAACATGGGTTATCTACCCCCATAAACATGCTCATTACAATGTCCCAAAATATTTTAATATCCTTTCTTAATTTCCAAATTTTTAAATCAATAGAAATGAAAAATATTTTCCTTTTATACCACTTTGTAATATCCCATGATCTGACACTCTCTCATGTTGCCAAAATGGTCTAGTTACGAATCCTCGATAAGCCTCCCCATCTATTAGAGGCTACTGACTAGTAGAGGGGGTCTGATGAATAGAGTGGGGAGACAATACCCCCTAGTATAGATATTCAAAACCATAAATATAAAATAACATTTACAATAGAGTAATGAATAATAGTGGAATACTATAAATATAAAAATGAAGAAAATACACATAGAATAATAATATGACATAATACAATCAAAAAAGACCCCATTTATGGATCCATGTCTAACCCCTATCCAATATTCAGCCCATCCATGAGGCAAAAGAATAAGAAATAATTTTCCTTCCCCTTCTTTAAACGTACATGCATGTAATCTTCTTGGGTACCAAATATTGGACGAAATAGGATGGGAGTAAAACTGTGTATATCCACACTACCATGTCTAAAAAAATTCTAATTATAAATATATGAAATAATGTGATAAATATGTGTATTAATTAATCAATTAATAAAATACAACAATCAAAATGCTTATACACCATGCCAAAATGTCTCTCATCATATAACACAAACATTACCACCAAACCATATACAATTGAATAATCAGACAACTGGGAATATACCTCTGTATAATAATTTCATCATTCAATAAATTCAATATATATATATATTAAATTCATCAACAACGGGGCCAAGTCCTCTATATAACTATATCAGTATATAACACTTGTAATAAACCTCTATATAATCATTTCATTGTGTATAATAGGGAAAATACCACTATATAGTAAATTCAGTATGAATCACTAGGCATAGTATGTTGTACTATCATTTCAGCCTCTCAGAAGATACCAATATATAATCATTTCAGCACCAACTCAATAGTCACAATAGTAAGGATATCAAAATATCACATCATACGCCTCAATTTTTAATTATAAAAATTATAATTTGTATTTCAATTCCACATTAAAAAATATCAATTTATCAATACCCATATCAATATCTCATAAGGTGTTACATAAGTAATTCTATGTCAAGAAAACACTTTCAATCTCAAGTCATGATGATCACACTTTAATGCATTAGGGTAGTTCTTATTATTCAAATTTTTTCTCTTCTAATGGGTATCCATAAGCCAAGTAATACCAACAATTTAATGAAATGGTATCCATCCAATATTACGATTCATTATTTACCATTAATCAATGAGTAAATTATCTATAATATAGGTTTCATCTATACAACCATAATATAGCAATACAAGAAAATTAAACAGACCATAGGGTTAGGTTAAAACTCATACCTTTATCGAGTGATTAAGTAACACTTCTAACCAGAATTTCTTATATGAATGAAGGTGAGGAAGATCACGAGTGATGGTATTTCAAATAGTTATATAATGAAGGATATCCATGAAAGAATTCATATAGGATAATTTAATATCATTTAGGTTAATTCAAATTTTATGATAAGAAAACTTGATGAGAATAAAGAATATTATAGCAACTGATTCTTATAATAAATAGATATTGAATATTTTTTCATGAATGTTAATTATATTACACAAACCAATTCATGACATAAATAATATTTTAATGTATTTTGAAACATGGAAAAAGAAATAATTGGGTCATCTATAAACTTAATTATTTTCCAATACAATAGTCATAATTACCACCCTTCTTAGACATATGATTGAAAATAAATTTATTAATAAATTTGAAAAATGAACCATAAGAAAAGGTGATCTTGGATGCTTCATAATAGTATACAAGGCAGATGTTTAATCATAACATGAACAAAAGGGTATGAGAACCGGATAATAACATTTAAAAATCACACACTTCGTATCAAAGTTCATAATATTGAGTCATGGAATAAATATTAGAATTTCATAAGACATGAACAGTAAGACAAGAAAATAACATGAGCCAGAAGATCATAACTTTTGAATAAGTTAATGTTTTTTATCATGCAGATAATATTAGAAAATAATTTTCATATCATTCATGGATCACTCAAGGATATATTATATTAGAATGGGTTCACGTACCAAACAATCATTGTAGTCATGTTTCACTCCCATGATTATCATAGTTGAAAAAGTCACTGGGAGAACTATGTTTAATCCTCATTCTATACTTTTATATCTCATGAGATATAAATCTTTACACAATGAATTTTAGGGAGATATAGGTCCCACCTATCTCAATATGAAAACTCTATTTATGTGCTTTACAAGATGTTAATATATTCATTATATCATAACCCATGAAATAAATTACCTTTCATAAAAATTTCATCATATCATAACCTATCGAAAAGAAATAGGTTTCATAATCATTTAATCATTTTATCATAGCCCAACCCATGGAAGTATATGTGGGTGTCATAAGAATTTTATCATGGTATAAACAAAATAAGAGAAATAAGATTCATAAGCATTATTATATAATAATAATAATTAAACATTCAAAAAATAATAATAATAATGTTATCCTTGGATCCAATCTTTGGTAAGCTATAGGCTTCATCAAAAAATGTTACCTAAGTTGGAAAATGATTTTGATCATTCATTTAAAACATTTCATGAGGAAAATATCCTTTCTTATTTGATGGACAATTTTTTTTTAAAAAAATCATTATTTGAAAATAACCACAAAAAATATAATTTAATATTCAAATAGAATAATAATCATGATGAGAGGTAATTTGGAGAATTCTATACATATTAAAAAGTATATTCCTTTCACGTTTCTAGTGAAAGAAAAACTAGATTTTTTTTAAAAAGACGTCAATATTCCTTTACAAATATTCTGGTAAAAAGGAAAAATTGGTAATTTTTTCATAATAAACATAGGAAAATAATATAACATTTTTAAAATATCTCTATATATGAAATTATTGAATGAAAATGGATTTCCAACCAAAGAGTAAAATGATGTCAGATTTTCTTAAAAACAAGTTCACAATTAAATTTAAAAAATTGTAGTAATTGGTTCTATTACAAGAAAATATCTAAAATAACCGTTGGATAAAAAACAGTTTAGTTTATATAGATATGGTACATAAGATGTAATCATTATAAAAAATCATAAACAATCCTGATAAATTATGATATTGAAAAAAAATCCATACAACTTTGGAAACAAAATATAGGGTATATTATTTTCCAAACATGGGTAAAGTAAGGATAGATGACGAGGATAGCCTTCACATTATATATTGAAAACATTTCTCATAAAAATTCTACTAAAAAATATTTAATCCCTTCTTTGTCTTCCTGGACATCAATTCTTCCTAATGGAAAATTTCCTAAATAAAACACTTATAATAGCCTCATAGACTATAAATCTCATTATATCGTACAAATTATATGGATTCTCCCAAAATAAAATATACGAAACATTTTATGGATCCAAAAACACTCCTTCCTATGATATAATATGGCCTAATAATTTAACTATACCAATCCAAAAAAATACATTTTTTTAGAATTGTGGAAATTTTATGCTCTCTTAATGTACTCAAGATGATATGAATATGCTTTGCATGATCATGTACAGACTGTGATACACTATGATGTCATAAAACCAACCATAATCAATTATAGGGAAGTATGAAGGGTATGATTCATCATGTCCATAAATACCATTGATTAATTCATCAAAACAAATGGCATAAGTACAAAATCAAACAAGGCATACCTCCTGAAAAAACAAGTCTGAGGTAATTCTGATGTTATCACTCTCAAATTGTGACAACCATATCTCTAATAAATCGTGGTGAATATCTAGAACCTCTAAACTAATATAATAGAAAAATAAGTATTTATAGGTGGATAAAGGTTATTGAGAATCATCTGGTTCAATCTCTGATAATCCACACATAATCTCAAGGTACCATCATCCTTCTTGGTGAAAATAACAAGAGAAACTCATTGATATTTAATAGGCAGTATGAAAACTATTTCTTCCATATTGTCTAATAGAAAATTAATGCCTTGATTCTCTACAATTGCCATTCTATCAGGTGGGGGTAGAAACTAGCTCTCCTGCCGATACTAACATGATCAAAAACTCGATCTATCAATTCTACGTTATTCCAATGAACTCGCTCGAGTTATTTTAAATAGTCTACTCAAAGATGTAAATAGTCCTGATATATCCTACCATGATATAAAAATATTATTCCCATCAGACTCAAGATACTATCAAATTTTCACTGAATTGTTCCTACATGACCATACAAAAGATACCATTCACCAAAATGTGAATTTCTACCTCCTTCTATAGGTAGAAATGTTACTATTCTCTGATTATAGTAAATAAAAAATTCGTATAAGAATAATCAATCCATTCCATAAATAAAACTCAAACCTATAATTTCTAACAAAAACGGTTCCCATAAGAAACATTGACCACCAATCTCGAGAAGAAATTCCTTGGAAAATTTGATTTTCTCTGACCGCACTCCCAATGGGGTATCAATGGTTAAAACACCATCCAAGATTTCAAAATCCGAAAAAAAAATTCGAAAAGGGGAAATAAATTGGAATTTAATTATCTTAAATAAAACAAAATGCGAGTAAGGGGTAGATGAAACAATAATTATACCTCTAATGGTATATGTTTATGCATCCACAACAGTCAGAGTTGTATTCATAGCTTGAATAAAACTAGACCACATTCTTTGGTCACCATTCATACTCCTCCAATCTATTCCCCCTACTTGGTACTTCCATTCATACATTAGTGTACCACCTTCCCTGCCTTGACCTAAACACCCTGTAGAAATTTGGATACCAGTCTGATAAGGAGTGGAAGTGTCCCCCTAAAACTATGGTACCTTTACTAATCACCTTCCACTACTATGTTGTGATAAGTTCCTACAAAAAAACTAAATATGAACCAAAAATCAATAAATATGACACTCTATGGTTGGTTATAAACATTGAGGATTTTTGTGTTCTAACATTCCATAATTATTTCACTGAAATGGAACACATTCTAGAGATGTAATCACACAGCCCTGACTACTCTATACACAGTTACCTTGGAAAAAACTATTATATTTGAATTTCATTCCACCTAGAGAATAGATTCTAGTTCTACCAACTAATATGTCTCAACAATATTTCAAGGAAACTCTTAGATTATCTTCTGTGATTAGTTTCTAGTTCATCACTTTATAAAATCTACATAGAAAAAAATGTAAATTTGTGACCTAATTTTATAGAGAAGTTCATCATATAAGAATATCTACCTAGATATATCATTAGTGGTTAAGGATGGAACTAAAACTATAGTTTAGAAAATCATTCAACATATTCCAAATCTAATATTCCCTCCAATGTCAGATACATGAACATGTGAGTCGACTCATCCCTCAATATCTCTATATAGAAGTTTCTAAAGAACTTCGTCATCATGTATTTCAAATATTACTCTTCATGATACCTATCCTACCATAGAATGTCCCACCAATCCTGTTTAGTACCACCGAGCATATACCCAACATGATTCACCCACCAATATATAGTTTTTTGAAGGTTCAAGATGATCGTCTGGATAAACTCAATACAATAATTCAATTCCTAGGGGCCTCCCTCCCCAATTAATTTAGTCACATGATATAGAAAAAATTCGATTATTAGCTCAGACACCAAATGCACAGGGCATACAATATCCTTTAACATAGATCATGTGACGCTCTGGAATCTATCTTGATGTTTTATATCAATATAATCATTGGGATCTACAGGAAGCTCTCAATTAGCTGTGATAGGTGTTGGATGATTTCAACTATCCTTATTATAAACTCAATGATGATGAAGAGGAATTTTATATACGATACAAAAACAATCCTTTAAAATCTTATTCTAACAATAATGCCAATCACAATAGTTGAAAAATTTACATAACCACTACCTCTAGTCACATTAAACATGGATTTCAAGTGTATTATCATGACATATTAGTGATTTTATTTCATTTATCAGATATAATAGGTATCTCATTTTCATATTCCTTAGGAGAATGTATATATCATATGAAATAAATATGTCTCTATCATGACCAATTAAATTGCTGATATATCCCTCTATTCATAAAAAAAATTCACACATACTCATTTCACGCCATATAGGGCAACATGTGTAAATCTCAAGAAAGAATGACATCACAAAACATGTGAGTCAACCATGTTGAAATAGCATAAATTGATTCAAGTGAATGGAATAAAATTAATTCATGTCCATGGGCACTAGGTATTTCCCTAAAACATGGTTTATCTACCCCAATGAACTTTCTTATTACACAGTCCCAAAACATTATAATATCCTTTATTTATTTTGAAACTATTAAATCAATAGAAATGAAAAATATTCTATTTTTATACCACTTTGTAATATACCCTAATCCAACACTCTCTCATGTGGCCAAAATGGTCTATTTATGAGTCCCTAATAACACCTCCCTTAGGCCAGAGGTTACTGACTAGTAGTAGGGGTGGGATGAATAGAGTAGAGAGACTATACCCCTGTAATAGAGTTTCAACACATTCAAAATAAAATAATAATTATATTATAGTAATGAATAATAGTGGAAACCATATATTATTCAACTGGAAACTCAAAGTAGTAAACAATAAACCAATAATGATGAATAATGTAGTGAAATGATACGATGTACCTAAATATCAAAATGAAGACAACATAAATAAGAGAATAATGTGAAATAATATAATCAAAAAACACCTGATTTATGGACCCATGTCGAACCCATCACCAATATCCATCCAATTAATGAAGCAATAAAATTAGCAATAAGTTTCCATTTCCTTATCAAAACCTACATCCATGTAATCTTCTCGGGTACCTAATGTGGGCCGGAAAATGATGTGAGTAAAACTCAGTTGGTTGGAACTACCATGACTAACAAAATAATATTAATAATAAATATATAAACTAATGTGGTAAATGGGATTAAAAAATAGTCAATTAATACAATACATCAATCAAAATGATTCCACACTATGCCAAAATGTCTCTTATTATATAACCCAACCATTCCCATGATAACCATAAAAAATGGAATAATCAAAAAACTGGGAAGATCCCTCCGTATAATCATTTCATCATTCAATAAATTCCATATATATATATATATATTCATTTCATCATCAACTTCTCTAAGTCCACTTTATAATCCTTTCAGTATGTAGCACTTGTAGTAACCCTCTATATAATAATTTCATTTTCTATCATAAGTAATATACCACGATATGATCAATTCAGTATATATCACTAGGAATATCTTTTTGTATTGGAATTTAATACTCTGGTAAAAGATCGATATATAATCATTTCATTATATACTCACAAGTCACAACAGTAAGGATATCACAATATCACATTATAAGCCTCAGTGGTTAATTATGAAAATTTTCATTTATTTTTCACTTCCACATTCATTTATATATCAATTTACCAACACCCATATCAATATCTCATAAGGAATTTTCTAGGTAATTCTATATCAAGAAACCACCTTCAATCTCATGTCATGATAATCACGCTTTAAACTATTAAAAGAGTTTTTATTATTCAAAGATGTTCTCATCCAATGGGTATCCATAAGCTAGGTAATACCAACAATTGTATGAAAAGGTATCTATAAAATATTACGATACATGATTTACCATTAACTAATGACTAAATTAATTATAGTATAGGTTGAAAATACCCAATCATAATATTGCATATATATGAAAATTAAACCGACCATATGGTTTGGTTAAAACCCCTACCTTTATCCAGTGATTAACTATCACTTCTAACTTGAATTTCCAATAAAAATAAAGGTTAGGAAGATCATAAGTAATGGTATTTGAAATAGTGAAATAAATAAGGATATACATGAAAGAAGATATAAAGGATAATTTAATTTCATTAAGGTTAACATAAATATTACGATAAAAAATAATGATGATAATATAGAATATTTTAGTGAAATATTTATAGAATACATTGATATTAAATGAATTTTTATGAATATTAAAAACATTACACAAACAAATTCATGAGGTATATAATAGATTAATTTATTTTGAATCATGAAAAAAAAATACTTGGTTCTTCGAAAAACTAAATTATTTTCCAATACTATCATCATAACTAGAACTCTTATTAGACATATCATACGTAATAAATTTATTCATAACATTTTCAATGGATACATAAGAAAAGGTGATCTTGGATGCTCAGTAATAGTAAAAAATATAGGTCTATAATCATAAAAATAACAAAAGATAATGAGAACATGAGAATAGGTTTTGAAAACCACTACCTTCATATAAATGATCATAATATTGTGTCATAGAATAAATATTAGAATATTATATTACATTAATTGTAAGAGAACCGAATAACATCAGATATGGGATTGTAATGTTAGAATAAGATGTAGATTTTTGGCATGCACGTAATTAGATATAATAATTTTCCTATTATTCATAGATCACTCAAATATATTTTATATTAGAATGGTTTCACACTCCAAAAAATCATTGTAATCAAATTTCACACCCATAACTATCATATTGTAAAACTTATCTTACATAACTATGTTTAGTCCCCAATCTAAATTTTCCTATCTCAAGAGATATAAATCTTTTCATAATGAATTTTAGGGAGATATAAGTCCCAAATGTCTCATTATGAAAATTTTATTTATGTATTTTACAAGATGATAATATATTCATCATACCATAACCCATGAAATAAAATATCATTCATAAAAATTTAATCATATAATAACATATAAAAAAGAAATAGGTTTCATAATCATTTCATCATTTTACCATAAAAAACCCGTGGAAGAAGATGTGGGGTCATAATATTTTTATCATAGAATAAACCGTAGAAGAGAAATATGTTTAATAAGAATTATACAATCATAATAATTTACCTTTAAAAAAAATAATAAGAATGGTATACTTGGATCGAATCTCTGGTAAGACAAAGTTATCATCAACATAAGTTATCCTAGTTGGAAAATGATTTTGTTCAATAATTTAAAACATTTCTAGAAGAAAATATACTTTATTATTTTAAAAAAACTTTTTGAAAAGACTTTTATTTGAAAATAACCACAAAAAATTTATAAATTAATCTTGAAATATAATAATATTCAAGAGAAAAAAAAGTTTCATTTCTTCCAGACATGTTAGAACAATGATTCCTTTCATATTTATGGTAAAATACAGACTAGAATTTTTTGAAAAAAGACAAAAATATTATTTCAATAATATTCTTGTAAAAATTAAAACACTGGTAAATTTATCATAAACAATATGAGATAATTATAAATAATATTTTAAAATATATTTATAAATGATGGTTTTGAAAGAAAATCGATTTCCGATCGAAAAGAGAAATGATATTAGATTTTTATAAATACATGTTGTCAATTGTATAAAAAAGAGTCAAAATTAGTAATATTACAAGAAACTATAATAAATAACCATAGTATAAAAATATTCACAAGTTTCTATAGATATGGTTTATAAGAATTAATCATTAGAAAAAAAACATAAATAATCCCGATAAATGATGAGATTGTAAAACAAAATCATTACCACTTTGGAACAATGAATCATATTAACCATGAAGGAATAACATATAATTGAAAATAAAATATCATGATGATAAATAATTCAATGATATTAATTTTCATGGGGTATTATATATACCTCTTGAAATAATATCGGTGCCACAAATAACATACATCTCAAAGAAGGAAAATTGAGTCAAAAATCTATTACATTAAGTCTTAACATACATTTTATAGATTGAAACATCAGGTATAATAAATATATGTTTATTATATATATATATTATATAATAATAATAATATATATCATATGATTGTATATTTTCTTATGACCTTTTATTAAACGTCTATTTACAATATCATGTTAATGATACGTTTTGGGCAACAACCACATTATTTTTCATATTAGTCATGATTTATTATATATGGTCCTCTTTATTAGATAATTATTATAAAATATATTTAATTAAAACAATGATATAAATATAATATATATTAGTTATATATGTATTTACTCTATTCTGTAAATTTTAGTGATAGAAAATTAAATACACCATTCATGGAAAATATAGATCGTACCTAAAGTTGAACACTATTTTTATTTTCTTTTTGGATTGAAAAAAATATAAAATATAAATTATCATTACAAGTATTTTTTATATCATATTTGTAAAATATTTTCATTAAACCTATTCTTGTTACCTTCCTTGTAATGAATAAATCAATCACGTCGCTTTGTGAGGTGATAGATTTTCGTAGACATGAGCGACGTTATCATATTAATAAAAATGGAAATTATGAAGGAATGTTTTATATAGTAATATAATAATATCATAAATATAATATAAAAACACTTAATTCATCATTATAACCATATTTTATAGGTGGTAATGGAAAAATGAATGACATTGGTTCACAAGGAGGTTGTCCATCATACAACCGAATGATGATATTGTAACCCATATGATTGTAGTAGAGATCGTTGTAATTACTGGACCTAACATAAAAACATCTCATTATATGTAGGATAATTATGTTATTATATCATCCTATTATAATAATAATTTATGTATATAATGTAATAAAAAAACATAAACACTTGTTGATGAACATTACATCATATTCTAGTATCCACCTTAGGTTTAAAACAAATATCCTTCCTATAATGGATTTATGTCCAAAATAATGCTTTTAGAATTAGGTAAATTAATTTGGTAAGTGATTGGGGTAGGTATTATCCGATAAAAATGGGTTTTAAGTAGTGAATACAAGATAATAATGGGTATTGTTTAATATGTGGGGTGAGTGGATCAGTTGTAATTTTTTTAAAAATGGAATATCACCCATATTGTTTCACGTGAAAAGGATGGATTTATGAAGTATTATGAATTATATAATAATTAATGTCTAAATATTTCTAAAAATTGGATTTTTAACAAGTTTTTTATTATTATTTACCTTTATATTTATAGTTTAACCCCCACATAAACCAAGTTTTACCTCAACAACAGAAAATGTTTTTTGTTTACTATTCATTTTGGTCAAAAAATAAGTTTACAATATAATATAATAAAAATTACTTTGATTCAAAAAATTTTATCTATTTCTCCAAAATCCAACCATATATGTGTCAAATTTTATTTTATTATTAATCATATAGACATTATGAGAATGTGAGATTTTAAAGATAAAATTTTCTTATGTTTACAATGTTTATATATCAAAATTCAGAATTAAATAGATTAAAATGAAGTGAATTTGATTAATTTCCATCAAATTGATTTAATTTTACTTTAAATCAAATTTAATATACAATTTATATTTACAAATAAATTAAATGAAAATAAATTTTTCCATTAATATTCTATATTTTTTACCATTCATCAAGAACTGAATATTTTCAGAAACACTGAAAATATTCACACTAAAATAATTTTGACATGATTACATCAAAAATAATGTTTATTTTATGAAATTTTTCTCGAGAATTGTGAAAAAAAATTATTTTATAAATTTTAAATCAAACGTAAATAAAAGCCATTTTATGTAAAATCTAATTTTTGAATCATATAACGAAATTATCAAAAAATAATTACTATTTTATAAATATAATTCTTTTATATAAAAACATGATAATTAATATTCAAATCCTAGTTATTACTATTCATATCACTATTTTTAATGGCTTGGTTTTAATGGTATCATTTTAAAAACTATATTAATATTATATTATAGGTTTTTTGAAACTAAATATTGTTTTTAATGTAAGCTAACCAAGTGTTAAGTGTTGAAAGATATTAAATTGGCGTTGAATGTAATTCAAGGAATTCAATAAATTTTATTTATTTGGAAAAAAACTAAATCATAAAAACTCAGGGTGATACATTATACCCCCCTTATAATGAATTTCTACCTCAAAATTTTCTCACTCTAATACAAACAGATGATGATAATTATGCCTCATCATATCATTAAGTTACCACATAGATTCCTCAAATTAGGTTTTTCTCCACAAAATTTTTATAAGTAGATTTGTCTTGTTTAGTATGACTTTTTTGGTATGATCCCAAATTACCATTTTTTATTCCTCATAAGAATGATCTGGATCTAATGGTATAACCTCTGTGTTTAGTAAATGCGAAGGTTATGGTTTGTACTTCCTTATAAGAGATACATAGATTATATCATAGATATGTGATAGGTTTGGTGGAAGAGCCAAGTGATAAGATAATGTCCAAATATGATAAAGAATTTAAAAGGGACTGATATACCTATAGCTCAGTTTCCCTTTCATCCTGAATATCATAACCTTTTTCCTTTTATATATTATTAGTAATTCATTTCCACCAATATCAAATTATAGATCATGTAGGAAATTACCAGTATAATTTTTTTTCCAAATCAGTGATTTTTTTGTGTGTCTCTAAATAGCATTAACCAACTTTTCTATTTCTTAAAATATCCTAGGTCCCAATAAATTTCATTATCTAACATCATTTGATCACATTGAGGCTTTATATTTCATTCTATATAGGTCTTCATAAGGATCCATCTAAATTCCTTAGTGAAACATACTGATATAAAAAACACAACTAGGGGAATGTGTTGATCCCAACGGCCTTTGAATCCCAAAATAAAATATCTCAACATATCCTCTATGTTTTTAATTGTTCCTTAATAATGATCATTTTTAGAAGATGATATGAAATAATAAAACTCATATATGTATGAAATTATTACTAAAAACATCAAAAGAAATTTGGGGTAAATATCTGTTCCCGATCAAACATAATGGAATGTGGTACTCCCTAATGATTAACCAATTACAAAACATATATTCCGGTAATCTAATCTAGAGACATGTATTATCCGATCATGATAAAGTGTGATATTAAAGAGATAAAATACAACCCATATAGAATTATTATGTTTTGTTGTGTTTGGTAATCAAACAATAAAATCAATGGTGATTTTTCCCATCACTAAAATTTTGTTTCTATTGATGTAACATCCCATTAGACATTTATCTTTCACCCTTAACTTTTTTGAATACCAAGAACCAAGACACAAACTATCTGATATTTCTCTAAATTCTATCCAACCAGATGTAGACTTTAAAATCTATTTACATATTTGTACTTAATAGATGAATATAGAATAACAACGATGAGATTTCACTTAATTCTCTTTAAAATATAATATGGATAGAACCCATACATTATTCCTCAAACATATCATTCCATCATAATCAAGGTTAGTGACAACAATATTTCAATCCATTTTTTGTAGCTCTATTTCTTTCATCTATGCCTATTTAATCTTCACATAGATATATGGTTAAATATTCAATTGATCAAGATAATATTTTACCATTACATAAAGATATATATATTTATCCTTTCAAAATCCATACATAATTTATATTCTTTAATCCTCACTATGGATAATATAGCAAGATCCTCTCTATTCAAATCATCGACAACCTTGTTTACTTTTCCAAGGCCAGAATTTATTGAATAGTCATAATCTTAAATCAGTTCAAACCATCTTATTTGGATAACATTATATTCATCATATGTGAAAATATACATTAAAATTTTATTATCTATATATATATCAAAAATTTCTCTTTAAATATAATTCTTCAATATATTTAATTAAAAACTTTACACAACTATCTCCAAATCACGAGTTGAATAATTTTCCCATGAATGATCAATTTTTTTAGGAATAAGAGATATCCATGTCATATTATATAATAAAAAATCATAATCTATTCATGGATGAATCTATATTGATTAAAAACTCTTATCCAAAATAAGGTAATATAAGGATTGGTGTGCTGATTAATTTATTTTTAGTTCCTCAAAATGTTCCCCACACTCAACTATCCAAAGGAACATGTCTTCCATACAAGTTAATAATGTTTTTGGATTACATGGTAATGATAAATTCTACACAAACCATTGATAATATGTAGATAATCCCTGAAAACTATGGATATCTGTCTACAGGGTTTGTGTGGGCCAACACCCAATAGACTTTATATTTGATGGATCTACTGATTTACCCTTCTTTTAGATTATGTTTCCAAAAAATAAAACATTTTGCAGCAAAAATTCACACATTTTAAATTTTAAATATAGATTCTCATTAAAGAGAGTCTTTAGTAAACATATCAAGTGGTCTAAATGATCTTCCTTGCTATGAGAATTGATTAGAAATTCCCCTATAAAGACTACCACACACTGATCTATGAAATCTCTAAATAATCTATTCATTAAATCAATGATAATAGTTTTGGAGTTATTATGTCTAAATGAAAAAATATATATTAATAGGGTCCATACCATGTATGGAATGTAATATTGATTATTTCCTCCTTCTTGACCCTCATTTAATTATATCTATAATGATGGTTAATTTTGTAAAATTATTGAGTTCCACATAATTGATTAAACTAGTGATCACTAAGGGGAAGTGGATACTTGGTCAATACTGAGATATTGTACGTCTCTTGATAATAAATTCATATTTTCATCAATTATTATTAATTTAAAAAATTATGTTTACCCTAAGGCGAGATAGTTGATTGTGGCATCCTAACTTTTTATTACATAACTTTTCATTAAAATTTACCAGAGATTATCTTTTAATGTTTAGTGTCTTGGAAAAAGAGTACATAATACATGAAAACATAAAACATTACTATATTTCACTTTAATGTATTCTAAAAGTTTTATATTAATTACATTTATTTAATATCTATTCCTTGGTACATACATTAAAGGAAAGGTTGATCATATGACTTGGAAAGGTTGAAAATTATAACATGTACAATTTGGTTACAAAAATTAATTGAGTCATTCATTAACATATCACCAAGGTTTATCACCAACGTGTTATTAAAATTACCATTGTTATTCGCCAAGGTAGAGTAAAAACTATTGTATGAAGATATTAAATTAGTTAACAAATGTCTTGAATAAATATCAATGATCACCCTTAATATATTTTAATTAATGTGAAAAAAATATATCAACAAAACATTTCATAGATAACCTTTGTAGAATAATAGTAATGGGATTCATATCAAAATCATTGTGTTTAAGAAATTACTTAAAAACATTATCTTTTTCTCATTACAAACCCACAGGAAAGGAAGGGCTGATTCATGTATTTCAATACAATAATTGATTATATAATATATACATATAATTAAATACCGCTGGAGAATAAATAGGTTTTTGTTTTCAAAAAAAAATTCTTCATAAAAGAGGAAATTTTATGATGTAAAATCGTTAGAATAACGACAATAAAACATCATTTTAGAAAACATTAGAAAGACAGGGTACACAAGAATAACACTCATAAAATAAAATTAATAAAATAAACGGACATAAAAAAATTTATAAAAGAACATTGTATAGAGATTTGAATGACATACCACAAAAAAAATATAACATGAAAATAAAAGAGAATTGGTGATTTCAATTACCTTGAAGAGTGACTCATAAAATAGAAATATTGAGACATTTGTGGATTGGGGACACCATATAAGGACTTCTTGGGAGGTAATATTATCATATATTTGTATATAATGGATATTTAATGGAGTATAATGTCAAAATGGTTGGGTATTTATTGAAAAGGTGAGGGAGTTTTTTATTAATTTCCTTGGAAACCACAGTAGTGGTATTTGGTAAACCATGGGCATGACCATGGTATTTTGACAAGTTATTGGAAAAATGGAACACATATTATCATATTTTAATCCACAAGATTCAACCATAATTTTATATTAATTATTAAATCATTTTGATGTCCTTAAACTAACTAAAAATATCAAACTGTATTTTTACATTTCACCAAAAAACTAAACTATATTATAAAATTATCATAAAGTCACTGTAACAAAATATAAATGTTCATATTTAAAAATGAAATTTAATTTCTAATTATAATTCACTAAATATGATAAATTTCAATTTTAACTTATAATATTCTTATTTTTTAAAAATACTTGTGGATAGAAAATGCATAGTAATATTTTTGATGCGTAGAGAAAATTAAATTATTTTATCATTTCAAATTAACGAACTGTGTTTTGATAACAATATTTCATTATAATAATAATTAATAAAACATTAGTTTTATATAATAATTTATAACTCTCTGAAAATTTTAATTTTACCAGAAAAAATCATTTTATCAAATTCAATCACGATTTTTATGGAAAACTATTATTAAAACACAAATGGTAATATAAAAATTTTATTTACAAAAAAGGGATTATACATTAAGTATCTTTGTCCTAGAAAAAAACCCCTTATAACAATCTTATACATCCTAAGAATGAGGTGTGTGATAGTGACAAACACCTACGGAATCTCAGCTAACATTTCCCAAGTGGTAATCTTCACTAACATGAAATTCATCTATATAGGATTTTGTTGAAGCTTAATTTATAGAAGATCATCTTCGAATTGTAAAATATAAATGTCTAGTGATGTTAATTCCTTCCCATTCTCTGATAAATGGTATTCGTATGTCACAACTCTACTAGATGAGTCCATCGAATATTCCTTCTGCATTAATTAACCATTATCATTTATATTTTTATCACTAATTATAACATCAAAATTATTATTAAGAGTATTTTTCCTGTGCTCGTATTGACCAATGATCATAATTGAACAATTTTAATTTAACTGTTATAACCCATTTGTCACATTTTAATTATACTCACTTTAGTATTAAAGGGATATAGCTTTTTAGAGTACAAAAATAATATAACAAAAAAATTCTTGAAACAAATATTATTCAAAAAGTATGGGTCATTACATTCTTCCTCCCTTAAGAAATTTCAACACTAAAATTCCATCTTGTTCCCCCAATAGTAAAAAATTGTGGGCACTTTTTCATCCTTGTCTCTTATGGTTCCCATGTGGATTCTTTATATTTCTGCTTCCTCCACAAAACTTTAATGAGGTGGGATGTCTTGGTACATGGAGACCTGTCCCTAGGATCCAAGATCTCCACTGGATGCTCCTAATAAGAGATGTCATGTTCCAGTTGTACCACATTAGTATTTAGTATATGTAAAGGTTTAGGTATGTAATTACTAAAGAGATTTTTATGGAAAACATCTTGAACATCATCTACATTTGGAGGAATTGAACATTGATAGGGAATTTCTCCTATGAAATCAAAGATTTCATAGGGGTCAATGTACCCATGGATAATTATCCATATTTTACCATTACTCATGAATCCCTTCCAAGGTGAAATATGACGATATTCATGGTCTAAAACATTAAACTCTAAGTCCCTTCGATAGTTATCAGCGAAGCTCTTCTACTAACATTGATTGGAAATTGTTTCCTGTTGGATGGAATGAATATTTTATCTCATATTATTCACAATTTGAGGCCAAATAAGTTTTCACTCATTAACTTCTTTCCAAAAAGTAAGTATTTCATATTTATTCCGGTATAAATCATAAAAGGGTGACATTGGAATACTTTAATGGATGTTATTTTTTATGTGATATCAAATAAAGGTAGATTTTGATCCCATTCACCTTTAAATTACATCTATCAAGTTATCATCATATACTTCACTGTATGAATATTACATTAACATTCTCCATTAGTTTGATGATGAGAGGTTGTATTAATATTTAATTCAGTATTCAGATAATGTTGATGAATTCCCCATAATTTTGAAGTCGCCCATGGATCACGATCATATATGATTGAAAGTGGAACTCCATTCAGCTTTTTTTTACATCCTTCATGTATATAATAACAAGTTGGTAAACCAAGAAATATTTCCAAATAGAGTTAAAATTGGTAGTCTTGGTGAGATGGTCCTCTATAACCCATATCACATTGTTTCATTTTGAATTTCACAGGAAATTAGTGACACAATCCATAGTGATATTATCCCACTTCAATGTATATGGGTTGTTATTGTAATACCCCTTTAATAAGATGTCTCTCTTCCTTCACACTTTGACACACATGGTCCCTTTAAGTATAGTATGAAATCTCCCATTTCATGTTATCCCATAAATAATGATAACAAAGTTCCCAATACATTTTAGTGATTCAAATATTTATCGAAAAAGTAGAGCTATAATTTTTAACCATCCTCTCCTACTTTATTTTCAGAATACATGGAATACATAGCCTTTTAAAAAATATCATTACACCGTATTGATAAATATTGAATATAGGAAACATCCCATTCATCACAGCCTCTAACTACTTCTGTAACAAAGAATCTTATCTTTGGTATTTCTTGATCTTCTCTAGTAATCATGGTTGATTAATAATTTTGTATAGGGACTATGAAGTCCATTTATTTATGATTTCCACATCCATTTTTAATAGGATTTTTTTACCAAAGGACATCCATGGATCCTTATAATTTTTAATATAACTTGGTATTTCCTACTTAATGCATCATCCTCTTTTTTTTCTCTTCTAAGAAGACAATGAATTGAAAACTAATAGTTTTTAATAAGTTAAAACCATCTATTATATCTCATTTTCAATTCATTTATCATTAAAATATACTTCAAACAATGATGGTCTGTGTATATATCATATTTCACCCCATAATGATAGTGCCTCCAAATATTCCGTGAAAAACAATTGTAGCCATATCGAGGTCGTGTGTTGGATAGATCATCTGATAAAGCTTAAACTATTGAGATTCATAAGCAATAACATATCCATTTAACATGAGGAATCACCCAATCCCTTTTAGAGGTGAATCAATAAAAATAAAAAATCCTTCTCTGATAGAGGATAGAGTTATCATGGGTGAAATATCCAATACATTCTTCATCTCTTGGAAAACTTCTTTACACTCTTTTATACAGATGTACTTGACCACTTTTTGAGTTATCTTGGTTAATAAATTAGAATATTTTGAATGGTTTTTTACAACATTCCTATAATATCATTCTAAATCAAGGAAAATGTAAATCAATGTTACTATTGTAGGATGAGGCCACTCCTCTATAACATTTTTCATTGCATGGTCAACAAAGATTCCTTCATTAGTTACAATTTCCCCTGAGAAAGAAAGTTTTTTGTGTCCAAAATTCTCATTTTATGAACTTTCCATATAACTTTTCCTTTTTCAATGTTTTATATATATCCCTTAAATAATTTTCATTATCAATTAGAATTTTAGAATATATCTAAATATCATAAATAAAAACTCCCAGGATGTTATCAAGGTAGTCCTTAAAGACTCTATTCATCATATTTGTAAAAATAGAAGGATCATTAATCAAGAAAAAGGGAATAAAAAATCATAATTCCCTTATCTTTATCAGATGTTAGTCTTTAGGATATATTAATTATTCACCACCAATTAATGATAACTAGATTGAAGTTCAATCTTGGAGATGAATTGAGTCCCACAATGTTGGTCAAATAAATTATCAATTCTTCAAATATGGTAGTTTTTCTTCACTTTTATTCTGTTAAGTTATCTATAATCAATGCATAACTACATTGATCCATCCTTCTTCTTCATAAAGAGAACAATTTCTCCCCAAAGAGACACACCTTTCTGGATAAATCCCTTCTCTAAAATATCTTGGAGTTTCTTCTTTAATTCTTCCAACTCCTCATTATCCATCATATATGGGGTCATTTAAATCATCTCAGAACTAGGAATGAGTTTAATAGAAAACTCTACCTCTCTTTTTAAGGGCGCTCCAGGTAACCCCACAAAAAAACAACAATATATTCTAAAATGATGAGGACATTCTTTATTCATATACCTTCATTTATTTCATCATCTTCACAGATCATTTCCATAATCAAGGATATGGTAAGTGATTTTAACAAAACTCTGGTTGAGATGTCTCTCCTTTGAAAAAAACAATAAGTTTTACATTCATGAATATTGATATTTCCTTACTTATAAAGTTCATTTTATCATTATACATTGAGAGGCATTCTATCCCTAGTATACTGAAAAATTCCAACAGTAGAATGAATACTAGATTTCTGATGATATTGTGCTCACCAAAGTGAATACTAGAGCTTCAAAAAAAAATTCATTCATGGATAATCCCATAAAGAGTATTTATAGATAACTCTATTTATAGATGTTCAAGGGCTGATTATATATTCTTTGGGATCATGTAGGAAATAAAGGAATGTGTTGAACCCTAATTAAAATAAGTAATTGATATATTTCAGAGAACAATGAGGGTACCGACTACAACATAATTTGGATCTTCAAGAACATTGTTCATGATATAAAAAGCACAACCTTTCTCCCATTCCCTATGCTAGAATTGATGTTGATTCCCCTCCATTAAATTCAGATTTTGATAGTGATTGGAAATTTTTCCAATATTTACAAAGCTGAAACATTGGGATATAGTTAGGGACTACACCATCTTCCCATTTTCATTAGTGTTGATAAATTGTGTCTTAACAACAACATTACAATTCCGAGAAATATGGTCATCTCTTCAACACTTGTAACACTTCCCACTCCTGAGAAATAATTTCCATGAATGCTTCTCCCCACATTTGTTGCATGTGTAATGTTTCTCTTGATATCCTTGTCTTCCTTAACCAAATATCCTCCCAAAGTTTTTCTCAAAATATATCTTTTTTTAATTCAATTTTTCAGACCTCTATGTCTTACCGAAATCTAGTTAAAATTTCATATCACTCCTCATGATCTCTAGATAGTTTTCAATGACTTGGTTGGTAATATTATTCCATAGATGTGGTCTTAGTCCCGCAAATAATATTCCAACCTTCCCATCAGAATCCATGAAAAATTTATAGGTGTAACATGAAATTATTTTGAAGTTCATCTCATATCTTCCCACATATTCATTTTTCCATTGTTTCAACTCTACAAATTACTTATCTACTCTTATTTGCATTTAACTGGGGAAATATTACTTGAAAAAGATTCCATTTAACTCATCCCACACTATTACTTAAATATCCTCTCTTGGATTAATTTTTTTGACATATTCCCACCACTAACTTTCTTCTCCCTTAAATCAGTAAACATCCTGGGTGAATTTCTCTTATTTTGTATAATGAAGTCCAAAATTAATCTTTTTGATTTCCCTAGTACACTATTTATAAATCAATGTTTCGCTATATAAAAAACAAATTGGTGTTATTTGATGCTTAATGGAGTTGAAAAAATTCCCTTATTGGTCAATATGGTATCTCAGCTTGACTCATGTTTTTTTCATAAATCAAGTCAGTTGATTCTTCATTCTCATGAAGTCTTCCATTCTGGCTTCCATCGAAAGATTTTCAACACCTGGTCTATTATGATAACCATTTAGACATTCTCTCCGGTTTTTTCCAACTTCAAATATAATAAAAACATTATAAGAAACATGTTTTATTAAATAAAAATGAAATTATAATTGAATTTCAGGTCTTAAAACAGAATTCATAAATATGTTATTCTTTAAAAATAATTACATTTCCTATAAATCATTCATAATTGTTCATAATATCATGTGATCGATAAAACCTATTCTATAAAGTGACAAAATATGAGTTCGACAAGGCCTATTTTCATTCTCTAGTTCCCATTTGAGTCTATCTCAAAGCGGTGATTTCAGATTTTACCCATCGATACATCTATTCTTGAGCCACATCCACTTGTTCATATCGACATAAGTATTTCTTTAATCAGAACACAGTTACAAAATATTTCACCAAAATACTGGACTGATTTCCAATAATAAATCATTTCTATTGGGTTATCAATATTTTTTTAGAATTCTAATTTGCAAAAATTACTACACCATCACTTGATACCAACTCTGGTATCTTGCCCTTTTAATACCAAACTTTTCATTATAGTTTAAAATAGAGAGTCTTCCAAAGTTTAGTTCCGTGGAAAATGGTTACATAATACACAAAAACATAAAACATTCATCTATTAACTTTAAATTATTATTAAAGGTTAATCCTAAGTACATTTATTGCATCCAATATCCTGGGGACAAACATCAATGTAATGGGTGAGTATAAGTCACATTCAAGGAAAATAATGGAAACAGTTCACTTATGATCATGAGAAATATCAATAATAATTTATGTAAAATAATAAATAAATGTTATAGAAGCATATAATAAAAAAATGAAAAATTAATGGGAAATTTGGATACAATATTTAATTGAGTCATTCATAATAATATAACCACGGTTTGCCACCAAGGTGTCCAAAAAATTACATAGTTTATTCACCAAGGTATCGTAAAACATTTCCACTCTATAGATTAAATTCTTTACCCAATGAATTCCAGAGATATAAAGGAACTCCATTCATATTTGATGATTAATGTGTGAAAAATAGATTTTAAATAAATTCATAAATTAGACATGGAGATTAAATGAAATTGGATTCATATCCAAAATCATGGTGTATTAGAACATTCTTAAAAACTAAGTGTTTTTAATTTTAAACCCATGGATATGGAATGCAGAATTCATTTATTCAAATCATATAATTAAATATATATATATATATATATAAAATCAATTTAAATACCAATTTAGAAGAAATCGGTATGTGTATTCATAAAATAAAGTAAAATAATTCGTTGAGAAAATAGAGAAGTTTCGAGATGTAAATTCAACTACAAAATGGATATAGAACATGGTTTTAGAATATAGTAAAAATAGAGGATCCGATATTTTTACATTAATAAAATACACATAATATAGTAATTGTCATGACTCATCCTCGAGGCCCATGCAGGACTACCCCAAGCCCGCCTTCCATAGTCTAGGGGCTGGAGACTAGCACCAAATGCATAAATCCCAATTAAAGGGAAGGTATTGCCTTTATATAAGGAAAAAAAACACCACAGAGTACACAAGCTGAAGTAAACCCTAAGTAAACTGAGTAAGTAAATTCTAGAATGTAAATGGGCTAGTATACAAACCGAATTGAATGTATAGTACAACTGAGAAAAGAAAGTACAACAGCTTAAAAAGTAAGCAGCAACCACCAAGACACCCTCCGGATCTCCCACATGAAGGGTGAGTACAGATAGTCTCGTTGGCTCCTCAAGTCCAGCCGTCCACTCCGTGTATGTCCTGCATGATAGTCCACCTCTGGGTACCGTCCCTCTCCTTAGGTCTCAATCACGATCAGCGCTATCTGTCGTCTGTAACCAACACATCGTAGGGTGGGCATAGACCGTGCAGGGGTGAGTATATGATACTCAGTAGGGACCCCGAGACCCCCGAAGGCGTCCCAAAATTCACAAAGGATAAACCACAAAGGATAGGTACAAACACGAAGTAACAACCTACTCTACTTAAGTATAAGACCATACATATACCAAATTCATCAATTTCAGTTCTAATCCAACTCACAAGCCGATGTTCAAACTAGTCTACACAGGAAAGTACAACCCAATCCACATAAGAAAGCACAACCCAATCCACACAGGATAAAAAGTCAATCATATTGAATATAATGATTGAAAGTCAAGAATCAGCTCACACAGGTATACTACTCATGAATAGAGGTTGAGATGATTGGTGTAGCCTCTGAATCATCTCCTCTGCCGAACCCACATTGGATCCAAGTAAAAATGATGTCGCTGCCGGACCCACGTAGGATCCAAGTACAGTAACCATCGCTGCCGAACCCACTTAGGATCCATGAATGGTCTTCATCACTGTCATACCCATAGAGGATCCAAGTACAGTCGTCATCGCTGCCGAACCAACTAAGGATCCAAGTACAATTGTCCTCGCTGTCGAACCCACGTATAATCTAAGTATAGTTTCCATTATCATTGCAGTCACAGCCAGCTCTAGGGATCCCGCACACAGCATGCTTGATTCTAAGAGTGTCTGCTCCATGAGCAAATGGTTCGATACATAAACTGTCATGAAGTCCATAGATGATGTATCACAATGTTCTGTCACGTCAATAGGAACTCAACGCAACAGACGACGCGTCAATCCGACACACGGTCTGAAAGATATTGGATTTTCCGTTCGAGGGGCCCGATTGGTTTTTATGATAAAACCAACCTGACCATACTCCAACTGCGTCCAAAACTCGAGTGGAGAAATCCAAAAAAACCATCTCACTAAGAGTAATCCAACAAAGTCGACAGAATGTCAATCGAACTTCCGGAGGTGATGTTATAAGTGTTTCCTCTCCGAGGGCCTGGTTGGTTTTGTGCTCGAACCAACCCAGCCATACCTAAAGTTTATAGAAACGTTGAGTGTAATATACAGAAAAGACCATCTAGATCCAAGGATCCCTATGAAACTAACGGTGCCTCAATTAGAGGTTTATGGCCAATGATATGGGAAATTGAACGATCCCGGTCCGAAAAAAGGGGGTTTGGGCCCGGTCTGACCCGGCCCAATACCCCCTGGCTCGGCCCGAACCGGTTCGACCCGACCCGGGTCTATGTTCGGCCCGGTTGAGTGTGGCCCGGCCCAGCTGCCATGGCCCGGCCCAGCTGGCGTTGGCTACCCGGGCCGACCGCTAGAGGCTCGGCCAGCGTGGCTGAGCGGACATGGAGTGGGGGGGGGGGCTCGGCTCCTCGCCGCTAAATTCCACTAGGGGCGACAGCTGGCGCCACCCCACCATCGTCCCACAATCCCACGCGGCCGTGGGATCCAACGGCTCGCCGCCGCGTCTGTGCCACGACGGGTCTTATCTGGTGGCGCGTTAGTGTGTCGCCGCCTCCAGGCGGTAGAATGGCCCCGGCCGCCGCATCCAGTCGTCGGCGCCACCGCGCCGGTGACCCGCGCCGCCTTGAGGTTCCACGGGCCACCAGAGTTGCTTCGGTGGTCTGATTCAACTTTCGTCTTCGCCGGCGGTCATCTCGAGTCCCATACTTTACTGTGAAGGCCTCAAAACACTTTTGTGGTCTCATTTCATCGTCATCGTCAATTTGCGCACCAACCACAATCTGCGGAGGGTTGTCGGGCCATGTTTGTTCGTCCTGCACCCTCCGCGTTAGGTGTTATCAATTGGAAACAATCATCAAATTATTTCAAAAACTAACAAGGCACAATTTTAATGAATTAAAATTGAACCTAATTCCCAAAAATACTTCTGTAATTAAATATTCCCATCCCGCATATAAAAAAGCATTCGCGAATCAACTTGGTAATGAGTTGATCTGCGTTCTTTGATTATAAGGGAACAATCACGAGAATATTAAAATTCTTAAAATCAAACCCCTACCTCAACAAACAAAGGTGAAAGTCGAAATCGCGGTTAACGGAGTCACGTGGTGACGTTTCATAGACGTCGACGAAGAGCGTTTGAGGAGGAAGCAGCGTCCCCTCTTTTAATCATGATGAGAACAAAGTGTGACATCATTCATGAATTCCCACGTCATTATTTCCATCCATGCCACAGAGGAGTAAATGGAAGAAGAATCCGGGGTCTCCGTGTCAATGCTCATCGTCGGAGGTTGTCATTTTTCATGGGAGGATGAGTTCTTCAAAGGGTAGAGCTATTTTCCCCCAAATCTCCACACAATAATCCCAACCCCCAAATAATATAAGACTTAATCTTATTTTATTATAACATGCCATGATTTCAAATATTAAAATTTATACTCTTAGTTAAATTCATTCAATAGTTTTATTCAATTAATTTAATGTGAGTTGGCATGAAATAAACAGGGGGAGAGGGTGAGTTACTTAATTACAGGGATGCAAAATTAATGGGGAGTTTCCATGTATTAAACATGGGAGTTCAAAGGGACTAAGGGTTATGGAATGTGAAAATGTGTGGGATCGTGTGGGAACCACCTCCTACATAACCACAATGGGATGATAGGTGGTTTTGGGCCCCACATACAACTTCCAATGAGATAGTAAATCTTCCATGGATAAAATAAATTTGTACACAATTTTATTTTCTTCTTATTTAAACCCCAAAAATGAACTTCTTCTCATGTGAAAAAGCACCAATGGTAAAAGTCCTATTAAGAAAATACTGGTTCTATGAGTTCATCAGTTCCCTCAGATTTCGATTCTGAGTACTAGTTAAAAATATAGAAAAACCTGCTACTTCGTTCGCAGAACGTACCTGAGCTAATCTTCGGAAATTGATTCTGGGCACTCCGGACTTCGGAATCAGCTTCCGTCAGAAACTGCGTACTCGAAAAATCCCAAAGAATTTAAGAAAATATTTTCCTTGAAATTTATAAATCTTTACATTACTCCGACCTTATGGATTTACGTCTCCGTAAAGTTATATCATAAACTAGGGAAACAAATGAGGGTATTGTGCATGCATCTGAGCCTCCAGCTCCCATGTACTCTCATGGAGGATCTCGTGCTTCCACATGATGCACACTAGAGGAATCAACCATCCATGTAGGACCTGCTCCTGTAAATCCTCGATCTCCTCCGAGACCTCCGCAAATGTCGCCTCGTCCTCGATGTCAAGCTCCCCGTGATCAATGATATGCGTCCATTCAGGGATTTATCTCCTTAGTTGAGATATGTGGAAGAAGTCTAGCGCCCTGTGCAACTGAGGTGGAAGAGCCAGGCGATAAGACACCTCTCCTATCCTACTGAGAACCTGCAATGGTCCAATGAAGCGCGAAGATAACTTGCCTCCCCGGACAAATCTCTGTAATCCACGTCGAAGTGAGACCCGTATGAAAACATGGTTGCCATCCTCAAACTCTAGTGGTCTCAACCTCCTATCAGGATAGGACTTCTGTTGGCTCTAAGCAGTCCTCATTCACTCCTGGATGATCCATACCTTCTCTGTCATGGCCTGGACCATCTATGGTCCTACACGTACTGACTCCCCATTGTCTGTCCACCACAGAGGAGATATGCAAGTTCGGAAGTACAATGCCTCATATGGTGTCATTCCAATGGTGGAGTGGTAGCTATTGTTGTATGCAAACTCCAACAAAGGTAGATGATCCTCCCGACTGCATCCAAAGTCAAGGACACATGCGCGGAGCATATCCTCGAGGGTCTGAATGGTCCTCTCCATCTGACCCTCCATCTGAGGGTGAAAGGTGGTGCTAAGGGGTAGCTGCGTCCCAAATGCCTTTTGTAACCCCTTCCAAATCCAGGATGTAAAGAGAGCATCTCGATCGGAGAAGATAGTGAAAGACACACCATGAAGCCGTACGATCTCCTGAACGTAGAGGCATCCCAAGATCTCCACTAAGCCCTGCTCCCTGATAGGTTGAAAGTGGGCCGACTTGGTATGTCGGTCAACAATCACCCAAATGGAGTCGTGACCTCTGGAAGTACGTGGAATCCCGGTCACGAAATCCATATATATCCAATCCCACTTCCACTCCGTGACCTCCAAAGGCTGTACCAAGCCTGCTGGTACCTGGTGCTCAACCTTCACCTACTGGCAGGTGATGTTTCATGAAACGAACACTACCACATCCTTCTCCATAGCCACCCACCAGTGTTATCATCTAATATTCTGTTACATCTTTCCACACCTGGATATACCGCTAATGGGAATGTTTGAAACTCCCTCATCACCTCCTCTTATAATGAAACTGGTACCATGGTACTTCTTCTGAAAAGGATGATGTTCTCTCCTCCTACAGAGAATCCATCAGGTGCCTGTCCTCAGGATATCTGTGCACGCTGCGTCTCACAGTCAACGTCCCCACGCTGTGCCTCTCTGACCTGCTGAACTAGTGGAGGAGTGACTATGAGTGACTGAAGAAAAGTTGACCATCTCTATCCACGAAGGATATCTGCAACGTGGCTAGCTGCTCAGTCACCTCTCCAAGTAGCTGAATGCACGTCCTCATATTGAGATAATCAGCTACTACGTTCTCATTTCCAGGAGTATAGACTATCTCAAAGTCATAGTCCTAGAGGAACTCGATCCATCTCTGCTATCCCAGTTCATGTACTTCTGCAAGAAGATTTACCAGAGACTCTAGTGGTCAGAATAGACTGTAAAGCGCTCTCCCATCAGATAGTGCTACCACATCATCAAGGCGAAGACCACTACTACTAATTCCAGGTCATGGTAAGCGTAGTTTTTCTCGTGATTCCTCAACTGTCCTGATCTATAGGCGATCACTACCCGCTCCTGTATTAGGACACACCTGAGTCCGGTCCCTAATGCATCGCAGTAAATTATGTACCCTACGCCCTCCTCAGGTTTCCTCAAGATGGGTGCACTTGTCAATCTCTGTCTCAGCTCCTGGAAGCTCTGCTGACATCTGTCAGACCACATGAAGGGTTTCCTCTTCTTCATTATCATTATACAAAGCTGCAAATATTTCCCCTTTGCCGAAAAAAGAAATCTGGTCTCATGCCCTCGATGAACAATATTTCTTTCCAAATACAGTCAATCCTGACACGAACTATTGTAATTCATGCATTGGATGACCTCGTAAGGCCTCGACGCTACTACCAAGAGATCCAATTGTTACTCTCCCCTCCCTGGGTTGAGTCACACTGTCGGCATCAATGTGTGGTTACTGGGTATCATCCAGTAGGAATCTCGTATCTGAGGGTCAAGTCAATGGTTTTTAACCGTAACCTCTTAGTATTATCATACAAAAGACAGGAAAAATAATTTCACTATTCTAAGTGTCTTTTATTACTGCAAATCAATGTACAGTGACACAAAGCAACACAAACAACGATGTCAACAATGCTAGAAGAATTACAGACAAAGGCCTCCATGCCTGGAGCTAGTCCCGCTCTTGTCCACCCGCATTTGGACCTCCATGATTGTATGCTTCAGCTGCCTGAAGTTGTGCTCTCCCCTGTACACATGTTCGTTGTGGTCGGGGTGCTCCTCCTGGTAGTGGTGGTGGTAGATCCTAAAAATGTCATCCACCACCCACTGCTCAGCCAGCTCCTCTGCCATGTTTGCCTGCTCCCAGGGGACCTCCATGGTCGAACCTCTGCCTCTGCCTTAGTGGTCCCTCAACCGTCTGTTGCTCCTCTGCATGGCCGGTCGGGCAGTCATGAACCATGTGTCTCTCTCTAGAGCATGCATAGCACTGTCTGCCTCTCGTATGACTGGCTCTACTGCATGTGCCCCGCACATCTGAACCAGTGTCCTGAGGTCGTCCACCTGATGGACTGATCCGCTTGGACCTCTGTGACATATGTCTATTGCCAGTTGTAGAAGACTCTGCTATGTTTCGCCATACGGTAGGTCTCGCTGCAGGTGTAGGCTTAGTATGAAAGCTCTCTACAAGAAGGGCTCGCTCCAGTACTCCTGCCTGTGTCAGAATTCTGAGGGAGACCATCAATACCCTGATCTCATTCCGCAGTCCCTGCTCAAAGGTCCGGGCCCGGAAGAATGGGTATCGTACCATGTCCATGGAGTAGCACGAGAGATCAGTAGACCTCGCTGAGTACTGGGCTACTTTCATGCTACCCTTCCGTAGTTGTAACAACTTCTAGATGCGCACAACACAGAGGGTGGCTAGAAAGAACTCAGAGCAGAAAAGGATCTCAAAGTCCGACCAAACTAGAGATGCCTCGTTGTGCACCTGGAGCATCAGGCTCCACCATCTACCTACTTCTGCATGCAGGAGACTTGTTATAAGGATCACCATGAGGTCTGCTGGTGTCTCTACCAATCTGAAGACTCGAACAACCACCTCCATCCAATCCTCTGCTGCGTGAGGATCCATCTCTCCATGGAACCTGGGCGGCCTCTGACGCTGAAACTCGTGTAGTGCACTCATGTGACGTTCACTCTCAGCTGCTGGGGCTTGTGGCATCGGTGGCTCGGCGGGTAGAGGTACCGCTGGTGCTTCCACTGTAATGGGGACCTACACCAAGGACTCACCGCTCAGTGGGCGGCCATCTCGTAAAAATCTCGGAACACTACCTGGTTTCCTATGTGGTTCCATCCTGAAAAAAAACAAGTGTTCCATGTTCAATACAGTATATTGCACACAAGGTCTCGGTGAACATTGGGTACGGTCGAGTTGGTTCGAGCCCGAAACCAACTGGGCCCTGGGAGTGGAAACACTTAATACTTAAGCTTCAGATGTCTGATTGACTTGTCTTTGACTTCGTTGGATTCTTATTAGTGAGACGGTTCTTTTGGATTACTCCACTCAAGGTTTGGATGCAGCTGGAGTACGGTCGGGTTGCTTTTAGCTTAAAACCAAAATGGGCCCCTGGAACGGAAAAACCAATATCTTTCAGACCAGGCGTCCGATTGACATGCCGTCTTTTGTGTTGAGTTCTTATTGACGTGGCCGAACATTGTGATACATCATCACTGGACATCCTGATAGTTTATGTATTGACCCCTTGGCTTGTGGAGTGGACCCTCCCGAAATCGATCATGCTGTGTGTGGGAACCCTAGAGCTGGTTTCCACTGCGACAACGATGGCGACTGTACTTGGATCCTACGTGGGTTCGACATCGAGGAAGACTGTACTTGGATCCTCTGTGGGTTCGGTAGAGATGGTGACTGTACATGGATCCTCTGTAGGTATGGAAGCGGTGACGACTGTACATGGATCCTACAATGGTTCGGCAACGATGGTTACTGTACTTGGATCCTATGTGGGTCTGACAGCGACGGCATCTATACTTGGATCCTACATGGGTTCAGAAGAGGAGATGATTTAGAGGCTACACCAATCATCTCCACCTATCATTGTGAGTAGTATAACTATGTGAGATGAGTCTTTAATTTCAGTCATTATCTTAGATATGATTGTCTTGCTATCCTGTGTGGATTGGGTTGTGCTTTCCTATGTGGATTGGATTGTACTTTCTTGTGTGGACTGGATTGAACTTGGGCTCGTGAATTGGATAAGAACTGGAATTGATGAAATAGGTATATGTATGGTCTTATACCTAAGTAGAGTTGGTTTTTTCATCATTTTTGTACCTTTCCTTTTGGGTTTATCATTTGGGGATTCTGGGAGGCTTTCAGGGGTCTTGGGGTCCCTACTGTGTATCGTATACTCACCCATACACGAGCTATGCCCACACTACGTTGTTTTGGTTGCAAACGACAGACAGTTTTGATCATGGTTGAGACCTGAGGAGCGGGACAATGCCCAGAGGTGGACTATAAGGCGGGACATACACGGAGTGGATGACCGGACTCGAGGATCTGACGAGACTATCTATACTCACCCTTTATGTGGGAGATCCGGAGGACATCTTGGTGGTTGTTGATTACTTTTTTAGTTGTTGTACATTATTTTCTCAGTTGTACTGTACATTCAGTTGGGTTTATATACTGGCACATTTACTTTCCATCACTTACTTTTGTACTCAGTTTACTTAGTGTTTACTTCATCTTCTGTACTCTATGGTTTTTTTTCTTATATAAAGGCAACACCTTCGCTTTAATCAAGATTTACACCTTTGGTGCAAGTCGCCGGCCCCTGGCCTATGGAAGGTGGGCTTTGGGTAGTCACGGCACGGGCCGCGAGGACGGGTCATGACAGTAATGGAATATAATAAAATTAATAGAAAAACATAGTATGGAAATATTAATCACATACAATATAAAAACGAACTTTAAAGGAAAAGAAAAGTGGGGATTTCCCTAACCTTGAAGAGTGACTCTTGAAACTCGATGATCGGGACCATGGGGGATTGAGTACACCCTAAGAGGACTCCTAGTGAGGTGATAACGTCAAACAATTGTGTATAAATTATTTTTAATGAAATTTAATGATGAAATGGGTGGTTATTTATTACAAAGAGAGTGTGTATTTTTTAATTTCCTTGAACAACTTTGTAGTTGTATTTGGAAAACCATGGGTTGGCCCATGGTATTGGATACTTGGTAAACCTATTATCATATTTTATTGTAAAATTACCGACCATAATTTAATGTTAATTACTACATCATAATATTGTCATTAAACTTACCAAAAAACTCAAATTATATTTTTATTATTCAATGAAAAACAAAAGTATTTTATAAAATTATCTTAAATTCACTGTGACCTAATATCAACATTCAGATATCAAAAGTGAAATTTATTTTATCATAATAATTGTAAAAATATGAAACAAGTGAATTTTTACTATGAAAATACTTATTTTTTAAAAATAATTGTGGATAGAAAATGCATAGTAAAACATATAGAAAAATTTTCGACACATAGAAAACATATTATCATTTGTAATTATATAACAGTTTTTTGATAATACTATTTCATTATAGTAAATATTAATAAAACCTTATTTTAATATAATTATTTATATCTCTCTAAATAGTAAAATTTTTACCGGAAAAATCAATTTATCAAATTCCATCTCAATTTTTAAGCCAAACTATTATTAAAATAAAAATGTTGAAATAAAAATATTATTTATAAAAAGGGATTATACGTTATGTAACTAAGGCCTTAACACATAACTCTATAAAAAAAATCAGATAGAACCTAAGGGTGAGGTGTGTGATAATGATATACTCATCGGGTGGCTTGGCTGACATCACCTTAGAGGTAATCTCCACTAACTTGAACTTCTCCAATATGGGATTCCATTCAATCTTGAAGTATAAAATCCTGGATTGAGATTTCTCAAGGGTAAATCCTAGTTATGTTACCTTAATCTTAATATCCACTAACTGGGATTAGTATAGAAAAACTATATCAGATGAGGCCATAGACCCTTCTTTATAAATTAATTACCCATTATAATTTCTCTTTAAAACAATATTTATAGTGCTAAAATTATTATTAAGATTATTGTTTGCAATGGTGATAATTTACCAACAGTTACATGATGGTCAAAACTCAATGGTCACATTTTAATTATACTCAGTTCATTATTAAAGGGATATATATTTTTTATTAAAATAATAATATAACACACATATTGTGGAAGAAAATATTATTCAAAAAATTTGGGTCGTTATATTGTTCTATTGATTCCCATTTCCTGGATTTCTTGGGGTTTATTCTTCAATCCAATAATTTAAACTATTACTATTATATATGGAGTATTATATATTGGTGTGGTACAAGGTAATAATTCTATTGTGAACTCAAATTCATGTTTTGGAGGAAGTCCTAGAATATCATTCAAAAGTCATTAACAAATTCCATCAAAATAGGTATATCATTGATGTCGAGTTCACCCCAACCATGTGAGATAAACAACCCTTCTGAATAGAAATTAATATGAATAAAATTTTTTGCATCACCATCAGATGATCATACTTATCATCCCATCAATAGATAGTCATATATTTGTTTGAAATTTTAGAGGTCACTTCCCTTCATTGGTAACTAATGTGGGATATATCAATAGATATGAAATTCATAACAATGATAAGATCAAATTCAACCTAAAGAGGAATGTAATGATTTTCAGGAAGCACATTCTCACCAATGTGACCCAAAGATGAATCTGTAACATAAGATCTGATCATCACATCATTTTGGGGTTTCACTTCTAATTCAATATCTAAGAATTTTGGTCACATCTCTATATGCATATAAAATTATTAAGATTTGATAGAATGGATAGATTAAGTGTCTAATAAGACATTATCTATTCTACTGTGGATGGTAAGTGTACCTTTAGCCACATTTTTATTTAACCCATTGTACAATAATGTGATATTAGATGATTTACATTAATCACATGACTTAATAGTTATTGGATATTGATCATCTTCAATAACATTCATATTTTTTCATTGGTTAGAATAGTTCCCACACTACTTTAATTAAAAACATTGTAGTGTGGGTGGTCAATTCTATGAAACATTATCTCTATTATGATAATTATCTAACTTCTTCCCATCACTTCAAAACTCAATTTACTGATGACCATCCAATCCAAACATAAAACATTTACTAGACCCTTTAATATATTTTACTCCACGATTATTTCCATAATTAGAGAATAATTGAATTATAATGTTCTTCTCTCTATGGATCATAGATTTTTCATAGAATTCCATTTTCCTCTTCTCATTAAAACCATGATATTGATACATAACATTGACCACCATTTCTACATTTATAGAAAATAGAACAACATCTTCATAGCTACTGATGTATTTTATGTCTTACTCCAATAAAATAGATTTTTTAATGAAGTGAATAATTTTTCAACTTTAATTTTAGGTTGGATGATAATTCAAGAAATGTACCCTACATCTCTTTTAATATTGTTAACTTTGGAACAAATATATTCATCGTCCTTTTACATTAACTCAAGAAATTCTTTCTCCATCATTATATGAATTATTTGAGGAAATTACTTATTAAAAACTAATTTCTTGAACTTACCCAAATCCATGGAATAATGTTAATTTTCTTTACTCTTATTTATGATAAGAGTCCACTATTGATCTGCTTCACCATCCAAATGCTAGATAACATTAAATGAACTCATAATTTTATGAACACTCTAGTACATAAAATAACTTTTCAGTTGTGCAGATATATTGTTCAGTAACTTGTGGATCAGAAGACCCACTGAATGAATGTTTATGTTTCCTCATGAAGATCTAAAAAAATATTATTCCCCCATTTTCAAATTTTAATGTTCAGAATGACCAATTGTTGATAAAGTTTTAGGATCATAAAAATGATATTTTTCATTCAATCTCCCATATCATTTGGTTTCCCAAGAGGAAAATAGTTGAATTGTTCATCACACCAAACATTAACATGGCTACTTTTTGTTCCAGCCATTGGACAAAACAAAAATTAATATTGCTAGAAAAAATAATAGTTATCAGGAACCACATAATCTAGAAAAATAACTAATAGGATATCTAAATTAGGACACTATATTTAATCTATGATGTCGTAGGATTATCTTAGTTAATTCTTAGTCTTCATATATTTAATATTTTTACTATGGTTCAAAAGGAGTTTGTGAATTTCCAAAGCATATCCCCTCAAAGTGTCAAACTATGTGTGCAATGAGGATGATCTTCATACACCGTGAGATGATCGGTTCAAGATTAGTTTTATCATATCAAAATTATTTCACCTAGGGATCTCTATTCCCAATCTCTATCCATGTGTATTATATATAAAGTGATGTAATTTATTATAATCCACTTGTTCACCCCTTTACCAAAATTCTACAATTCTTTCATATACTATGACTCATCCATAGATTTTTCCTGGGAAATTTTTGTAGGGATGTATCTAATTTTTTCTCATCAAAGATTATAACAATTAACTAAAAAACCTCTAATACGAACTATAATAACCCCATTATTCTCATAAAATGATATTACACCTGTTTTTCGGAATATTCATTACATTACTAAAACACAAACACGAGGACTGTAATAGTTTTGTATATCTGTGAATGTGGAAACACAAACAACTATTCTATAGGTATATGAAATCATCTCCCACTATGATCTTCATAACTACCACCCTTCTTAGAACTATAATACAAAATATATTTCTTCATAACTTGGGGAAAATAAACATAATAAAGGGTGATATTAGATTCCCAGAAAGGGTAGACAAGGGATATGTATAAGAATCACATGAACAAAAGAATATGACAATAATATAATTAAATTTTAAAACCTAACAATTCAGGTCAATGATCATAATAATGAGACATGGAATAAATATAATCAATTAATAACACAGTTTTCATTATATAATCAAATAAAAAGATACATGATACAATAATAATGGCATAATACATAGATTGGTGGAATATACATAAAACATCATTTCTGTATTAGTCAAGGTTTACTATTGGGGATATCATAGTGTAATGGGTCAACTCCACAAACCATCGTAGTATTCAAGGATCACTCCAATGACAATTATCATTGAAAATATCTCTTACTGAACTAGTTTCACTTCCCATTATAATCATGTATATCCCATGAGTTTTAAATATTCACCCTATTCATTAAATTGAGATATACATCTCACCGATCTCCTAATGAAAAAAATATTTATGTGTGACCAAAGATCATAAAACATTTATCATATCACAGTCCAGGAAATAAAATTTGACTTATAAAAATTTCATCATATCCTAAAATGTGGAAAATAAGTAGACTTCATAATCATCTAATCATTTCATAATATCCCAACTAGTGGAAGAAGATGTTGATTTCATAATAATTTTATCGTGATATAACCCAATGAAGATAAATTGGTTTCAATAACATCATTCCTTAACAAACATAAACTATTCCTAGAAATAATAATAATGGTATACATGGATCATATCATAAGTAAGGCATTTTTAACATTAACATAAGTTATCATAGATGGAAAATGATTTTGATTTGTCATTTAATAGTTTTCATGATGTAATTATCCTTTACACTATGAAAAAACATTTCAGAAAAAAAACATTAAGAAAATAATTTTATTTTAAAATAAACATGAATACGTATAATTTAATATTCAAGGAAAATATTGGACATGATGATGGGATGTTGTATTCATTCCTTACACATTAAAACAAATATCCCATTTATTTTTTTAGAAAAATGTACAAAGGAATTAATTGGAAAAAATAAAAGTAGAATCCTTTAAAAAATTTATAAAATGGAAATAATGGGATGAAATTTCATTTTAACAATAATTTATGAATACAAAATATGAAACAATATTTTGACAACATGGTTTTCAAATAAGATGGGTTTTCAATTGATGAACGATATAAATGTATATTTTCTTAATAACATTTTTCCAATTATTTTGAGTACCAGAGACTATAAAATGGTACAAATAATGGAAGATATCATGATTAACCAAATGAGAATAACCTTCATGATCTTATTTATAGATATATTATAGATAATATTGTCGAAACATAATCATAATGAATCCCAACAAATGAAGAGATTGTAACATAAAATCATCAACAAAATAGATACATTAAATCATAATACCTAATAATGAATAAAATAAAATGGAACATAAAATATATCAAGGATAAATTAATTCATGATATTACATTTCAATAGTATTTATATAAACTTCTATAATTAATATAGGTTCATAACATAATATATGCCTCAAAGAAGTAAATTTGAGATAAAACCCCTTAAAATAAATCAAGAATTCCATCGTAAAAGTTAAAACCTCATGTACAATAAATATATGTTTATTGTACATATATTTCATTATAATATTTGTATATATACTACTCTATAATAAGTTATTATGGCCTTTTATTACATATTAATTAACAATCACATGTTAACATTATGTTTTGGGTAATAACCACTTTGTTTATCAAATAATTTTTGATTTATTATTTTTGGTAATATTAATTTAATCATAATTTCATAATATCTAGAATAATAACAATTATATAAATATAATATATATTCATTATATATGTATTTACTTTAATCCATAAAATTTAGTGATAGAAAATGAGATACACTGCTCAGGGAAACGATAGGTTGTACATTTGCATGAACAATATTTCCATTTTCTTGTTGGATAGAAAGAAAAAAAAATTAATTGTATATTATCATTATATGATCATTTTTATGTCATATATATCACATATTTTTAATGAACTTTTCACTATTAATTTCTACATAATTCATGAATGAATCAAATAATGTTTCAAGGCGTTAACCTGTTGTTCACATGAGAAAAATTATTTTATTCCCAAAAAAGAAGATCATGATGGTATATATGATAAATTAATATAATAAAATAATATATAATAATTTAATAAATCATTATAACAAACATTGAGAGTTGTTAATGTGAAAATAAATGATAATGGTTAATGAGGTGGTAGTCTTCCATACACTCGAAAGACAGTTTCATAACCCCGATGAATGAAGTGCTGATGGTTGTAGTTCATGAACATAAACTAAAAACTTCTTAGTATATGGAATATATTAATTTTACAATATCATAATGGTGTAATAATTATTTAATGAGGTGCAGGATGCAACTAAACAAAAACTCTAGTTGATTAACATTACCTCATCTTCGGGTATCCTACTTATATTTGCACCAAAACCCATCCTAATTTGGATTTATATCCTAAATAAGGCTTCTGGTATTAGATAAGTAATGTTGGGATGTTATTTGGGAAGCTATTTTCTAAAAAAAATTATGGTGTGCTGTGGAGATGGTAATTTATGGGCTTTTATAAGTGAGGTTAGTGGTTGACTTGTAAATTTTTTAAAGAAAGAATTTTAACCATGTTTTATTCATGTAAAAAAAGAAAAATAATAGACCATTATTGATATTAGAGGATATAAGATAACAATAATATCATATTATGGGTGTTTTAATTTTTTTGTTAATTTTTAATCCATATTGTTTTAGATTACCCCCAAGTAAACACATTTTTACGTTAACCACAGTAAATACAATTTACTTTTTTAGTATTCATTTTTGGAAAAATTAGTTTACCATATTAGATAAAATAAAATATTCTTATTCAAATTATGCAATCCATTTTCCAAAATTCCATTAATATAAGTGAAAATATTTTAATTTAAATTTAATCCAATAAACGTAAGGAGGAAGGGGTTTTTAATGATAAATTTCATAAAAGTTTAGAATATTTTATATCAAAATTCAATATAATGTATATTCCAATGATTTAAATTGGATTAATGGATATATAAATTTATAAATTATACCTTATAAACAATTTTTAATATAATTTAAATTTATATATAAATTAAATGAAAAGGAATTAATCAATTAAAATTTAGTATTTTCTACTATTCATTTAAAAATAAAACTCTTTAGAAAATTCCAAAAAATCCACATTAATATAATTTTCACATAATTTTTTCATAAATGATGTATATACTATAAAATTGATGTTATTAATGTAGGAATATTAATTTTATTAATGATCATAAAATAAATAAATAAAAGTGTTTATAGGAAATAGTATTTTCAAGAGATATAATGACTTTGCATAAACATTTCATCCTTTTATCAATATGATCCCTTATTATATAACCATTATATTTAATATTTAAAAATTATTTTTGAAAATACATATATCTATGTTAAATGGATAGGTCATATAGATCATATTTAAATAACTATATTAATTATATATTATGGATTTTTTGAATCTCATTCTTTTGTGTAATTAAATTTAAATAAATTTTTTTAATAGTGCACGCTTAACATGGTCATTATTGTAATGAGATATATCAAATAAATTTAATTTATTCAATAAAATTAATTCATAAAAACTTATAGTGTTTTAAATATACTAGAAAAATATAGTATAGTTGAATAAAATTCCCAATCTAGAGCCATAAAACCAATTTTTACGCAATAGTAATGTCGTAATGGATATAAATCACATGTTCACTCAGATGAAAAATGAATGACAAATTTTATAGTTCAAATTCTACTAATTAAAAAAATATATGTCTACATAGTGGAAAATGATAATAATTCTTGTGTGGCAAATTTTTCCCTTTAAGCAGGACATAAGACAATTCCATATATAAAAGATAGCATGTGTTCCTCCCACGTGAAATTTTATGCTAGAATCTTTATACATATTGAAAATCATGAAGGATTTACTATTACATTTTTAAATTATTTTTCTAGGAAATGAAAGTTATTATCTCTTCTAAAATTAATAATGAGGTATTAAAACACGATGATATTGTTTATGTACAAGGGATAAAGAAATTTTTTTCGGATATTATACAAAACATTGATAATGGGTATGAGGATACATATAGAAAGACTCATGTATTATCAACAGAATAAAAG
Source organism: Viscum album (assembly GCA_963277665.1). NCBI lineage: Eukaryota > Viridiplantae > Streptophyta > Magnoliopsida > Santalales > Viscaceae > Viscum > Viscum album. Next base: position 1,084,503,581 of record OY728151.1, read on the forward strand.
ATGGTTGAAAAGTCACTCAATGTACTAGAACAAGTGAAATCTTATTTTTTATTAGTGATCCAAATTTTACATGTTACATCAGTACAAGAAACGAGAACATGGTAAGAAAAGAGATACATGGATATCTAGTCCAAATATGTTTTGGAAATTTATTAATGCATTATATTTTAGTAGATATTATAAATATGAAAATAAATGATGAATGTGTATGTGGAACTGTTCAAAATGGAAAATATTCACAAAAATTCTCACAAGAAATTGCATTTTAAATATACAAGTCTATATGAGTTAATCAGTAACGATATTTAGGGTCCAATAGGGTAAAATTAAACCTAATTTGATCCATATTTCAATACAGTCATTTATTATTACACTCATATGATAAATTTGCTTTTTATAATGTATATGGCTGAGGTATTCAAGATGTTAAAAATGACTATAAAAATAGTAAAAATGATTTTCATATGTATATAAAGAAGTTGAGATATGAAATTGTAATGAATAAAAAATTGTTTCATATTTGTTTTATATTCCCAAAAATGTAATAAGGGATCAATATAAAACATCATATTCACCTAGAAAATGGTCTTGTAGAAAAGAAATTAGAACCATAGTAAAAATGGGTAGAACTGTGTTTGTTGAAAATAAAATTTCTAATTAATTTTATAGAAAATCCCTGTGATTTATTTACAAATTAGGAATTAATTAAATTTGAGACATTGTAAAAATAGAACAACATTTTAAATTCTTTATGTGAAAAACTATATATAGATATAATCAAATGTTTTTTTGGAATTTGATGTTACATTATATTTTTTTTATAATATGAAATGCTTGAGGAGAAATCTATTCATATTGTATTTATAGTATATCTATCAAATGGAATTTAGTATATATTCTATAATTAATGGATGAAAAATATTATTCAAATTTCATATGTTAATATTTAGGAATGTGTGAGGAAAAAATGGGAATTTATATAAACAAGTTTCAACAATTTTGAACATTGGTGTTAAAAAATATTAGAAATTATACATGATAAAGGGAGTGAAATTATAATAAAAATGTGAATACTAATTCCTGAAAATATTTTGATGATGAGTATGATATTAGTTCTATTAAAAGTCAATTTTTAAGATACTAAAAACATTTCAAAAATGAAAACTTTTTATGAAATTAATGTTAATCATATTTGACAAGAAGTTGAGTAATAGTCATTAATTAAGTATCTCTTATATCACAAGTTAAATGCTGAATAGTTGTTAAATATATAAGAAAATAATATTTATTCCAATCTAGGAATTAAGAGATAAGTAAAATTTAGAATAAAAAAACATGGGAGCTTGTTATATTTCAAAAGGGAAATAATTAATTGGAAAATGTTTCTATTTTAGAAATAAATTTTATTTGAAATGTTAATTGACAAGGAATAAGGAAAGGTTGGTTTGCAAAGAATATTCACTCCTAGAATGAATTTATTATCATGAAACTGTTTCTCTAGTTTCTTGGAATGAAACTATATTTCTTTTTGGTGACTAAACATAAGCACTAAAACATCTATCAAATGGATCAAAGTCATCGTTTCTTAATGGTGAACTTGTGGAAGAATTATATATTTAAAAACATGATGGATTGTTCATGATCATTTTGGGAGTATATTATGTAGAATCATGGATTCATTGTAAAACCTAATATAGTCTCCTAGAGATATGTACTATATAAATGATAACAACATTGGAAAAATGAGATTTTAATAAGGTGCAATTGATTGTAATTTTTATAAGAAGGATATTTTCATATGTACCATGCTAGTAATTTTTTATGTACATAAAATAAACTTTTTCCATGAAAAAAAATTATTCTTTAAGGAATACTATATAAAGATTCATGAGAGGTTTGAGATGTATTTCTTGGGTGAGAAGAATTATTATCTTGTATGATATATTTAGGATTAATCTAAAAATATCTTTATGTCCAAGGAATGATATTCTGTGGAGTTGTTGAAAAAGTTTGGACTAAATGAGTTTACTAATTTTTACACTCCTCTATCTGTTGGAAAAAAATGATTATATATGAACTAAAAGAAATGTTTGATCAAATGGAATTCCAAATTTTACCCAGTTTATTGTTTTATTAGATTTTTTCTCCAAACAAACATTTCATATGTTTTGAAATTGTCTTCTCAGAAAACAATATTACCTATGTGAATCAGAATTTCATAATGAAAAAAACATTGGGGGTATGTGAAATATATATTACAAAATGTATTTTTAAAAAGTTTAGAAATGATTTGTAAATTTTAAGTTATAGACATAGAGACTTGTCTGGTTATTGTACGGATGTGATATTAATATCAAGTGGTGTTTCATTTATTAGATATGGTATAATGATCGAGGGTAGTGTGAAACAAAACTTATGGTTATTGAGTATGGATTAATCTTTTTCCCTAATACTCATGTAGTTAAACAATTTTAATTGAAGATGAGATAAAGGAATGAATTTAGAATTTCTATTGATAAAATCCTAAGAATTAATAATGATAATCAATGTATTATTGGTCCCCCTAAACATAGAGTTTATTATTGTCACTCTATACACATTGAAATTTGATAAAACATTTTCAATGATAATGTGGATATAGTTGTCATCAAACATAATAAAATCCATAATAGAGAAGCTTAGTGATATATTTACTACAGTTATTCCCATATAATTGTTTATAGATTAAAGGCTGAAAAAAATTGTTCATCTAATACACATTTAATGATGGTTAGTAGAAATGCACCCCATCGGGGATAATTGCAATGTATTGATAATTTGGGAGAAATTGTTTCATAACACTATATCAAAGGGTAAATAATGTTCGTACTTATAGGAGGAGTGAAATATTCCATGACATTGAAGCTATAGATAATGTTGATTGGCGGAGTTTGTAATGTTGTGATTTAATGATTGAGTTAAGAATATGAGTCATTTAAATATCATTATGAATATATTATTTTCACTAATGTATGTAATTCACTCAAAATTATACAATTCCATATGGTAGTTTTTCAAGGTAAAACTCTCAAAGATAGTTTTTTGATTGGTTAATATTGAATTAATTTTGTTGATCAGTCTTTTGATGGATCATATATGTTGGTTACCATCAAATGCAAAAGTAGATATTGAAAACTCACAAATGTGAATGCCTCCACATATCTAATACCCTACGTGATCATGTTCCAATGTATGAATATTTTTCAATGTATCTAGTATTCTATAAAATAATGATCCCAGATTTTCATACATCTTGTACCAAATTTCTATTTTTCATCGTAATTTTGACCATATATTCCACTTAAAAATTGGCTTTTTTTTGTATCCATTTATAACTAATGAACTTTATTTTCTCAAAGATCAAAATTTCTCTAAGGGATTTTATTTTAAATAACCACATGTTCAAAATTCTACAAAATATAGGCCTATTTTTTCCAAAATATTTTTTCATAAATAAAATAATCCTGAAATTTTAATAATTGATCTTCAATTTAATAAAAATAACATCAAAATTTTGATTCAATTTGATTCATGTGAGATTTAAAAATGTCGTCCACTATTCAAATTTGTTAGAAATATTGAGCTTTCTATATAAAATTTTGACAGGAAAATAATTTTTTAGAAATAAATGAATAATATCTAGATGTAATAACTATAAATAAATTGTGAAAATGGATCGTTAAAATTGGGTTCCAAAACTTACATCCATCTAAATTTGAAATTTTTTTTCTGGGTTTCTAATGGATGAATATTGGAGACACTAAGTTCTTTTTAAATTAGATAATATTTTTCTGGGATGAATATTAGAGTGATCACAATAATGTTTCAATGAGAAAGGGATTATATTATTTACAATATATTAAAAAATACATTATTTTTTAATTATTCGTGATATTGATCAATGTGATTGGTTTGGGAAGATAACATGTTGAATGGAATTTTAGTAAATATATTTTAAAATAATTTTTTAGATAGAGATATTAAAAAAGAAGAACATAAAAAATTGAGGTTTTTGAAATAAGTTTTTTTAAAATTTCCTTTTATGGTGGAACAAATTGTTGGACTCGTCATTTTTCAATATTATAGAACTAATTATGCTGGGATGAATTGAATACATGTAAATGAAATTTTTTTGAGAGAACCAATGTTTGTAAATATTATAGGAGAGATAAAATTAGGTTATTAATAATATTGTTCTAGAAGTGTGAGTACACAAAGGTGAAACTAAATAAATTTTGAGTAACTGGAAATATGGTAACATTCATCTGAGTATATAGCTATAGATAAGTTCATAGTTTTTACTTTTAATTTAGAAGAAGAAAAAATAGTTTTAAAATATATATATATATATATAAATTGAGTTGTTATTTTTGAATATTTAAAAATATTGTATGTGAGAGATATATTTTTACTATTTTTGATGGAACCAAGTTTTCCCAAAGAACATTCTCATCATCTTAGCATATCTTGTATAAAGGTAGTGTGATGATAAAGCATCTAATGGTATTAAATACATACATATATAAATTATATTCCATCACTATAAGCCATTAATTAGTCCTGATTATAGTGAAGAATCTATGTTTTGATGAAGTAACCTTCCAAAAAAGGAGTATGTCAACCCGATGTGAGATAAACATAGTCAAAATCATGATTTTTTTTATAGATATAATTTTTTTAAACCTATTTCACACCCTTATAGATAAAAATTTGTATGCTTTTGTGTTTAAACTAAGTATCATTATTTCTATTATGGTTCAAAACAATCAAGAAAAGGTCTAATTTATTATAGGGAAGATGGCAGGGTCCTATAAATCACATTAAAACCCCCTTCACCTCATGTGGAAATTTTTATGTGGTTCCTACAAAATTACCATATTTAGGATGGAGTGTGATGCTCAGAAGGTTGTAGGATAGGTATTCTTTATTTTATGCACCTAAGAGTGCACCGTAAATCCTTATATATAATAAAATCCCCATAAAAATTATCTTAGTGTGTCTGGAACTACATTTGGTGATATGAAACCATCTCTTGAGTATATACCACCCCAAAAACTATGATTTTTTTTCAATTTCTATTCAAACATTACCACTTGTTTTCTAATAGTCACACCCATCATGAAAATGTATTATGTATCGTGGGGAGATGGATTCATCAAATCAATCACATCTTTAATCCACCATAACCCCATGTGGGTATTTCGATGTGGAACATAAATCATTGCCTTATGCTGGAAGGATTGTAATTATAGGAAAGAATAAGGTCAATTATTCTATATTAGGGACATATATGGGAACATCATACAACCCTAAGTATAATAGATGGTGTATTATGAACATCAAGGAGGCTATCTGAGAATGATATGAGAAAATTTCCAATTGAATTCTCAAGAAAATTTAAATTTATTTAGGGATTTTAATTCCATTTATTATTAATAAATTCTCACATCTTATAAATGAAATATAACAACTAATTTATTAAAAAAACTATAATGTTTTATTCTATCCGTCATGATGTACAGAATGGAACCTGGATTCTCAAAATATGATTAATTGATTTCTAGTATTTCCTGAGAGAGTTTGGATTTCTAAAAAATTCAGATTAAAATTTTTAGATATAATCATAAGAATCATAATGTTATGTACGTTAGTCTATAAAAAATATAAAATCCAATAAAAATTATTTTTACAATTTATATATTTTTCAAGATTTATCTTATAGAGAAGGAATATTTTTGTTCTTATTAATTTTCAAATCTGTAAATATTTAGAAGGAAATAACAATAAAAACAGATGACCCTATGTAGTAAATTTCATGATTAATGTAATTAAATTAATTTGATATTAATCCAATATACATATATAAATGTATCTTATAGAAAATTTGACACAATTTGAACTTATCTCTATAATATAGATTCCTTATTGATTAATTTTTAATTTAATTCTTAATCTTATATCATCATGGGGACATGATTAAAATTATAGTCTAATTTGATAAATATTAGATTCTTTTTCCATATTTTTTTTATTTATTCATGAAAACATGATGGTGGTAGCTGCTAGGATCTGGTAAGTAACTAAAGTCATTCAATTCATGATTGGACAAGGCATGGTGCACCATGTCACTGAAATTTGGTGATTGGGGTATGTGTGTTATTGGCCTCCCTATGATCATTTCATTATTATGATTCAATGGAAATTAAACATCTACATGACGATTCACATTCTATGGAATAAGGAAATTAGGTTCTTTAGATGCATTATATCAGAGGATTGAGAAGATTCCATGTCGCATCAGGATAATGACATTGTGGAATGATACACACACACACACATATATATATATATATGGGTCACATATATTAGACACACTAGATTAATAAATAATAGATATGGTGTAACATGGTCTCTTATGGTTCCTTATATTGTGAGGTGTTTTCTAGCTGGATAATATAAAATAGAGCAATGTGAGGAAGTTGGTTGGAGTGCATGGGGTGTGCTACATAGAACACACTTGATAGCCAAATATTTAAGTAATGCATAATGGTTAATGGAAAGGGTAATGGAAATGGGAAATCATGTTGGACCCAACTCAACATCCAAGACTAAATATAACATAGTTTCTATCATTTTAGATAATTTAATAGATTAATTATGTTGAAGATGTTTAATTAAATGTGAAATATTATTATTATAAAATAATAATAATTTGATCATGGTTAATTCATTGATTTAGTGAAAAAACCTGATTTTAACTAATAATTGGGATTGAAAAAATCATAAACATTATTAAAAGAGGAATATAAAGTGTTAATTCAATTTTTATTATTTTCTAAATAAATATATATTATTATTGAATAATATTATTGTATCAAGTGATATTATGATGGATATTAATGAAGAATCTAGATTAAGTTATATAGAATTTTTTATATTCAACGATGAAATGGATTTATCTATGTATAGATTCAGGAAATTTGATATATAAATAATTCAATATTAAAATAAATCATCAATCTATTTTGTGATTCATCATTTGTAATTCGTTCAACACAGAATAATTTAAATAAAAATAATTGTACACTACTAGATTTATAAATTTATTTTATGACAGTATAATTGGTAAGCATAATGAAATTAATAAAATAGGTTCATGGAAGAAAAATTATTTAGATGAGAATTATTAATTTTAAATAATTTAAATATGTGGTAATAAAAAATTATATATAATATTAAATCATTCAAGAACTAGTGAGTTATTTAGAAATGTTATTAGCATTAATGCTCGAAAAATTTTCATGGATGGAATAATGTGATAATTTATATCATGTGGTAGAATTATAATTTAATTAACTAACAAATTTAGGAAAAGTTCATAAAATTTAATAGATAAAATTTTAATTATTTTTAATTTCATTAAAGTAGAATAAGTGTTAATATATCACTATCAATTAATTACACCCCCACATTCTTATAAAACTCCATCATTGAAGATGGTATACATCCCCAAGGAATTTTTTATCCAGAATGGATTGATAATGATGGATATCATCATAAATATTAAATTATTGATCTGGGGAATATTTACAACATTTATTAAGACAAATTTATTTGGTTTTTTAAAATATAGTGATATACTTACACTTACTTTTGATGACACGAGCATGGTTTTCCATGTAAAGAGTAATGTATTATATATGGTGATGAATATATCTTTATAATTCATAAAATATATATATTAATGAATTATTACTATCTTCATATCGGATTGGGAATTAGGGTTTCATTATTTGGGATATATTAGCTATATTTTTTCATAGAATTTTGATTATGATTGATATAAGAACACTTATACTATGATTGAGGTTATTATTATTTGTTCTTATATGTGATATAGTGAATGATTTATAAATATTGATTCTAAATAGATAATGTTGTGATATTATCAATTCCCACACTTTAATACATATAGATTATGATGGCATGTGTATTTTCCTTCTCAACTATAAAATAGAGTACATACAGTCCTTGAGATATATTTTTTTATACCATAACACACCCACTAATATGGGATGAGTTCATTCAAATGCTTTGGGAATATGGTTAGAGATAATTAATTCCTCTATATCATTAATGTCTGATCGATATAGAAGAATAGTTCTCATTAAATCTATGATGCGTGGACACATTGGATTAGTTCGGTTATGATGGTTAATTTTTCTATGATACTTGAATGAGAATATACTGGTTGATAATTTATATGAGTGGTGAAACTTCATCCCATACCCAAATATAGGGATGGGGTAAATGACATTTAAAAAAATATTATCCTCCCTTTTACCCATAGTTCTTAGTCCATAGATGACAAGTTTATAGATACATCACTTAATATGTGTTTTCCACATAGTATTAGAGTTTATATCTTTATCTCAAAAGATTTTTATTCCTTCTTTTATTGGGTCAAATATGCACTTCTATATTTTTAGATTTGTACTTCCACAAATAAATCATGGATAGATAGACATGTGTTTTTCATCTTGTATATCTATGATTGGTAGATATGTGTATTCCCAAAAATATGTCATATTTTTTTTCATCTATGGTGAATTAACATGTGTGTAATTTATAATGGGTTTTGTGATCATTTTATATTTTATGATACAGTACAACTGTAATAATAGTTATTATTAGTTAATGGTGGAATTAAAAAATGATTACACTAATAACTTTTGATTTAGAATTATATCTCTATTATTGATGATTTTAGATATGTCAGTTGTATAACCATTTCATTTATAATCATGTTTGTTGAAAGTGGAATTTTCTTTATATTTTTCTACCGTATGGGATGATCATAATATGTTTTTGATATATTCACCCTTTCATGATAATATTCATGTTTTTCAACATCTATCCAAATAGATAATCATATGTTTAGGATTATTTACCACATATTCTAGTCATTGAAATATATGTAGATTTTTTTGAGAGAATATCACTATGGTGGCCACCATCCAACCAATATCTATAACGATGTCACACATAAGGATGTGTAAAGTGTATTCAATGTTTTATATTTACATGATGATTAAATTTTTTAGTTCATATAATACCCTAGTGGTTTATATTTTTTCAATCTCATTAGATTATGATTTTTTATGTTTGTATATTAATGTTATTTACTATTTAGATTAAATTAAATGTTGGAATGGTTGATGTTGGTGTGTGATAGTATTTGACATTTTTTCCATAGGTACAACCTCTTGGGATTCTGTTGGTACCTCAATCTAGGACGCTGGCCCCTATCCTAGTGGTGGATGTCTTAGAGAGGTAACATAACAATGATTTGGGAGATGATATATAAGTATCAGAACATAGGATGGAGTATATAAATGGAACATGAATGGATTTTGATGGGATAGTTTAGACTCAGTCTTAAAAGATATATCAATAACTTTTGATTAGAGTAGTGGAACTTTTAAAGGATGATATGGATATCATATTTCAAGGAAATACTATTATTGATGATAGATTACTAAAATCTTTTTTATGTGAGCTATTCATTAAAAGGGTTTCATCTATTATATATATTGAGAAAATAATTTTTATCATTTAGTGATTTAGATAATTATGTCCAAAGATTGGTTATTAGGGCTTTAGAGGTGAGAGATCTCTCTACCTTCACATCAATTAGTATGAGATCGAGATTGAGATATTATTTGGTAGGTAGTTGGAAAGGGTTTCTAGGTTAAGGATATTCCACGATGCCTTTTTTTCTATGATGGAAGATTATATGGATATAATAGATGATATTTTATGGCATAAATTTGAATAAATAATTTAAAATAATATCATAAGAATATAATAGTTTTACTGTAACACATTGATATTGATTCCTTATTAAATGAGACAATAGTTCATTAATGTTTTGGAAAAATTTATATTTTGTTGTATTAGATGATTAAAACATTAAATTCATCAAATTTTTTAGCAATTTTAAACTGCATAATCATATAAATGAATTCAAGAATTATACTACTATAAATTAACCAATAAGATTTCAATTTGTGGGTTTTTTATCTTGTTGGATATTTTGTGGTCATACTAGTGCGATAGATGCATTGTGGGACTTAGGTACACTAAAGTAGTAACAAAACAGATTATGATTAATTGTTTAAATAGAATTCATTATAACATATTTTTTACATATAAAATGATTTTTGGGGAATTAAATAGTTCATGCATTCATAGATTCTATATGAGGGTACTCTATATAGAGATGTACTGTGAAGTGGCCAATTATAACTTGTTTTTTTTATTTAGATATATGTAAATTTTTTTAATTCACTATGTTTGTTAATGTGAATATAGTAAATTTTTTTATAGTAAGACTTATTAGGGATTCTCTTGTGACCCTATTCTCATGCTCTAGTAGGGTTTTATACAAAAATGTGTATAATACTTCCAAATTTTACATAGTAGCATGGCTCCCAAAAAATCTATTCAATCAGAAAACCCCAATTACACACTATTGGGACTAATAAAAACACATTCATTATTAATTTTAGAGGATATAGGGTGAGATAATCCTATCATTATTTTCAAAAAATTAATATATATGAAAAAAATATCAAATAATAATAAATCTCATAATTTAAATAATGGATGGATTAGTATTTTGTGAAAATGGTAGATAGAAAACATATATTAAAAACATGTGAATATTTTTCCATGATCAAACCATACTAGAATCCCCTCTAAAAATCACATTGGTTATAGTAGTCTTCATATCATAGGGAATCAAAACATATAAAATGGTTGATCCCAAATTCCTAGTGAGTGAAAAATTCTTCAACATTCGATCAATGGTTATATCATAAGCATTAGGGTAAAATTTATTTGTAAAATGTCTTATTAAAAGAAAATAATTTTTTTTTTGTTTTTCATTAGTCATGATAAGAATCCATGTAATATCAAAATATAAATCATATACCCTGATATAAGAGTACGAAAACATGCGATAATAAATATGGTCCATGGAGAATAATAATAGGATCAAATATATGGAATATCATAAAAATAAATCATAATAGGAAACTATGGAACTATCATAGGAATATAAATTGTAAAATAATAGAACAAGAATCACTATATGATTATTAAAACCTTGTGGAGTAGGAATCAAAAACTAATTCTCATAGTAGAGCAGGAATCACAAACTAGTTACCATAAACACAATGGAGCACGAATCACCACCCAATTCCTATAAACATTGTGGTTTTGGAAACCCCACCTGATTCCCATTAATATAGAAGATTTTTAATTTTTACTTGATTCCTATATATATATATATTAATAGGAATACTTAATTGATTCAAATAAATATAACGTAGGTGGAATCTCTTTCTAATTCGAATAGTAGAGATAGTATCAATAATCATTTCACATAATCATATCATGGTATATGAGTCCATAACCAATGCACTGGATTGCGATATATGACCCCTAAATCCACATAATAATCACCTATAAATATACCTGGAATTATTATATGAAAACATTCATACATGAATTATATAATAATTATCCTATGTTAAAGAGATGTTTATCATTTAAATAATATCATAGATCATTGAATAATACACCTTGAAAATAAACATGGATGATGGATTAAAAATATACCCAGTGTAACAAAATGAGAATTAATTGTGTTTTCATACATGAAATATGAATTTCTAATATACACGGTAAAATCAATTTAAAAATAATAACAAAAACCCTTTATGAATTCATTGAAATTTCCTTGAAATTGTTTTCCTTAAAATAAAATACTTGAGCATGATTTTTTTTTTCAAAATATTCATTTAAAACCAAAATAGGGTTTCTAGAAATCCAATTTTATAAAATAATGATACTTTTATAACTTTCATTGTGAAAATATAAAGTTACATAAAAAATTATTTCCTGAAGAAAAACCCTTTAAGTCACTTTTTCTAATCAATTATTAAATTTAAAACAATATTGACATTAAAAATATATTAGATTGTTTCAATTAATTTTTTAAAATTATAATGAGTTAAAATCATTTAGAGAAACTTTTTTAAACACTTAATGAACGCTTCATAATGATTAATTATCTTATGTTGTAAGATACAATAATGTATTTTTACAAAAAAAAATCCATAGTCATAAAAGATAAAGTTATAACAGACATAAAAATTACATATTTCAAAATAGTAGAATTAAAATTACTATTGAATAAATTATTTTGTTGGAAGAAAAAAATCTTGTAAGGAATAATTTTAATAATAAGTATTACAACACAATGAAATGAGATGAGTTAGTATAAATATCTACAACATAAATTCAATTTTAGTTGAAATCCATTCAAATAAATTATAGTATATGGTTCTAAAACCCCAATGAATTTAATTAACTTTTGAAAATACATTCAGTAGTTATAAATAACATCTTATTAAAGATACCATGGTCCAGAATATGAAATATATATCGGAAATTAAATTTGATTCAAATAACCCCTTACATTATTTACTGACCTCCAATGAAGTACATGAATATAACACATAAAAAATTAAAATCATAATCACCTATTATCAAAATTTATTAATATGTACTACTATTTTTTAAAATTAATCTCTAGTTGTTCTCTATATGTATATTATTTAGTTATTTTCATTTTTAATATTAGTTTGAGTGGTTTTGATCGTTTTGGACTAGTTTCATAATAGCATTGTTATTCTCCATTATTATCCAAAATTTCGCCAATATATTATTATAAAAGGAACATTACATTATTATTTATTTTATTTTTTTGATATATAATTTGATTCTAAGAGATTTTTAGTTATGGTTCTTTTATAATAAATTGGCGACCAGCATTTTTTAGTGATTCTTAACAAATAAACTATGTTATCTTATTTATTGAAATAAATATAAAAGTTACCATTACGGAACTAATATAAAATTATTATTTATTTATGCGTATAATATTCCATCATATATTATTGTATCATATTCATGAATGATATTATATTGTTTCACTATTCATGTTGATGGTTAGACCGACACAAACATTGACATACCATAATTAATGAATGGGTATGGTTATGAAAGTGTTTTTTTTGGAATAATACCATTTTAAAGATGAATAATTCTATTATTTAGTCATATATAAGGTTGAGTCATATTCTAATTATGATTAATATTAGTGAAATCATTTTGATGAAAAATGAGATATGTTAATTTGTAGAGGTGGTAGTCTTCATAGTGTATAGTTAATGGTTTCACTTATCAATGATTAAGTGGAAAAATAGAGGGATTATAATTTTCACTTAATAGTAATATTATATTTTAAATACAAAATTTATCATTAATTTAATTACATAAAAATATTAAATAATGATGATTTTGAAAAACAAATGGTGTCACATTGTAGCTGCAGTAACCCGTACAAACACATGGCCGACATTATCTTTTTTTATAAGTTGTATGGAGGGAATAAATAATTATTATTCCATTAATATAACAACACTTAATTATATTAATAATACTAATTTCATTATATTACTATGTTCATGATAGTTTATTATGATAAAAATTAAGAATAAATAGTTTCAGATTACGTAATACTCACATTGGTGCCCTAAAATTTCTCATGAAATTATTCTTCAAAATAAAGTGATAAGGATATGTAATTAATCACATATTCTTATGAATTTTATGAATTATTATATGAGGATAAAAATTATATCGTATAAGGTTTAAATTCAAGGTAATGAGGGTGGAATGAAAGGGTATAATATTTCACATTTTATAAGTGATGAAAAAAGCACTTTTCTGACCAACTAATATTTTTTTTTGAAAAATGAATGCCATTATTTTGTGTTAATGGTACTAGGAGTGATAAATAATGTGTTTTGGATGTTATATAGGGTATATAATGGCTCACCCACTCATTTATTTCCCATTTTTAGTAAATTTCAATAATTTTGCTTCTTTGTTTTTACATTTTTTCTATTTCTGTTTTTTCCATTGTAAATATTTGTACCTTTATAGTTTATATTCATTAAAAAATATATTGTAATCCTTATAATTAAATTTTTAGTTTATAATATGACTTTTATGATCTATATAGTGTATGATAATTTCTAAATAAGAGAAAATGGACCTTTAAATAATAAAATTTAATACATTGAAATAAAACTTTCTGGGGAAAATGATATTTCCATCATTAAATGTTATTAATCACATTTAGTATTTAAGAAAAATTTAATAAGACATATTATATTTACATATAATATTAAACATTATATTTAATTAATTTTAGAGAAGGTATTAATTGATTTTTTATGAAAAAAATTAAAAATATTAATACCTCAGTTCTTTGAAGGTAAAACTTTTACTATTATTATGGTAATTAACATTAATCAAAGTGATCATAATTTTATGGATAAACTTGTAATTTAAAAGATTACATATTATAATCATGATGATATATAATATAATATAATTATTTTTAGATATAATTTCAACATTTAATGAAATCAAAATTTTAATATAAGTGAATGAAAACATAGTTTTTACATTAAAATATTATTTTAATTCCGTAAAAAATAAATATAGATTTTATAAATTTAATATTATATTTTTAAATTATTTGCTTCATCTTAAATATATATCTATATATTCATATAAAAAATTTTAAAATCATGAAAGTAATTATTGTTTTATGATAATATATTAAAAGTGATTGTACAAGGAAAATGGTTTTTTTACTATTCTAATAAATATCATTTATTTTTGAAACATATTAAAAATTCACCACATGATAGTTTTAAAGTGCAGAATTTATAAAATTGTATAATTTATTTAATTAGAAATATGAAATATTCCTATTTATCTTTTAAATGAAATATAATTATAAATGAAGAAAAAAATATTTTATTGAAAATGATATTTTTACAACTTTCAGTGTTTTTAATTACATTATTTATTCATTGTCTATTTCATAAAAATATTATACATTTACTTGATGTTTTACTAATCAAAATTTTTTATAAAAATAAATATGTAATATTTTGATTTAGGTCTATGTTTAATGTGCAATAAGCTATGAAGCATAGTATTTATTTATAAATAGTAAATTTCAAATTTGTGGGAAATATATTCTACCCACTTAAATTAATTTTTTCATGGATGTTTTTCTAATTACATAACATTGAAACTTTATAATGTTATCTATGAAATTAAAATCACCCATGATATAATTTCAATAGTTAAATTAACAAACATTGAAAATATATCTTTTCAACCAAAACATGTTAAACTTAATATTGAGTTTTCTAAAATCATTTATCCTAAACACCCCTTAGGAGTCTGTATCATAACTCCTAAAATATAATTAATTTTCATAGAGAGGTTATTTTCAACCTTTAACTGATATATGATCATTGGTTGTTTTGAAATAAGAAATTATAATACCTTATTTTATTGAATAATATGGATTCTAGATGGAGATGTCTAATAGATGTCCCAAAGAACATTGAATTCATCTATATGAGTAATAATAGGAAATTCTGAATTCATATTCTATAAACCTTATCCAAGGATCCATTAAAATTATTTGATATTATAAAATCATTCAAGTATTGATTTTATTACCTTAGAATACTTTATAGGCCTACTGGAGTGCCTAAACAATGATTCAGATTATATAATAAAAATACTGTAGTGGAGGTTGGGTGGACATTGCAACCATCCTCTTAATGAAATAAATTTGGAATTAAGGGAAACATATGCTTTATCTTGTTTCCATGGATTATAATATTTTTCATTTTTATTATCTTTTTTATCTATTTGGTTGGAGAATAATTTTTCATAATGCCATATACTCAAACATTTGACACTTTGAACATTCTTTACCATATATTCATTAATTGGTATCTTTACACCAGCTCTATAATCAAGATCTATAAGGGAAATCATTTCAAACATAAGACACTTTATTATTCCTCTAATGAATAATAGCAGGTTCGTATTCCAATAATTTTATCATGTATGAAGTTGAATCTTATTTCCTTCTTTATCATCATAACTTTATCTTCTTTAAATCATCAACATTATCTTCATTTTTCTGCTTTTTTTTGAAAGACTTAGTTTTGACTCATAACATGAGATAATTGGGAGATCATAAGCACAATATTTTCTTGAATGTTTTATCCCATTTAGTTACTCAATATAAATATTATTTTTCCCCATAATATACATTATTAACATAGATTCTACCACCTTGAACTATTTCTAAAACCAAAAGTAGGTAATTGTGAATGATGAATATTCCATAGTATAAGAGAATTATTGTAAGATAATAACATAGAATATTATACCTAAGTTTTTTTAAATGTTTTAAATTATTACAAGGGATTACAGTTCAACCAATATTACTCTCAATTCATTCATGGTTTCTTTAGGTTGGGGTCTCCCATAGTATTTATCTCAATTCCGTTACATGATATATCTTTGATAATTGTTATTAATAATAATGTTTTTAACCAAAGAATATCATCCCCCCAAAATAGTATCTACAAATTTTTAAAGAATTATGCCCACTAATCATATACCATATTTAAGATTTAGTTAATTCTAAGAAAACATTTCTATTGTCATCACCCACAAGTGCATATGTGCCACAAACATATCTACATTCTAATATTTGTATAGATATTTAATTCCATGGAAAACCACATAATCTATACATAAATAAAACGTCAATATTTTTATCCAATACATAGTTCTACCCATTAGAATTATATCTATTTTTTCACAAAATTTCTCTTACCATAATCCAAAAATGGATAAAAAATACAATAAATAACTAAAACCATCTATGATACAAAATAATGCACCCAAACCAATATTCCTTGTTTCAGAGGTAAAAAATTTCTTTGAATACTTTCTTTGATAAAAAGTGAGGTGAAAGTATATTTATTTTACAATATTCACATTCTATAAACATTTAAATTCAAAATGTGTCTCATAATATTATTAATAGAATGTTTGGTGTCTTTAATTACTATATACATAGGGAAATTATTAAAGAAACATTTCATAATTTATCTATAAGACAGTCGTACAAGACTCCATTATAGAGAAGATATAGTTGATAATCATCTCCAAAACCAGGGGAATGAAAACATAATAATGGGTTGATCTCAAATTTTCAATAAGGGGAAAACTCATCAACAAGATATCAAAGGTTTGATAATAAGAATTGGAGGAAAACATAATATAGGATATATATAATTTTAAAAATAATTTATAATAATAATAATTGTTCATAATCCATGATAACATGACACATAATATAATAAGAGAAAATAAATTCCATGGAAGAAGAGTGTAGAAACATGAGATGATAAACAAGATCTATATAACATAATAATATTCATAAGTATGTGGATTGTTATGGAAATGAAGAATAATAATAAAATTTTAAACAAACATTGGTATAAATATAATAAAATAATGGATTATGAATAACTATGTGATTCCCATAACATAGTGAGCTAACATCACAGACTGATTCCCATAATATATCATAGGTCATGTAATGACAAATATTTTAATTAATGAAAATTCCACTTTATCTAATTAAATGTCTTATTATGGTTATATAAAATTTGAACATCATTGGTTTTATGTTTTTGTATTTTAAAATACCATTAATAATTGTGACTGCTGCAAATATAGCCATTGAACAGTGATCACATGATTATTATAAATATCGGGCTTTGACTAATCCAATTTACTTAGACAAAGGACGTGATGGACTCACCTAGTAGACTTGCCCCATAAGAAGCCCATTTTTTGAATCTCTGAAAAGATTTGGTGTCATTGGGCTTCACTCTTGACCAAGACCAAGCTAATCTTGAAAACATTAATCTTGAGTGGAACCCACTACAGGAGAAGTGGTAGTTGATAGATATTACCACCGAGTGATGTTATTAGAGCCACTCCAAGAGTCTATCTCCATCACACACCTTACCCTTATGTCTTATGAAGCTATCAAAAGGGATTATGTAATAAGACCCCAACACTATGATTATGTATATTATTTTTTATAAATAATGTTCATTCATTTTATTATTGTTACTTTGTAAATAGTTTTTAATGAAAAAATAGTATTTTTTTAGTTAATATTCAACTAAGAAATCTATTTTGATAAATTAATGGATTTTGTAGTTAAATAATATTTTAATAAAATGTTATTAATAAAGTATTTGTTATTAAATATAAATGATCGTACAATTTGTTATGAATATAATTGTAATTTTTTTAAGGTTTGAAAGCTGTTTTTGTCAAAACCCGTGAATTTCCGATAAACGCTGATTTTTTATTTTAAAAGTAAAATTCACATATTTAGAAAATTATTTAGATAAAATTATTATTATTTTTGGAATCATAATGTCAAAATTATCCAATGGTTAATTTTTCATAATTTTTTGAGATGGTCGAATTTTTAGATAAAAATAAAATACTTTTTAAATATATAATGTGTTTTATGACATCATAATGACCCAATAGTGATGTAATAAAATACTATAAACCTTAGGTTCCGAAAATATATGTTTTACCATTAAAATAATGTGATTTTAGATTTTTTTGATTTACTTTAAAAAGATTTAGTGGACCCTCCAAGACTTATAAAACATTTTATCTTTTTAAATTATTTTCCATGAGAGTGTGACTCACCTCCATATAAGCAACCCTGTTTTTTATGATGTTCGGCCATTTAACTTATAAAATATTGTTTTACAATGCCCTTTGGAAAGAAATGGGAAAGAATCATGGGGAGGTTTGTGTTTTTGAATAATTTAATATGAGGGGTCCCAAACCAAAATAATAATGAATTCTCTTTCCTTTCCTATATAAACCCACCCAAGCTCCCACTTACTCTTTAATAAAAGCATTTTTAGTTTGACCAACCCTATAAATCTTCTCTCTATAATTCTCACATGGTGCCCCAAGCTCCCAAGAATCTTCTCTCAAGCCTCTCCCAAACTTTTTGGATCACAATTCCAAGTAAGGGATTTCTTCCTTTCTCATTTTTGTCCATTTTTTAGTGATTTTATGCCCTTTTTTTCAATTAAAAATGTTGGGGTATGAATTTTCACCTCCCCAATACATCCCAATTTATTTATGGGTGATGGGATACCCATTTCACTCTCATTAATGCCACCCATATACACCTGTTACCATGCCAAAATTGTGTGGTGGATTTTTCTCTCCTCTTTTACAACCATGTAATTATTTTGTATTATGCATCTAAATTCCATTCATTTTTTGGTAAATGTATCTATATTACCCCCTTACTGTCCTTTTCATGTAAATATAATAAGTCCCTCATTTTTCTCTCATCATACATTTTCGTGAATCCTTATCTCACACCATTATGCTGCTAATATTGCACTTCGTTTTTCCAAGACAAGATCATTATGTAGTGAATACCATACCCATGTCCTTATTAAGGGTATTCACATTTATGAACATATACATATTGAATGATACGTTAATATATTTATTCAACATTACGTAATTGTGGAATAATTTATGGTGTTAATTGATTCCATGTTATATGATCCATGTGGCACACTTATGAATGAAATGAAATGATAATGAAGGGTGCACACTGATAGTGCTATAACGCATTAGGTAAAGTATAGTGTCATGATACGTCATGTGCAATGAGTTTTGACTCATTATAATTATGGTTCAATGAGGGTTTTCTATTTCTTCATGTGCAATGGTTGTTTACTCATGCTCCATGTGTGATGAGCCTTGGCTCATGCTAATTCCATGTTAATTGTTTTTTCCACATTTCCATTTTATGATTATCATGATTTATCATGCCGTTATGTTCATGTTTATCTTGTGCTCCATTTATATTCCTATTGTCTAAAATTTATTTCATTCCTCATGTTATTCCAGGTTTATTTCCTTATTGGGCTTTATAGGTCATCTTTTTCTTATACATGTCCTCAGGTTATCCCATGAAATGCTAAGTACAAGGGAATGTATTGGTCGTGTAAAAGATATTTTCAATAAAGATGTTTTATTTCATGTTTTTAGTTGTTATGTAATGATCCTAAGCCCCAAAGACACTAGTACTCTTGGTCTTCTATGATTTATCAAGTGAATTTTTTGTAGTAAATCGGGTTTTAGTGTGTAACAAAGAGTAGGGTTGTCATATAGTTGGTCTCAAAAGATAGGTTTTGTTATTTTTTAGATTAGGATTAGAAAACCATGGCAAAGCCTTATAGGCAAGAATAAGTACAATATACACATCGCTATGTTTTTGGGATCATTGAGTAATTTGTTTATGAAGCAAATAAACCCATGTTTGGATACATGCAGGTAGAGGTAGCGATGGAACAGATGTACCTAGGGGTGAAAACCCTGAAAAGGAGTTTCAGGCTTGACCTGGGGTATCCTAGTACATGACAATAGGCCTTGTTTCACTCCTGGTTATGAAACACCTAGGGGATGTGAATTGGTAAATTCATAGGCTTACTATGAACCATTACTAAGGGAATAAAAAATCCCTTAATAATATTTGCTATAATGTAGATCATGAATAACATATATTAGTTCCTATAGATTCATAAGACTAGGAAATAAATGATATTTATAATTTATATGTTTTTGGATTACCCTTTATGTGTTACCCCTACCATTTCTTTTATTCCAGCCAATGGCCATTAATAGGAGGACTCCAGATAACAACTGTTGTGAAGACCAATGTGATGATTTCTCTAATGAGATTCCCAATCCGATGGAAGCACGAATTACGAACTTTGTCACGATACTCTCTCAGTTAGCTCAAGAATTTAATAGAAACATGGTTCAATAGGATATTTTAACCCCCCCTAAAAAAAGAACAAGCCACTATCGAGAGCTACATGATGCAAAGTCCTCTTACTTTTAATGGATCATCTAGTCCCTCAATCAACGAACAATGGATCAAATCCTTTGAAATGATATTATCTATTCTTCAATGATCTAAACAAGAGAAGGTTCTTCTGGATTCTTATCGTATAGAGGGTGATGTTGATCAATGGTGGAAATTGATCTACAATATGAAGCATGAAGAGGAGATCGAGGGGTTGGAATGGAAGGATTTTCAGAAAATATTTTTTGATACATATATTACATGCACCATCCAACAAAATATGGAAAGGGACATACTTGCCCTAAAAAACGATGAATCTGTCATAGCGTATGAGGAAAAATTCACAAGGCTTGCACGATATGACTCTAGCTTTGTCATTACCCCAGAATACATGGTGGAATGCTTCTTTGGTGGGATGAAACATGGTCTACGGAAATCCATTTGATCCATGACTTTTACAGCTATGAAGAAATTGTCTGATGTTCCCTCAAGGTAGAAATGGAGATCAATGAATCTCTGGGGTATCATGGGGATATTAAGCCTAAGATAGACTTCAATTCTGGTAGTCTGATGGATAAATCCAATGGTTCTAAGAAAATCCAACACCCCACACACCAAAGGTGTGGAATGAAGCACATAGTAAATTTCCTAAATGGGACAAGGAAATCTTTTAGGTGTAGAAGTGAAGGGAACCTATCCATTAACTGCTAACGAGAAAAACCCACGGTTGTGATAGAAGAGAAGAATGATATATTCGACTCTCAACTCGTTGTTCATTGCTTCAACTATAAATAACTATGGAATCATGAAAATCAGTGCCATAAGACAAGGGTTTTTTGAGGCAACAAACATCCTCTAAGGTAGAAAGGATGAGCTTTTTCCATTGCTACTGCCGAAGTGAACCCCGACAACGAAGTGGTGAAAAGTACTGTTGTTATTTATTCAAGAATAGAAAATGTACTTTTTCATTTAGGTTATATGCATACTTTTATATCCTGAATGTTTAGTAGAACAATCCCAACCCCACCAAAAATCATGGAAGTAACGATGATGGTGAGTACGGTAAATGGCGAAATTATTGCATCCCATGAATATAACTCCTCCCATGTTATAACTGGTGGATTGACCTTCCCGGAGAACCTCATCATACTCTCTCTAGTGGAATTTTATGCAATTATTTCCATGTATTAGATTTCCCTATATGGCGCCATCATAAGTTGTCGTGAGAGGGAAATCAATATACATATGTAGAATCAACCCCCCCCGGTTCTGTTCAAGTGCAAGGAGGAAGATGAATATTATTTAGCTCCATCATATCAAGTGTGGATATTACTACACTATGAGCACACGTATCAATCTCATATGATTTAGTATAATGAGGAAACAATCCTTGAAGACATTCCAATTGTGAAGAAACTTGTTGAAGTGTTTCCCAAGGAATTTTTCGGTTTTCCTCCTCAGAAATGTTGAATTCTTAATTATACTTATACCTGGGGAGTTTCCAATATCAAGGAATCCATATAGAATTGTGTTTGTAGATCATGAGGAGCTAAATAAAAAACTATAGGAGAATTTGGATTAAGGGATTATACACCCACGTGATTCACCATGGGGTGCACCAGTCATCTTCGTCAAGAAGTAGGATGGGTCAATGTGCCTTTCCATCTATTATTCTAAGGTTAACAAAATCATTCTAAAGAACAAGTATCCCCTCCCATAAATTTATGAATTTCTCAATCATCTGTGTGGAGAAAAATACTTTTCCATGGTAGATTTTCGGTCCAGATATTATCAAGTAATGGTTAAGAAAGAAGATATCCCCAAGACTTCTTTTCATACAAGATTCAGGCACTATGAGTTCATAATAATGAATTTCAGACTAATTCTAAAGAAATAATCATGGACTTGATGAATAGAGTCTTTAGAGATTACATCAACAAATTTGTTGTAGTCTTTATAGATTATAATCAAATATACTCTAAAACCTAGGAGGTTCATAAGGAGAATCTAATAACAATACTAGAAACCTTGTGAAAGGAGAAGGTATATGAAAAGTACAACATGTGAGAGTTCTGGTTGAATAAGGTCTCATTCTTGGGTGATATCATCACAAGCAATGGCATATCTATGGATCCCTTCAAGATAGCTGCAATTGAGGGATGGTTGAGACCAACATTGATAATGGATATCTGTAACTTCATGGGGTTATCTAGATATTATCAATAATTTGTGAGAAATGTCTCATGATTTCCAACCCTCTTACCATGATAGCTCAGAAGGGTGTAATGTTTTCTTGGAGTGACGAATGAGAATAAGGCTTCAAGGAGTTGAAAATGAGGCTTATCACTACACAAGTGCACACATTACACACAAGTGGATAACATTTTTTGGTATTTAGTGATACTTAGAAGAAGGGCATGGGCTATGTGTTGATGAAAAATGACAAATTCATTGCTTACGCTTCAAGGAAATTGAATTTTCATGAGCACAATTATCTAAAACATGATTTGGAGTAGGATGTGTTGACCTTCTCTTTAAAAATTTAGCGGCATTATCTGTAACACCCCAGGTAAATAAAGAATATGAAATTTTATTATTTATCCCTATTTGTGAATCAAATATTAATATTACTTTAAAGGGGATGCTATTCTCAATGGCGTACCCAATACGCAACAACGAGTTTCTTGGGAATCTTACGTTGCACACTAATAATAAAATAATATTATTTTAAATGGTAGTTAACATGTAGTCGTTGTATTGGCAGTAATGGATAGAAATAACTAAAATATGATTAGATATGTTTTTTAAATGTTTTTACATTTATCCAAAGGCTTAAAATATGGAAAGAATTCAATTTTAGGCTTTTATACCCTAATTTTCACTAAAGGTTCACTTATCGCCTTTTGATGGAGAACTGTCATCAAATATAGTTTTGATCACTCTTATAAATTCTTTTGGACCAAATAAAACTCTTCTTTAGAATCAGGAAATCAAATTTTACTTTGTGTAAATTTTTGGTATTTTTCCGATAATGTTCATTTTTTTAATGAATAGTGTAAAATGTTGTATTTTAATTCAAAACCTCTTTTTAAACTAATTTATTTATATGATTATATTATCATTTGAATTGGTTTTAAAGTGAAAATAGAAAATATTTTTACCATTAAATCCAATAGTGTTCGTTGGAATTAATTTCACTTTGAAATCAGAGTTAAACTAGTGTCAATCTTTTGACACTTATTGTTTCATAAAAACACGCTATTTACTCTGACAGCGGGAATTAATTATTAAATTAATTAATGTGACTTATATGTTTTGAATTTTGTAAAATAGAATTCATTTTTGAATTCGGAATATCAAATATTTCTTAGGGTGAATTTTTGGGATTTTTCTGAAAAACATCAATTTTTTTATGAATAGTGAAACCACTAAGTGGTACTTATAAAAGCTGATTTTTTGTTTAAATGAAATTTTACCACTTCTGTGTTTTTAATTTCCAAAATCCGACATACATGGTTGTTATTAAGAAGTAAAATGTGGTTCAATGGGATAAAAATAATTTTTTGGTGAATAGTAACTTATTAAGTTTTTAATCGCGATTAGAGGTAATTAATGTAGTTTAAGGTAAAAATAATGTTTTAATTGTATGAAATGAACATGACACATGTCCTAACCTCCTTGGATGTGTCATTTCCAACCAGGAAAATCCATGGGTCAACTTGGGGACCCCATGGAGCCACATTGGTTGGGAAATGACATAAATAACTTTTTATTTAATGTTAAAGTAAAAATGACACACACATGAGATGTTTTACTAAAAAAAATTTTACATGGTGTTATAAAAATCAGATTTTTGACTATAAATATTCATTGGAAAGATAAAAATATTTCCTACATTATTGTAATTTTTTTTAAATTTTTTAGACATTAAATAAAATAAATTATTTATGACATCATGATGATGCAGTGATGACCTCATTATTTGACGATTTAAATAAAATGGAACGATAATTTAAAATCTAATACCTACACATGGAAAAAACCTATTGTATGAGTGGATTTCGAACCCTTATCACCTTATCCTCGAAACACATCAATGTGGGACCTATTAAATCCGAATACCATTTTCAAATAAAGTAAAATTTGCTTACTTTCCAAGAGTGGCCCTCCTCTCATCTTATAAAAGGCCCCCACCTCTACCTCTTTTCCCACACTCCCAAAGCATTTTTCTCGGCCAACGCCTGCCCATTTTGTCTCTACACTTCCCTCTCCTACTCATTGAAGCGTCACTGTGGGTAGAATTCTTCCCAAGGAAGCCTTTGAGATCAAACCAAAGGGAGTTACCCGATTTTAAGGTAATGTCTTCACTTGAGTCCTTTTGTTTTATTTTGCCTCTCCAACCCCCTAAAATTTTTTATTCATTTCTTTTGTAAAAAATACAGTATCTTCAATATACTAGGATGTTGTTATAAGAAGGATTCGAGATACACTTACACACACCTACATCTAATGGTTAAAGAACATACGGTTTCCGTGGATGGAGAATTTCTACCTCACGAAATGATGATTGTTCAACACTCAAATAACTCCTTCAAAGGTGGCCATTAAGATGTCACTATATTTATATATGATATATAATATGTTTATGTTTTACTTAAGCTTCTGTATTTTTCATTTGTGGTTTACCTTTATGGCTTCCATTATGGGTATACGCGATATCTTCATTTAAGGAAGTGCGGACTACCTCCCCCTCAAAGTGATGTGATTCGTTAATGCCATATGTGGGACGTATAAAGGATGGATTTAAAGTTATTATATATGATTTTATACTGGAATTATAATATACCTCTATATCATTATTATTTATTTCCATTAAAGTATGAGATAGAAATGAAAGTAGCGTTCATGGGTACGTACGGCTTACCATCTCCATGAACGGTGCATTTCATTCCTTATCCCCAAATGTAATGTACTATTAAAATTATATGTATATAATGGATATATATAATGAATGATACATCTAAATGATGAATATAATTCTGGAATTAAAATATACATACCTCTCATTTAATTTTAATTCCATTAATATGAGAAAGAAATGAAACTAGCGTTCATGCGTACGTACGACTTACTGTCTCCATGAACGGTGCATTTCATTTCTTACCTCTAAATGATTATGTAATATTATAAATACATGTATATGCTGGATGTATATGATATATATGCTATCCAAATCAGGAATTTCATTCCGGATATAAAGAACCTTTGACCACACGAACAACATGTAATTGTAAGAAGTCCATTTTCGACATAAGAACCAAATATCGACAAAACAAACATTATTAACTTAAATGGTTACATAATGTTTATAACATGGAAATAAGTGATATATAAGGAATAATGAACTTTAAAAAGGTTCTTAATCAAGTATAAATTAACTCATGTTTATTATTCAGGACGTTAAAGAACGATCGAGGCAAGTCGGACCCGAGGTAAGGGACTTCGTCTCAATCTCCTTTCATTGAGGCTTATTTCGTTTTATACACAACTTTCTTTTATATGGTGTATAAACCCCTTTTACATTTACTTTTATACAAAATGAATCTTTTTCTACGAAGCGTTTTACAAAACGACAAAAAGGAATGTTTCTTTTAACGTACGCGGCGACAACGACCTTTTCCGCTGCCACGAGTATTATTTGGTCTTTGGCTTACTCAACAAGCCGTAATGTTTTCAGAATAAAATTAATACCATATACTCTTTTATGTATTTTGGTAATGAAAATTCTTTTGATAAAGGATTCTATTATGTCAATATATTTATGATATATTGTGATTGAAATGTGGAAATGTTATCATTCATTTATATTGGTTTTATGTTTTATGATTTTATATTGGTACTTGGACATTTTAAGGGGTGGTTACGTTATAAACCATATGACGGGTGGTGCCGTGAATACCAGGATAGGTGGTTACGTTATAACCTCCAATGCAATGGGTATGGAAGTCGACCGTATGGCTATTCCATTAAGTATGTATGGAAATTGGCCGTATGGCTATTCCATTAAGTGATATGTGTGGGAGTCGACCGTATGGTTATTCCACTTAAGTATGTTTATGTCCCAAGTTACCTTTATATATGTTATGTGTTCATTATATGGGTTTTATGGTAATCCTTTGGTTACAAAAAGGTAAGTAATGATATTTTATTCAGTGAAGAGTTTTTACTACTTCAAAAAGGTGAAAAGTATTACTTTGATAAAGTATACATGGTTTACTTTTTGTTTTGATAAACTAACAGTTTTTATTTTTTTTGTGTATCCCTTACTGAGTTTTTATGCTCATCCCACGTTATTGAAATGTTTTTCACAGGACTTAGCGTGGAATAGGGTCAAGGATGGGATCAAGGGAAATTCATGCTACCTAAAACATGAAACTAGCCATGTTTCTTTTTAAGTGTTTTTATTTTATGGAAATTTGGTAGAAGAGACTACTTTGTAATCTTTTGAGATGTAATAGTTATGTCCTAATTCTCTAAAACACTAAACCTGAAAAGATCCTCAATGTGAATTACTCATTTAATTCAATATTAAGTAAGTTTTAAGGCTGGGGACTTATAGTTGGTATCAAAGGTCGGTTTAGATAACTTTAGAGGTTAGGGTATTCTCTAGGCATAAGTGAAATTACCATAATGGTTAGGATTTCAGACAGAGTCCTAGTTTTAGATAAAGTGAATGAGTAAGAATATCTTATTGTTTATCTTCCTCATTAGTACATGATGGTTTTTTTGTTATACTCACACTGACCCTTTTTGGTTTTAGTAAATTTCTGGATCTAGCAGGCACCAAGGTAACGGTGGATGTGAAGGAAACTGTAACAGTTTTCTGAGCGAGCAACTGAATGATATGGGAGCTGTAATGAGAACTCTTGTGTTTATCCTCAACCAACTATCTGGAGTTATGATTGACCACCTAAACCTTGGTGATTTCTATAAAGCATCATATATGCGAGAAACAAATCCCTATGTAACTACAGGAAATAATCAAAAAGGTAAGTGTGTTCAAAAACCTATGTGTCAAATATGTGGAAAGAAACACCTAGGAAAATGTTTCAAAGGGACAGAAATATGCTATAGATGTGGAAATGAAGGTCATAAAGCAAGAACCTGTCATGGAAAAAGGAAGCATCCAGTTGACTCGAGGAAAGGGAAAGAAGTTCTTTCTGAGGGATCAATTGAATGTTTTAAATGTGGTGTGCATGGTCATTATGCAAACACATGTCCCATTAAGAAGTTTTGTGAATGGGATCACCAAGATCATACAAATACTCATTTACCAATACCTAATTCCATTCCGATTGAGGATGAAGAAATAGACAATGACCAATCAAAGGTATGTATTATTTCATGACTATTGTTTTCCTATTTTGGAATCTTAGGATATGATTCATGATTTTGTTTGTAGGAAAGAGGTATTTCGGAATAAGTTGGAAAGGAATGGTTAATGGATCATGAAGAATGTTGAATGAGTAAGATGTCAACATAAAAGGGATTCAAGAGTTATGGTGAAATTCTTAAGAGTATTAAGTGTCTTTTGGTGATGGGGTACATTAGAAAACGTTTTATAGTATGTGTAACACTGATGTTTAATATAGGCAAATTTTATTCATGGAATAGTTATCTTTTCTTTTGTGGACATAGTTATAAAGAACCATTTGGGTTTATATGATCCTTACTTTTGAGGTAATTATGGGTTACTATATGTTATGATTGAAGTAAAAGGCATGAGATAAAATTGAGGTTAAATTATGTGATGGTTATTTTTTATGATTTTATCCCTTTTTGGGGAATGATTTAAGAATTATATAGTTTTGGAAAAAGGACAACACGCAGACCATGTGACAACCCGTCGCGTCGGACAAAGCTGCGGGAATCGAACCCACAACCAAAGTGCGACTGGTATTTATCGCCTACCACTGGACTACGTGAAGTCCCTGGTTAGTTTGACTGATTCTTTTTAGTTATATGATTTTATTAATTAAGAGTAAGTTTATTTTGGGTTATTTATGAAAATGATTAACCTATCATGGAGGATATGTGATTAGGATAATTACTTTTCAATGTGGGACTTTAAGAGCAACTGATTTTGTTTGGAGATAAATGTTACGATTTAACTTGGTAGACTATGTGACTAAATCCTTAAAATGTATGGGTTTAAATCATATATTGGTTTACTTTGAGTAATTTTATGGACAAATTGTTTATCGGATGGTCCTCGTTGAAATTTGGGTTTTGTTGGACAAATTTTGGAGATTAAGAATAGATTTTCTTTCTAATGGGTTATGCTTTTCTGGGTTATCTGATCTTGTACTAATCTTTTGGTTTTTGGTTTTGGTTAAAGTCTAAAGACATGGGAAGTATATAGTTCTCTTTTTTGGGTTAGGTAATTCTCTAGAAGTTGATTATAGTACTCATAATGTGAACAAGTCTTCCTAAATACTCGCCTTTTGGAGAAAATTTCAGTTTGTGTAAGGAATCTAATAAAAGTTGAAAGTCAACATGATAAGTGATTATGTTTCCTTATGAATAAATTACTCAATAAAAAGTAACTTAAAACAAAAAAGTTTTCTATTAACTTTTCCTACCGGGGAATCGAATACCGTTTAACCCATCACAAGTTTGTGATTTTCTCATGGTTAACTTTCTCCTAAACATGTTTTCTATCACTCTCCATCAGAACATGACCCTATGTTTTCTCGTACATGTCCATGTTTTCATACTTGGAATCCTAGTATGGGTTAACTAGGGTGACCTTTGTACTTATCTTTCTTTATTTTAAAGTGATTGTTTTACCGACTCTTCTTCCGATGTGGGACTTTCAAGGATGTTTCCAAGCCCAATTTTTAAAATTGCGAGGACGCAATTCCCAAAAGGGGGGAAGGATGTAACACCCCAGGTAAATAAAGAATATGACGTTTTAATATTTATCCATATTTGTGAATCAAATATAAATATTACTTTAAAGAGGATTCTATGCTCGATGGCGTACCCAATACGCAACAACGAGTTTCTTGGGAATCTTACGTTGCACTCTAATAATAAAATAATATTATTTTAAATGGTAGTTAACATGTAGCCATTGTATTAGCGGGAATGGATAGAAATAACTAAAATATGATTATATATGTTTTTTAAATGTTTTTACATTTATCCAATGGCTTAAAATACGGAAAGAATTCAATTTTAGGCTTTTATACCCTAATTTTCACTAAAGGTTCACTTATCGCCTTTTGATGGAGAACTGGAATTAAATATAGTTTTGATCACTCTTATACATTCTTTCGGACCAAATAAAACTCTTCTTTAGAATCGGGACATCAAATTTTACTTTGTGTAAATTTTTGGTATTTTTCTGATAAAGTTCATTTTTTAATGAATAGTGTAAAATGTTGTATTTTAATTCAAAACCTCTTTTTAATCTAATTTATTTATATGATTAGATTATCATTTGAATTGGTTTTAAAGTGAAATTAGAAAATATTTTTACCATTAAATCTAATAGTTGTCGTTGGAATTAATTTCACTTTGAAATCGGACTTAAACTAGTGTCAATCTTTTGATACTTATTGTTTCATAAAAACACGCTATTTGCTCTGACTGCGGATATTAATTATTAAATTAATTAATGTGACTTATATGTTTTGTATTTTTTAAAATAGACTTTATTTTTGAATTCAGAATATCAAATATAGCATAGGGTGAATTTTTGGGATTTTTCTGAAAAACTTAAATTTTTGATGATTAGTGAAACCACTAAGTGGTACTTATAAAAGCTGATTTTTTGTTTAAATGAAATTTTACCACTTCTGTGTTTTTAATTTCAAAAATCCGACATACATGGTTGTCATTAAGGAGTAAAATGTGGTTCAATGGGATAAAAATAATTTTTTGGTGAATAGTAACTTATTAAGTTTTTAATCGCGATTAGAGGTAATTAGTGTAGTTTAAGGTAAAAATAATGTTTTAATAATATGAAATGAACATGAAACATGTCCTAACCTCATTGGATGTGTCATGGCCGACCAAGACAATCCATGGATCAACTTGGGGACCCCATGGAGCCACTTTGGATGGGAAATGACATAAATAACTTTTTATTTAATGTTAAAGTAAAATGACACACACGTGATATGTTTTACTAAAAAACATTTTACATGGTGTTATAAAAATAATATTTTTGACTATAAATACTAATTGGAAAGATAAAAAGATTTCCTACATCGTAGTATTTTTTTTATAATTTTTTAGACATTAAATAAATTAAATTATTTATGACATCAGGATGATGCAGTGATGTCCTCATTATTTAACGATTTAAATAAAATGGAACGATAATGTAAAATCTAAGAGCTACACATGGAAAAAACCTATTGGATGAGTGAATTTAGAACCCTTATCACCTTATCCTTTAAACACATCAATGTGGGACCTATTAAATCTGAATACCATTTTCAAATAAAGTAAAATTTTCTTACATTCCAAGAGTGCCCCTCCTCTCCTCTTATAAAAAGCCCCCACCTCTACCTCTTTTCCCACACTCCCAAAGCATTTGTCTTGGCCAACCCCTGCACATTTTGTCTCTCCACTTCCCTCTATTACTCCTTGAAGCCTCACATTGGGTATAAGTGTTCTCATGGAAGCCTTTGAGCTCAAACCAAAGGGAGTTACCCAATTTTAAGGTAATGTCTTCACTTGAGTCCTCTTGTATTATTTTGCCTCTCCAACCCCCTAAACTCTTTTTATTCATTTCTTTTGTAACAACTCCAGAATATTAAATATACTAGGATGTTGTTATAAGAAGGATTCGAGCTACACTTACACACACCTACATCTAATGGTTAAAGAATATACGGTTTTCGTGGATGGCGAATTTCTGCCTCACGAAACGATGATTGTTCAACACTCATATAACACCTTCAAAGGTGGCCATTAAGATGTAACTATATTTATATATGATATATAATATGTTTATGTTTTACTTAAGCTTCTATATTTTTCATTTGTGGTTTACCTTTATGGCTTCCATTATGGGTATACGCGATATCTTCATTTAAGGAAGTGCGGACTACCGCCCCCTCAAAGTGATGTGATTCGTTAATGCCAAATGTGGGACGTATAAAGGATGGATTTAAAGTTATTATATATGATGTTATACTGGAATTATAATATACCTCTATATAATTATTATTTATTTCAATTAAAGTATGAGATAGAAATGAAAGTAGCGTTCATGCGTACGTACGGCTTACCGTCTCCATGAACGGTGCATTTCATTACTTATCCCCAAATGTAATGTACTATTAAAAGTATATGTATATAATGGATATATATAATGAATGATACATCTAAATAATGAATATAATTCTGGAATTAAAATATACATACCTCTCATTTAATTTAAATTCCATTAATATGAGAAAGAAATGAAAGTAGCGTTCATGCGTACATACGGCTTACCGTCTCCATGAACGGTGCATTTAATTTCTTACCTCTAAATGATTATGTAATATTATAAATACATGTATATGCTGGATATATATGATATATATGCTATCCAAATAAGTAATTTTATTCTGGATATAAAGAACCTTTGACCACATGAACATCATGTAATTGTAAGAAGTCCATTTTCGACTTAAGAACCAAATATCGACAAAACAAACATTATTAACTTAAATGGTTACATAATTTTTATAACATGGAAATAAGTGATATAGAAGGAATAATGAACATTAAAAAGGTTCATAATCAAGTATAAATTAACTCAAGTTTATTATTCAGGACGTTAAAGAACGATCGAGTCAAGTCGGACCCGAGGTAAGGGACTTTGTCTCAATCTCCTTTCATTGAGTCATATTTCGTTTTATACACAACTTTATTTTATACGGTGTATAAACCCCTTTTACATTTACTTTTATACAAAAGGAATCTATTTAATCGAAGAGTTTGACAAAACGAAAAAAAGGAATGTTTCTTTTAACGTAAGCGGCGACAACGACCTTTTCCGCCGCCGCGAGTATTATTTGGTCGTTGGCTTCCTCAACAAGCCGTAATGTTTTTAGAATAAAATAAATACCATATACTCTTTTATGTATTTTGGTATTGAAAATGGTTTTGATAAAGGATTCTATTATGTCAATATATTTATGATATATTGTGATTGAAATGTGGAAATGTTATCATTCCTTTATATTGGTTTTATGTTTTATGATTTTATATTGTTACTTGGACATTTTAACGGGTGGTTACGTTATAAACCAGTTGACGGGTGGTGTCGTGAATACCAGGACGGGTGGTTACATTATAACCTCCAATGCATTGGTTATGGAAGTCGGCCGTATGGATATTCCATTAAGTATGTATGGAAATTGGCCGTATGGCTATTCTATTAAGTGATATGTGTGGGAGTCGACCGTATGGTTATTCCACTTAAGTATGTTTATGTCCCAAGTTACCTTTATATATGTTATGTGTTCTTTATATGGGTTTTATGGTAATCATTTGGTTACAAAAAGGTAAGTAATGATATTTTATTCAGTGAAGAGTTTTTACTACTTCAAAAAGGTGAAAAGTATTACTTTGATAAAGTATACATGGTTTACTTTTTGTTTTGATAAACTAACAATTTTTATTTTTTTGTGTATCCCTTACTGAGTTTTTATGCTCATCCCAAGTTTTTGAAATGTTTTTCACAGGACTTAGCATGGAATAGGGTCAAGGATGGGATCAAGGGAAAGTCATGCTACCTAAAACATGAAACTAGACATGTTTCTTTTTAAGATTTTTTATTTTATGGAAATTTAGTAGAAGAGACTACATTGTAATCTTTGGAGATGTAATAGATATGTCCTAATTCTCTAAAACACTAAACCTAAAAAGATCCTCAATGTGAATTACTCATTTAATTCAATATTAAGTAAGGTTTAAGGCTGGGGCCTTATATTATCTCTTTGGAAAGAAGTGTGAAATATAAATGGACAACAAAACCCTCAAATATATATTCACACATAATGAGTTGAACAAGTGACAATGAAGATGGTTATAGTTGATCAATGACTATTACTACTCAATCCATTACCACCCTATGATAGAGAACGCAGTGGAAAATTATCTATTTTGAAAGGACCCAATGATTGTATCATTGATGAGAATTGAAAAGTATCGATTATTCTTTGATTTGATGAAGATGGACATGTAAATCCTAAATAAGGGAACATCATCAAGCATTTCAAAAATGATTTCTCAACCATTCCTTTTGGAGAGATTAATGGTTGATAAAAAAGGATGATGTGGCAATTCAAAAGAAAGTGGATGCTATCAAAAAAAGGAAATCCTTGGAGTTCAGTGGTAATGAATAAGGAATTGTGAGATTTGGGAAAAGACTGTGTGTTCCATGAAGTCCAGAGATGAAAAAATAACTTTTGGATGATGAATATACTTCAAATTTCTCTATTCACCCAGGAAACACAAAGATGTATCGAGATCTATAAGAGAATTATTGATGGAAGAATATGAATAAGGAGATCGTTGATTATACATCAAAGTGCCTGGTGTGTAAGAATGTGAAGGCAGAGAGGAAGAAGTTTAATGGGATTATGGAACCATTTCCCATAACCGTATGGAAATAGGAGAACATCACCATGGACATTGTCGCCGAACACCCGAAGACATCCAAAAATAGCAATGCAATTTTGGTTATTGTGGATCATCTTACAAAGTCTATACACTTCAGTGAAATTCAATAGGATTTCACATTAAATCAACAAGAATAGATATACATTAGGGATCTGGTAAGGCTACATGGAGTACCACTATCTATTATATCTGATCAAGATCCAAGTTTCACCTCTATGTTTTGGAGGAGTCTTGAACATGCTCTAGATACTGAACTAAACTTGAGTACAGCCTATCATCATCAAACTAATGTACAATCTGAGCGAACTAGTTAGACACTTGAAGATATATTAATATCATGTTCAATAGAATTTAAAAGATGTTGGGATAAATATCTTACTCTGGTTAAATTATCCTTTAATAACAGTTTCCACTCGAGCATACAGATGGAACCATATGAATCTTTGTATTGGAAGAGGGGCATAACACAATCTTTTTGGGATGAAGTTGGTGAGCGTAAGATTTTTGGGCCATAAAAGGTCAAAGAAATGGTGGAGAAGGTGAAAACCATTCAGCTGCATATCAAGGCAGCCCAGAGTCGATAGAAGAGATATGTATATAACCATAGACGAGACCTTGAGATTAATGTTAGAGAAATGATATTTCTATAAATATCTCTATGGATGAAGGTCATGAGGTCCATAACGAAAGGGAAGTTAAGTCCTAGGTACATCAGCCTCATCGAGATTCTTGATCATGTTGGTGTTGTGGCTAATTAACTATCACTTCCACCTACCATGTACAAGGCATATGATGCCTTTAATGTATCCCTCTTAAGGATTTATATACCAAACCCATCACATGTACTATCTTCATAGGTAGTACAGTTAAAGGATGATCATTCTTATGAGGAGTAACTAGTGAAGATCTTAGATCTTAGATAAAAAGTTATATGAAATAAAACAATACCCCTCATCAAGGTGTTGTGGAGAAACCACAAGTTAGATGAAGCGATGTGGAAATCCGTGGAAGTGATGGAGAAAAATTACCCGCAAATTTTTTAGTGTGGGAAAAGAAAATTTCGAGGGTCAAATTTCTTAAGGGGGGAAGATTGTAACAACCCAAGAGTTCATTAATTGAAAATTTTCTTTTTCTAATTAAATGTCTTATTATGGTTATATAAAATGTAAAAATCATTGGTTTTATTTTTCTAAATTTTAAAATACTGATATGAATTGTGACCATTGATAATATTGACATTGAATAGTGATCACATGATTAGTATAAATATAGGGCTTTAACAAATCCAAATAACTCAGACATAAGAAGTGATGGCATTATCTAGTAGACTGGCCTCGTACGAAGCCCATTTTTTAGAGCTCATAAAAAATGTGGCATCATTCGGCTTCGCTTTTGACCAATCCCAAGATGACCTTGAACATGTTATGCTTGAGTGGAACCGACTATGGGAGAAGTGGAAGTTGATAGAGATTACCACCTGAGTGAAGTTATCAGATCCACCCCATGAGTCTATCACCATCGTACACCTTACCCATCGGTCTTATACAAGTGTTATAAGGGGTTATGTAACATAACCCTATCACTATGACTATGTACATTATTTTTGTATAAACAATGTGCATTCATTTTATTATTGTTACTTTTTAAATAGTTTTTAAAGCACAAATAATATTTTTTTAATGAATAATCATCTATGAAATATATTTTGGTAATTTAATGGATTTTTAAATTAAATAATATTTTCATAAAATATTATTAATAAATTACTTTTTATTAAATATAAATTATTGTACATTTTTTATGAATAAAATTGTAATTTTAATTAATGTTTGAAAGCTGTTTTTGGAAAAACACATGAATTTTCGGTAAAAGTTGATTTTTATTTTACAAGTAAAATTCACATATTTATAAAATTATTTAGATAAAATTGATTTTTTTGAGAATCAAGATGTTGAAATTATATAAGGGCGATTGTTTCATAATTTTCTGAGACAGTTGAATTTTTGGGTAAAAATTTAATACCGTTTAAATATATAATGTGTTTTATGACATCATAATGACCAAATAGTGATTTAATAAAATACTATAAACATTATGTCCGGCCGATATATGTTTTACCATTAAAATAATGTGGTTTTATATTTGTCTTATTTATTTAATAAGGCTTTATTGGACCCTCCATGACTTATAAAACATTTTCCCATTTTTTAATTGTTCTCCTTGAGAGTGTGACTCACCTCCACATAAGCAACCCAATTATTTTAAGGAGTTAGTCCATTGAACTTTTAAACTATTTTTTCCACTCCCCATTGTAAAAAACCATGGGAAAATACATGGGCTGGTTTTTGGTGTTGATTAGTTTAATGTGAGGTGTCCCAAACCAAAAAAATAAAGAATTCCCGCTATTTTCCTATATAAACACACCCAAGATCCCACTTCCTCTTCAATCAATGCCTTTGAAGTTATAACAACCCCTTAAATCCTCTCTTTATAATCCTCCCAAGGTTCCCCAAGCTCCCATGAAGCCTCTCTCAATCATCTCTCATGATTTTGGGAGCACACTTCCATGTAATGGATATCTTCCTTTCTCATTTTTGTCCAGTTTTCATCAAGTTGTTATGCCATTTTCTTTTCAATAAAAGATGTGGGGGTATAATTTAGAACCTCCCCATACATCCATATTTATGTTTGGATGATGGGATACCCCTTTCTCTCTGATTAATTACTACCATGTACACCTGTTACCATGCCAAAATTCCATAAGGGATTTCTCTCCCCTCTTTTACATCCAAGTAATTCTTTTGAATTATGCATCTAAATTCCATTATGTTTGGTTGGACATGTATCTATATAACCCCAATACTATCCATTTCAATTACATATTATGATACACCCATTTATCTTTAATCAACCATTTTCATGAATCCTTATGTCATGTCGTTATGCTGTTGAAATTGCACCATGTTTTTCCAAACCAAGATCATTGTGTAGTGAATACCATACCCATGTCTCTATCAAGGGTATTCACCTTCATTCACATATATATATTGAATGATACTTTAATGTATCTTTTCCACATTACATAATTGTGTAATAACTTATGATGTTTATTGATTCCATATTATATGATCCATGTGGAACACTAGTGCATGAAATGAAAGGTTTATGAAGGGTGCACCCTGATCGCGCTCCAATGCATTGGGTAAAGTATAGTATCATGATATGCCATGTGAAATGTGTGTTGACGCATTATAATTCATTTTCAACGACGGTATACGCATGCTTCATGTGCAGTGAGGGTTTACTCATGCTCCATGTGCAATGTGCCTTAGCTCATGATAATTCTATGTTAAGTGTTCTTACCACATTTCATGTTATGATTATCATGCTTTATCATTCCTTTATGTTCATTATTCTCTTTTTCACCATTTATATTCCTATTTTATAATATTTATAGTATTCCTCATTTTATTCCATGTTTATTCCCTTACTGGGCTTCATAGCTAAACATTTTTTATGCACGTCCTCAGGTTATCCCATTAAATTCTATGTACGAATAAATGTAGTGGTCATGTAAAGTAAATTTTTAATAAACATGTTTTATTTCAAGCGTTATGTTTTTATGTAATGATCATAAGCACCAATGACACTAGATATATGGATCATCTACATTGTATCAAGTGATGTTTATGTAATAAAACATGTTTTAATGTGTAATGAAGATAAAGGTTGTCATACATCACCGTCAAATTATAATCCACATATTTAATAAAGAATCACCACCAAATTACCGTAAATATAAGTTATTGATTACCGTATTAGATAGAGAATCAATACTTAATTCTAGTAATGACCTATATAAATATAAATCCTCAATGAATTGTTATTTTTTAATATAGGATCCCCCATCACATTATAATAATCCATACATATGAATTACATTAGGAAATGAAATCATTTATTCCTCTAGCATCACAAAATTACCACATGGGAAAGCGATGTGTTTCCTAAAAGTAAATACATAGAATACCCAACAAATCATATTGATAAATAAGTTGGATAGTGGCCCAAAATTGTCCCCATTATAATATAAGAATCATTAAGGATGTTTTGATAGATGAAAAAAAAATTATTATATTTGAATAAATATCATAAAATATAAGAAAGAATATAACAATTAGAGGATTAAAAATTTAATAAATATTATTTCATTTAAAATAAATACATCATCATCATAAAAAATTTAGAAATAATTATTTGAAATAGAATTAGTTTTTTTAGACAAAAATTTTAAAAATTGGATGATGCTTCTAGAAAAATATTTAAGAACATATATAAATAATTGAAAAATCCTTTCATAACAATTAATCATTATGAACCACTTTAAAATGATTAATTCCATTAGAAAATAAATCTTTAACTATGGTTTTATTTAATATTTACATTAATTTTAATAATAATCAAGAGTAAGAATTATTTTTAAATCCATTTGACCACACGGAAAGGAGGTTATATTAATAAATATGCAATAATTATTAAAGAAACTATAAAACTAATTTTATAGAACATTTTTAACATAGTCGAAAAAAGAAATATTATGAAACAAATTAAAAGGATATTTTCTTTGTATAAGAATATAATGTAGTATGAAAAAAATTCTTATGGTGGATGAAATAAATCCTGGATGGAATAAGTATAGTGTCCTAATATAAGCATACCTTTAATTTACATCATTGTGAATAGTTAAATAATAAATCTCTAAAAATATGTAGTTCAATGATCATTTTTTATTATTGTCTTTGGGGAATAGTTTCATGGGTATTATATTTTTCAAAATGTATAGAAAATTTTATATAATAAAACTCCTCCTGACCCCCTTCAAGATGTCTCATAGTTATATTTATCTTCATAACCTAGGGATGGTAAATATAAGAAATATGTGAAATGAAATGATCAGTAAGGGGTATAAAATCAACATGTAATCAAGGGACAGATCATAAAAGGTTGAGAAAACATGATAATGGTTAATATATTATTTAAAATAACATTGGTAAATAAGAGGATCCTTTATATAATTACGAAATAACATGAAATATAAAAATTAAAAAACATGTATCCTTACATAAAACAACCATCTAAGAATAGAAACAAGGAATATGGTAATGAAATCACAAGTTCATGGAATCATAAAAAAGTGTAAACAATAAAAAATATGACATCATAAACATAATTCCAGGCTCACATCCAATACCATCATCACATAGTTGAAAAGTCATGTGGTAGATTATGTTAACTCACTAATACCATAAATAAATTCTCACGAGATTCAAATAATTACCTAAATCATTGGAAAGATATATAATTCATTACGCACCTATCACATAATATAGTTTCCTTATAATAACATAACATGCACCATACATGGAACATCATTAGATGAAAACATTACCAAAATAATTGGATTGATATATAACTTCAATTTTACTCATAAAAATGAAAATCATAATGAGTATAAATACACATACTCTACATAAAGAAAGGAAACCATACATAGAGAATTATCATCTCAAAACAAATGAATATGTAGTGGGATTCATAATACCATCACAATTTGTAATAGAAGGAAATGTCATACAGTTTCCTAAAGGAATATAGCATTGAATAATTTTTTATTTTCATATTTTAAAAAATAACCATTGGTCTTTATCATTGTGTTCTAATGTAGGAAAAATTACTTGAATGATCATGGTAAAGTAAGAGAAAAAAATAACTACATAGGGGAAGATATTTTAAATGAAATTAAAATCTTTTAAAGAAGGAAATAATATATTATTTCCATTTAGATTAAAAATTACCTAATATAGGTTTCCATAAAATAATGAGGTCTTATTAATCAATTCATATGGGGAAAAAATTATTGAGAGCTCACATTTCATAAAATATGTTTTTCAAAATTTCTCATAAGTTGGGGTCTCCTTAATGATGGAATTTAGAATAATGAAGAATTAACTATAAAAAGGATAGATATAATAAAATAGGAATATATGTATAGATAATATATATAAAAATGAATGAAATATATGAAATTAAGATAGATAAAATGGACAAAAATTTAAATAGAATTTATAATCCCAAAATAATAAGGTTGGCTTCATAAGATCCCCTATTTACTTTTTAAAACACCTTTATTGAAATAATACTTAATAAAAAAAATTTAATATAAAATAATTTAAAATATATGATCACATTATATAAAAAATAATTTGGTTCAAAATTAAAATGATAACATTGGTAGGAATTTAAAATAAATTATAATGATTGGAAATCATCATTTGGAGGGTTGAGAAATATTTATAAAAAAGTTTCATTTTCAACAAGTAAGACAACAGATAAATAATGAATATTTGAATCATAATTTATTACCCATTGTTGAATTAGGTTATACCATATAAAATTAATGGTAAATAATTTGGAGAAACATCATAACATAATAATGATGATTGAGTTATTAAAAACCAGTATACTTTAAGGAAGATATCAATCTTAGTAAACAAGGAAGAGAATGAATTGATGTTAATTGTGAAATTTTAAAAATAATTAATGAATTTTTAAGTATTTTTGTAATTAGTTACACTATATAAATTGATATTGGTGAAAAATATCAATTGATGCCTCCGTGAATAGTTATGGAGACATAACACATACCTTTTATCTTGATTTCCATAGATAGACTATTAACCTCATTAAAAATACATAACAATATTAATCACCTATATAATTAATTTTTTAGTAACTATAAAAATTTATAATCATCATTTATCATTATTTTTTATATGTATATTATATAGTTTTTTTATATTTTTAATATCATGTGTATGTAATCTTGAGCATTTTTAACTACTTTCATGAATGCCTTTTTAGTAGACATTATTCTAAAAAACATCAACATTACTATATCATTAAATTTAATGTAATATATTTTTTATAATTATTTACATTTATGAAATTTCAATATTTAGGAGTCTTGTTTACAATCATTGATGATAAACTCAATTAGAAGAATGTTTTGATGAATTTTAAAAACAACCCATGGTATCTTAGTGGATGACATTAATAATACTATTAAAATTTCATTGAAAAGAAACAGTTAAATAATTATTTACATCTTTTATTATCATTAATTATTTTTTCATATTCATACATGATATTATTTTATATTATTTATCAATTAGGTATTTTGACTGACCAATCAAGAACACAATATAATTCAATAATAATTATAATATTGAACGTAATTTATTTTCATAATAATATCACTATTATGTAATTATAAATATATTATATTTATATGTTCAATTTTTTAATCATCTTTTATTATTATTTAATAATTTAGAAAGAATCTATATGAGAAAATGAAATATCTTACTTTGTGGAGGTGGTAGTAAGCACAACAGATGATTAACATATTAGTTTATTGAATAATTAGTGGGAAAGAAGGTGGACTTTAATTTTTCATCAATAATAAATACTTTTATAATATTTCTTATTTCTTTTATATTATTCAATTTCCTTCTTATCTTAATAGAAGAGTAGCATTTTTGAAACATGGAAGTTGTCTGTTTATAGAGGCTTTGGTATACACAACACATGAATGGTAGTATTATTTTCATTAATAGATAGGGTTAAATATTTATATTACTTATTACTATAGAATAATAAAGTTACATATAATAATTGTTCTTTTAAATAATATTAAATTATTATGTTATAATTTTAAAAGTTAGAAAGAAAATAATAAAAATTTCGGAATGTGTACTCATGTTGATAAGATTGAGATCTCATTGGTGGATTACATGGAAATAGAGTTATTACGATACTTCCAAGTAAAAATAATTTTCTCTAAGTGATGTATTATTCTAGGGTAAGAGATATTGGTTGGTTTTAAATAATATTCCTAATTTTTTTTATGAATGGGTAGTGGAAGTCCCCTTTTATTAGTAGTGAGAATAAAACTTTTATAAATACACATTACATTAGAATAATTTCACTAATTTACTAACTGATAAAGGCTACCAAAAAGAAAAATCATTGAGTGAGGGATGATATAAGGTTTATCAATGCTCATCCAATCATTTTTAGACATGTTTTCAATTCCATTACTCTTTAAAAATTCAATTTTCCTATTTTTTATTTTATAACGGTAAATACTCTTTACCCAATTAAATCAATTTTTTGTATAAAGAAAAATATAACATATTATATAATTTGTTGATAATAATATAAAATATTATATCCATTTTATTTTTTAAACATTATATGTCTAATAAAAATCAATTTTGATATTGGCATATGTAACGCCAAAAATCATGTTTTTCGAGAAAAAATAGAGCATTTTGAAGTTAAAATTTTCTGTGTTAAATAAAATTATCTATTTATTTTATTTTTATGATAATAATTTTTTATTTTAATAAAAATTATTCTTATTTCAAATAAATAAATTCTTAAAATAAAATGTTTAATTAAAATAAAATAACAAAAAAAACTTTTTTTGGGAAATACTATTTAA
This sequence comes from Viscum album, assembly GCA_963277665.1. Lineage (NCBI taxonomy): Eukaryota > Viridiplantae > Streptophyta > Magnoliopsida > Santalales > Viscaceae > Viscum > Viscum album. The sequence continues at coordinate 1,084,546,849 of OY728151.1, forward strand.
AATCAAAAAATGATTATCATTTGTTTTTTTAAATTGATATTGTTATTTTATACACATTATTTTTACTCATTTAACAAATTATTTTCTATTAGATGGTTTATATATATTATATTCCTTATAAAATTATAAATTTACAGATTTTGAACAGAATTATTTATTCAATAATCACATAAAAATCCTTAATTTTTTAAATATAAAAAATATATTAAAACATTTGGTAAACCTTACTCAAAATATGTAATTATTTTTTCAAATTAAAATAAAAAATTTATATAATTTAACTTTTATATAAAATAAAAAATTTAAAAAAACTTTTAATATGGGAAAATAACATTTCAATGTGTTTTCAATTTTTATTCATATATTGTATAAATTAATAATATAATTAGTGTTAATTTATTATTCATATAAAAATATATATTTCTATTATCATCCATTTACCTTATATATAATATTTTCATTTTTTTAAAATAATGTTCTTAAAATCCTATTTTATAAAAATATATAAATATATCATAATATATAGAAATAGCTCAATATTTTATTTAATGATTTGTTTGATACTTACACACATATGTTTGAATAATGAAATTATATTTTCACTTACAATAGTAATATAAGTATCTTTTAGTTTTTCTCTAAATATTTTTTTGAAAAGACACATCAAAATGGGAGTAATTTTTCCTAGAGAGTATATAAACACCCTTGTAACAATAGTTATTAATGGGTCGATTTATGATTTTAAATTTGTGTGTCCTATCATATGATTTATTATGGTCTCTCAATGAATTGGGATAACACTTTCATATTATCACAAGAACATAGACTAAAGGGAGGATAAAAGGATTATATATGAAGTAAATTCCAATAATCATATACTATATGGGAATTATATAAATGTAATATAATAATTATACCACTATAATATTTTATTAATAAATCAAAATCTAGTAATATAGGTTATTATTTTATTTTCATAAAAATATTATGTATAAAATGTTTGTTTAAAGAGACACCAATACTGTAATTTGCAGTTCATTGGTGGATGAGTCAAGTTCTTCACTTCAGATCATTTTTGGAGCATACCATAATAGTTATCGTTTTTAAGGATGTTACATATTCCCTTATCCATGTAAGTTGTTAGTGTTTATTATAATCTTAATCCCTTTGAATAGTGCACATTATTCCTTAGTTCCCAAATTCCTCACATCAAAAACACTGAATTTATAGTGGATCCTTAGAAGGAATGTTTTTCCCCATCTTGATAACTAAAATATTCGTTTTCCCTTTGTAATATTTTTATTTGAATCCCTAATTTACCATATATAAAACAAAATCTTGTTTCATTGAAACACTCCACTAATATTCGCTTCCTAATTTTTTTATATGAAAGATATTAAATCTCTTTTAATACATCATTTTCCACACCTTAACATATATAATAATACAAACATAATTTATTTAGTTTCTCTGAATTCCCCTGATTCATAACTCTATCATGTGTCCAAAAATTGTTAATTATAGGACCTTAAGGGCACCCCCCCAGTATGCGATAGTCTATAGACTAGCAGTGGGGTTCTGAATTTCATACTGTAGAGACTATAAACCCCAGTATAATGTGTCATAGTAATAGAAATAAACCATATTAACAAAAAAACAAATGTATATTAATATTGGAAAACAAAAATAATATCTAACTGAATTATCCAATGAATAAAAAGGAGTAATTTCAAAACATGTTGCGATGTTTCTAAAGCTCTTTTTAATACACTATACAAGAAAAACACTAGTATACTCAATAAAAAAATTAAGAGTCCTTGGTTCTGAACCACATATCTCTCACACCACAAAACATCAGTCCATCATGAAATAAAGAAAATAAACTACTAGTTCCTTCACCCTTGTCCAAACTATCATCCACATAATTTTCTCGATTACTAAACAGCGGATTGAATATAGTGTTAGTATAACTCATTACATCAACACTGTAGTGTCCAAATAATAAGATATTATAATAAATGTATGAAATAAAGTGATAAACACGTGTATTAATTAATTCAATGTTTATTAATATTCAAAAACAATCTTCGTGTCCATTCCAGAATATCTCTCTGCATGTATTATGACCATGCTATCCAAAACCACATAACCTATGTAAAATAACCTACATCAGTGCCATTCCGAGATATCTCTGAGAGTGTCTTACAGCTGTGACGTCCACCCCTTTATAACCATGCTATAGTCACAAAAATATAGGCCAAAGCCCAACAAGCATTACAACATCTAGGTCAAATCCCTGTAAGCATTATAACCTGGGATAGGACATAACCCACTCTCTATAAGCAGTTCGACATGGGATTGGGCCAATCTTGGTCGGTATCAACATCCCAACTTATAAGTGTGCATGTTCTAGGGCTGAGAATGATTTATATGAATTTCAGCATTGCAAAAATGTCGTTTCATACAACACAGATATCACATTATCACATCATAAATATTAATGGTTAATTTTGATAACTACCATTTATCATTCATGTAGCACTTTAAATTTAAATCACAATTTATTAACAGTTATACCAAAAGTAGTGAGTCCCAACTTAGGGATTCAATCTAAATAATTCACTTAAGGTCATGAGTCATTCTAAACACAATTTAAGTCACCATTGAATTCAATTATATTCATCATTTTCTCACCACATGGGTAACCATAATACAGGTTACAATATAATTTAAATAAAATTACTCAATGGAATAATCCTATAAACTTATTCAATTTATTTGGGTGCATGATACTTTGGTACAATCACAATATTGCATTAATTTTTAAACTATCGAACTATATAGTTATGATTTATCCACCCTACCTTTAACTTATGATCCAAGAATGCTACCAAAGGAAAAATCCTATAAGGAATATGGTGTGGATGATCACAAAAGAGGTTCATAGATAAAAACTAATCAAGATAAAAACCAAAAATACAATTGGTACAATTATTTCAATGAAATGGTTGGATGAAGTGGAAGATAAAGAACAAACAATGATGAGAGGGATTACTAGGCATTTCACACACAAAGGGGATGTCTATAAGGAAGGTTGTAACTCCAAAGTTTTATGTAATATTGACTATGGTCAAGAGGATAGTAACTATATATTATTATAAAATAATTTATCAACATTGAATGTCTAAAACACTAGGTCATGGAATTACATGGATTGTAATTTAGTTATAGGATGAATAAATATTTATAGTGTAATATGCTAAAAATTCATCATCTAGAATTTATATTAATAAAACACCATAAAAATTAAACAATATTTAATCCCTTTACAAGGAGTTTAAATTTTCTGGAGATGGTTTTCATCCCATTTTACCTTTTAACAACCCAAAACCCCTTTTAATGCTTCTCAACATACCATGAACCCATGTAAACACTTAACCCATTTATACTCGGACACCATGAATTCAATTATGAATACATACCATAAAATTAATTCATTTTCCCAATAAATATGTCCATATAGGTATCCTCTAGTTTTCTCAATTTTCCTCACATCTAAAGTCTTCATTTTTTCAAATGAGATACATCCACAATAATGACACAACTGAAATAAAGAGATAATCAGAAAATCATAAAGAGACATACCTAGAATATGATGTGATATAATAGTGTTATTGGGAACACAATTAGGTCCATGTTATTATTCAAAATTATTGGAATCTAGCTTCATATAATAATAATTTTTATTGTTACATATCTTATCATATTATGTTACTTATTCGGTCAGCCTTTTCATTATCCATGTCCATTTTTAAATTAGTTCTACATGTATTTATAAATTACTAAAAGTAAAATAGGTTAATGTGAGGGAAGAATAATTAACATTATAATAGAATCTTCAAAAATTATCACATAAAAAAATAAATATGAATATTTTTTAACATAGAAAGCATAACCAGATATCAATGTTTAAATGAAATCATTTTTGGAACAATATAGGTTTTTTTAGTTTGGTATATCTCTTATTTTTTATCCATATTACTTTACATAATAAATCCTTCATTAATTATCATAAAAATAATGTGATGTGGAAATAATATCTCATATATGTCTTAGAATATTATATAGTTAGTCATCTTTATCACGCACCAAGTGAGTATTATGTTAATACCCAATATAACCCTTTTAGGGTTACTCTCCCTAGGTATAATTAATCTAAAGTCTGCATCCCATAGTATTATATAGAAAATGATGTAATTTCTAATAAAAACACACATATTTCAAAACTAATAAAATTTCATGATTTGATAATCTACTTAGACATATCATCATGAAATATAGAAATAGTTTAAATTAATGTTCTCTATTCCTAATCCACTAAAAAACTACACTAATCCTAAAAAATAACTAAACCCTATTTTGATTCCTACTGGATCATAAAATGATAAAAATAAAATTATTTTATATAATTAGTAAATAATAATAGTTAAATATCATAAACATATTACACATATTGAATAACCATTGCATTTAGGGTCTTTAAGGGCCAGTTACTTAGGTAACTTAGTTATCAACACTTGTGAACACATCTCCAAAATTGAACTCCTTTAAACCCCCTAATTGACATTAAAAAATGTTAAAATTTTGTTCATAACAAACAGATGGGAAACTAAATATATTTTTAGGTATAATTATCAATATGGAAAAAATTATCAATATTTTATAATGTATTTTATCATAATAATATGAGAAACAATGTGCATAGAGAAATTTATTATTATAAATAACATATGAAAATAAGTGTTTTCCATAAATCCTAATGGAAGGATATGTAATTTCAAAAGATCAAATATGTACCTTGAAATAATGGAATGATATAATGATGGAAACATGGAATAACAAAATAATATCCCAAGTTCATGGAGTCATTAATGTGCGGTAAAAACATAAAACAATACATCATAAGATTATGTCAGGACTCATTGGTAAAAACATAATTATATAGTGGATAAGGTCTTATAGTTGGTTAGGTTCACTTTATAATTCCATATATTAAATCTCAAGAGACATACATATTTAACCAATTCATAGGATGGATATATAATATTTGTCCCACCTATCATAAAACATAATTTTGTAGTCTATCTATCAATGCACCATACATTGCCTCACATTAGATGAAAAAAATTCAATGTATTATAGAGATACATAAATCATGGAACACTATTTACATATAAAAAATAAGAATATATACATGAATATGTGTTACAATTTGGGAAAAGAAACCATTATAAACCACAATTATGATAAAAAACCCTGATAATGAAGTGGGTTTCATAGTGTTGCCTCAAATAATAACCAAAGGTTGTCATACAGATTCCCCATTGAAGAATGAATTAAATATTTTTTCTTGTTAATGTTTAAATAAAGAAACATATGACATCAAAATTTAGTTCCTTTGTATGAAAATTTAAGAGAATGATAAAAGAGAAGTATGAATATAAAAGAACTACATAGGTGATATTTTTCAAAATGAAAAAAGGATATTTCATTAAAATATTTTCTATATTATTTACCTTTAAAATAGAATTTAACTAAATTTTTTTAATAATATAATTTGATTTAAAAAATATAATATATATTTAAAAAAAATTTATATATGTGACACATGTGATAAAATAAGAAGTTAGAATGTTCCCTAATTTCGAGTTTATATAAAAGTGAGAATTTAGAAGGGAATTCCAAACATGTGTGAACCAAAAAATGAAATTAATTAAAATGTGGGTTAAAATTTAAGGAATTTATATAAAACATATGAAATAAAAAATTTATAATATGATTGAGAAAAATGGAGTAAATTAAATTCAATTTGTAACCCAAAAGTAATTAGGGTGGTTTCCAAAGATCACTTTTTTATGTTTTGAAACACCATTATCGAAATATCACATTATTAAAGAGTTAATAATAAATTCCATTGAAAATAATATGGGGAATATGAATTCCACATGATATAATATATTATTAGGTTTCCAATGAAAAAGGAGTATATTGGTGGGAAGGCAAATTATGGAAAAAGAGGTAAAACCGTCATTTATGAGGATGAGAATTATTCTCAATGTAGTTTCATTTTAGAGAATGTAAAATTTATAAATATTTATTATATGAAAAAATGTTAATATCCCAAGATAGAAATATGGTATACCATATATAATTCATGAATAATTTCGAAAATAAATATTAGAACTCATTAAATTATATTGAGTAATAAAAAACCCATATATTTTAGGGAAAATATAAATTATAGTTCTTAAAATTGAACAAACAGAATAATAGTTCATTTTGTAGGGTTAATAATAATTCATAATTTCATATCTGAAGAGTGTATTATTTTTATAATTTGAATTAATATTAGATCATAATATCTTATCATTCCATAGTTATGTGTTATTGAGATAAAGATTCATACCTTTTCTATTGATTTGTTGAATGTTTTCTAACCTACTATATATGAAACATAAATATCATAATCACTTATTTAAGAATGATATAAATAACTATATGCTTTTATATAATCTTTTTTTAATTAATTCTTTATATGTATATTAATTATATTTTACCTATTTTCAATATCAATTGTGAGTTATCAAGATAGTTTTGCACTGGTTTCATGATAGCGTTGTCATATTCATTCTTATACCAATGATCATTGTATTGAGGCTATTAAATTTTAATAAATTTATTTTTTATAATTATTTATAATGAACTAATTTCATTCTATTTTAGTTTCATTTATAATCCTTAAATTTGAACATGAAGACGTTCATGTTATAATGATTGTTAAAAAATGAACCTTGGAATCCTATTGAATGAGTTTTATTTCTGTTTTTACATTAAATAAAATAAAAAAAATATTTATTTTATTATTTATTTCTTATACAATAATTAATTTTTTTTCATATACTAATCATTGATATTATTTTATATAATTTTTTATGTCAGTCTTTAGACTGATTAACAATGAAAAAAACCAGAAGTAATGGATGATTATGATTTTGAAAGTTTTTTATTTTTGGGGAATATCATTATTTTAAAACTATAATGATATTAATTATATAATTTAATTTTTCATTAAACCATATTTTTATTGTTTTCAATAAATAATAAATTAGCTAGTTTTAAAAACATGATATGTTACATTATGGAAGCATTAGTCCCCCCAACCCAAAGATAACATTTTCATTTATAAAATATTGAGAGGGAAATAAGACATATTATAATTATTATATCCATAATAATAATTATATTTCTTATTTATTATTTTTGTTTAATTTAACTATTATATTTATTTAATAAATGTGGTGGTGATTAATTGATTTCATTGATTCGTGAAGAATGGGTGAATGATGGTACCTTTTTTATAGTATAAATGGTGAATGATGGTTAATATATATTATCATAGAATATAAAAATTCATTAAAAACAGAAGAAATTATATGTAATATGAAAATTAAAATTGAAAAATTATTATATAATGGAAGAAACCTTAGTATATGAGTACTCAAATTGAGAACATTCAATCTTCTCTGGTGGATTCCAAATAAATGGAGTGCTTAGGATAAGTATGTGTGATAAAAATACCAAGTATTTTAAGTTTTATCATTGGTGATGAAAAATTTTAGGCTTTTATTATAGAATAAAAAAATTATTTCCTTTAAGGGGCGATGATAGTTTCCGTTTTTAAGTGATGTGGATAACATTTTTTAAATAATCATTATATTTTAAAACTATCATTAAATTATATAGGGATTAATGTTCAAAAATAAATAATCATGTATTTTTGGATAATATATAGTATATAATATCTTAAAAATCCATTTTTGAACATATTAATAAGTTTTTAGGTCTTATACATCAATAATTTTCACTTTTACTAATATTTATTTTACATCGGTAAAAAGTTTTTAGCTAAGTAAATATTTTTTATGCCTTAAAATAAAACACCCATCATTATATTTTTTTAACACACATATTAAAAATTTGAAATCCATTTTTAAAAATTGGGTACAACCGCGAAAGCGGCACACGACACATGTAAGAAAATTACAGTAAATCGCAATCTTGGGGACTTCACCTCGCATCTAACATGTAAAAACAATTTTTTAGAAAAATAAATTTTTTTATCTAAAATTTTATATCTATCGAAAAATAATCAATTTATATTATTTTCATGATATTAATTGGATTATTTTAAAATAAAAAAACAATTTTTTAATTAATTAAAAACCAACATTTAATATGATACTATTTAATAAAAATATAATAACCCATATATTTTTCATTGTAAAGTATTATTTAAGTTCATAAAATTATAAACATAAGATTTATAGGTTAATAATTTTACTTAAATAAGTATACTTTCACACATTAAAAATGTCTATGATCAATTAAATTGTTTATTATGTTCTTGTTATTAATTATATAATTATACTGTAACCATTTTCGTAAATATGACATTTTCACTTTACACTTAAAAATAATTTATTTTTGAAAAGTCCCATAAATATACCCTATTCTAATATAGTTATGCTAAAAACAATTTTATATTATTTTTCAAAATTAAATTCCAAAATTTTATAATGTCACCATTTTATATAATCCAAATATATATATATCAAAAACTAATTTTATTGTAAAATAACCTTTCAATGTTATATCCATATTATTATTAATTTCTATAAATTACAAATAATATCACTGTTAAAAAATTATTTTTATAAAAATATATTATATTTATATCAACCATATACCATATTTATAAAATATTTATATTATTAAGATAAAAAAAATTCAAATAATATTTTTGAATAAAATATATTTCCATCATACAATGATCTTATTGGTTGTTTGGAGAAATTTATTTAATCAATTCATTTTTATTAATAATGAATTATATTTTAATTCAACATTATTTTAATCAACACAATTTTTATTTAAATTAAAAATATATATTAAAATATTGTTGAATTTTTTAAAATTCAAGAAGAATCCTTATAACATAGTGAAAGGAGTTTAATTAACAAAAAAATATTATAACATTTTAATTTTTTGAATCTAAAGTCATCTAAAAATAATATGATATAGATTTCAAAACAAAATTTATTTTATTAATATTTAAAAGGAATACATTGTGTAGTAATCATGATAAATCAAACATATCATGTTATAAAATAAGAAAAATGCCTCAAGGAAAATAAATGTTTAAAAAAGAACCCTTTACTGTAATTCATTAATTCCACTTAGGTGGTTGAAACTATATTTTAAAAAATAATAATGAACCCAATATCATTGTTTATAGATTTATTCATATCTATATCCTTGTATAAACATAATTTGTAGTTGTTCTCTATATTTGTATTATTTAGATTTTATATATTTTCAATATTTAGTGTGAGTTGTCCTAATAATTTATAACTAGATTCATAATAGTAGTGTAGTTTATCATTTTTATCAAAAAATTTATAATTAAAAATAATCAAGGATACTATAATTCATCTTTTATGATATTTATAGAGTTATAATTTTATCCAATAATATATTTGGTTACTGTACATATAGAAAAAATTGCTATAAGGACCATGCCTTAAAGGTTCCATAATCTTGAGTTAAGTCAATAATTCACATTGAATATCTTTACAGGTTTATAGCTTTACACAATTAGGCCATAACTATTACATAACATATCTTGTATTACAAGATGGAAAATTTAAATAGTATTAGTTTCTTTTGTAACAAAAATAATTTAAAAATAAACATGGTTTCTTTTCATATTTAATCATCATAACCTTTCAATGACTCCATCATTGACTCTATTCTTCCTTAAATCATGCTAAAATATTTAAAACATGTGATGTGCTCAAAAATATCAGTAAGGGACATAAAAATAATGAAACCCTAGTATTCTATTTAAAACCTAATAACCATTTCATTGTTATTTGATAAAATAAAACCAATCATTTTCACATGAATAACACTCATACATTTCTCTAAATCAAAAACAATAAAAAAATAGCAAGCAATTAAAACACCTTTAGGTGGCATAGAGCATCAATTAATAAAACACTTTCAAACATCTTCCAATTGGAATAAAAATATGTTTTAATTCCATATTGGAGATCTATAATAGGGATCACCCATCATATAAGTTATATCAGTCTCACCCATGAGATATAATGGGGCTCAACCCTTCGTATAAACTATATCGGGCACACCTGTGAGCTATAATAGGGCCCAAACATTCGTATAAGCTATATCGAGCTCAACCATAAGCTATAATGGGTCTCAAACCTTCGTATAAGCAATATTGGTCACACCCGTCTCATATAATTCTCATTTACCATTTTATAAATAAAACACATTCATCCCAAAACACCTTTTTGAAAACTTCTTCTAATACCATATGAAAAAAAATCCATATAACAATAGATTTTCATTTAATAACCCATTTTCTATACTAAGATACCCAAATAATGGAAGAAGTTATTTATCTAAAATACATTATGTCTTATAGATGAATCCAAATATCAAATAATGGTTATAGTGGCGAAGAACTCATTGTTTTCATATACGTTATATCAAATAACATTCATTTTAGAGTTTTGTAAAGAAAGTAAAATGATTTGTATAAAAATATTCCTTTTGAGAATAGTAAATTTAAATCTATATAGACATATTATTTCATTTATAATCATTTTATATCCATATAAATTAAAATGTAAATTAATATCATGAAGATAGTGATTTAATAACTAAATCCCTAAACCATCAAAGTGTCACATACCACATTGATCATTTAAATCTAAATCTCCATGGAATAATAATTAACATTATTATAGATAAAATATGTATACAAAATTTCATAGTGCTTTTATATACACCATATAAAATTATAGAGGTGGATATTATGAAGAAATACGACAATGAAATAATATTGAGATGAAGTCCCTTCCCTTGAGTCTGACTTGTCTCATTCGTTCTTTAATTTCCCATATAATAAGAATAGTTTAACATCTACATTCTTCAGAAATTTTTTTGAGGTTATTATTCATTTTATATCTCTTATTACCTTGTTTTAAAATATAGTTAATTATATATTAGTTTATATCTGATGTTTTGTCAATGTTTAATACTTGAGTCAAAAATGAACTTATTATTGTTAAAAATTGTCCATATGTTCATAAGTCAATCATCTAAAGAATTATACTCATGATTTAAATATTATATATATATTTAATATATGTATTTTTAATATTCTATAACATTTTGTGATAATTATTGAAATGCACCATTCATAGAGACGACAGTTCCTATATCTTTAATATATGTATTTTTTCTTTGCAATCAAGAACTATGTGACCAAACATACCACACTGGTAACACTTTCTAGATCCTGACATAGATTCCAAAAAAATGCATTTTTCCATAATTGGAATTATTTTTGGTCTTGCCTCTAGGATTATATGTTTGATTCAGTCCATTTCTTGGTACATTGAATATTTCTTACACTTATCATCTCAATGAACATAAGTGTCGTCAAACTCCATTTCAACTTACTCAGAACAAAGAGCCACATTTTCATAACATTTAAATTCTAGGGAGGCTAAATCTCTACATATCCCGGATTTCAATCCTGAGTAATATCTATTAATTTTACGGTCAATGTATCAAAAAAATATGGAACATACCTAGACAATATTATGATGTTAGCTTCATGTGTGATAACTGAATCATCATCATTTTTATTTAAATCGAATATTTTTTTCTCAATCCTATGCTGAAAAACCTTAAGGAAATATTTCTCAAAAAAATCCGAAAATTCATCCTATTACATGGAATCAATATAATTTTCCTCTCTAGTATTCTTAACTATTTAACACCATCGATCAGCTTCACCTTCAAAGTTATTTATGGAAAGAGTTTCCCTTTGACATTCTGAACAACCCATGACTTAAAATATATTTTCTAGGGTATTGATCCATCCTTCATATACCACTAGGTCAGATGGTCCATTGAATTATGGTGGATATTTCCTCATAAAATGTTCAAATACTGAAATAGTCTTCTTTGGTTAATCAGGATGATCTCATGCATGGATACCACTACCATTTATAGCATGATTAAACTACTCCAGCACTGTAGAAAACAATTGTATTCCAATTCTCACCACCTCATGTTGTTGATTTGAATGGTTGTTTCCTCTCGATGCCTTCCCATTACAGCTTTCCTATTTATTCTCTGGAAAACCATTATAAACAGATATAATTTACATAAATAAATAATGAAATATTAAAATGATACACAATTTCAACTTAACCATAAATTAAAATCCTCTATATTAAAATAATTGACACCATCATAACCTCTGAAGTTATCTAAATCAACCTCTAATACCAACTATAAAGCTGCATCCTTAAACGTTATATAATCATGAGTTATGTAAAGAAATTAAATGGACTATATTTTTAGTTTTATAGATTTAGATTATTAGAAAATAACTATTAAATAACAAAAATATAGGAATACAAGTTGTACACTTCCAATAGTGTCTGTTTCTTCCATAACTAAAAAAAATTAAAATGAGAATTGTTTTATTTTCATGTTTAATCATCACAACTTTTCTGTGACTCCATCCTTGACTCTATTCTCCCTTAAATCCTATGAAAACATTTAAAACTTTGTATGAGAAAAAAATAACAATAAGGGAAATAAAAGATTAGTAAACCCCATTACTCTAGTCAAAACCTGATAACCCTTTCAATGTTCATTGAGCATATGAATTTAAACAAATTCACATGAATAACAGTCATACTTTTTGCATAATGAAAAGCACTAAAAGAAATATAAATCAATTAAAACTTGTTTAGGTGACTTATATAATAATATAAATAAAACCCTTTCAAATATCTTCCTATTTGAATAACCAAATGGTTGAATTCCAAATTAGATATTTATAATGGGGACCATCCATTATAAAAGCTATATCAGGCTCACCCATGAGCTATAATGGGGATCAACCCTTTAAATAAGCTATATCAGTATCACCATTGAGATATAACAGGTATCAACCCTTCGTATAAGCTATTTCTAGCACACCCGTCTCATATAATTATCATGTACCATTTTATGAATTAAACACATTCATCACAAAACCCCCTTTTGAGATCTTTTTCTTATCCCATGTGAAAAAAATCCACATAACAACAACATTTTCATTTAAGAACCCATTTTTAATACCAATACACCCAAATAAATTAATAGGGGGTTTATTTAAAATATATTGACACTTATATAGGAATCCCAAAATCAAATAATGGTTATATCAGTGGACAAGTCGTTGTCACTGTATATGTTAAAACAAATAACATTCATTTTTTTGTTTTGTAATGAAAATAAAATGATTTGTATAAAAATATTCCTATTAAAGAATTTGAATGGAATTAGATAGATATAAATTGACCATTTATAATCCTTTTATATCAATATAAATAAATATGTATAGTAATATCATGAATAAAAGGATTTAATAATTAAATCTTTAAACATTCAAGACGCCCCATCCAACTTTAAATTTTTTAATATTAATCAAAATGAAATAATAAATGACATTATTATAGATAAAATATGGATATGAAATTTTATAGTGGTAGTATATGCACCTTATATAATAATAGATGTGGATATTATCATGAAATGCCTCAAGGAATTGATATTGAGACAAAGTCCCTTACCTTGAGTCTGACTTGTCTCTTTCATTCTTTAATTTCATGGATAATAAATGTAGGTAAACTTTTACTTTCTTAAGAACCTTTTTCATGTTTATTACTCATTTATATCAGATATTATCTTTTTATAACAAATAGTTAATTATTTCAGTTCATATAAGATTTTTGGTCAATGTTTGATACTTTAGTCAAAAATAAACTTGTTATGATTACAAATTGTCTATATGGTCATAAGTACATCATCACCAGAGTTATATTCATAATATAAATATCATATATATTCATAATATATGTATTTATAATATTCCATAACATTTTTACATAACAAATGAAATTCATCATTTATAGAGATGGTAGGTCCTATGTACCCATGAATGCTACTCTTGTTTCTTTTTCATATTAATGGAATACAAACTAAATGATACATAGGTATGTTATAATTCCAGTATAATATATGTTATATATATGTCACATAAGTTCATTAATTCCATCTTTTATACATTTCATTTATGGAATGAACGATTCATATGACATTGAGGGGGTGGTAGTCCGCACATCCTCAAATGAAATTACATATTTACACATCATGGAAAGAATAAAGTTATGTTGTAAATATAAATTACATAATAATAGGGAAAATATAAATATAATATATATCATATATATATAAATAAAATTTCTTAATAATGTTGACCATGAAAGCTGTTAGGGGAAAATTTTACAATCATCATTTCGTGAGGCAGTGGTTCACCGTACACAGAAACATTATGTTCGGATCCATTAAATGAAGGTGTGTGTAAGTTTAGTTTAAATCCTTATCATAAATAAACCATGATATATTTATTATAATTTTTTTGTTATGTAATCAAATATCAATAAGATAATAGAGAGTGGAGATGGAAAATAAAGGAAATGAACTTAAGAGAAGATGTTCCCTCTAAAACGGTTAACTCTTTTTTATTTGAGCCAAAATGATTTCTTAAATTTAATTATACACAAGGAAATGATTATAGAATTAAGGGAGGGTTGTTGGAATCTTATTTCAGAATAATTGGTATGATCCAAGGGTTTTTATAGGTTTGATTAAGTTGGTAGAGGTGTTGGGCTTTTATTATAGGGAGCATGGGTACTATAGGAAATTATTCAAATATTAATTTATTATAATTTAAATTATGATTAAAGATTTTGAAAAAAAAAATTAATTCGAAGATAATATGATTTTGGTTCTAATAAAAATCATCCAATGATTTTTAGACAAGTTTGAAATATTTTTTATCTTTATATTTCTTGTTTAACCCTTATTTTAACCTTTTTCATCTTAGACTAATATCAGGTTATTCTCACATTCTAGGTAAATATAATTACCATATCATGTCAAAAGATGCCCAAAAAAGTCATTAATGATATATATTGACTTATATTAACCAGGTTTCTGAATATTAGATTTTTAGGAATTTAATATCATTTAATACACAATTTAATATATTAAGTTATGAATTATGTCAATTTTGGACAGTATTCATACTTGACATTTTTTTCAAATTCATAACAACTTGATTGCTTCGAACCAAAGGATTTAAATCAAATAAAATATATAAATATCATCCATAAAATTCATGTATGACATCAAAATAACCTAATCATGTTTATTCTAACATTGATAATATAATATATTTGAATCCCTAATTAATGAAATAATCACTCCATCATCATTGTGTCATAATTAAATTTATTTATTTAATAAATAAAACTCTAAATAAAATATAATTATTTAATAAAGAATTTTATCTTTATAATGAATATTTATAGTTTAATATATTCCTTATATACCCCTATAATAAAATTAGTAAAAATACATGTTTATGTTATGCTTCTCTTTACATTAAATTATTTCTTATAACTTGTCATTATCACACCCATGTGGCCCTATGGGGTCCTGAAATAGACTCATGGATGACCATGGTCATAAATATCTCATCCAATAAAATTAGTTCACGTTTTTGGGTAGTTTAATATTATTATAATATTATTTTATACCCTTATTTTCCCTTTTACCATGGTAAATAAAATAATTACTGGAGTTACTATTCATAATGTCCAAAAATAAAATCTATATATTTACAGAATTTGTACCTTATGATACCAAATATGGAATAATGTTTTTCAAATTCATAAAAAAATAATTTAAATAATTTAATTTAAAATTAATTCTCATTGCCGAAACCAAAAAGTGGATTTTTAAGAAGTAAACACTATCAAAACATTGACATGTCTTTGTGTCCAATTTGAAAGTTAAATTACTTCCAATTACCATAATTTTATTAAATTAAAAAAACATAATCCAATTAATCTTTAAAACCAATTAAAAATAAAATCTAACTGTGTAATTAAATTAGATGAAAATAATGGTTTGAAATAAAATGCGGTATTTTTCACTATTCCTTAAAAAATGAGATATATCAGAAAATTAACAAAAAATTTACCAAAGTAAATTTTGATGTCCTGATTATATAATAGAAGTTTATTTTTTCAAATAAAATATATAAAATGACAAAAACTAGATTTAAAAAAGGGTTCACCATCAAAATGTGGTAAAACTCCATTTATGAAAACTACTTCTTTTATCCAAAAATTGAATTTGTTCCTATATCATATCTTAAAAACATATAATATTAATTATAAACAATACATTGAATATATACATTATTTTCCATTAAATAAAAATCCAAAAAGAGTTATATGATTTTATAGACACAATTATTCTATTTAAAATAGGTTGTCATAATAACATATCCTTTAAATTGAATTGGTTTTTATTTCCATTTATAATACATTTCGTGACCAATGAATCATTATTTAAACATGTGTAAACCATTTTTCAAAATTAATTTTATATTATTCAATCCCTCCATTCCAATGACTAGGCATTAACTACCACAAGAAATAACAGTAATATTGTTGAATTATATTTCAGTATAACTCAAAGTTGTGTGCAACGTAAGATTTCGGAAAAACATGTTGTTGTGTGTCGACTAAGATATCAGAAAAAGAGTCCCCCTTAATGGAAAATTAATATATTATTCAGAAATATTAATATATATTAAAATGTATTATTCTATAAATATAGTGGTCGTTACAAATAGTGACAAACTTATTTCTATGATTTTTTATATTTGAATGGAGGTATACTAATTACTGGGATTAATATTAATTTTACCATTATAGAAATAAAATTATATCATTTTTTACTTATTTTTTTAACATTTGACAGTTTTTTAAGTTTTAATAGTTATCTATGATTTTATTTTTTAGAATTTTTCAAGTGGGAGGTTAAGCCAACCCAAACAGGGACATTATATAATTAGTGGATGATTACAGTTATAAAATTGGTTTAATTTTGACTTTTATAATTATTATAGTAGAATAATTAAATTATTTATCTATTCCTAAAGTGTTTAATCATATTTTTGTACATTAATGTAAATAATAAAGATGTTATACGCAAATGACATGTGTTGTAATGTGTACGTGATAGTCTGCAAAACTCACGGTTAACATTGTCATTTCTCAATGAATGTGAGGGATATAAGGTGGATTAAAACAAGTACTTTCCTAATAATATTTATATTATATATTCATAATTTATTCATTTATTACATACTTATATCCAACAAATAATTTTAATTTTGGAAAACACAAGACACGACATTGTGGAGGATTTATTTCTCACATACACACAATCAATGTTATTTTGTTTTTATATGTGGTTGGGAGGGAATAAATAATTTTTTTCATTAATATAATAAAACATACCGAAAATAATGATACTAATTTAATTATATTACTCTGGGTATGTTTTTTTGTATGTGAATAAATAATAATAAAAAGTTCAGGATTAACATTCATGTTGGGACATTGAACAATATTTTGAATGTATCTTTTGAAATGAAAGGAATGTGATTAATAAGTGAGAAAAAAAGGATAATGAAATTATTATTGGATTATTTTCCATTAAAATGATATAGTTTTAGAATTAATTTCACAGAAATATGTATGGAGTGAAGTGGTGAAATGTTTCCCCTTTATAAGTGGTTAAAAAGTAGGTTTTTAAACACCCTTTATTTATCAATAATGAAATAAAACTATTAATGTTTAAATGGTCACAAAATTGATAAATACTGGATTATAGGTATATATAAGGTTTATAATTATTCCAACCTCTTTTTATAACATCATTAAACCATTTTATAATATGTTATTTATATTTTATCAATTTGATTTTCATTTGTAAATTAGTTTTTACCATAGTAGTTTATATTTTACTAAAAATATAGGGTATCATTATAAAAACAATTGTTTTCATAAACTGAAATTTTGGTCCCATATAGTCTAAATAACTTTCTAAATAAAATAAAATTAACTTTTAAAATAAAAAAATTAATATAGAGAAAAACACATTGGTAAAAAAAATATTTATTTACCCCATTAAGTGGTCTCAATATTATTTAGTATTGATATCCAATTTAATGAGTGAAAATATATTTAAATGTGACATTAAAAATTATAATATAATTAGATATGAAAATTAATTTATTTTATTTGATAAAAATTAGACAACATTAAAAATTTAATTCTTTGAAAATAATAGTTTTACAATTATAATTGTAATTGACATTAATCTTTTATATCATACTTTTATTCCTAAAATTGAAATTTAAATTATAAAATATATAAAACATTTATCTGAATATCAAATAAATTTTTATATTTAATTTATACAAGTGATGAAAAAAATTAATGTTAGTGAATAAAATATATTTTTTATTGTAGAATGTTACTTATGATTTCAAAATATTAATCACAAGTATTATAATTTAAATATTGATCTTTTGAATGATTTATTTTACTTTATATATTTCTATTATAATTGAAAATTGCTTCAATTAATCATAACTTATTCTTGTTTTATTATATTTTCAGTAATGTGAGGGTATTAACAAATGAGTATTTGTACTTATCATCAGGAAATCAATTATTTTTGAAAACTCTCAAAAATTCATCTTCCTATAATTTTTATACATGTAATTTATAAATCTAGTTTATTTTTTAATATTAAAATTATTAAAATTATAAATTTATATTTCAAATGAAATATATATATATATTAAGAAACCAAGATTTATTTAAAATGCATTTTATAATCGTAATCAAAATATATAATAATTTGTAATTGATTATAATATTCATTATTTACATAAGGAATCATAATAGATAAATTTTCATAATAATATAGATTTTTTGGTTTATTTTAGTTATTATTTTTTTGTGCTCTAATCTATTTATCATTTTATTAATTTACAACGAATAAATTCTAATATCTCAAGCTGTTAAAAGAATTGTGTATCTTGATTTTGTGTGATATGTGAATCTATAAGACAGAATTTGTTAGTCTATTTATCTGCATATTAGATATGTAATGGACATACCATTCAATTTTTTAGATACACTAATTGGAAAAATTTAGTGGAAATAAATTTTACTGATTTGTTAGTCGATATTATGATATGAAGATGGTGACTATTTCATAGCTCATGCGAGTTTGTCAAAGGGCAAATGTGGTACGTATTTTTTCCTAAGAGTTATTATAATATATTTTTAAATTTTTATTTATATTAGGAATTTGGATATGATTTATTATAAAAGGTACATTTTCTTGTGTTGAGTTATTGTTGTATGTTTTAACCATGAGGGGATATCAATAGATTGAAGTAATTTCTATGTAGGTGGAATAATCATGGTGTGATGGGATATTCTATTTAGTTGGGAGATGAATCATGGATATAGTAAAAGGTTGAGTAATTGTTTTCATTGGATTGAAATATATTTTGGGATATATTTATTCAATTAGATGGATTAAATATGTTGTGATAAATAAGAAAAATTATTAACTATGATTATATAGAAAATCGTCCCCTATTGGAATTAAATTAATATATTGTTTAGTTTTATCCCATGACCAGTTATTTATATGAATAATGATTATGATTAGAGTTATTAATATTAAAAAAATTAAATCATTCATAAGTGTGGGGAGATTGTTGCTCTAATGATTGATTGGTGAAGAATGTTATAAAGACATGAAAAACGTGATGATAAATATTCACCCTTTTGAATTGTGGTATAAAAAATATCCATATTTATGATGTTTT
Source organism: Viscum album (assembly GCA_963277665.1). Taxonomy (NCBI): domain Eukaryota; kingdom Viridiplantae; phylum Streptophyta; class Magnoliopsida; order Santalales; family Viscaceae; genus Viscum; species Viscum album. The sequence goes on from OY728151.1 coordinate 1,084,566,836, forward strand.
AAAAGTGTTATATGAGCTCCTTTTTTCATGTATTAGGGAATTGATGCAGTTTATACTGGTAATAGATATGTTCTATCATGGTAATTAATGTAAAAATGTGTTACTCATTTCATGATTAGTGGGTAGATGAATTTACCTTTCACGGAACCCTTTATCCGGAAAACTTAGTAAGGAGAGATAATTTACTATATTATTCACTTGAAATTGTGGGGTTTTTATGTGGTATTTTTTGTTAATACATTGACACTAATTATTTTCCTTATATTAAATAATATTTTTTGGAGGGTTACTTCTCCAATGATGGACTATTTATGAATGTGATGATTATGTTTTAATAAGAATAATAATTTAATAAATTAATAGTTATAAGTTGCGGAAAATGTAAAATCTTAGGTTTCCACCCCCAAATTCATTTGTCTATGATTATTAAACATCACTCATTTGTGTTCAATTAAGTTGATCATCTTCCAATCAAATAGAATAAATTTTCTTAAGAGGTGATATCAATCGTCTCATGAATTTTTACATGAAAAATATTGTTTTGTTGAAATGAGAAAGAAAATTTAAAATTTATTGTATTTTTAAAAAATAAAAATTATTTTTTATTTGCTTTTTGAAATATATTTTCACTCATGGGTAATAGTTATATATTTTATTGGTAACGTTCATGTTTTTCACCATCAGTAGTTTGTATATATAATTTTTAATTTGAAATATATAATATTTCTTTTATTCCACATAACCTTAATTCTACAACATTTATTCAAACATAAAAATTAATGGGGAGATATCAGGAGTTTATAATGGTATTAGGGATCTGAATGTGGCTTAAAAAGAATGAAATGATTGTATAATCGATTGAATTATCACAAAAATATATGGTTCCTTGATCATGGGTTGTGAACATATCTGATAGTGGTGAAGTTAGTGATATAGGGTTCTGAACTCAATTTTATATGGAAGATAGGTTGGACACCCAAGATTCCCATATCATTGAGTTACAGGTTTTGGAAGGATGGTTTTTTAAATTATCATGGAAAATTATTTTTGAACTCCCTTGATATCCATATCTTAATGAAACCATGTTTGGGCCATTTTGGATAAGATCAATAGAATAATTAAACAAAATAAGTTAAATTAAATATGAAAAACATTTATTGTAAAATTTTAATTATTATAACTTGGATAAATAACTATTATGGTAAATGATTACCATCGTTTACTATGAATTGAGATGGAAGAAGGAATGAACACAACCAAATTAATATTATCTAGTGGAAATTCATTTCTTATTCCATGAATAATGGATATATATTTTTATTGAATAATAATAATTTATCATTGAAGATAATGATGGAAATTATATTGGTGGCCAATATTTAAATATACATCCTACTATATATCCAAGGATTAAATAGGTTAATGTAAAGGTAAATATGAGTAATATGATAAGAAAATTAATATAATGGAAAGGAAATAATAAAAACAATTTATGATTATTTATTGGAAATGTTTGAAAATTTGAATAAGTATATTAAATTAATTATATAAAAATGGGTTTTTAAATTTTATTTATGAGAGTAAAATGTGTTTAAATATTACAATAAATTAAAATTTATCATCTGATAAAATGATTCAAAATAGGATGATTGATGTTGAATTATTCTTGAATGGGTAATAAATAAATTTAATGAAATTTTATTGAATTTAATAATTGGAATGTGTTGTATAAATTTTGTCGAGATTAAGGCTCAATAGGGTTTTCTATACTGTATAATGTGATCATTTATACCAAGTAATGGCATAAAATTTTCTAAAACCAATAAATTTTGAAGAACTAGGTTAAATTATAATGGTATAAATTAAAACATCATCATATTAATCTAATGGGAATGATGTAATAATATATTATTATTGAATAACTATTCCCCTTTGTGATGAAACGCCACCATTAAAGGGAGATTGATCCCCAATGAATGTTCTATGAGTAATTGAAATATAACATCTAATAGAGAAATTCACTTTAATGTATATGTATATGGGATATTTCTTCTAAACATCCTTGTGTATCAATATTTATTTGGTAACATAGTGATGTAACATAAGTTTCTTTTCATGAATCCATCATGGATTACAATGAGAAATGTAATGTATTCTCTTTAGTGATGTGTCTTGATGGATAATTCAATAACGTAATATAACTGTTATTTAATTTTCATTCACATCATATTGGTTTGTAAAATAATATTCCATTTTGGTTGATATAGTTTCTAGATTTCTATAGAGGATATATTTTATGACTATTAGGGGATTATATGATTGTGACTTATGTGAATAGTGTGTGATATCTGATGTAATGAAATGATTTACATTCCAATATGAATGTTTAATATATGTTTGAATTTTATTACATACACTCATACATTGAATAATGATATATTACAATGACATGTTATTTTTCATTATATCTATGGATTTTTAGGGAAATATGATGAACAATTAGATTTTATACCAATACACACCCACTCCATTAGGATAATATAGTTTTTATATTTCTAGGAGATTGTTTAAATGAGTAATTCATACATATATCTTGTGTAGGAAAGATAAAAATCATTAGTTCTTATTTTATACCTCATACCAAAAACAAAATTTATGGGATGGGTAGGGTTGGGAAATTCCTAGAACATCCGTGATACGACAATTCATTGTATTATTATTCACCGAAGTGGAAATACTCTTTAGGATTACATACACAATGGTTTGGGAGGATAGATATTCACTAGTTACTATCTCTCTTCTTGCTAAATGATATAAGACCATTAGGATAAGATATATATCCTTGTATGTTGAGATGTATAATTTATCATGAATTCTAATATATGATATTAGACATGGAGATGTGAATTTCCTTTGGGGTTCAAAAAATTTCACACGATGATATTTGTTGATTTTTATTTACTATATCACTTCAGATATAAAATTATTATTTTATTTCATTTAGTACTTCTAACATTGTTGGAGACATTCATACTCTCTAGTATTTTATGATATTCATATTTATAGTGAATTGAAATTAAAGTAATTTTCTATTGGATGAGTGATTAATTCCAATTCAATATATTCACAAAATGAATTCAACTTTATTTGGGTATAATGATGGAAAATATCTTTAGGTATTATAATAATAATTGATTATTAATTCAATCAATATTTTTGACGATGTGTGGGATTTCATTTATTTAACACATGTTTATCATCAATACACATTGATTTTTTTTATGTCATACTACTATATTTGATGAATATACAAGGTATTTTTATACTCACCCCTAGATACACAAATTGATGTTTTTCTAAATGTTTCTATATTTTCTATCTATTGTGTAGGATGGATAATCATTGATCTTAGAGACTATGGTTGATATGGACTTCTAGTGTAGTTGATATCACTGTGGAAGCCACTATTAGATTGTCATTCATTAGAACGTCACCTATTTAAGTGTTCCCATTTAACTGAACATTTGAAATTAAAAATGATGAATACATTTTTATCATTTAACCTTTTGTATAAATGAAGTTACTCTCATGATTGTGTGTATACCTCAGAACTGGTTTCTAGACCCTTTTCTAATGGGGGTTGTCTTTGTGCTGTCACTTATTTTTTATCTAGGATGTGAAACATTTTATGAAACTATATAATTTTATTCATATTGAACTAATATGTATATCATGTAAAATTAAATTTTAGAGATGAGATATGAGTATTACCTTCTAATTATCAATGAATTTGGGTATAGATAAATGAATATGTAAATTCCAATACAATCCAACTTTCTCTCAAGGTAGGTATTGATGAAGAAGTTTATGTTATTAATAGTTTGTATTCATCCCATATGAGTGAAAATATAATCCTATTGAAAAATTAAAAAATTAATGAGGACTGAATTATAAACATGTGAAATAATGGATCATTATAAATTAAGTATCGTATAATGATAGGATTTGAGTAAAATATATGAAAAAATAGTAATGCAATTCTTATGGATAAATTTATGAAAGATTTAGATACTTCAAGTAAACTATGAGACCATGGGGATGTTAATAACTTCAATAATAAAAATATTAGAAAAAAATATAGGGATAATTTAATATTATTAATGTGCAAAATTTGAATTAATTTTTTTATTAAATACATAGGGATGAATATTAATATTTCCTTTCTAAATAAAATATATAAACTTATCGAATAAATAAAATTTCATATAAATCAACATTAAATGTATAAATTAATGATGTATGGAGATTCCAATGATATTCCCACTTTAAATTTATAATTAATCACAAATAATGGAGTATCTAATTAGGGATACATAAATATCAATTTTAAAATAGTAGGTTGATATAATGTAAATAATTATTTTAATTGATTATTTTTTATAAATAGGGAAAACCCTTCAGAAATACCCATATAGAGAAGGATATTAAGTAATATTTATTATTTATTATAATATTGCAAATTTTTTAACTCTAATCATATATAAATAAAATGTACTTGATTATATAAGTATGTATAAATCATTAAGAAATTTAAATTAAAATAGGAATAAAATTCTAGGATCGTAAAATCTTCTTGGGTTTAAAAATAATAAAGAGAAGTAATATGAAGGGAGATGTTGAAATTGATCATGTCTTTGTTATGAGTACACATCAACAAAAGGATTATTTTAAATAATAAAATGTACAATAAAAAACATGTTCAATTTTATTTTGATTGAAAAATATATTACAATAATGTACCAAAAATATATGATATTCAATATTGTTTATATTTAAAAAAATGAACTATTATGTTAATGTGAAGATAAAAATACATATATGGTACGTTTTAAATAAAATATCAATGAAACCATATGTTTTCCAGTTAATTTTATATTTAAAATAAATAAGGGAAATGATTAGTACATGGATGCATAGCTGATAAGAGAATATTACTTAGACATCTATTCAAGTGGAAGGATAGAAAAGAAGATATGATGAAGTGGTCAGAATGATATTTTAATATAATGTTGGAACTATTTTTTAAGATAAAATGTATAACACAAAAATGAATAAAAATTTGAAAATGATGAATATTGTGACAATCCCATAAACACACATTATTTAACAGCTTTTCACATATATTTACAACAAATGATAACCGAGGTTATGAAGTTCCAATGTCATTTAAAGATTAGGAATATAAATACATCATCATAAACATAAAAAATAATCATTATTTAAAACTCCACATAGTGCTCGTAATTAACATAGATCATTTAAACTATACTCTATACCATAGGAAAATACATAAGGAAAATGGTGATCATGAATTCTTATTATGGGAATAAACATATAAATAAATAATAACATCAGATCCAAGTGAAATATCATGATATCATAAGAATGGTAGCTTGTCATATGGGAATAAAATCAAAAGATCATTAAATAATGGAATATGTGGATAAAACAAAAGATATGACATAATAAATATAAGTCAAGGGTAACTCCCAAGAACATCATTATGAAGTAGAAAAATACACATGGTGGATTATGTTCACTCCACAATCACATACATATCATATAATGAGATATAAATATTTAACCAATGAATTATATTTCTATTTAATTCTATCACCATTCAACAAATAATGAAAACTAAATATATTCATTCCATATAATGAAAGGAAACCAAATATAAATCATAAGAATGATTAGACACATGATAAGAATGTGGGTTTTATAATTTTGATTCAAGGAATAACTAAAGGATAAATAATAATGATTTTAAACATAATAATTAATTGAATCATATTAATCAATAATAATTTAAAAACGGAAATAGTCCTTGAATATAGAGTATTGATTTAGAAAAATCATCTGAATAGTTTATAAGATGAAATAAAAAAATGAGGAACATGAGTGTTTCTTATTAAAATATGAAAATGATATTTTTAATGATGGAAAGTGATTATTATTAAAAATATATCCAAAATTAAACCAATTTGGTACTATATAATATATTAATGGGGTTATTAGTTTGTTATGGTTTAAAAACATTTTATGGGCTGTGATTCTTGATATGAGACAATAAATAAGAATGTTCCTTTAAATCATGCCTATAGAGAAGTAGTAATTTCATATGAAAACATGTACGAAACAATAAGTGAGAATGATATTTAGATATTTATATATAACAAAATATATAAATAATATAATAATTTAATGAGATGAATATATATATATTAAAAGGGATAAAAATAAAAATATTTTATAACTGATAACTAATGAGGGTATTACAGAAGATCCTTTACTTTATTTCTGAATCAATTATCCACTTGTGATTTACATCCTAAATAATTATATTATGTTTATTACATATTTACCCATGAAATATATTCATCTATACATAAATTTTTAGGTTAGATTTATAATCTATTGATATTGTTTTTTCATATAGTTTATGATTACGTCAATTACTCGAGGTTTCTTTGTTAGCTTCTTCATAACAATATCCATTAGTTGAATACATTCAAATGTGTGGTAAAATAACATCATGGTCCCCAAAATTATGGAGGTTTATGTCCTTTATTATTCCATTAGAATAATATTTAAAAAATTTCAAGTTTTATTACAAAAATAGATCCATATTAACAACGGTACCATAATGCGACCAATTAAGGGGATTAATGTTACGATAGCCATTAATTAATAACTTTTCCTATAGATTGTAATAAATTATCATTATATAATATTAATAGTTTAACATTATATTTTTAAAATATATAATTTAATAAAATCATTCATGTTAAGTGGTTATGGAAAATAATACAATATTCTATGGTTGTAGTAGTTTGCACGTACGCAAATTGACATTTTCATTTCCTGAATGATTTTAGAGGATGGTATAAAATTAAAATTCCATTACTATATTAAAATTAATTAATATTAAAAATTATTTTGTTATCACACTAAACTGGTTAGAGGATAATTTTGGTGTATATTATAATAAAATGTAAATATATGTTAGGTTGAGAGTATTGCCTCTCTCTTGGATGTCCTCCTTTGGTTAAATATTTAGGAATACTTAGTGTGGTATTTTGGTGAGACTAAGGCATCAATGTCATGTAAGGATGTTAATAATATACTATGGAATAGTTTTTGTATAGAAAATGTTTTGAATTAGTTGAGAAATGGTGTGTAGGTGAGCTCCTTTAACAATTAGAGAGAGTGTAATTTGTGTAAAATCTATTTAATTTTCTATAAAGTAACTATATTACGCATCTATAATGAACAAAAAATGGCCATTATTTTTTTGGTGAAATAGATAACTTATATCCTACATCTAAAATAAAATATAACACTTGGTTTAAAAATGTTCTAACTATTTTAACTATGTTAACCCACTTTTAACCTAAGTTGCCAATATTTTTGTTACTCTACATTCATAGTTGGTAAATAATTTTAATGGAAAAAAATTTAAATTATTTACAAATTTTAAAATCCATAATTAATGTATGTAAAATATTTTGTAAAATATTTTGTAAAATAAATTTCTATAATTTAGGAAAATTATTTTAACTATTCACCCATATAATGCTTAAAATCCATTTCATTAGTATAGTTAATTAAATATTATTATTTATTTTTTGGATATATTGACCAATTATTATTATTTTAAATATATAAGTTTTGATATTATAATTAAATAAATGCTATGTGGATTTCAAGTAAAGATAAAAAATAATTTTTCTAAAAAAATTTATAATTAAATGAAAAGACAAAAAAAAATTATTTTGGAATCAAAATATTTCATTTTCATTATAAAAATAATAATAGATTTTATAAAAAAATATATTTCAACTGAAAAAAATAATTAAATAAAAATTAAATCAATTGAGGTGATTTATAAAATTAATTGTTTATTTTATATATTATTAAATGTCACTATTTTTGAAAATGTTGAATTATCTACTATTCAACTAAAAACATTCTATTTATATAAATCCCAAATATTATTATTATTTAAATATTTCCTTGATAAATCCAAAAATAAATTTATTTTTTTATATTTCACATTCAAAATTTTATATATTTGATTATTAAAGAATAATACACAATACAATGAAGTGTATTTTTAAAGGAAACAACTTTTGGAATATTAACTATTCATTTTTCTATACAATAAAAATTATTTTACTATTAAATTATTATTCATACATTCAATTTATATTTTTATTATTCAATCCTAATAAGAATAATTCCTTTAAATAAACCTCTATTTTTTTGAAAAAAAAAATATTTTTTTACGAATAAAATTATTGTAGCCAAAAGGGACGTTTTAACAATTTTAAAATTAATGATATATGAACGTAAATATTTTATTAAATTTTAATATAATAACACATTATACATAGATAAACCCTTATTATCTCTATGTAAAACATATGTATTAGAAATGATTTAGTAGTAATTTTGTGTGGCAACTCTACCAACAAAGATCTTATAGAAATATCAACATGCATAAACTTCTACAATATATGGTTTCAATAATATCATAATTTCCTAAGATTAGATCAGCCTTAGTCTATTTATAACAATTTAAAGGGTACCCTCTTTATGATATTAGACAAATGGGGTTCATAAGGATGAAATCCATGTCACACCTAGGTTTTTGTTTTAACCCTTTGTTCAAGTGAATTTTTTATCCCGATTTTCCTCTCATGTTCAAACTATAATGGGAATTAAATTTTGAGTGTTTTTTTAATTTTTACCCCATTTTTATTACTTGATTTTAACTTAATTTTTCTTGTTAATATTGGGAGTTTTTTTGTTAATAGTAGGTTGCACATAGTTTGGAAAACTGTGCTCCCTTACCCTAGAACTTGTGTGGAATGGTGAAATTATTTGATAATGGGAAAAAACATAGTTTGAATAATGTTTTCAACCTATGTGGGATAACCATGTGTCATTCCCCTCTTGGATAGTAATGGTTTCATGTTTTCCACACAGTTATGAAAACTATTCGGGAAAATAGTTTGCTATTTCTAGTTCATTTAATATTTAGAAATTACATTTGTGTCCTCTCGGGATTTAACACAAAATCATCCCTTTCTCACACCATTCTAGATATCTTTCCCTAATAACCTACCTATCTCCCTTTTTCTCCCTTGGACTCCCTTCCTTTGGTTATCTAGGTGTAGATTCATCAATTAATAATCAAGTATGTTTTTTTCCATGGTTTCTTTCTTCTTTTAGGGTTTCTTCTACTCCCTCATTTGGTTATTCTTTAAAGTAGGTAATTTTACCAAGGTATGGTTTCTACTTGTGTTTTTGAATACTATATTTAGGATTAATGTTTAATATTTTATTTTTAGAGTTTTTTGATTGTGTTGTTGTGTGTTTGTAGGTTTTATGTAATATTTCGGATGTCTCTATGCTTGAGTTTGGTGGTTTCTTGCTGTCACATTATTATATTCCATTGATATTCATTTTTGTACTTATAAATGTGTTGTACTAATTACTTTTGTGGTTTAAAAAATGTTTTGGTATGATTTTTAAATTAATATGTGATTTAAATGGATTTTTTAAAAAGAAAATGATCATGTTTTCATGTGTGCCTTATTGTGGTACTGGTTTGAAATGTTTTTTGATTTTTTTAATGATAAGAAATGTTTCATTTAAGGTACATGTGGTGATAGTGTATTTAATATGGGATTTCAAATGAAAATGGATTATTTTCTCATGATAGATTTTATTGTGCACCTTCAAACGTGGTTTGTGAATTATAAATTTTTTATTTATGTTGTGAATTTAACATGGTTTATGTGTGGATTTGAAGGGGTCTTGGAGGATGAAAAATTTTAAATTTACTGTGTTATTCTATTTTCATTTTTTCAAATGAGTTTAATGGATTATTCTTGTAGAGGAAATTGTTTTTAGAAATGTTTTTTGTGTGAAAAAAATGCAAAGTGTATTTTTTAAAATAAATATGGTTTCCATGTAATTGTTATTAAAAGAGTTTATTTCCTTATTTTTCATATGTATCATGGTGTGAGTTTATGAAAGTGACAGTAAAGTGATAAAAGAATTTTATAACCAAGGGAATATCAGGTATTGAGGTTGGAATACTAGAACTAGTACGTGAATATTTCAAAAGTGGAAGGCCTCAGACTATACTAGTGAACTAAAACTTTTTTTATAAGAAGTTGAAATGTTTGGTTTTAATTAGAAGGGTTGATAATTACAACAATAACTAAATAGTGATTATAATTAATGACCACTAGAATTTTGGATAGATTCTTCTCTAGTTTATATTGCATGGGGACCCTATGGTTTGTTGTTTCTATACCATATTTCACATATCTATGAGGTTTCTAGAGTTCCACTTTTTATAGTTACCCAAGGAATTTAGACATGGTTCTTCATTGTGACATGATTCATATATGATGTGGTACCATTTTTCATCATATGGTAGACCTCATGTATAACTTAGTTTGAATAACATTTGTGGAGAAATGGTTTTCCTTTATAGTTATTTCTTAATAATGGTTTTACTAAACATATTTTTCAGAAAATGTGTCAAATTCATTGGTATATATGTTCATGTTGAGTTGTATAATAATGTTATAGACTGAAATATTTTATTTTGGGTGGCATCCTATTGGTATTTGGCTCACACCCTACATAATAATTTGGGTGTATGTATACTTCGTTATGTATGACCCTAGAAAAGGAAAGATGTGTCATGGTGATGATGGTAGATCTGGTTTCTAGTTATCCATATATTGCAGGTGTTTGTGGTGGTGTCTTGATAGTGATTCCTCTCATGTTACATTGATATTTTTGGGATGTTTTGTGATTTCCCTTCAATTTTTGTAAATTAGTTTTTGGTTAATGATTTCAAACCTTGATTCTAAAATTTTTTGTACATTGTTTATTAATGATTATTAGTTATGGTGTTATTTATTTATTGGTACTTTATGCTTTTGTAATTGGGTAAAATGATTCCCAAAGAATATTATTGATATGCAAGCAATAGTTTTAATCCCATAGGGATCCATAATTCCTATCTGGCCATATCTCGGACAAGGTAGAGTGTCAGGATGGATAAAATTTCATCTTAGTTCGTTCCAAAATGGTATCATCGGAGGTTGGTCCTTTAGAGGACCTAGCTTTCAGAGTTCACATTGTTTTTTTAGACTTCACTGTATATGGAGTAGGACTACCAAAACATGGTGTCCATGTATGGGGAAGTTTGTAGCCAACATTTTCTAGACAAATCCTTGATTTTACAAAGAAAATTTGGGTTTCTTTTGGATTATTTGGTTATTTGGGGTTTTGTGTGTTTGGAGTACAAAAAGATATTTGGGATAATTATCTTAATGAGCTCTAAGGGCATGAATATCCATTTAGATCTAGGGAAATGGTCTTATAATACATTATATGGTAGTGTTGTGTCTGGAATATAGTACCAACCATATGGCGATTCCACCCATTGAAACTAGTTCCCCCTAAGATTTTTTTTTGTAAACTCTTGTTTTTAGATTTTGAAAAAAAATTTATTGTTAGTGGTAATGGTTTGGTTTTTTGAAGGAGGGAAAATGAATTTTATAATTTAATTTTAATTGGGTTTTATAAATATTTTTTTATTAAATTACCCATTTTAGTAAAATGGGAATGGTTTATTGAGATTGGAATTTTATAATAAAAATGGTGTTTGTTTAAATAGGTTGTTTGAAAGAGGAATGTTATTTTGGAATTTGTGTTAAATGACTAGAATTTGTTTTTAGTAAATTGATTTTGATAGAATGAAATTGATGAGATGTTTCTAATATTTTGAGTGAGATAAATTTATTTTTAATTGAATACAAGATATTTATATTATCAAGGTAAATGAAATGGAATTTTACTTGGTGGATAATGAGTTTTTTAGTGTGTTTGATGAATATTGAAATGGGAATAAAATTTGGAATGTGAAAACATGGGTTGAATTCCTTGTTTTGAAAAGTTAAATTGTTTTTTACCATGGGTATTTTCATGAGTGACCACATACATGGATATTTATGGAAATCTGTTCAATTGATTGTATAAGTGGATGGGTGTTCGCGGTGGCACGCGAATATTCATATAATGAGACTCTAAGAAATACAATTGGTGATTGAGAAACCCGAAAACTGTATTTTCTATAAAAAGTTATTTTAAGAGATATTTTTTATATTTTTGTATCCTTTATTTATGTGTATTGATTTCTTCTGAATTGGGAATGATGTTCATGTAGTGTTTTGAGTTTGATAACTCTTGTTGATGAGTTATTTTTGAATAATCTCTTGGTTCTATATTTGCACAATGTTTCGATGGATGTTCACGGTATGGCCATTGGTGGTTCAATATCTAAAAACCATCCAGTTGATCAACCTAAGGATTTCATGGTTGATTTTGTAAAGATAAATCTGAATCGCTAATATGGTCATGTGATTCCTCTCAATGTGAAATATTGGATTCAAAAAATTGAAAGGATATACAGTCTCCTTGATTTTACTAAGTTGTTAAGGGTTATGTTTTCTACCTCTATTCTTGATTTTATAACCTAAAAGTGGTGGAAGTTGGTTCCACAATGAAATCCTCAAAAATATCATATTTGGGATTCCTCCAAGGATTCATTCATCGAAAATTATTTCTATGATGTAATAAAGATGAAATATGGAATGTAAATGTGTTGTATGTAGAAAGGTGATGGAATGGTGTTGGACTATTTTTTTTGGAGCTGGTTTCTTATATCATGGAGTGGGTTGTAGACAATTTCTTAAAATCTCAGTGTTTTGATAGTGGGATGCATCCTAGCCTACATTCGATGGTATCGACGCTTGTTTTGACTAGTTTTGTTGATATGGTGTGGAAATTTGATCATGTTGAGGTTGATCTAGTGGGAGTGCATAATGCATCCAACATTCTCTAAAAGTAGTTTAGAGAATTCTAGTATGTATATGGGGAATCGTCCTGGAGTATTTGGTTTAGGTAATGGAATTAAAAAACCTCTTGATGTTTATTTCCTTTCATCAATGAGTGAGATCATGGTGTGTAATCATTATGGAAATAAAAATCCTCATAATTAATTATTCTCAAATTCTATAAAGAATTTCTGTATATCTTAAAGCTTAGGGAACTTGTAGTGGTTCTATCAGGGTATTTTTAGATTCATTTTGGATCCACTTCTCATGTGTAGTGTGTTTTTTGGGCTCAGTTTAGATTCATTTTCTATGTATTCCACTTTGGTTTTAATGGATTCATTTGGTTGTGTTTATATGTTTTTTTCTTCCCATAAATTATATAATTGGGTGTTGTGGATCTCATGTGGCCTTGTATTTCAATGGAAGTATGATTCTCTTACATAAAATTCACAATATTTCAGTTTTAAATGGGGGTATTTTTATCGAGCATCTTGCCTCTGGTATTTCTCTTTCAAATTGAATGGGGATAATGAATGTGTATAATCTGAATTCTGATTTTGGTGGGGAAAATGGGTTGCCACTAGGGATTTATTATTTCTAACTATGATTTAGTATCCATTTCAAACATCAAGTCCTTAAATATTGGTCCCGGAGTGAAGCTGGTTTGTAGTCAGGAAACATAGGGGTGTGAGAGACCTTGGTCTATATTTTTTCTTCGGTGTGGGAATGAGGAAAATTTATGCTTTTCGGTGGTAGATTCCTCATCATGAAATGTCCTATTTTATGGAAAGTTGTGTATAGAAAACATTTACTTTTTTAATCATTATGGATTGTAGGGTTCATCCTTAGTTATAAGGATGTGGGTAGTTTCATTTTCATGGAATTCCAGTGGTGTGCCATTTTAATATTTTGGATATCAATTGGTTTCCCGTGCTCAGTTAGCCTTTTTGGATAGGTTTTTGTTTTAGCTATTGCTTGGGTTGGTTATTCCTTTATCAATTTATTTCCCATCGTTTTGGTGTTTTTTGTCTTATATGGAGAGCTCCATGATAAACAATATCAGTTTTCCCATGTCAATCTAAGCTATCTAGTTTATTATGGTGGGGAGAACCACTACAAGTCTCATTGTAGTTTTGTCTAGTTTGGATAAAATATTATTGGTTTTTAATGGTGTGAATTCCATTCTGGATATCCATGTTGATAATTTGATTTGGTTTCTAGAATTGGTTTTCTGGATAGTATTTTATTTTTTTCATTGTAAAATTTTGAGTTTCTCCTCATTTGAGGAAATGCTCAGATTTTCCAAAGGTATAATTCAAGCCTCCTTTCATTTCGTGGAAGTGGTCATTCCTCATTAGTTTGTTTTATTTCATGGTGAAGGTTTTTTTCTTGGATTCAGAGGTTATATCATAGAGGTGTGAAAATCCTTTTACTATGGACGATCAAATATAAAATGTGGTGGATTTTATTTGCATAATACCTTATCGTGGGAATAATTGTCACACAAGATTTTTTGTTTTAACCCACTGTTCGAGTTTATTTTTGGATATTAGTTTTTTTCTTAAGTTATCAGTGTGACGTGGTTTAAATATTGAGGGTTTATTTTCAATAAATTTGACCCTGTGTTTATTCATTATGTTATCCAAAGGGTTTTTGGTGAAAATGGGAGTTTTGGGTTAATAGAATGCGACATACGGTTGGGGCAAAGATTAGAAAACCATTTTACCTTACCTAGGAAACCGTGCAACCAAGTGACAATTTTGGATAGTGTCAAACTATAATACATTCACATGGTTTTAAAACACTGTATCATGTTCCTCTTGAAGAGTGAGGGCCACACAGTTTCCATATGATTAGGGGAACCATGTGGGAAAATGTGCACCTTGTCTAGGTTTTCAAATTTTTTAAAATTACATCTATGTAACCTCAGGATTTAACCCCAAATCTGCCATATCTTTCCCCATTCAGGGTATCTAGACTTATTCATCTCCATATCTCCCTCTTGACTGCCTCGGGCTTTGTAAATTCGGTGTTTTTGGTCTGGATTCATCAAGGAGTCATCAGTTAAGTGTTTTAACTAATGGTATCTTCATTCTTTTAGGGTTTCTTCTCCTTTATCTTTTAGTTCTTCTTTTCCAATGGATTATTTGATATAGAGAGTGTCTGAGACTATTTTTTGAGTATGATATTGAGAATTAATGTTCAATATTATCTTTTTAGTGTCTTTTGGTGGTGTAGTTATTGGTTTTCCCCTAGATTCTGAAAGTTTCAATTGTGAGGTAGGTGGTTCCATACTCTAATATTTTTAAAGGAATTTGATATTATTGTTTATCTAATTAAATGTGTCCAAAAAATTCCTTGTATTGTGAAAAAAAAATTGTGGAAATATTTTTACTTGAATAAGTGATGAAAGTGGGATTTTCAAAGGAAAATGATTATGTTTTCATGTGTTCCTTCTTGTGGTACATCATAGAAGTGTTTTATGTTTTATTTAAAGGGAAAAATGTTTTTTTGATGTAAATTTAGGTGAGAATGAATTGAAAATTAATTTTCAAAGGAAAATGGATTATTTTGGCTTGTTTTTATTTATTGTGAACTTTTAAATGTGGTTTGAAAATTATATAAATGATATAAATCATGTTGTAAAGTAAAATTGTATTATGTGTTCATTTTAAAAGGGGATTAGACCATGTAAATGGTTGGATTATTTTTTTTATTTTCTCGTGTTTTTTTCAAATCGGTTTCATGAATATTTTAAGTGGTGTAAAGTTTATTTTTAACTAAATTTAGTGATATAAAACTGAAAGTGGTTTTATTTATGAAAAAATTATAGTTTCCATCTGGTTATTTGTGAAATATTTGATTTCCTTATATGTATATAAGTCATGGTGTGTGTTTGTGAAAGTGATGGTTATGTGATAATGTAATTTGAGCATAAGTGGAATCCTAATAATCTAGGTGGGAATACTATAACAATTATACTAGTTATTCGAAGGTGGAAATCTTAGATTCTTCAACTGAATTGATGATAGATGATTTGGAAGTGGGAAAGCCCAAAGTCACATACCAGGGTTGAGGATTACAACTCTCACTAAACAATGATGATGATTGGAGACCACTATAATTTTCGATAGATTCTTCTATAGTGTCTTGTGCATGTGGATGTTTGGGTTTTTTGTTATAATCCCATGTTTCACCAAGGTACGATGTTTCTGTAGTTCAACTTATGCTAGTTACCTTAGAGATTTACCACTGGTTCATTGTGGAAACATGATGCATATGTGGCTTATTTCAATCAATTGGTATACATTGGACCTCATGTATAATGAATTTTGAAGAAATGTTTTTGAGAAATGGTTTTCCTCAAAATTGTTTCATTGAGATTGGTTTTTCTAAAAACGTTTTATTTAAAATGTTTCAAACTATTTTGTATAAATGTGCTTGATGATTTTTTTCTAATGTTGTAGCATGAAATATTTTCTTTTTCCTGGCCTCTAATATGGAATTGGATTTCTCCTTGCATACACCTTTGGGTGTATCTATATATTGTTATGGACGACCCCAGTAAAGGCAAGATGTGTCATAGTGAGGTTGTTGGATCAGTTTGCTAGTCTTCTACTTGATGTAGGGGTTTTTAGTGTTGGATTGAGGATGATTCCCCCTCATGTTTCATAGAGGTATTTGGGATATTTTTTTCATTTTACATCCAATATAGATTTTTTTAATGGTTTAAAACTTTAATTATGAAATTATTTTAACCCTATTTGGTTATTCCTATCAATTATTATGTTATTTATTTTTTGGTTGTTTTTTCTTATGTAAATGGTAGAAATAATTTCAAAATCATGCCATTGATAATCATGAACTTGTTTCCATCCCAATGGGGATAAAAAATTCACCTCGGGCCATGTCTCATAATAGATTAGGTTCTAGGTAGGATGTTATCCTGGTTCAGTTCATGAAAATAAACTTCTCGATTCTAGTCCTTCATGCTTTATTTATTGATTTTTTAATATTGTTACTTTAGCTTATATCATCTAATTTAATGGAAATATTTTAACAATAAATTTTATTATACATTATATTTCATGGTTTTTCATTTTATTTTGGTATTGTATCTAAATCCCACTAGTTAATAAATTATTTATTAAATTAGAATTTATCATTGAAATCATAGGTCATTACATTATCCACCAAAATTGAATTGTGTCCATGTAATTAAAATTAAAACATATAATGAAGTTATATATAGGTATTTATAAGAATACATGATATTTCATTTCATAAATAGGTATTATTCACATATATTCAGTTATAATAAGAATAATTCAAAAAATTTATTTATTCCTCCCCGTTTGAGTAAAATACATCCCATGATTTTCTGTGTGAACTATTTTATTTTTCCATGGGATGATATTAATACATGTCATAAATGATTTTCATAAATTTTCGTGAGGTATAAATTCATGATTCACTTTTTTAATAGATTATCTACATAAACCAATCTCATATACCTTTTGGTTCTTCAATATTGTTGTGGCAGTTAAATTTTTAGGTTGAATGATGAATTTTATGTAGAATGCTTATCCCTCTTAGAAGGATTGATGAGATAAATTTTAAGAATCCTCCTAACCGTTTCTAGAGTAGTTCTCACTATGAAACTAAACTATATCATATTTAACAGATCTCATTCCAAAACCACTATACTCAATAGAAAACCAGTAATCTGATCACCCACATTTTAAACTATTCTTTAAAAATTGTTATCTGAGAAACCATATCATATTAAGGTTTATGGAAGATGTAATCCCAACATTTTATGGTATATTTTTCTATTAGTTTTCCTAAATAGGGCCTTTCAAGACATGAACTATTTTTGACATGTGTCTCAGGGTATAACATACTCTAAGGTATCTAGCATTGTTTTTTAGATTTTCCCAACCCTAAGGGAATGAAGAGGCCTTTCCATTTTTCATCCAACCACCGTGTCTGATTGCACTAATGGAAATGGAATGGGGATGTATTATAAATACACCATTACTTTGGTACATTGAAATTATTTTTAAATATCAAGTCATTCACATAGAGGAGATATATTGATGGATAATGTTGAGTATGATCTATTGAAATCTTCTATTATTTCAGGGATATTATGTTCTCTCTATGATAGTTGGTAGTATATTTATTTCCCCCCATACATTTTTTTAATGATTAGGATGTTGTGGCCTTTATAACTATAATTACTAAATATAGTGTCTATTTTGAAATTGTTTATCCAATAATAAAATAACATTAAATCTATCTAAAAAACCCATCATAAGATTTAAATACATATTAACATAAATCTCAAAATAAAACCATTATTTGACTACATTGTTTATTTGATGAAAAA
The DNA here is from genome assembly GCA_963277665.1 of Viscum album. Taxonomy (NCBI): domain Eukaryota; kingdom Viridiplantae; phylum Streptophyta; class Magnoliopsida; order Santalales; family Viscaceae; genus Viscum; species Viscum album. Next base: position 1,084,585,217 of record OY728151.1, read on the forward strand.
ATAATTCATGGTGATAAAATAGAATCTTGTCTAGACAATATACTCTGTCTAGAATAAATATCACATATTCAAAATTATATAGTGGAGAAATAGTTATCAAAGTCTATCTCATTGTATGTCACTAAAAATACACCACTTTATTCCATTTGTTTTTTTGGAATTTAAAGATAATTATTCCAATAATAATTGGATTTATAACATAAACATCAGAAATATCCATTTTGTTCACACATAATGCATTATTCTATTACAGGTTCTTTTATATACATATTTTCCACTCCCATTGTTCTAACTAGCCTCTTAATTTTCCGACAACAATTTTATTCTTGATGAAACCCTCTTCTACATGTAAGGATCCTTCTAGTCCCCATGAGGCAATTCCCTTGATTCTCCTTCCCAAATTTTTTACATATATGTGGATGACTATTCCCACATTCATCACCATCATTACCTGAATTTACATGATCCTTCATATTTATATTCTTTGTTGAACAAAAGGTTTCAACTATTGTTGTAAAGTTAATCATATTTAACAATTGATGTTATAGAATAAACATACAATTTCTAAAAACTGCTTCCATTGTGATACCTTGTTCATTAACATTATCATCACATTTTCCCTAAAACGCATGGTAGCTTATACTTATAGCTATTAGAAAAACAATTTGAATTAACATGTTTGATGAAAAAATAACGTCAAAAATGGATTATTGTAATCAATAACATAAAATGGATTCAATATGAAAACATTTTACACTTTCACAATATCTCATTAGTAGGAAATTCCTTTTGTTCAATCTATATCAATATTAGATTTACCAATGTTATATTAATTTTGTTTATCACATACTTCTCTACCTAGTTCTTCAAATTAACAAAGAAAATAATTCTTTTGTGAAGGTTTAAAATGATGACATGATCAACGAAAATATATCACCGAGGAGTGTCTATATAGGTCTATATTCTTAGTCCCACTCATCGTACATTTGAGTGTTGGTCGAGTCATTACTCAACCCACCCTTTTAGAGGTGATTATGTAATGACCCAACCTTGTACATAACATATTCTTATTATTTTAAATAAGAATTCAATTACTTAATTTATCAATTGTTTTATAATTTTATATTTTCGGGTCATTTTTCATAACTCGTACATATCAAACTCACATATTATAAATCAATCACATCAACTTAGTATCCTTTTTTTAAGAAAAAAACAAATCTTTTAAGATATAATAAGTTTTTTTCATAAAATATCTTCAAAAAAATTTGTCTAGAACACCTAAATATCCCTAATAGTTCCTAAACCCATTAAAAACGTTTAAAAAGGTAGGATGAGAACAAAAATCCAAGCAAGGGACCTAAAAATAATGAGTAAAATCATTAGTTCATGAATAATGATAGAAATTATCTTTTTTCAAAATAATGGTTGGGCTCAAAATAAACATGTTCTAACCTACAAAATCCATATCCATCCAAAATGTTTTCATAAAAAAATTTATATGAAATACTATAGGAGAAAATGAAACACATTAATATTTATTTGAAATCATAAAAAAACATAATAATATTTTCACAATGTGGTACTTTTCAACAATAAAATGACTTATATACATTCATTTTCATTGAGGAATCATAATATTTTCATAAAAAACCAAATAAATCATTGAAAAATAATATAGGTAAATTGGGGTGTAATATTTTTTCACTATTAGAAATGGGATAACATTCCTGGATACACATAGAATAACAATCACGATTAATCATAAAATAACTATCATGCTTACAGTTTTTTTAAGAATCATAGTATATTCCCATAATTTATTAGAACAAACCTAATTGGATAACTCAATCCCTTTTCCAAATACATTTTAGAGATATAATGTGATCCACCACACACATTTTATAATGGAACCCCAAATGTTCATAAACAATTCCCAAGAACAATTATAAAATACATAAAATCTTGCACCTTAAAAATGTTTTTTTCACCCATCATTTTTTTTTTCAAATTTTGATATATCCATTCAATTTTTTAATTTTTTTTTTGAAATTACTAGATCATAATGAAAGAATGTTTTTTCCTTTTAATAAAACATTAATTTTGGTTATAGAATCAAAAAATAAATAAATGGTTATAGGGGAAAGAAAGTTCATTTTCACCGTTTATGTTAAAACATAACATTCTATCATTCATCTTTTTTTTCAAAAAGAAAAGGATAAGGGATACAAGACTACCCAAGGGGGCCAGAAATGGTGGATCCCTAGAGAATCCCCCAGCATAAAAAAGGCACATTATGGAGGAAGGGAAAGGAGAGAGTCATAATTGATGAGAGGATCGTCCTGCCTACCCAAGTGAGCAAGGGAATCCGTCGTGAAATTATCCTCCCTCCAACTGTGATGGATAAGTTTCCCATGTGAGGTTCCGATCAGGAACCTTCTGATAATGTAAGTGAGCTCCCAATAACCCCACTCGTCCCTTTCATGATCTACGCAAGAGTATCTGAGTCCGTCTCAATTTCGGACGCTGTCAACTTCCTCCTTCTACACACCGACAGACCCGAGGCCAGTGCATGGACCTCCGCACTCTGAGAATTTCTTGGCCCATAAAAGGCACTATAGGTGATGAGAAACAAGCTTTATGAATCTCACAGCACGCCTCCCCCCTCATGATCTCCCCCATGCATGATCCATCAACGTTGAGTTTGAGTCCCATGACCGGCGGGCGCCACTTAACCCACTGACCAGTCCCCTTTCTCCGAAAACAGGGATGATTAAGCTGATTAAAATAAATTGAATACAATGTGTCTTCTATAATTTAGTTATTTCCAAATAAATACATATATTATGTAATTTAAATAATATTTATTTGGAATAAAAATATAGTTTTAAGGTAAAAATGTAATGAGAATTTTTAAAATGAAAGACCTGTGTCATGAGTCTAGATCATCACATATGTTCATTAAAATCCAAAATATTATAAATATGTTAAATATTTACTTCATTTAGAACCATTTTCAATTTTATTATTCCTTTTATATCACTTATTAAAACCTTATAAAAATTTTGTATTAATTTAAATTCTATTTGGATGCATTGACGATATTCAGTTTATAAGTCCAAAATTACTTATGTATTTTTAATATTGTCGAAGAGGTAAATATTCCATCATAACATGAATAATAAAACTAAATAAGTTATATTTTTTACACATAAATTATACTTTTAAATCTATCCATTTATATTTTTATGAAAAATGAACTGTGTTATAGTAATGGAGATGGTAGGTCATATGTATACATGAATAATGTTTCAATTATTCAAAATCCATCATGGAATGAAGTTAGGTGTTATTTTATCATTCAATAAAATTCATAATATCATATATATAATTATATTTATTTAAATATACTAATATATATCATCTTTGTGATGTGTTTATGAAAAAAAAATTACATCACTTTATTAAGGTGGTGGTCCACACGTATGCATCAATGACGTTATCATTTTTCTATTATTGGAATTATAAGAAGGTAATTTATATATTATAAATTTAGAATTAAAATTAAGTCAAGAATATCATATATATACATTATTTCAAAAATTATATTCTAGATATGAGAGATGGTGATGAAAAATCAATTTAATCAGTTTGTGAGGGGGTACTTCTTTGTACACATAAACAATAGTTTAGTTTCCGATTTGATGGAATAAAATATTGATATAGGTTTTGAAATTATCATAATAATATCTTATTTTGTAAATTATATTGGTTTTATTATTTTATCATGGATGAATAATATTTTTAAGGAGTTCTAAAAAAAGTAAAACAAAAATATGTGGTTAAAATGATACCACATTATTGGAAAATATCATTTTCATAACGAATTAAGATTTATTGTATTAGTATTTTACCCAAGAAAAATGCCTATAAAATGTGTGTAGTGATTATATTAAGTGATTTAAGTAGATATTGGCTGAAAAATTAGGTTTTTAGTGTGAATAATTGAGAAGTGCAGACTTTTTATGTGATAAGAGAGGGACACTCTAGGAAATTATTCGAATACTAAATTATTATTAATTAATTATGACATATAAATTGATATAAAATGATTATATTATGATATTATATTATTATGAGTTGAAATAGTATCATATAATAAAATTTGGGCATGTTTGGATTATATTGTTACCCATATCTTTTTGTTTTAACCCTTCACTAACAATTTTGACAACTACCTAATTTTAAAAAAATTCAATGATTTAAGGTTTCGTACTAATAATATAAATTAAAAGAAGACCCAAAATTGAAGCATTAATTATTTAATTATATTTATAATTATTTTGGATGAATATTATATTTTTACAAATAATAAATCAATATCCAAAATTTTTATACTATAAAATATCGTTATTGTCAATTTTAGAAATATTCATTAACGTTGACTTTAATTACATAAAGACAAGAAATTAATTAAAATCCAATGTTTCCACATATTTAAATATGTAATATTTATGTTGATAATCCATTGATCAGATTAATTTTCTCAAATAATACTTCATTAAGTATTTTTAAAATGAGTTATTTTATTGTTTTCATTAATTGAATAATTATTATGTAAGTGTTGTGTACACTTTTATGATAATTATTTATTCACTAAAAATAGAATATAAATTGTGATGATAAAGATAATTAATTAATAGTTTAAAATAATATTTATTACTGATCATATCATCTAGTTATCCCTATCATAAAAATATTGTATTTATTAAAAATAAAAGTGTGACATTTTTATCTTTTCTTTACATAAAATTTTAAAAAGGTCATAATCACATATAAATAGAAAAATAAATAACATATAACTAAATCTTGGATTAAAATTGATGAAACTGACTCATTTAATAATATTACGTCATGTTTAAGATTCATTTTATTTTCCTTTTCATTTTATATTTTACATTAATTACCTGATTTATCATTAACTGTGGCAACAAAAAGTGGTAAGGTTCTTATTTATATTGGCCAAAATTAAAAGGGATGTATTTTCCAAATTTGGATGAAATAATTCAAAATATGGGATCCATTTATTTAAATTAAAAATAATATTATTGGTATAATTTTTTATTAATGTAAACTGAAAAAACATGCCGATTTTGTTTATAAAATTAGACTTTTAAATAGAAAATATTTTTATACAAAATTCGAGTGAAATATTCATTCGAACCCCATAATTGAAGTATTTTAAATTTAAAGTAACAAAATATATTTTAATACAAATCAAAAATAATTTTTTTACTATGATAATAATTGAAATAAAAATACAATTTTCAATAAAATCGGTATTTTTCACTATTCATTGATAAAAAAATAAAAAAATTCCAAAAAATTCATCATAAAATAATTTTGACATAATAAATTCAAGAATAAATTAATATTATCAAACTAAAATTATATAATTTAAAAATTATGATTTTAAATAAAGTAATATAATGTGTAAAACCCAATTTGGTTAGAAATAATTCTTTTTAATTTTTACGAAAAATTACATAATAATCTTATAATTAATATAACTATATAATATCAAACTAATGACTATTTTTAAGAGATGAAAATTAATTATTATAACATTACATGGGATGTTACATTTTTCCCCTTTTATAAATTATATCCTCAAAATTTTATTCTCTTATCGAATAAATGGGGATATCATTTCCCCAGAAAATTTTTAGACTCTAATATTTCTTATTAAAATATAAAATTTATACAAAAACACTTAAAATTTTGAATTATATAGTTTTAAAATTCATTCTTTATAAGGTCAAAAATATGAATAGGTTATTACTCGTATGAAAGGATATCTTCCCACTAAACTAACTTAGGTATGAAAACATAAGATGAATCTGAAAAATAAATTCCTAACATCAAAACATTAAAAACATTTTGTGCCCAAGAAAAATACAAAAGAAAAGTTATTCAATAAGAAACTATCCACAATTATCCTTGATTTTATGTGATCTAATGAACTATTTTCTTAGCTTACCTTTTTTACCAAAAACTCCGAACATTTTTTTGGAGATACTTTATGATAACATGATCACCTACCTTGAAGAAAATAAATTTTCTTCAGTTATCCACATTAATTTTCTTTGTTATATGAGATATCCTCATACATTTCTGAATTACCTTCACCTTATCAACAATATCTTTTACCAATTCTTCTCCCATATTCTTATTTTCCCCAACATCATCCCTAAAAGAAGGATTGCGACATAAAATTATTTATAATTCCTTAAAAAGTGACATTTTATAGTTGGATAAAAACAATTTTTATAAACAACTAAACTAAATAAAGATGATTATTTAAACTTCTCATATAATCCACTGATTAATCACAAAACATGACTTCCATTTTCTGAATTTTTTATTTGGACTGCCCATTAGATTGAGGATAATAAGTTGTATTGAAATTTAATTTAGTATCCAATGACTAATGAATTCCTTACTAAAAATTTGAAGTGAATATTTGATCATGGTCAAATTAAATAGATCAAGTAACTCTATGTATCATCACTTTCTTCTTATGATACAGTCATGAATTTTTATCTAATGGTAATTTATCTATAAAATCCATGAATATATTTTCACATTTCAACTTTTGTACTATAAATTGATAAAGAATCACTATATGTAATATTCATTCTCATTTATAATAAACACATGTTTAAAATTTCATGGTAAAATTAGAAATATATTATTTCATCCTATCCCACTATTAATAATCCCAAATGTATTTTAATATCTTATTTCATCCTTGAATAACAAAAAATAGGGAACTATGAGCTTCACTTAGTAATTATCTCTTGATTTGGGATAGTCTAGGTAAACATAATAACTTTCAATATGTGTAGGAATGATATTTTAGAACATTAAATTTAGGAATAATACCCTTCTTAACCAATTAAATATTTTTATAAGTCATGGTATTCCGTGAATTTTTTCATAATTTTTTCTGATAGAAATTATTACACTGACACATGAAAAAAATGGAAGGTCTTGTATCCTCAACTTATATGCCAAAATTCATCAAATCATTAACAAAAGTGATATCTTGTAAGGATGAAATAATTAATATAGTATTATTTTTTGAACTCAGAGAATTAGATACACAATATTAATTTATGGGATGATAATTTTTTATACAGTCATTATCCATTTCAAATTTTATCCATATTTTATATATAACTTTTAAACTCCTTCTTTATAAATATATATTTAAATCAAATATGGTGTGTATATATTTCACATATAGATCCATATAAATGATGCCTCCAAATTTTTAAAGTGAAAACTAGTAAATCTAATTTCATATCATGTGTTGGATATTTTAACTCATTTGGTTATAATATACATAAAGTATAAGAAATTACAAACTCATTCTGCATAAGGACACATCTATGTACCTTAAAGTAAGCATCATTGTTGTTGAGAAATTAATTTTATCACGAGGGTAGGGGAAAACTAAAGTATTCACCAATATTATTTTTAGTGTATTTAAATAATCAAAAAATTATTTTCTCTTGATGAATTTTTCTCGTTTTTAGGTAAAAATAGTCAGTTTTCTACACAACTGTTTAACATTTTCAACACAGTTCATTTTATACCTTTCTAATCTAATAAAATTGTGAACCTTATTTTCATTTTTATGTATTTTTAATTCATTAAAAACATTAGTTTTGGTGGGGTAAATAATTATCAATTAATTATTCACAATGTGTCCAATGAATAAAATTTGTTTTATGGAAAAAATAAATTTCAAAAAAATCCATATAGTTTCATTTCTCTCATGGTTTATAGAACAGTCCTTAAATGTACTTCCTGATCTTAATATTTTTTGGAATTAATCAAGATATCATTAATAATAAAAAACTAAAAAATATTGAAAATATACATGAATTATTTTATTCCTTAAAACCATAAATAGTGTTAGTGTATTAGATTACCCAAAGGGGATCACTAAAAAATAATAATTTCCATATCTAGTCTAAAATGATATTTTAAAATTTTCATTCCCTCACCTTCAGCTAATGATACTGAGACATTAGTTTAATCATTGAAAAATATTGAGATCTCTAGGAAACAAATATTTATTCTTATTGTTAATGTTATTCACAACACTCTAATCAATGAATAACCTCATTGAGTAATATTTGTTTTAGAAAAAAATATGAGTACCCCATTGTGATGTTTTAGGAAAAATGAAACCTTTATCAAGACACTCTTGTAACTACTTTTTCAATTCCAAATTTTATACTTGTACCATTCAATAAGGGGGTTTCAAACATTTCTTAGCATAAGGAAATGGTAAATATCAATTTCAAGTTCCTATTTGGATATAACACTAGGAAACAAATTAGTAAAAACATCCAGGTATTCCATTAATATTGGAAAAACATTAATCTAAAATGTTCTACTATTTTTAACAATATATGAAATTTAAATTTAATTTACATATTTTAAAATTTTATCATTTTATTGATATTATATCAAATATATGAGTTTATTAGTGTTCATAAAATTAAATTATTTATAAAAAACAACATATTGAGCTCTACAATCTATATTCGCATGGTAAATTTAGAGCTAATCCATAACCATTATAACATCAAACTCTTCTGGGGATAAGGAAAGAATGTTTTTATGTAATTTCGTTCCATAAAAATTTTCTGGAAGATTATTATAATACTTTTCTCTTAATTCTTCCCCTTAGTATTTTTAACAGGAGTTCTATATTCGTTTATTAAGGTATAATATCTAATTTTCCAAAATATTTTTCTGAAATCATTGAATGTGTAGACCATGAATCAACCAAGAAATTATAATACTATAAATAAATAAAAAATATACCTGATGCCACATATTTTGATGGGACAACATATTCTAATGTAGTGGAAAAGGATTTCACAACATCTATCACCTAATAATTTGTCTACTACCCATTATTATAGTGCTTATTTAGTCATGCATGTACATAACGACCTATATAATAAAATTTAAAACATTTTACTTATTATTTATCACAATTGATATTATGACTACGATGTTATTTTTCATTGTAATTAGAAACCATTTTCCCAAATATACCACATCAGTAGTACATACCATACTTCATAGGGAATTCCCCAAGGTTATTTTTATTACAAGTCTCACAAAAATAAACATAATTTTATTAGAATTAGATTTCCTTGATCAAATATTCCCTATTTTGTGCCACCTAGAATCATTTTTCTTATATTTGATGAAGTACACATAATCATTAGAAAAATCCATTTCTATCTTCACTGTACAACAAAAAATATTATTCTGGACACTTAAATTCATAGTAATCCAATTACCTTTGATTTTTTGGATTTAATCCTATATAAAATTTATTAATCTTACTATCAAGATCACCATTAAAATTTATTGTGTACCCTGTAAATCATGTGATTTTTTCATTGAATTCGTACAAAAAAACTTATTTACTTTTCCTTAATTCTAAATATTTCTTATCCATTCTATGTATAATAGCTTTAGATAAAGAGTTTTCATCGAAAATATTCTTCACGACATTCCATTCTTTGTAATCAATCTCTAAAATTTCATTAGTATTCATGATAATTATCCCCAACTAATTGAAATATTCTTCACAATATTAAAATGAAATTGATACCCTTGTATTCTTTGAAAATACTGTGACATTGAATATGTTCTCTAATTCATGAATACACATTTGAACTACTACTAGGTCAAAATATCCACAAAATTTTATAGGGTTCTATCTGAGAAAATGTTCTTCTATCATTATATTATTTTAGGATAGATCTGGATGCTCTCTCATATAGATACCACACTTATTTATATCTTGTTTCAATTGATAAATTACCCAAAAAACTACTCTATTCCAATTCCATAAATTAAAAATTTCTTGATTTGGATGGATATAATCCCCTCAGTTCCATCTTACATCAGCATCAATATTCCCACTCGGAAAATTCATTTTGTATAGATCTATTTTGGATTAAGTAACATGGTAATATTAAAACACTATATTATTTCAACATAAACAAGAAATAAAATAAAATAAAATAATTATATTAACATTATCATGACCTATAAATTTATGTAAATAATTCTATGATACCAACTATAAGGACCCATACTGATACATTTTATTTTTTGGGGATGTGAAACTGGAATTCACATTCTTCAATTGCCAAAGAGATTATATTTTTTGGAGGTTTACAAAGTTAGTTCATACCACATACATAAAAACACATATATTAAAAATTTTAAACATTTACTTAGAATCAATTTTCAAATAATAAAAAACTTTTAAAATATAATAAATCAAATTTTCCTTCGATATCATTAAAATTTTGATATTCAAATCATTACTTTCCCTAATCAACCTTAAAACCAATGAATAAAATTCAATTGAAAAGGGATGAGTACAAAAATATCATAATGATACATAAAAAATATTTAAATTAATTGTTATTCAATGAATACATATAGAAAATTTTATTTTTCAAATTATAATATTTTTCCAAAATAAACATTTTCTACCCAAGAAATAATCTTCTTTGCCCAAATAAAATCATGAAAATTTTAATAAGAAATATTAACTGAAAAATTAAGCTCATAAATTATTCTTTTAAATTATAAAAAATCATAATAAATTAGTCATAAATTTATAATTTCCAACCGTATGAAGTAGAATATACTTTTATTTTCCATGTGATATAATAAGGTTTCCATAAAAACCCTTAAAATCATAGATAAATAATGTATATAAATTATAGGGAAAAATAATTGTCACCCTTAAATAAATATATAACAATCATGATTACACATTTAATAACCATCATGGTTACACATAAAATAACAATCATGGTAACAATTGGAATAACCATTTCAATATATTTCTATAATATTTTAGGATAACCCTAATTACATAACCCCTAACTTTACTCAATTTATAATAGATATATACTGAGTTCACCATCCTTAATTTAATAACTAGATCACCTATCCTCATGAAAAATTCCCATGAATCACAAATAAATTCTTAAAATCATGTAACAAAAAATATGTTCATTTCACCCATAAGAATTGTTTTTAAATGTTGATATATCCATTCCATTTTAAAAAACATTAGGAAAATAACTATAACAAAATGATTTTTTTAAAAATCAAAAAATTAATAATGGAATCTAAAAATTAAATGATATTTATGGCTTTGGGAAATTCCATTTTTCAGTGTATACATTACAATAGGACATTCCTTTAGTATTTTTGTAAACAACATTAATTCATTCCATAAAAAAGGAATATTATTTAAATCCATTGAAGTATAGTCAAATTTACTACATATTTACCATTATAAGTCACTTATATCAATATAATTACATCAATGAAATAATTTCTCTAATATAAGGATATGGAATAAAAATAAGTTTTTAAGGGAAACATTAATATATAATTTTTAAAAATAAAGTATTGAACCATGAGCTTGAATCACCATGTACTTTCATTATCACCCAAAATAAAAAAATAAGATAATTATTGAATTTATTGATAAAATATTTCATCATTATTATTATTATATTCTCATTTATTACCATGTTATAAAAATTACATAATCATTTAAGTTCATGTCATTTTTCATCATGATGTTTGGCTAATAAGTCCCCAATGACTTCAGTGGGTTGAATATGGTCGAATAGGCCATTATTGAATTATCTATAGTATAATAATCATTAAATAATTATCTTTTTTTATAAAAAAAATTATACTTTTAAATCTTACCATTATTTATGGTTATGAAAAATTAAATATTTTATAATCATAGAGATTATAGGTCGTATATAAGCATAAAAATCATTTCAATTTTTCAACAATAATTATAGATGGAATTTAATTATTTATGTTATAGTTATATAATTATAATAATATAGTAAATTTCATATTAATTAATTAAATATACTTATATTTATCATCCATGTTATGTACATATGAAAAACATATCTCATCGCATCACATAGGTGGTAATCCACATGGACATATAAACGATGTTTTCATTTTTCATTGAATGGAAAGGTAATATGGTAAATGTGATAGTAAATATTGAGAATGAAAAATATGGAATTAATATAATATATAAACATTAATTCCATTATTATAATCTGTCTATGATATATGGTGATTGAAAAATTATTACATCGATTCACAAGGTGACTGTCCACCATACACATCAATATTGGTTGTGTTTCAAATTTGATAAAAGTGGAGATGTATATAGTTTATTATATTAACATAATAAAATATGAGTATATTTTGGATTTTTTTCAGTATTTTATTATGTTTTAATAGGATTTTAAAGAGTTTTAAGAATAAAAAAATATGCGGTTAAAACTATATCATTTCTTTCAAAAATATTCTTTTCTTAATCACTTAAGACCTATAATACTGGTATTATGGCCAAAATAGAGCCTCCATAATGTTGGGAGGAATTATATTAAGTTAATTGGGTTACTTTTGGATGAAAAAACTGGTTTTGAAGTGTGACAAATATGAGAATAAGTGGTTCCCTTCTATAAGAGAGGGTTGGGGCACTCTTTGAATTTATTAAAATATTAAATTAATATAAAGTACATTTAATGTCCAGATGGATAAAAATTTACAATATTTAAAGAAAATATTACCTTGATTATAAATAATATCATCAAATAATATTTTTAAATGTTTGGATAACATTTTTAAACATACATTATTTATTTAACCATTTGTTGACTTTTTTGACAATTACCGTAATATTAATGTTTTCAAAATTTTAATGGTTGATAATGACACTAATAAATTCCACACTGCCATAAATGGACCATGGATAATTTTATTAACCACGTACTATTAATTTTTCCAAATAAAATATTTTTACGAATATTTAATCATTTAATAGTAGATTATTTATTATAAAATATCTTTAATGTCAATTTTAGAAATATCCATTTACTTTGACTTTAATAACATAAATATGAAAAATTAGTTCAAATAAAATTCATAAAGAATCATATAATATTTAAATTAAATATTTGATTTTTGGGTCACATTAATTATTCTAAATTTTACTACTTTGATATATTTATATAATTTATTCAATTTTTCAATTAAATGAATAATTAATGTACATCCATTGTGTAAAAATTTAAGATAATTATTGATTGAAATAAAAATTAAATAAATTACCATTATCAATATAATCTAGTTATTTTAAAAAATAATATATTTAATCGAACATATCCTTTTTTATCCCCACATTTAAAATATAATAGTTATTAAAAATATTACGGTGACATTATTTATTTTAATTTACATAAAATATTATAAAGGACGTAATCACATACAAATGGAAAAAAATTGTGTATAACAAAATATTATGTTGTTATAGATGAAATAAACTTATAAAATTAAATTGTGGAAAGTTTTAGGGAAATTTTTTAGTTCATATCATTTTATTTTTCACTCTAATAACCTCATTTACCCTTAACTGTAGTAACAAAAAAGTACTAATGTTATTATTTTTGTTGAAAAAAACTAGAAGGGAAATATTGACCAAATTATAACTCAATTATTATAAATATGGAACTTTTTTTCAAATTAAAATCATAATACATTAATAATTTAATTTAAAATTAAACTAGAAAAACCAGATGAAAACAGTTTATTAGAAAAATTGTATTTTAAAATAAAAATAATTTGTAAATTAAAGTAAAAAATCATTTAAAAATGATGATTGGATTATTTAAAATGAAAATATAATAATTTAAATTTAAATTTAGTATAGAATAGTATTTTAATTTTTAAATTATAAAAAATAAAATTCACTTTTCAATAAAATATTTATTTTTCACTAATCATTGGAAAATCAGTATTTAAAAATTATAAAAAATATAATAAAATTTTAATATGATGACTTTGAAAATGTAATTAATTTTAAATATTTAAAAATTCTATAATAAAACAGCTATGTTTTCCAATAAAACCATATACTGTGTAAACCCAATATTAGTTAGAAATAATGGTGTTTTCCTTTGGACTAAAATATTATATAATATTCTTATAATGAATATAACTCTATAATATCTAACTAATTAATATTTATATGATTTGAAAATTATTTATTCTAAAATTACCTATGTTGTTACATATTACCCATAGGTGAATATGTTTCACAACCAAATATGGTTTCTAGTATCCAGACAAGGATACAATTACTAGGAAAACAACATACACAAAACTTTTTTTAATTTTTATGATTTTATCTTCTACATGGGATTATTCCATAAGGTTTCCAAAAATTATTTTATCCTAATATCCAAAAATAAATGTAAATTATCATGATACAAACTATATAAACCAAATACATAGACACACTTTTTTACATAATGGTTTGCATACCTTTTTATCAAATACAAACTAATGATCAATATGTCTTCTGACATTGGAATATTATTAATGAAAATGCATAATATTAGGCATAAAAACAAAATCATTATTTAAAACTCAATATATTTCTCATATTTCTCATTGATCTCATAAATAAGTACATGATACCTTGGAAAAATACTAATGGAATAGTGTTATCTAGATATCCTAATAATATAATAGAAATTTAAACAAAGTGTTATATGAGTGTCTAGAGTAATAGCATGATATCAATAAATAGAGTCCTCAAAAGAATATAAAAATGGAATAAGTAAATTAAATCATAAGATCATGTAATCATTAAATGTTTGAAAATTATATAATACATGAAATTGTAAACATAATATAAGGGTAACTCATAAAACCATCATCATAAAGTTGAAAGATTCCAATTTTTTATTTACATCACTCACAAATCCCTTAAATAGAATCAAATCATATATAGATATTTACACAATGAATTGGAAGGTATTATAGTTACATGCCCACATGAAACAAAATAAAAATCAATCATATCCATTCCACATGAGGATAAGAAACAATTCAAAAATAATAAACACGATCAAACACATGAGAAGGAAGTGGGTTTAATAATTATAACTCAATGAATAACTACTGGTAAATCATAATTATTCCAATTATAATAGGGAGTTAAATCATTTTAAACATTCATATATTAATAAAAAACATTGATATTCAACTTGTAGATTCAATTTAAAATAATAATGAGACGGATCTTGGAGATGAAATAATAAAAACATAACACTTGGTTGATGCTTTTTGAAATAAGTATTAGATATTTTTATTGATGTAAATAGAATCTTATTTTGTATTAAACCAAAATGAGACCATGTAGTTTCTATATAAAATAGTTCTGAATTTTAGTAGCTGCTCATGGTTTGAAAACAAATTTTGTGGTTATTTATTACATGACACAATAAATATGAAAGTTACCTTAAGTCAACTTTGCATAAAAATGGAAATTCTCAAGGGGAACTAAACATATTTGTAACCCCTAATATGAAATGGATATTTTACTAGGTATATAATTAAGGGAAATATATTTTTAAATATTATAATATCATGATAATAGTATTCAATAAAATGGATAAAAAGAAAATAAAATGTATAACTCACAAATAAAAAAGGTAGTATAGAAAATTCATTACATCGTGTGTTAATATATTCTACACATGTTCTCAACATCCTAAATAATTATATTAGGGTCATTAAAAATATAAATAATAATCATTATCATCTTTATATAATTTTTATGGTTTATTATTAACCCTTTATATTTATTTTTTATATAGTTTCCTCTAAATTATGTTACATGGGGTATGTATAACCTGCTGTGCTGCATTCAGTTGCAGTGGTCTTCCCAAATTCTGGTCTGTTGCAATGGTCTTCCGAAATTCTGGTGAGCCAGCTGTAATACCCTTGGGCGTGAAGGTGTTTTTTTAGGATTGGGCCGCTGGTTCTGGGTTCATTCTCGGCGCCTATTTTTAAATCATCGTTCAGATTTTCTACAATTGGAATTCAAGAAGTATATTCTTCAATGTTGTATTTGATCGCATGGGATCTATAGGCAATCTTAAGGGTCTCCTCATTATATTAGAAGTTCATGGAGAGACGAACTCTAAACCTGGAGTGGCCTTTTTCAATGCTATTTATGGAATGGAGTGCATGAAGCGACCTTAGAAAATGGAAATCACTGAAGATATTAATGTTGACATCCAGATCTGACCACACTTCATTGGGTGGTTCTTGATGATTTTATATTGAAGTTTTGGATTTTCATCTCTAACAACATAACTCTATTATTATGGTTGTTGGGTGTTCTATCATTGTATCTTTTTTTCCTTGTATTGTTTTCTTTTTTATTTAATAAACTTCCATTTTCAATTTTACTTTGGTATTTTGGTTAATTTCTTCATAACACTTTTATCTTCTTAAATGTGGTCACAGGTGTTGTAAAATAACTTCATTATATCATAAATTTTGGGTATTTATTTCCATCATTATTCTATTATAAATATAGTTTTATATTTTTAAAGGTTTTAACAAAATAAACATAACTTAATAAAGGATCATTGATAAGATCATTTAAGGTGATTAAAGTTACTAGAATAGTTTATTATTATTATTATTACATCAACATTTTCATAAATTATCATTATTTAATTTTAATAGTTTCATAAATATTATTTTTAAATAATATTTTCAATTATAAAATCATTCTTTTTTTTGTTGGTGTAAAAAAATGAAATACATCATTCAATGCAGATAGTAGTCTACACATATTCTTGTCTAATTTTTCGTTCTCTCAATGATTTTAGGGTAAAGAATGAAATGAATATTCCAATAGTATAATGTAATTTAAATATAGTAAAAATTATTTTCTAATTATAAATATGTGGATATTTGGGACATTTGGCTTGTATAAAAAGAAAATAACCCTAAAATATGGGTTAAGAGTATTACCTCCCCATTAGGATTTCTATCTTGGAAAAATATATAATTCTCCATATAATCGTATTTTTGGGAGAGTGATGATTCAAGGGAAATGGTAGGGTGTTTAGGGGGGACTATTTAGAATTTCAGTTGAAATTATTCTTTGTAATGGGTAGATAAATGGGGAGAAAGTATACTCCTTTTCTAGGTGATGATAGTGGTATTTTAGTAAACACTATTTAAATTTTTATAATGTCGCTCCATTATTCATTTAAAAAGGATACAATAATGGTACATAATTTTTTGGGTAAATATATACGGTCAAAACCACGTTAACATTAAAATAAATAACATTTTTTTAACATTTTTCACTATATTAAACCACTTTTAACTTAATTTATCATACTGTAATAACTCCACTTTCAACCTCAATAACTAATTTTAATGGTGAAATATAAATATGAAATTATTTTAAAATTTTAATTTATTATTTAAATTATTCAATTCATTTTATACAAAAAAATTTCTGATAGTCCATGAAATTTATTTTAAGTTTTTTTCATATAAAATAATAAAACCATTTCATTGTAATGGTTTATTTTATGGTTATAATTTATGTGTTCGATATTTATATCAATTTTTTAAAATTTATATACTTAATTTAGACTAACATAAAAAATAAATTAAACATGGATTTAAAATGAATCCAAAAAATATTTTTATCAAAATAACGTTAAATAAAATAAAACTTAAAAAACAATTTATTATAATTAAAATATTACATTATTTATTAGGTTGGACATTTTTTATAAAATTAGTACAATATGTATAATTAACAAAATAATTTTTTAAAATCATATTTAAATAATTTTATGTGTTTGAAAAAATTTATGTCTCACTATTATAGTAATAAAAGTCGCCATATTAAAAAAATGTTTTTCACCACATATAAAATTCAATATTTTTAGATAAATCAAAAAAATATTATTAATTTAAAATTTATATGATAAATATGAAATTTTCAGTACTTTTTTGAAATTCACATTTTAAAATTTATAATTTTTATCATTTTTAAATATTAAATATACTGAAGAACTATTTTTATTAGAAAACCACTTTTAGTTTACTAAATATTTTATTTTCTTATGAATTATAAGTTTATAATGTATTAAATTATTAATAATAATATAAATATATCGTTTCATTATTCAATCATAATATACTTAGTTTTATAAAATAAAACTCATAATTTTTAAAAAATACATTTTTAATTAAAATATTAATTGATAAAAAACCATAACTCAAAAAGTATAAAAATTCATGATCTAGGTAGTTAAATATTATAATACTTGTTTATATAAAAATAATTTCTATATAGGTAAACTCTTATAATCTCCAAAAAAATCCCTAAGAAATAGATAAACTCAAGTTACTGTTTTTGTGTTGTTTTTCAACTTGAATGGATCTTGTTTCAATATACATACCCTTGAACTTATCCATTATATGGTTCCCCTAAAAAAATTACATGATTTCTATTTTGGGTTTGATCCTAGGAAAACCTTTTAGAATCTAATTTCCTACCGAGCTCAGAAAAATGGTCATTATAAAGAATTCTTCGACTTATGAATTAAATTTCTTCATACTTTCATTATTGATTTTTTAATATGGTTAATTCAATTTATTCCATCTAATTTGACTACTATGTTTTAGATATATTATTTAATATTAAAAATATATCAAGAATTCTTTTTATTTTTTATAGTATATAAAATAATGTATTTAATATATTATTTTTTATGTAGAATACACATTGAAATCATAGGTCATAATATTGATGAAGAAATTTCATATTATAAAAAATTTCAAATAAATTAGATTATGATTCTCTAAATGATTCTGAGGTCGAATATGAGAATAGTTAAATATAAATATTTAGATTTACAAATTAAATAATTATTAAAATTGGACATAATTTCGAAAATATTATTTTTATAATATACTTATTTTTTAATCGGATGGATGATTATAGTAAATAGAACAACATAATTTTCCCTAATTGAGGTCATAATTTTGAAAAAAAAGACAAGAAAGAATGTTTATATTAAAAAATAAATAGATTTACTGAATTGAGAAGAATAAGAAATAGTATCTTCTTCTAAAAATATTAAATAAATATATCATAAGTTAAAAAAGTATTTTACAAATAGGATAAATACAAATGGGATAATTATTTAAGAATTCCTATTTATAATGGATAATCACAAATCGAAGGAGTGTATGTTGATGAATAATTTAATATTATAGAATGAATTTATGAAATATGAATATTCCTAAAGATATATTTTTCATATAATTTTATAAATGTTTCCAAAAAGAATAACAGTTTTTTCCTTTAATTGTTTGTTATAAGTGGATGTTTACAATGTGAATCGTGATTTTTTTTTAAAAAATATTGTTAAAGTATTATGTTTTATAGTCCCAATAATTATTTATATGGATTGAAAAAATCCCCAATGTGATATTATTCTAACTATAATGTGTGTTAATAAAATTATTTTTCAATCATAGAGGATATGATCATAACATCTATGAAATGATGAGTAGTGAAGAAATATTGATTGGTTTATTCGATGTAGATGATTTATTAGTTGATTTAAGAAAAAGAAGAATGGTTTTGGAATTTTGAAAATTGATAAAAAGTGAGTTATAGATTTCTTTAATTAGTGAACTTAAATTTTATTCATATATTATTGTTCATGTAAAAACCATGTGGACTAATTAATTAATAAAATAAATATCTCAAATAATATTTTATGATGTCATTAATGGAAATAAAAATACAATCTTTTTATTGTTGGAACCATGACCTTTCTAAGAAAAAATGGAGTACGTTTTTTGTTTTTTGTCAATCCACATTTGAAGTTTATAATGTTTTCCAGGAAAGGGATCATAAAGTTCAAGTAGACAATAGTATTGAAGGTGGCAACATTTCCTTGTGTTTGCCAATTTTTTTGGGCATGAATATCGCACAATGGAGAAATGGGTAATTGGAAAAGTATGTTGCATGAAATATTGTAGGAGTTTTGGAATATTGTGTGCATGGCATGAGCTATGTGAAATATTTTTGTGGTGCGCAAAAATCATGAGCTCCACGGTAAATTGGTTTCACAAGAAATAGTGAAAGTAGGTTTTTTTTTATGCAAAAGCTGTTTTGGGGTCATAATATTGAATAATGGAAAAGGCATAAGGTGCACGGAAAATCTAGAGATATGCTAAAAAAATGATTATTGTGCTAGAATATTTTCAAACAAAAAAGGTTATTTGTGCACACAGTGCATTTTGCGCGTGGGGGTCAGCGACGCCTATAAATAAGAGGTAACCACCCTCATTCGGTACAGCTGGAAAATTAGAGTAGTTCTTAGTTCTAAAATGTGAACAAGTTACATGAAAAAATAGATGCACCTAAAATTTGATTTTGCATGTTAAATGCGGTGTTGTACGTAAAATTTGGTGTTGCGTGTAAATTTTTTTGTTTCACGTAAGCACATGAGCCTCATCATAGTTTTTGAGGACTCTTAAGTGCATCCAGGCGACCCGGGATCAAATCTAGGCGGAGGAAAAATTTCCGGGACTGTAGCAGGTGGTGTAGCAGTACTATATCAGTGTTGTAGCAGTGATGTACCAGTTACTATAGTGGAACTATGTAGCACTGTAGAAGGTACTATAGTAGGCACTATATCGGGAACTGTATCAGGTATTGTTTGGAACTGTTTGGCACCGTATCATCAGGTAATTTTCCCCCTATTGGGCCTTCAGACCACTAATTTGGTCCTCGAGTCCTTTAAGGCCTTCGAGCCACCCAACCCTTCAGGCCAATAATGCATTCGGGCCACCTCAAGGCCTTTGGTCCACCTTCAGTGCACACGCAAACCAAACAACCTACAAGGAACAAGCTCTAGGGAGGATGAGTAAGGAGCTTTCACTATAGTAGAAGCTACACTGATTGCAAGAATGAGATGTTATGTCACCTTCCATTGGTTCAAGCCCATTCATGCATGGGATATCCTAGACGAACAGCCATGCGAAGGTGGAGATCTCATTTCACGATGAAGATGTTGGGGGAGCAGTTCCAAGTAGTTAAGTTGGGTTGTTTGTAATGTTTGATACCTACGGGAAATGAATTCCTCTAAGGTCTACGAGCCATTTAATTCTTACGCCTATGGTCTTTTTATGGATTCCACCCAACCCCTTGAAAGGTGTATTATGATAATAAAAAAAATGATGGCCTTAGGGCCATTGGATGGATGGTGTTGCGCGTAAAATTTGGTGTTGTGCGTAAAAGTTGATGTTGCACATAAAATTTCAAGGTGCGTGGAAAAGTTGCAGTTGCGCTGAAAAGTCGGAGTTACGTATAAAAAGGTGAAGTTGTGTATAAAGTCTATAGTTGAGGAAATGTTTTTCATGAAAATAATCGTAAATCTCACATGCATAAGGTATGTGTTGTGCGTAATTTCCAGTATATGTTGAACACATGATCTGAATATCTGGTTTTATGGTTCAGTGCTTTCAAATGAATCAATTTAAGACTTTGATGCAAGCAGTGTCTCATGCTGAATGGATACAAAGACATCAACAAAAATCTATTAAATATACCTTCATGTCTATAAACATAATTTGACTTCTCTCAAGGTAGTGAGCTTGGTGGAGTCAAAGGAAGTGACCTACGAGTCGCAGTGATCGATCTTAGATCCTTTGTAAAGGTAGTGTGCCTAGAATAGAGTGATAGTGACCAAATATTGAAATCCTCACACTAGTAAAGATTAGTATATTTTTGTATTACTGACACACTGTCAGCGTTTTCTCCATGGACTTATCCCTTTGCAGTGAACTAAGAAAAAGTGTTGTGGCATCTCCCTCCTTTCATTTTTTGACAGATTAAACATGTTCCTACCAAAGTGGAAACAATATCCACAACTTTAAAAAGAAAAAGTGGACACC
Organism: Viscum album; assembly: GCA_963277665.1. NCBI lineage: Eukaryota > Viridiplantae > Streptophyta > Magnoliopsida > Santalales > Viscaceae > Viscum > Viscum album. The sequence continues at coordinate 1,084,607,192 of OY728151.1, forward strand.
CTGATTCACCCCTCCCCTCTCATGGTCTTATGGGTTCCTTCAAGTGGTATTAGAGGGATGTTGTTGGTGTTTGATTTGTTTTTACTGTTATAGAGAATTTAGCTAACGTCAGGGGAGTTCGTCTCTTTGATGGAAGTAATTTTCAGATCTAGAAAAATAGAATGACATCTCTAATAAAATATCTTGGAATGTAAGTCCTAGTTGCTACTGTGTGGGGAATACAAGTCATTGATCCAACAAGGCTTTCTATGACTGACGCAGATAAGAAAATTCTTGATACTTATGCTATAGTGCAGAATTCTCTCACCACATCCCTTTTTGATCAGATCTATTCAAATGTGATGAGTTGTGCATCAGCAATGTCCATGTTGGATAAACTTGAAAAATATTTATGATGGATATAACAATGTGAAGGATTCGAAACTACATGTCCTACACAATAGGTTTGAATATCTGAATATGCATCCAAATGAGAATACTGACTCCTTTTTCAGTCAAATAAAAAAAGTGGCTGGAGAAATACAGTGTATAGGTGATGAAATAATAGATGTAGATATTTAAATGAAAATATTGAGAAGACTTCTACCCTTGTAAAATGCAAAGGTAGGAGCCCTTGAAGAAAGAGTTCTTTCCAAACATTCATAGGATGATCTCCTGAGCAGCATGGTGGATTATGAAATGAGTGTCAAACTAGATGATGCTTCAACTCAGGTGAGAAATAAAATGGAGTTCAAAGCCATAGAGAAACTGAAAATTTAAAAAGGTATTAGTGGTGAAGACGATGAGGAAAAATAAATTCCTTCTCTCATTGTTAATAATTTCCAGAAGGGAAATGGGAAATTCAAAGGAAAGTTACCACTACCTATCTTTCATTGTGGAAAAGGTGGGTACATTGAGTATCACTACTTAAGAAAGATCGATTATGAAGATAGAGATGCTAAAAACATTGGGAAGCCTTAGAAAAGGTTTTTCAAAAAGGGAGACTTCAAATATAGAGGGAATTTTCTGAAGAATATTTTTTTCTATCAAGAGGAAGATGATGATAATGAATTCTGTGAAGAAAAAGAACAATAATTTAAAACTGGAAACCATGCGTCCATGATGGCCACTGTAGAAAAAAAAAAGATAATGGTGGATACCATTAGTTGACAACTAGTTCCAATCCTTAGTTTCAACCTAAGGATGTTTTATTTAAGCATAAGATTAAATATAAGAGTTGAAATAAATGGAAATAAATTGGAGAAGAATGAACTGAATATATTGATAAGATCGAAGTTGAAATTGAATGATTGGATGAATTTGTGAAAATATATTCTGAAATCCTTTAAAGTAATAGTGATGTAGTGGATCTGAACCTGATAATTAAAGAGCAGTCAAAGGTCATCAATGACCACACCCTTAAACTAGATGAAAAGTCCAAGACAGATGTGGTTCATGAAGAATAATTTATTACACTCAGAAGTAAACTTGAGAGTGAATCAATATAAAAATAATCAAGGAATAAAATACATTTTGGAAGGTTCTCAGATGCTGAGATGTTGGATAGGGGAAAATCTCTCTAATGGGGTTGAAAAGATTTTGAATGATCGAAGACCTGCTTCCATGGGAAATAGTAGAATCAATTGTGAAACATAATCAAAAAAGTCTACAAATAAGTTTGATCAAAATAAAGGAAAGCTAATAGTGGGTCATGAGGAAAAATCACCTAAACTTCTGAAAAAGAAACTACCAATTCAATCTAAAATAATGTTACAATAATATCCTCGAGCCTCCAGTAAAAAAATTAGTCAAACTATTATCCCACGGAAGAATAAATGGGGTTAAATAGATGTGAGAATACATTTACTCTCATGAAGTGTTAGTTCTTTTGATATATGGCCCATACCATGTCTTATTGCGAAGAGGCAAATAACTATTTGAATGGAGAGTATATGGGAGTTCAAGAAAGGAGAAAAAAATTTCTATGGATATTGTTATCATTATTCTAACATTGTCAATAAAGCTATTTATTGCGGGTTGAGTAGTAAAATAGACACCACACATCAAATTCATAGAAAAGTCAATGTTCATCAACAAGACTGTTTTTCTCTTGAAAATAGGTTTTCTCCTCTCGAAGAAGAGCTTCAATATTAATAACCCATGTACACAGAAGAGAGAGTTTCACAAGAATCAATTTCTTACGCTCAACACAATAACTCATGGAAGAAAAAGATGAAAATTGAGAAATTCAATCTTTTATAAGTAGCCCTCAAGGTTACAAATAATAACAGCACCTAGATTCATGATAGCGGATGTTTGTCCCACACGATGGGTAATACAGACCTATTAACTAATGTCAATAAAAAGGTCGATGGAATAGCGTTCTTCGGTAATGATGGTGCATTGAAGATAAAAGGTTGTTGAAGCACTGAGCTAGATAATGGAGAGATGATGAAAACTAATGTTCTTTATGTTGATGGTTTGCATAATTTTATGCTAAGTGTGAGTCAACTCTGTGAATCTTGACTTATAGTCACATTCAATTAGAAAGGACACACTATAAAATGAAAGACCATAAATTCTCTTATGAAAGGATATAAATAAAAGACAACATGTATTAGGTTGATAGTAAATAAAACATTCATTACATGACTGTTGAAGAATAAAACAACTTGTGACATTGGATACTGGGGCCCATCAATCAACACGACATGGTGAAAATATAAAAACTATATATTTTCATAGACTTTCCCCACCTGAAGCATGAATGTGAAATGTCTTGTGGTGCTTGCATTCATGGGAAGTTGTTCTGCAGTTCATATCGGACAATGAAGGAAAGGGTGTCTCATCTTCTTGATCTTAATCATGCATACATATGTGTCCTGATAGATGTTTCTGGAACTCATGGAGAAAGGTACTTCATATTTTTCAAAGATGATTACAGTAGAATGGAAAGTGTAATGGTTATACACATGAAATAAAAAGTTCTTGACTACATGAAAATATATCATTGAATTGACGAGAATGATGTTTGATGAAAAATAAAAGTTTTTCGATCTGACAATGGTGTGGAATACAAATCCATTGAATTTGGAAACTACCTAGAGAAACATGTGATACAACATGAGGTATTTTTTATCATAACTCCACAAAAAAAATGGATTTGTTGAATGTAGGAATCAACAAGTGAACTACATGGCACAGACTATGTTGATTGAGGGTCGTATTCCACAACATTATTAAAAAGAGACTGTTCAAGTTTTAGTATATATTAAAAATTGAACAGGGAATTATATGGGTGAGACGAAGACACCATATGAATTTTGGCATGGAAGAAAGACCTATTTGAAATAATTTTGTGTTTTTGGAAGTAAATTATTTATCAAAAATGAATAAGTAAATCAAGGGAAGTACCGTGACAATGCAGATGAAGGAATTTTACTTGGATACTCCATGAACAGTAAATCCTACATGTGTTTCAACTAGCACATAGAGAGGATTTTGGAAAGCAGTTATGTTATGATAATTGATGAGAAAACAAAAAATTATTAAAGGATTTCACATCATGATGTGATATAAAATGAGGAAGAATATGAACATGGAGTAAATAAAAATACAGAAATAGAGGAAGGTGTAAAAAACACTCAACAGTCACATCATGATGTTGACTCAGAAGAAGAATCTGAAGAGGAATCCATGGATGGAGAAAATGCAGTTGAATATCAAAGGAGGAATTGAAGAGTGAAAATTGATCAATCCAACATTATTGGAGATTGTACTGAACCCACACAAACATGGATAATGAGTAATAAAACACAATCATCATTTCTGTCAGTTATAGAATTATCCTCATTTGATGAAGCTGCAAATAAAGAATCATGGGTGAAAGCCATGAATTAAGAGTTAGATCGTATTGACAAGAATCAGATGTGGGATTTAGTCAAAACACCCAAAGGCCACAATGTGATTGGCACAAAGTTTATATTCAAGAACAAGTTTGATGGGCAAGGATGTGTTATCAGAAATAAGGCATGACTAGTATGTAAAGAATATTCACAAGTTTAAGGTGTCGATGTTGATGAAACCTTTTCTCCATTTTCTAGACTAGAGCCAATCAAGTTTTTTCTTGCTATCAAATTCCAAGTAGGATATAAAGTATTTCAAATGGATGTGAAGATATCATTCTTGAATGGTATTTGTGAAGCAGAAGTCTACATAGAACAAAAAGTGGGTTTTCTTCTTATTTTTAATGATACAATGGTTTGTAAATTAAATAACGCCCTCTATGGTTTAAATCAGGTACCATGAGCTTTGTATTTCAAACTGGATTCTTATATCAAGAAGCTAGAATTCAAAAGCGGAGGATTAGATCACAATCTCTAGGTGAAGAATTCTTTGAATGATCAGTTCATGGTTCTTGTTTACATTAATGACATTTTATTTAGTGGAACCAAGAAGAAATTAGTGGATGAATTTCCCATCACTTGAAATCAGAATTTGAAATGTCAATGATTTGGTATCTCACATATTTTATGGGGTTTCAGGTAACTCAATTGAAATATTACAATTTCATCTCTCTGGAAATGTTTGTAAGAGAGATCTTGAAGAAATTTAAAATGTATCACTCCAAAACAATATCATCTCTTATTGAGGTTGGAACCAAACATGGAAATAACGAGGATAGGACCTTTGTAGATCCCACCATGTACATACGGATCAATGGAATCCTATTATACCTGATAGCGACACGGCCAGATAATGTCTTTTCAACATGTCTAGCTTCCCAATTTCAGAGTAATCCAAAGGAGGAACATATGGAGGTTGTGAAAATAATCATGAGGAACAATCAAGGTACTCATAATTTTGGGTTATAAATTGATGCATGAAACGACAATAAATTTACAGCACTTTCTGATGTTACTGGGATAGGGATTTTGTGGATAGAGAGTCCACCAATGGTGGAGCACTCTATATTAGGAAGAAGTGTGTTGGATAGTTGAGCAGGAAACAAGAACGTACTTCTCTTAGTACTACTGAAGCAGAGTATATATCTGCTACAAAGGCATGCACTCAACTACTATGGATGAATAAAAAACAGACAGTTATTAGTGATAAGGTGAAACAAATAATGGTGATTTAGTGTGATAACAAAAGCACAATTGATCTAATGAATAATCCTATTCAGTACTCTCGTAAAAAAAGAATTTAAATAAGATATCACATTATCGAGGAAAAAGTTGAAAAATGTGTGATTAAAACTGATCATGTGGAAACTGATGATCAAGTGGTTGATATCCTGAATAAGCTATTGTCAGTGTCTATGTTTGAAAAACATCAGTTGAACCTCGATGTTCAACCACCTCCCAATGCACAAGGAGGTGATGAAGTTATCGTCTCCCATGTTAGGTTAACTATTTCTTAATCTATTCATGGATGTGTTATAGATTTATGGGGGCGATACTATCCAGAGGGTGTATTGATCTATTCAATTAACAAATACTTGTCTTTGGGTTTATTGTCATTGCTGGAGAAGGAATAAATTCAGTACATGTTCTGTGACACGATGAGAATTTTGTGCTAGGAGAAGAAGGAATACATTCATGGCATGTAAAGCTTTTTTGGCATAGAGGACATGTTCTGTGACATGATGAGAATTCGGTGTTAGGAGGAGAAGGAATATATTCATGGCATGTAATGATTTTGTGGCATTGTAAGAGAAAAATTAAAGTGGTGTATTTAAAAATTCCAAAACATGGGATCCCAATTCATGCTTCCGCTCTTGTTTTCTACACCGAGCATGCTCAGGTAGACTTGGAGTGATGGATGAGTTGTTTCTTGGGTTTCGGTTTTTGATAGTGGTTAGTGCTCTATAGAATTTATCTAGAGATTTATAACAAACACAAAGGGGGATATTGTGGGAACCATGACCATTCAATCCAATAAATGGAGTTTGGTTTGTGTTTGTTGTCAATCCTCATTTGAAGTTCAGAATTTTTTCTAGGAAAGGGATCATATAGTTCAAGAATACAACAGCATTGATGGTGACGTCATTTCCTAGGGTTTGCCTATTTTTTTGGGCCTGAATATCACAAAATGTAGAAATTGGTGATTGGAAAATAATGTTTTTCAAAATATTGTAGGATTTTTAGAAACATGCGCCCAAGGCATTAGCTGCGTGAAATATTGGAGCGGTGCACAAAAAATATGGATTGCGTGCTAAATTGGTTTTGCATGAAATAGGGAAAGCAGGTTGGTTCTTTTGTGAAAAAGGTGTTTTGGGATCATAATGCTGAAAAATGGAAAAGGCATTAAGTGCATGGAAAATCTAGAGATTTTTCACGAAAAATGGTTCCTGTGCAAATACCTATGCACGCAGAAAGAGAGTTTTCCACGCAAAATGGGTTTTGTGTGTGGGGGTCGGTGATGCCTATAAATAATAGGTGGCCCCCCCTCATTCAGTATAGATGAATAATTTATGAAGATCCGAGTTCTAAAGTGTGTAAAATTTGAGCAAAAAATTAACGGCCCGTAATATTTGACATTGCATGTAAAACATGGTGATGCGCGTAAACGATGATATTGAACGTAAAAGTTCAAGTTGCGCAGAAATGTTTCAGTTGTGTGGAAAAGTCAGATTTGTTCGTAAAAAGTTAAATTTCTCATAATGTTTGTAGTTGCACTAATGTTTTGAATGCATAGATATGTAAATCTTGTGCGCACTTGGTAGGTGTTGCATGCAATTATCAGTATATGTAGAATAAATGTTTTTAATATCTGGTTCAATGGTTTCATGATTTGAAGTGAATAAATTCAGGAAATTGATGCAAGAAATATCTCATGATGAATAGATATAAAGGATTCAATGCAAATCTATTGGATAGAACATCATGTAAATAAACTGATTTTGAATTCTCTCAAGGTAGTGATCTAGGGGGATTCAAAGGAAGTGACCTAAGGGACGCAGTGAGGGATCCTTAAACATTTGTAATGGCAGTGTGATTGGAACTGAGTGATTGTGACCAAATCTTATAATCCTCAAACAAGTGAAGATTAGTGGATTTAGGTATGAATGAGACACTGTCAGTGTATTCTCCTTGTATGTATACCATTGCAGTGAACCAAGTAAAAGAGTTGTGTCATCTCCCTGATTTCATTTGTTTGACAGATTTAACATGTTCCAATCAATGTGGGAACACGATCCATAACTATATAAAGAAAACATTGATACCCTATTTCACCCCTCCCCTCTGAGGGTGTTCCGGGGTCCTTCATTTATCAATTTATACAAGAATAGTGTAAAAAAGATATTTATTTAGGGTCATTTAATGTAGTACTATATATATATAATACTATAGGAATAATTTGTTTAAGTACTACTAGAACCAAAATTGTTAATCATACATATTTTTATTCGATGTTTCAGATAAATATATTTGTTATACATCAAACAATATAGAATAGAATATTATGACACATTGAATTTTGATTACAAGATGAGTGATACAATACAAAACATAGCCAAAAAAATTTATGGATACTCAAGTTTCATTAATGGTTTTGTTTTTATATTATTAAAGGTATACTCTTGGAGGTGTGTTAAATTAAGGATGAATGTTTAATTCATGTATAATAAGAAATGAAGACAAAATATAAAATAAGGTAATAAATGTTGATTATATTATTTAAAATCAATATTATATGTGATTAATGTGGATGAATCAACTACTAGATGATATGGGAGGAGGATTTTCCACATGGATATATATTATGATTGATAATAATCGGGATATAAATCATCTAAATAAATTGTATATAATTCATGAATAAAACACATTGAGATAAAATATCATTTTATCAAGAACAATTTTAATAAAAAAATTATAAATTTGAATTACCTATCCACTAAAGATTAGGTTGAAAATATAAAAAAAGATAATTTTTTTAAATCAATGGGTGGAATTTATAACAACAAAGGATAAACATATATTTATTTTACATCATTTAATTAAAATAACCATTAAATCCAACATAATAATCCCATACACAGTTGATATGATGGCTTAATATTCATAATGACTAAAACATAAGAAATTTATTCCACAATACTTATAAACATTTATAATCAATTGATCCACTCTATACTCTTTATAGAAAACTCATAAGTTATACATATCTTTATAACCTATGGAATTGGACAATAAGAAAGGGGCAATCTCAGACAATCAATGAGGGTAAACATAAGACATAACAATAGAATATTCTAAGTGATTATAAGATATATTATAGGTATAATAGAGATATATAACAAAAATCAAACCCAACAACCATATATCATAAATAATGGTATCATATGGAAAATTAAATATAAAAGAATAAAAATAGTGTTTATCATGAGTTAATTAATAAGACACATGATAAAAAAACATAGTCATGATAATAATTATCAAACTATGATATATTTCAAATATGGAACAAGCATCATTATTAGTAAACATTATATTCCAGATCCACACCATTCAATTCCAATACATTCAAAAAACAAAAATGTACTCATGATTACCTTTCTTGTGATATGTAAACTTTTAACCAATGAAATAGAGGTGACACCAATAGTTAGCATCCATATAATTGAGTTTTAATTGGGAATCATTTACTTATCACACTATAAATATCCCATGTAAATTAAATTGGATTTATATACTTTCACAATGGAATCTAATAATGAGATCATTTTTAATTTTATCAGTTATCAAAACAAGATTAACCCATAGAGGTTGTAATCCAAAAAATGCATGGTAGACATTTTAATTTCACAAATAATTAAGGGTAAAGAAGGTGGATAATAATTTGACTCTGAAAAATAATAATTGAACTAAAATTTTGACATTTATTCTTCAATTTCACCATTATAACCAATAAATAATGGAATGGGTGAAAAATATAAATGTTGCTTTAGGGATGTGGTAGTCCCCATAGAGCGCAAATGATGACTTTGTTATTATTAATGGAAAGGGAAAATGTAGTTAAAATTTACTATTTTAGTATAATAAATTTTATTAAAATAATTATTTATGTCATTATATATGAAATATAAAATTATATTTTGTAATTTAATAATGGTGTGAAATGATATAATGGATGAAATATCAGAATTTGATAAATGGGATTTCCATTAGAGTACCCCTTGCAAGTGGAGGTATTAATTCAATATCTACTGTTTAGAGACTCATACAAAATTAATAGTGTTATAATGTTAAGATAATGATAATAATTTTAGGTATAGAATAAATTAATTGAGTATTCTTGAAGAGGTGGTGATAGGTCCCTTTTATAAGTGGTGAGAATATATTTTTTTAAATTATTGAAACTTAATCTTAAGAGAGAACATGTTTCAAAAATAAATAATTGTGAAAAAATGGATAATAATGGAGTGGTTAAGTGGTATTAGAATTTATTCATAAACCACTAATTTATAAACATAATACCTAAAAATAAAAATACCCTTATGAATAAATTTGGAACTAATGATTAAAAATATGAAATCCATTATTTTAGATAAAATGTATAGGGGTAAAAACTAAATTTTAACATTAGTTCATGAAACTCATCAAAACATTATTTAAAAAAAAATTATTCAAAAAATTTACAAATATGGATAAATTAATAAAGTATTTAATTTTAATGGTATATATTGTTTTGTAGAAAAATGAATAAATGTATTTTGGCTTTCATGTAAATAAAAAACCAAATATTAACAAAATAATATTTCATTAAAATAAAATATCAAGAACATTTTTTTAGAATTTATTTCTTATGTCCATAAATTTTTACTCATAGATTTCTACAAATTCTATATAGTATTTATAAATAAGGATTTTTTATTCCAAATTACTAGTTTTGTTAATTAATTTTTTATAAACTTATGGGTTATAATTTTAAAATTATAAGTTAATAGTTATTATAAAAAAGATATTCTCACAATTCACATAAAAATATACTATTTGAGAAATAGCTGAAAAATATATCCTAGGATAATATTTTTCTTCCAAATCCAAAAATGAAGATATTTATTTCAAATAAAAATTAATAAATTTATTAAAATATTATTAAATTAAAATAAGTAATATAAATAAAAAAATTATTTATTGAATATGATATTGTAAAAAATTTTGTGTTTTTAATATTATTTAATATTAAGTTAATATTTAAATAATATTAATATATAACAATTATTTAAATTTTTCAATTTGATTTATTTTTATAAAATAAAAACACTTTATTAAATAGTTTTTTTACAAAAAAAAATAACTTTTATATGCTTTAAAAAATACTATTAAAATTTTCAATTCCTATTAAAAATATTAATTTTACTGAACTATTGATATTAAAATAAAAATATTAATTTTATAAATACATCATATCATATTTCATAAATATTAATAATATTAATATTTATATGTAAAAATAATATATATATTATTTAAATATTATATTTTAAATTATTTATGAGTTAACTTATTTTAAATTTATTACTAATAAAAAGAATTATTATACATGATGTATACATGTTTATACAATAAGAATATTCTTAATGATCGTATTTTTTATGAAAATATTTCCAATTAAAATATCTATAATGGTCTTATTTACTTAATATATATATATATATATACAACATATGAAATCATGCATTCCATTCTCACTTCTTAAGCCACACATTTGATATCCACATTCTTCTCTTTGTTTATCACAATATAATTTCTTTTTTCAGGCCATTCTTACTAATTATAGTTTTTTGGTTATTTTTCATCCTCATGGATGAATATGTTCTAGGATTTCTCTGAGTGTATATTATTTTATTATTATCTCTTTATTGTCATCATTTAATCTATTCACTGATAAAGGATGTTATAATACAATGTGAGAAACAATCTATGGTGTTTTAAACATAGTTTTGTGTGGGTTCAATGAAATGTTTCACTATGAATTATTAATGTATTACCAGTTTAATTCATATATATTTTTAATTATTAAAAAATATATTTCATTCCATTTTGAAAATTATAAACAATGTTTAGGATTAATGACATATATTTTATAGAAATAATATGCTTCCACAAAAATTAGGGAATTATGTTCTCCCCATAAAATAAATTTCATTCTCATAATTTTAATAATAATAAAAATGGAATACATAATGGTGTCAATAAACAACACATGACTCAATATATTGATTATTAGAGATAAAAACATCTATAACATAGGGAATACGAGGTAAAAATATCATTTCCGTTGTGAAAGGGATATATTTTGATTCACAATCATGTATTCCTTATTTACCTCTATAGATATGTATTAAGATATTATAGAGACATAAATTATACAACCTAATTTTTTATATCATTTTTCTAACCAAATATTAAAAAAAAATATTACGGTGATATCTAATAGAGTCAGAGTAAGTTATCATATGAATATAAAAGATTAAAAAAATATTCCATATCTAATGAGATATTCACTTAAATAAATTATAATTTCATTTTAATGCATTCAAACTTCATTCATCCAATAACACCTTTATTTCAACCAATACTAAAATAATGTGTGTTATTTATAATCCCTTCCTATGATTTTAAAATAAATCTTTAATAATGGATAAGAATGATAATTGGATTAACCAAAGAAATATTTTCTAGCAGAGTGTGTGGTCAAATTCCCACTTATCACACACTAGAGTGAAGATCAATTAAATTCTCAAATTTCATTTTTTTGGGGTGATTATCCCTATGTGAATTTGTGTTGTGAGTACGAAGACATTATTTAATCAATATAGAAATATAATTCTTTGGATAGTGATATTTTAAAAAATTTACTAAAATTCCATGAGGTAATCCTCTACTTAAAATTGTCCATTATACTTATCTCTAGGATCCTCACTAATGTTATCTCATTTAAATTAAAGAAATAACTGAATTGGTCCCATGTAATTCACAACCCAAGAATTTATACCATCAATATAGACACAAGATATACATATATTTATTTTACATTATTTAGAAAATATAGTCATTTTAAATCGCAAGATAATCTCACAAACTGAAAAAAAAATGTTTTCATTTCATTGAATAATAACTATATAAGTAATTTATTGCATAGTACCTATGCTCATTAATCTATAATTGAGCCACACTTCAACACATATACATTTATCATAAGGTATACTCATCTTTATAATTTTGGGAATTATAATATATGAAAGGTGTGAGATTTGATACTCAATAAGGGTTAATATAAGTGACACAACTTGAATATCATCAGTGAAAATAAGATGATAATATGGGTATAATTAAAAAACATTTGAAATTAATTCCAATAAATAATAGATCATAAATAAAGTAATAATTGATTGTTTATCATATTATATGAATCAAATGAGTGTGAAACATGATTCACTAACATGATATGTGAATGCATAAAATATACATGATAATAAAAATTAATTGTAAAATCATTAAAATATGGAACAATATTAGTATAGTGAACCATTACATTCAAGAGCCACACAATTAGTTCTGAATTTCAAGAGAAACTAAAATTTACTTTTGAATAACTTTAACATGACATATATATACATTGATGTAATTCCATTATGGGTGATAAAATACCCCACACATCATCATCAATATATATAAATGACTTCAACTTTAAAGTAATTCAATTATTACATTATAAAAAAATCACAGATGTAAAATCTGTTATGTATCAATTTCAAAAGGAATCACATAATGATATAATTTTAAATTTCATCAATATACATAATAAGATAAACCCATAATAATAAGTGGGTATCCAAATATATTTAGTAAATTTCTAAGAAAAAAACCTTACATTGAGATTAAAAATCATATAATACACACTTCATATAAAAAATCATATATGGTTAATTATATTATTTCCACAATAAATCGATTTATATAATTTATGTGAACACTTTTTAATTAAAGGAATAAAAATAGGGTATTTACAAGGGATAGGTATTAGAAAACAATTATTGTTGTACACTGAAGATGGTTTGGAATGAAAAAGGAAGGGATAAATTATTCCTCTAAAAGAGAAGAAAATTACATAAGAAATATATAAAAATAAGTTGGATGATATCATTTTAACAATTTTATTGATCAACCAAATAAAATTTCATCAAATATAGAAAGTTATAGGAAATCTATTTTTGGGGCATTTGGAAAAATTTCATTGAAAATAAGAACAAACCATAACCTTTTCAAAAGAAATACTAAAAAATAAATATTTTATAAAACTAATATATTATGTATTTATTTTAAAATTCATGAATGTGTAGAGAATAATATTCATTTTACATGGAAAAAATTCATAAATATGGGTTCACCCAATAAACATTAAAGGATATGTTTTCCACACCTTTACAGAAATAACCCATAGGGAAAATAATAAATAAATACATTTTATTAAAGTCAAATATTGTTTAAAATAAAATTAAACAAATATGTAAGAAAGTGTTGATAAATTTTCAAAATAATTCAATTAATATCAAGATAAAAAATTTGAGGTTCACAATCGATAAAAATAGATGAGGTTAGTTTCACCTTCAAGAAATAATTTTGGGTAAAATTTGAGTCAAGGGGAATGGAAATTGTAATGGAAAATATGAACCCCAGTGTATATAAAATGAAAATTATGACGGATTTAATAAATAATTGATATTTTTTTTATGGAAAATCTTATGAAAACAAGATTTCTTTTCAATATCACTGGAAAAAAAATCCATACAATTTGAGTTAAATTTTTATCAAAACCATATTAAAATTTAGTAAATTTTGATTTGAAATCCAATTAAAAATAATAGTATATGGCTCTTCAAAAACCTATAAATATTTTAAAATAAATTTTTTATTATTTAATGACACACTATTTAAAGTATTATGGTGAATATTATGAAATTTTCTTACTGAAAGTAATTTTTTAAAAAATACCCCCTTAACCTACATTCTGAATTCATCTAAAGCACCTGAATATCCTATATAAAGAAATAAATATATTTATAAATTATTTCAGAACCATTATAATATATTTAGCCTTTTTTAAAATTCATTTATTTTCATTCTTTACGAGTATATTATTTCATTATTATTGATTTTCAAAATGAGGTGTGAATAATCTCTATCATTCTAAACTAGTTTCGTAATGGAAATATTTTTCCTCGTTATTATATCGAATTATTCATTAAATGAAATTTAATGTTAATATATTTGATTATTTATACATATTTATAATGTTATAATTTCATTCTGTAGGTTTTTTGTTTTGGTCACTAATGATGAATTGAGATACGGGTATGTTTTGGTGATTTTTAATGAATAGATTTTGGTATATTAATTAATTACATTAAAATAAATTCTACCATTCATAGATGTCAATAAAATCGTTATTTTCGTGTTTATTTCATAAATTTTTATTAATTAATTTCTCAATGTCATCTATGATATTATATTATAACATTAACAAAGGGGGCGGTTAGGATGACCCAAACATGAACATACAATAATTAATTGATGAGTGTGATTATGATGATAGATTATTTTGGAATAATATAATTATTATTGAAGAATAATAATATTATAGCAATATTTATATGTTTGATAGTTGTATTTAATGTTATTGTTACAAATAATAAAAAATATAAAAGAAAAATGAGAGATGTTTCACCGTAGAGATTGTAATTCTCAAAACGCTTGACTGAAATTTTTATTCGACAATGAATATTAGGGAATGCATTTGAGTAATAATTTATTTATTAAAAATAAAAATTATGAGATATATGTGGAATTTATTCCTCAATTTTAACATTATAACTGGTGAAGTGTTTTATAGGTAAAAATAGAATGTCTTTCATGGTGGAGGCTATAGTCCACACAACACACAAATTAAATATTTGTTTTTATTAATTGAAAAGGGGAAACATTGATAACAGTTATTACCATATAATGTTACAATTCAGTATAATAATAAAAATATTTAATTTTATATAGTTTATAAAATTAATTATAAAAAATAAATAATGAAAACCAAACAAGTTAGGTGAAAAGTACTAATGTTGAAGATTTGGTGTTTTCCATGGAAGAATCCTTAGAAATGGTGATCATAAACCATTATATTAGGATGAGAGGATCAAGGTAAAAGAAAAGGTATATAAATTAAGAATAATGGGTTGGGTTTTAGGAGAAAACCTAATTCATTTTGTGGTATTTAATGTTTAGTTAGAGGCCCCTATTATAGTTGTTGAGAATATCAATTTTGTAAATATTTTCATATAATATAAATGATAACGTGATTCACATGTCAATAAGCCTTCAAAAGAGATTAAAATGAATTGGGGGATGATATAATGTATATCATCATGTATCCATTCATTTGAAAACATGTTTTAATTTTTTTTTAATTTCATTTAAATAAAGTATTTTTCTTTTAGAATTTTTTGTTTTACCATTGATACAAATTTTTACATTAGTATATTAATTGAATTTCCTAAAAATAAATATATATTGATTTTTTTAAAATTGAATTGAGTATTAACTCTCCTTGTTTTCTGTTTTCAGATTCAGATAACTTATGTTTTCCTCGGAGGATGATTATAAAAAATAAGGTGAACCTAAAGAGGTTCAACTGGAGTTCCACAAACATGTTGAGCATTTATTAGAGGGATCTCAAGAGGAGATCAAGGTAGATTTTCATGGAGAGAATAATTAACAAGATGAATTACATGAAATGGAATATTTCTCTATTAATTCTTCATGTTTTTATATTATTCAAGATGAATTGTTTTCTGATTTCTCTTTCTTAGAAATTTATAATACGACACAAATGGAAGAGACCATGGATGTTGAAGAAGAGACTACCAATGTGGTGGTGGTTAAAGAATAAGAGTTGGACATGAATTTAGTGGTGAAACTACCTCCTCAACAACAATTTACATACTATATAGAGGAGGAAACCATGAAAGTCAACAAGGAGCACCCCTCTATTCTATTCCCTCTCACTATTGAAATCAAATTTTATCTTTTTTCATTCTTAAGGGTTAGAGAGTTTCTTATCTAATTTGTGATTATCTAAATTAAATTTTTACTCATGGAAATCAGGAAAATTCACATGTGGTGGTGAATCTCAAGTAAACCACACCCACCATCAGATTGGGGATAACAGATTAGAACTGCCCCTCTAGAGGCAGTGAAAACCCAGGGCCCACTTGGGGTATTAAACCATGTTGTATACTTCTATTCACTTCCTATTTCTATTTTCATTTCTTTCAATAAAGATCTTATGTTTTATTTTTTTCTTTTATTTTTAGGTTTTCAGTGTCCAACACCTAGGAGGTTAACTCAATGTTTCATAGTGAATAAATTAGGTTGTAGCTATCCTTCACACTTTCTTGATGTTGTGATTCATTTTAAAATTGGATTACATGTTAAATATAATTGAATTCATTGAGGACCCTTCATCATTTAAGTGTGGGGGAGGGAACCTTTATAGTTTTGGATTTTCATTTTGTGTTTGTTTTTCAAAAAAGATAAAAAAATTAAAAAAACAATTCTGTTTTCAAATTTTTTTGTGTTTATTTTTCAGTTTTTGGTGTGTTTTTTGAAACTTTTGAGCTGAAATGATTATCTTTACCATTTTTTAAACCTATTTCAATGAGTAAAATAATCTATTATATGAAACTGATCTTAAATGAATGCTGAAATGACTTTTTTTCAAGATCAAATCTTTTGTAATATCATGAAAATTACATTGAATTTTGAAACCCATGACATATTTCTCTATCTATATCTTTGATATAATTTTCTTGTGAGGATCCTAAACCATTTTTGTCATATTTTTTTCATTCACCTCATTTCTTGAGAAAACCAGACTATGCTTTCTTAAACAACAATTTGATTTATTCCTTTCGTAACATGAGGGCTTGGGGCACATGCATTTTAAATGTTTGAGGCATTTATTTCTTTTGAAGCCCCCTTTTGAAAATAATCCTTTTCATTATGGCCTACCATATACATTTATCCTTTGTAATTCCTTAGATTACAAGAATGTCCTATTAGGTCTTCCTCATTACAATGCTATTTTCCCTATCCATCATACTCTTGAAGTGAAATTGCATGATCTAGTTGAACTTAAGAATGGGGGAAGATGTCTTGTGGTGTACTACATCATTTTGTGATACTTTGGGTAGAAAATAAATTTTTTAATAGATGTGTGTGATGATGAAAAAATTTTCTGTTGAGAGTTGTGCCTTTTCTGGAGCTTTCATGATAAGAGAATTTGTGCCTTTTTGGAGCTTCTGATATAAAAATCTAGATGTACCTATCTAAAGCATTGAAGAAAAATCATGTTTGAAAAATTGAAATTTTTGCTGTTGAAATCATGAGCTGATTGAGTGATGATAGAGCCTATTTTCTACAAGGGGGAATATAAGGATACCATATTGGAGTGAAAAATAGAATCTTGCAATTTTGTTTCATAATGAACCAAGCCCTCCTTTTTCAACCTCAAAATTTTTAACATTTAAATACTATAAATTAGAATCCATAGAACAACTCTAAAAAGTACTCATGAGAAACACAATTTCTTGACTCACATTGGTTGTATAAGTAGGAATTTATCAATCCTATGGTGACTATTGTGTGAGTTTTGATGACAAAAGCCTTGTTGAGCATTTACATTTGTGAGGTGAGAGAAAATTCATGTGAGGTATGTGTTTTGTGTGCATGGGATAAGAAATGAATTGGAAATATATTAAAATCTAAAATTTAGAACATTAAATAATTGTTTTTGATGATGAATTATATATATTTTTTTCTTAGTATGGATTTGGTAGATCTCATGGGTATGTGTTTCGGATTTGATTTGATTTGATTTTGATGTTTACATGTCCAGGAGTCCAAGTGCTAAATGTGGGGGAATTGATAGAGAAAATATTTTAAATTTATTTTTATTTAATATCATTTTTTAAACCAACAAAAGTGTTCCTCTAAGATTAATTGTTTCATTTTTATGATATTAGTGTTATTTTGAGTTGAAAAGTAAAAATGGGCCATTTTGGATTTTTAACAATTTTAAATTATTATTGAAGTTTGGCCATAAAATTATATACACTAATCCTAATTGATAAAAAGAATTATTATAAAGATTTAAAACGTTCAGGGATTTGTTTACTATTTTTTTACCAAAAGATAAATCGACCATATGGAATCCCAAAAGAAGCTCACCAGTTGTCTCATGAAAATTGTTTACAATTCTGCCGATTTTTGGTGTGGGGTCCAAAAATAATTCTTGGTGGGATAAATTATTGTGATATTCGGTGGGTAGACACGAAATGAGTATTAGAAAATCTTACAAGAAGGGAAGGTCATGGTAATTGGCCATTTTAAGGGTCATTAAATCATCTTAATTCAGCGGTTTGCGATTTGGCGAGTCTCACTGGACAGAATAAATGCTCAGAGTAAAACGGCCATAACACTCGGAATACATGTCCAAATATTCTGAGATTTTGAGGGAAAACTCCCAATAGAATTTTGAACAACATTAATGAAGGTGTCAATGAGTGAAGGTGTAATTTAATGGGGCTACAATGCGTCACCATTCAGGGGGAAAATTCTGGCTATAAAAGGAGGAGAGCTCCACCTTCTCAAAACATCTCTCATTACATCCCATTCCATCTTTGTCACCAAGGAGGAGAGATTTTCGGTTTTCTCTTTTATTTCTTTTATTTTTCCTAGTTTGTTAATGCCTTCTTCATAAAAATTCATCTCAATTACCTTTACCATGGTGGGGTAAACATTTGGAGTGATTGGTGAAGGGTTGGTTTTCTACATTATGATGTTTGAGTTATTGGATACAATTGAATAAATGCCATTCTTCTTCAATGTTGTTTTCAATTTCTTATAAAGTATTGTATTATCAAGTGTGATATTTCTTGAATATTAATTCCGTTATTGATGTTTTCCTTGGTAAAATAATCATAATCTCCCTCTACTAATTTCTGGTTTATATATGATGTAATAGACCAGGGATTAGTGGTGAAGTACTCGACGATCGTCAGTACGTGTAATAGGTGTAGTGAATGTTCATGATTGTTTGGGATAACCAAAACCCAACCGGGTATTTCCAATTTTAATTTAGGGCATACAATACAACAATTTTACACATGGAATAAGTGTTGACCAAACCGAGATCTTCGTAAGGATTTCTCTCACCATCATAATTTCACAATGGAAGTGAGATGAAACGATTATGGAAACTCACTTAATCAACAAAGAAGAAGTGGTTTGAATTAAATTGAACAAGGATAACATTACAATTAAGAAACCGACCCTGACCTAATAACCCTTTTAATATCATAGTTTTTCAATATTTAGAGTTTGAATTTCCATTCAATCGTTTTCTTATCAAACACACCATTTTCAGCCTAATTTTAATGTGACAACCCATTTGGTGTGAACTCCTCTTCATGATACATCCTAGGTCAACCACATTACTACATTTTAAAATAGGAAATAATTGTTTTTCCATGCCCTACGACAGGAGTGTGTCAAGATTCATCTAATAGATCCTTTAAATCATTCATGGAAGGAACAAATACATGATTCCTGAACCTTATCATCCCATTTTGATCAAGGTTAAACTCATGAACATTTCTGACCTTCTTTTTCAGATCTGCATCTTCCTTATGCACCTCCTTAGTCTTCACTTGGATAAAGGGTTGAACATTATCTTAATAAAGATAAGGTTTTCCCAGTACTTTAGGATTTCAAGATCTATCCTTTTCAAATCTAGAAATATTGGATCTTTTTTATCCCCATCATAGATATTCTAGCATGATAATTTCAACTCAAATCATTGACCACATTGTTCACTTTCCCAGGTTGGTAATGTATTGAGCAGTCATAATCCTTTATAAACTCTAACCATCTTCTCTCATGCATGTTTAACTCCTTCTATGTGAATATATATTTCCAATTTTATGATCTGTATAAATATCAAACTTTTCTGAGTAAAAATAATTCATCCATATATTTAATTCAAAAATTACCATTTCTAACTCCAAATCAAGAGTTGGGTAATTTTTCTCATTAATCTTCAACTATCATGAGGCATTGTATATAACCATATTTTGTTTCATAAGATCACATCCAAATACCTTCTTGGATGAATCCTTATAGATTACAAACCCTTATTCACTATAGGTTAGTGTAAGAATAGGTGCATTGACAAATGTAATCTTCATTTCCATGAAATTTACACACATTCATCTACTTAGAGGAACTTAACACCCTTATGAGTTAACCTGGTTAGAGTATTTGATATTCAGGATAAATATTCCACAAAAGATTGATAATATATAGGTAAACCATGTAATCAATGGATCTCAGTCACCGTGGTTGGTCTACGCCAGCTTTCAATAGCATTCTTCTTCGATGGATCTACTATTATACCATCTATTGAGATTATGTGACCCAAACAATGAATCCTTTTGTATCCAAAATTCAAACTTTGTAAATTATTCACACAAATTATCCTTCCTTTGGGTCTTTAGTAAAATATTCAACTGATCTTAATGCTCTTTGATTCCCATTAAAAAGAAAAAAATCTCATCTATAAATACTACCACAAAGTGGTCAAGGTAATTTCTAAATGCACTATTCATCAAATATAGTAAGATAGAATGAGAATTATTAAGACCAAAATGAATCACTATATATTCATAGTGACCATACCTTTTATGGAATGTTGTATTTGGTATATCCTTCTTCTTGACCCTCAATTGATGAAATCCAAAACAGAGGTCAGTATTGGAAAAGTATTGAGCTCTGCATAGTTGATCAAACAAGTCATCAGAATGGGGAATAAGATTATTTTTCTTTATTATGATCCTTTTTCAACTTGCAATAATCAATTCAGAGACACAATTATCCATCATTCCATTTCAAAAAAAGTACCAGTGCACCCCAAGGTTACACCCTTGGGTGAATGAATCCATTATCAAGGTTTTCATGGAGTTACTTATTTAAATACTATAACTCTATTGGGTCCATTATATAAGGAGTTGTTGAGATTCATGTGGAACCTGGTATAATTTTATTAAGAACATAACTTTTCGTTTTGGTGGATGACTAGGAAAGTATTCTGGAAATACATCAACAAAATCCTGAACAACATATATATCATCGATGTTGATATTCTCCCCAACCATTTGAGATAAACAACCCTTTTGAATGGGAATTAAGACCAATACACTAGATGTAATCTCCACTGGAAGTTAAAACTTATTTTTACATTGATGGATGATAATATGAGTGTTTGAATTATCAAACATAACATCCTTTCCTTGACAATTGATGTGGGATTTATGCAGTGAAATTCAATCCATGCCTAGGATGATGTCAAATTAGACCAAAAAAAGAATTAAAATTTATGCATGAATCACATTCCCACAAAATTCTACTAGAGAGGAATCATAGACTTGAGATGAAAAAATCATACTGTGAAGGGTTTTCACTACTAATTCCACCTCTATTTATTTTGGTTGTTCCTTTAGAAAATTATTTAGATATGAATGGGTGGGTTTAACTATAATAAAATATGAGGATCCAGATAATCATGAAAAATCACTTATATTATGTCTAACTTATGAAACATTCCTTAATCTATGAAACCTTAGACTTATCCTAGATTATTTATAGTCAACTTAGGATGAAATTATTCATAATGGTTCATCAATATTTAATGAATTCCCAAAGCATATTCCATGAGAGTGTCAAAAAAGGTGTGTAGTAAGGCTTATTTTCATGTACTAGATTACCCTAAGTCAATCCTGAAACATCTTGTCGAAGTTGCTACCCTAATAACATATTTTCTAGAGCCAAATTCACTTGTAGTATTCATATAGGGATTTATTTCTTGGAAACCACTCACTCAATCTTCACCAAAATTCTTGGACATTTTTCCTATACATTGAATCATCCCAATACGTATCCTTACACATGTCCTTAGGGTTCTCACTAAGGTAATATAATCCTATTTTTCAAAGGATTACTAAAATGTTCCTCTAATACCAACAATAAAGACCCTTTATTTACAATCTTTAACATTGCATAACTTTTTTTGGAAAACATAAAAATTAAACAAACATACGCAATATTATCTTACTAGTCAAGTGACTTTGAAAACATCATATACAAAAACATTGATACATAGGGGAGCTATATTAAATCCCACTAGGTTCTTCTTAACTAGAACCCTTCTTAGAAACCTCAATTATGATACATATCTTCACAACCTAATTATTTAAACATAAAAATGGGTGATCTAAGATTCTTAGTAAGGGAAAATAGGATATATGTAAGCAAAAACATAAACGTAAGGTTATAATAATGTGATCATTTAAATAGAATATCATACCATGTATATAAAAGATCATGGTATGAATATTGGTAGTTCATGAGACATTAATATTAAATAAATAAAGAGCCTAGTCCCTTAACGAAGAAAATAGGAATAATACATGTAATTTTTGAAACACATAAACATATATTGATTTCCATAGTTTCCACGGAATCATTTCCAAGACCATCTTAATGGATAAATTTCATTACTGGATTGGTTAAGCCCAGTTCCATACCTATAATACTGAGCATAGTGACCCATTTTCTAGCCCTATATTGTTGAATTGGGTAACCCTCATTCCAACATTGTATTATTGAACCATGTAACCCTCATTCCATCCTTGTTTTATCTCATGAGATATAAATCATTTCCCAATTCATTTGATGGAGATATTGGTCCCATCCGTAACAAAATGAATTCATACATACATGTGCCACAATATCATAAATTAACATATCATAACACATGAGATAAATGGGTATCATAAACATGTAAACATATCATAAATTGTGCAAATATTCATGTTTTATACTCATTTTTCATTACTCATGAAAATAAATGGGTTTCAAAAGAATATAAACTGTGAAATAGAAAATGGATTCATAACATACATCTAGTAAATCCAAATCTATTCATAGAATTAATATGAATGTAGACATTGAATAATTTCCTATAATGTCATGTTTAGCATCAATGGATGTTATTTTATATTTGAAATAATTTTAAAATATCTTTTAAAAAAACTTATTGGGGAAAATATTCTTTCTCCTTCGAAAAAAATGATTTTAATTACATAACACATTTTGAAATCATATTTATTTAAAAATATCTTTGAAAAATTAATAAAAAATCTTATAAAACTATAAAAAAATAAATTCCATTTTTTCTTTAATAGTTTTCTTCAAGTATATTTTGAGAACATTTTTAAAAACATGGTTTTTTAATAGTATAGATTTCCGACTAAAGAGAGAGGTGGTTAGATTTTACTAAAACATTATATTTAGAAAAAAAGAGTGGAAATGGTATTAAAAATTGATGATATGTTTAATAAATACACTATAAAGAAACTCATAAATATTCTTGAACTATGGATCATAATATTTGATCAATGGATGCATAAACATAAAAAATTTCTGAAAAACAACTATGGAGATTATCTCAACAATCTCTTATAACATGGTGGCTTGGGGTCACACTCTCCATGTAAGAATATAAAATTAAATGAAGCATAATATATAATTAAAATAATTAAATTAATGGTGTAACAAGAAAAATCTATGTATATACACCTTCGAAAAGATTTTAGGTGCATATAAAAACATGAGTCTCAAAGAAGCCCATTTGAGACAAAATTGTTTTACTAATTTGGTAACTTTTTAATGTTTAACCACTCAAAAGAAGGATCATAGAAAGGATATGTGAATAAAAATAAATATAAGTACAATATAAATTGAATACAATAATTTGTATTATATACACCATAAAAAATAAATAGTGGAAAACATAGCTTGTATCTCACAGAAATTAAAAGTGAGATGAAATAATCTTTCCTTGTGTCTCGAATCTCTCTGTACTCTTACAAGATTCCTGTATAATAAATATATGTTTATTATAAATTTATTTCAAAAAAAATTATTATTTTTATTACCATATATGATTTTTTATAACCTTATATTACCTTCTTGTTAACGATCCTATGCTAAGGATTCACTCTGGGTAATATTCACTTTGTTCTCCGTATGTTTCATAATTTTAACATCATTGGCCATTATACTAATATAATGATTAAAAAATATAGAAAATGTTATAAATATCATGTATATTATATATATATAATATAATAAACTATTACATAATAATTTATATAATGGAATACACTATTCATGGAGATGGTAAGCTGTATTTATCCATGAACGTTGTTTTCTGTTATTATTCGCATACTGAAAGAAAGTATGTAAATAAACTATATATATATAAATGTATATTTATATATATCATATAAATTCATTAAATCCATCCTTAATATATTACATGTGCTGTGTGAATGAATCACATCACTTTTAGGGGGCGGTAGTACACACTTCCAACAACAAGATTATCATATTATCCGAAGTGGAGGGTTAAAAGATGTTTGTTGTAAAATGAATATAGAATATTAAAGACATAATAAATATAATATATTACATAAATAAATATTTTTTCCAAAAAAATAACCACTATGATTAGTGTTATAGGAGAAATGAACAATCATCATTTCGTGAGGCAGTAGTTCGCCACACACAAAAACTGTATGTTCAACATCCATTAGATGTAGGTGCGTAAAAGTGTAGGTCATAACCTTGGGATAAAAAGATCATAGAATATGTATTATTTTTATTTTACAAAATAATTGGATAAATAGTGTGGAGGTGGGGGAGGGGGGAGGGGTGAGAAATAAAATAAATGATAGGATTTTAAGAGAATACATTAGCACTAAATCGGAAAACTCCTTTTTATTTATGTACAAAAGATACTTTGAGAAGGTTTATTCCCAATGTTTTGATTCAAGGTTGAAGGGTGATTTGTTTTTATTCTAATTTGAAAATTTTGGACGATCATAAATGTTTTTATAGTTTGTAGGATTTTGTAGAGGTGGTGGACTTTTTTAGGGAAGCAAAAGGACTCATTTGAATGTTTAGAAACGGGTTAGGTGTGCACATGTTCTAACCTAACTATAGGCATATAATACTAAAAAACCAAAATAATGGAAGTTTTATGTCCTAAATATGGACATAAAATATGTTTTTCACATGTTTTTGGTCATTTGGGCCCTCAATTTTACGGTTTAGTGCCTAATTATGATTAATTTTAATCACTTTTACAAATCATTTTGTACAAAAATTAAAATATCCTTATTAGAATTTAAATATAATACTGAATATAATTTTTTATGTTGGATTTTTGTAATTCAAATCACATAATCATAGAAATTAATATTGGTGTTAATCTTGCAGACAAAACGAAATAACAGGGTTTTAATGTATGAAAAAGTTCAAAAGTTTGTTAAGATTTTATATTCGATTACAATGGTAAATTGATTATAATGAATTAAATTTTATTAATAGATGTAATATTTATCTAATGTGACCAGAAAAAATATTTATAATATTATTTATAATTAATAATTAATTAGATAAAAAAGATTTTTTTAACTAAAAAGTAGTTTTTTTTCACTATTCATCATAAAATGAAATTTCTTATAAAAATCACAAACAATACCCCTATAATAATTAAAATGTTCTTTATTAAAAGATTAATTTTATTTTATCAAATTAAATTTATAAATTCTTCTAAAATTAATTTTATGTGAAGAGAACTAAAATCGGTTCATTTGAGAAAACGGTAATTTAAAACATAGATGGATTTTACCAAAAAAATCCTATAAATTATTATAAATATTTTTTGTTTGTATAAAAAATTATAAAAAGTATTTGAAAATTAGTTATTACTATTCATATTACTATGATTAACAACCAGGTTATAATTATATTATTTAAATAATTAAAATAATAAAAAGAGGAGCTTCATAGAAAATCAATGTTGCTTGTATTGTACACCAACTCAGTCTTATGTGGATCGTACACCAAGTCTATGGTGCATGTAACATATTCCATTTTTTCCATGAAAAATTAATTTTGAATCAGTTTATTGAACGATATAAATGAAAATTTAAAATTATTCAAAAAAATATCTATAAATACTCAGGGTGTTAAATTGATTATGATTTGAGAACATATGATTTATTCCAAGTATTCAAAGAGTCACTTTTTAATATAGAAGTTCTGATTTCTAGGGAATTTTTTTTCTCACGAAACAATATCAGTTGATCTATATAAGGTAGACTCTATTGTTTCTTAGTAATGAAAGATAATTGTGTTATAGATCAAAGTGTCTTAGGTTTTGATGGGTAAAATAAAAGGTTTATTATTGAATTTTCATACATGGTTCTACCTATGATTATTTTGACCAATAAAGTAGTAATGTTTTAATGAATATAATATTTTTAGGATGCCTTCTTTGAGCTAAAGAATCTTTTTATGTTAGTTTTCATCCATATTCTTCCTAAAACTAGATTTGGTATGAAGTTCTCTTTGATGTATTTAGTTTTGTCTTGTAATATATTCTTATATATGAATATAAGGTTGTTTCTTGTTGTTCTTGTCTATTATTTCCTCACGAGAAAAACTGTCATAATCGAAACATATATTTTGCGGTTATGGTTCATTCATTTTTTTTGATACTACCTAATCAATGAGATATTTTTCATATATATACCACAAGATCCTATAAAATATTCTTTCCAAGATTGAAATTAATTTTATTCAAATTAAATTATTGGAATTGTTTTCAATTCAAGACTTTACTATGGAGTATTATCCTATTATAGGAAATATTTTTACTGATCCAGTGATCTGGAAGACACATGGGGTTGGGGGAGGAAACTTGAATCTCGGTGGAAGCTCATAGATTTGTTGGTATAATGTGAGGTGGATATAGATAAGGAAATAGGGGAAGTGGTTGGCTCACCCTTAGTAAGAAATTCCTCGTTATTGGAATGAGTGAAGTCCATTGAGGAGCTTCAACATGATTGTATTAGGATACATAAGATAGTGGAAGAAAATAATTCTTTTCGAAGATGGATATTTGAAGGAAATGGTTTGGTGTTGGTTAAAAAAAGGGGATAGTTTCATATTCTATTTGAGAGAAAGTAATGATATCCTCTGTTTATTTCTAGTGGGTAGTTCACCCATGATCAACCAAGATGTATCATCATTTTATAATGAAGTTCTTGTGGTTCGAGATATAAGAGATACATTGAAATTTCACTCTCATTTTTTTGACATGATAAAAGATCAACATTGAGTATCAAATCCATTGAGGGTTACTCCAACCATTTATAATGGTAGTGTTGATGTGGGATGAGGGGACAGTAGAATCTGTCACTAGATTATCCAGGACCCTGAGGGGTCAAGATGTGGTTTGTTTATTAATAGATTAATTGTAAAAGGTGGATCACTTTATACAAATCTGAAACACTTAATCACTAGATGATGTCATAAAATCTATCAGTTAGATAGACCATATAGCTACATAGAGTTCCCTTGAGAATGATATCTAATATATATTTTTAATCCAGATCATGTTTTTGTAAAGTCATGTAAAAGGTGATGGTAACTCAACTAAATAAGATTATGAATTTTTATCCATTAATTTATATGAAGTAAAAGAGAACAATCTATACTTTAGTGGATATTATGTATGTGTATTTTCTAGATTTCATACGATATTGGGTTGACCTCTTTTATCTATTATAGTTTTCATATAATAACATATTCTGGTCCTCAATTTAGATGGGTATGTTAAAGTCTTTTTATGGGTGGCCATTTAATTCAGAACTATGCTAGAATGAGGCGGGTGTATTATCAATTATAGAAAAAATTATGGTATAGATACCTCATAATGGGTATAGTAGACATATAAATTTTTGGTTAAACCTTAGAATAGGAAATAATCCAATGTTTACTAAAATAGATCTCCCTTGAAGTTCATTGTGGGTGAAAATGTTTTCTTATAAGTATCCCTTCATTTTGGACAAAGGATTACCAGTGGGAAAGCAATGTTAATGTCAATTTTAATTGGGTTGTTTGAGATCATCCAACACATTATAATGGGGTACTATTGGTTAATTATTCTTCTAAGATACCATGGTATACACAATGTGTTCCAATAGTCATAACATCATATGTAGGAGCCTAATACATTTAATATGATCAACTATAAGGATGTTGAGTTGGAGTTGGTTTCATATTTTCTAGAAAAAACCTATTATGATTTTAGAATGAATTGATAAGGTACTCTACCATCTACCTCGTGGATGTTTCACGATATAATGAATGGTTGTAGATCCCACTAACTAGTGTGTCGGCATGTAGTTAAGAATTGGTTTTTTCCAGAATCCAATGGCCAAAAAATGGTTCCATTATGAGCCCAAAAACAAGCTAGATTTTATGATTTTTTTAAAACCCTTCAAAAAATAACTTTCCCTAATTCTATGAGTCTTTATGAACCACACAGATCAAATTATTTCTTAAGGAGTTATTTTGAATCCATCTCCTCCCTTCCATATTCTATGTTTTGATGCCTGAAAATGGTTCTATCATGTGCTTCCAATTTTTTCCTTTTATCATATTCTAGAATAATCAACATTATTCATTCCTGATCAAAACTGATTACATACTCGTTTTATTGTTGGATCATGATGTTTTTACAGGTTATAGTAATTCACTCTAGATAATTTATAGAATGGGAACTCAAATTCATGAAATTTTTTTCTGCACATCAATCAAACCAAGATCATTTTTAGTAGATGATATTTCAATGTATGATTAAACTTGACCAACCTTTGGGTGTTTTTATCCTTAATAATGATTCAATAATTCAAAATCAGGTTGGCTTTGGAATGTTTCTTGGTTTATATGGTGTATTTTGACGCAAAAATGTCCCTATACATCAATCATTTATCCAGTAATGGTAGGAATCAAATGAAATTAGTTGATGTTCTATTTGTTCCCTATGATGATTTTTGGCATGAATTGGTAGCCTAGTGAGACATGTGTTTGATTCTTGATCACATGATGTGTGATTTTTTGACCCAATGAATCCTATGATTATTTTTAGTTTCATGTGTATTGTGATTGTTATGATTATTTATTGATAAGATGTGATGATTATTATTTTATTTATAACTTGTATCTTATGTTCTATTATTCTATCCTTGTATATGGTAGTGTTTTTGGAGTAATATAGACTAACCCTTAAGTGGGATTTCTTAGAATCATGGAATACAAGAATTTGGAATATCCCATCATGGGGTATGTATCAGTCATATTTTTGCAATATCCCATCAAGGGGTGTTTTAACATGTTGGTTGATGTTCCTTCTAATATAGATTTGATGCCAGTTGAGTCTTTCTCTAATGAACCATTGTATATATTTTTCTTTTGTGATTTATTTTAAACTTATCTATTTCTAATTTACTTTAATTTAATGAACATGTATATCATATAAAATAATTATAATGGTCATTTTTGGTTTACTAATGAGTCTTGTCCTCTCACCCAACTCGGTCATTTAAATGCTCTTATAGATTTCTTGACCTGTTATCTATGAAGAGAAAGTGAATTTTGATGGATGGTTGATAAGGTTTGGCTAGCGAATACATTCATATATTGATTTAGTTTGGCCAGATGTTTCTTATTATTATGTTATGGTTTCATTTACTTTGTATATTTATCAACCACCTATAGAGATCCTCTATTTTTATTTTTAGTTTTTTCGATATTCCATACTAATATTACATGTGTTGGTACTTACTTATTATGGTGTTTTTTATTATTTTTTATTTGTATAATATTTTTCTATTTATTTTTTATAAATTTAATTATTTCACTCTCATTGTTACCTTGTACTAAGGTTATAGTCTCCCTACATTGTTTCTTTCATCATAACCGCTAGTCTGTAACATGTTGTGTATAGGGAGGCGCACATGATATCATGTGGAAATCCCTCTCAGAACTCATTGTTCAGGTCATGATGTTACATATATTGATAAAATAAAAAATTTATATTTGAAATTTAAATAATATATATATATATATGTTTGTGTGTGTGTGTTTTTATTTATTGAAAAAATTTTGTTTTTAAATATTAAGTTTTATTAATATTATTTCATTGAAATTTAAAATTTCAATAACATTAATATATAGTAATATTTAAAAATTATTTTTCTTAATTTATTAGGACAAAAAATAAAACACATAACAAAAATGTTTATGGGAAATAATTACATTTAACTACTTAAAAAATAACATTATAATTATTTATTTCTATTTTAAAATTTAATTTTACTATGTATTGATATTAAAAACTTTATTTGGATTATATTTATTCATTATATTATATTTGGATTATAATAATTTTAATATTACAACATAACATAGAAATATATATTTATAATATTTTATTATTGGATTTTTATATCATTTTGAGTTAATATATTTTATGTTTACAAATAATAATAAATAATAATAGTATAACAATTTGATACATTTATATCCAATGATCATATTATCAATTACCATATTTCAAACCACAATGTTTATGATGACTAGATTCCATTCCTATATAAATAAATTCGATATTCATGAATTCCTCTCACTTATTAAGTCACACTTCTCATTTACATGGTTTTTATTTTAAATGACACAATATGATTTCTAGTTTTATGATGTTCTTTCTTATTAAAGGTTTTATTTGGATACTATAGATTCTCAAGGTTAAAGATGATCTTTGAGATATCATAGGGTGTTATAAAACATTATAGTATATCCTTGGTCGTCATCTTTATGAATTGGTGAATAACACTCATTCCCCATAATGTAATAATTATATTTTTCTTATATAGGTAAAAACAATAAATCTCAAAAAAGTGTGATCATTTTCAAATGTGGGGAAAAATATTAAGAAAACCAATATTTACAAATAAAGGGTGATAATAATGTTCAAAAGTTTAAATCTCACCAGTGAGGTGGAAATTTATTACATGTATTAATAAATGGTGACAATCATGTGAGGAGAATTGCTTCGTTGGGGGAATTTTAGTTCAAGGATTATTTTTCCATTAGTTTGAGGAATTTTTTGTAAATAAATTTTATGAAACATATTTTCTATATTAAAATTCAATTAGTTATATATTTATAAGAGGAATAGGTTTTCATATCTATACTATATAATAGAAACACTCGTCTCATATATGAAATTTCCAAAAAATGTAAAAGAATAATTATTGAGTCCATATTTGAAATTTATGTTATTGGGTTTTATTTTTTGGATAATATAGATTGTTAAATATTTCAATTAATCTAATTTTTTATTCAATAAAAATTATAGAAAAAAATATAAATGTTTTTTTTTCGTTTTTAAATTTTTATTGAGGGTATCAAAAAACAATTGGAGAAAATTTAGAAAATATTCCATTGAATTGAGTGATTTTAATAATAATTAATTCTAAAATATATCAAATTAATTGTATTTCAAAATTATTCATGGTAATTTCTATTAATGGAATTTGTTATTATTGTCTATCGTGGAGAGATGAACCTTCTATGTAGTACAAGAGAACTGACCGTAAAGTGTAAAATATAAAAATATTATGGAAATAGTCGCAAGGAGTGGCCTTATAATTTATGAAAAGTGATTTTGAATAAAAAATGGAAAACACATATGGATTTCACCATGAAAAATATTATTTAACCTTTAAAATATGTGGTTACATGGTCATTAAGAATTGATCGTGATATTTTAGTGGGTAAAACATTATATAATGAATAGAATGGAATATTTAACTCATACTGAAATTGATAGAATGAATTTGAATATTGAAATATTAAAAACAATAGAAAATTAGTGTTTTGTGAATTTTTTTAAATAGTTATATAAAATCAATATTATTGTCCACATGGGGGAGAGAGAGATTATTTGATTTGAATTTAAATTGTTTCATAAATATAATAGGAATGATTATAAAGAATATGAAAATTTTTATGGAAATTTAATTTATAAATAATAAGGTAGTGGAATTTGAATAGATTAATATATTTTGTGAGGTGATTTAAATTTTAAAAAAAAATTAGTGGAAATGTTAATTCAAATATTATATTGTTTACCAAAGAAAATAATATTGAGTTTTTTATAATATAAATTAGTTTTTCATGAAAAAAATATGTGATTATGTATATCATTGGACACACACATTTTTATAAATTAAATATGGGAGAAATAAGTGATATAACCAACATAATGAAGTCTATGAGGATATAATTTCATATTCATCATTGAATGGAGTATTTGTTCTTGTTTTCTATGATATGAAACTATATAGTAGTATTATTGTCATTTTTCATAGAGGTATTGTTTTTAGATTTGAATATTGTATTTTTATAAAACATCAATAAGACATATTTGTGAAATTGGATAGATAACAAGTAAATTGTTTACACTCATTGATTAGCCTCTATATTAGAGGTGACCTACATAAATAATTTTATAGTCTATGTTTTGTTTATTGTATATTTTTATACATTTGGAGTATTTATGTTTTTATTTTTTATAAATTTTTTGATTAATACCCCAAAGATGGAAACACATCATAACAGAGATAATTTTTAAACATATATTCAACCATAAATGGGTATCTTCACTATTGGGCCTGAAATATATCTGACTAAATTAATATATATATTTCATATGATGATAATTTTACGGGATATCTATCAATAAAAATAGTAGTATCTCACTATTTAATTCCTTTGTATTAAAACATCCTTCCATAGGTATAATTTGTTTTACTTAATTGGAAATCCCCGCATTTTTTATTTATAATATTTAAAATTATTATATATCATAAAATATAAATTTCTTATTCTAATTTATTTTTATTTATTATTATATATTTATGTATATATAAAATTACTTCAACTTATGAAAAACAATTAAATTTTATTTACAATACATTATTCAACATGGGATATCCTTTTTATGACAATTTGAGTAGGTTTTGAATTCATATATTATTTCATAACTCATTCATGAAATTTATTAAAGGCCTTGGAATAAACATTTCACATTAGAAATCATTTATTGAAAAATATTACGGACTGGGGAGGCATAAAATTATATATCTAATCAGTCCACTAGATGTCATATGTGGAAACTAATGTTGGGAAATGGATTTTTTTTTTATCTAAAAAATTATTTTGGAACCAGATCTTTTCTACATTTTTATGATAGATAAAATTATGAGCTCCATCCTCATGATAATAATTTTTAAATTCTATATCATAATTCATTTATCCACCATATTTCAGTATGCGGGTTACTAATTCTTATCATATTATGTATTTTAAATTCATTGTTGGATTTATATAAATTGTTTGATATATTAACCATTATTAATCATCTAATATTACCCTTTTACATGTTTTTCTCATAAAATCATGTTGAATATTATGAATGACATTAAGGATATCATAAATAATTTATAATATAAATTAGAGATCATAAATACCTAATGAATTCTACAATATTTCGTAATATTTCATCTAGAATCATGATGATAGTAATATTTACATTCTTCTTAAACCCTTATATAATTATTTATCATGTTCATAATGGTATATCAACTCTATTTTTCTGGAGTAAAAAATTTTATAGGATTACAGAGTTAATTATTAGGATGTGTGTTTTTATTTCCCTATATAACACTAGAATTATAGTTATTGTAAACCATAAATGTACATTTATTTGGACTTTGTTTTCATGGAACAAGAAATAACATAATTTTTATATTATATTCATGTGGTTTCAAAATATAAAATTGAGAAAAAATTTCATACATTTGAAAGGGAAAATCTAATTGATAGATATAGTGAATCAAAGGATAAAAATAGTGATGTTGATTTTTTATTCATTCCTAATAAAAACATTAAGTCAAAAAAATAATGACCACTAATTGATAAATATTCATAAAAAATATTTCTCAAACATGTGGTGTGGAGATAAATATTTATCATTTTGAAAATAGATCTTCATGCTCTAGATTTTTTGTTTAATTAGTAAAAACAATTTATAATTTTAATCTAATGAAAAATATAAGAAAATACCATGTTAGTTACAAATTAATTTTATGCATTTATATTTCAATTATAATATTTTTTATTTTAATATGTTATTTCTATTGATTCATAATTTTAATTTATATTTATGATATTTGGTATGAAATTGTTTTATTTTTATTTTTTGAGGATTTTTTAAGATAATAAATGGGAAAAATGACACTATGTTTGATTAAAAGGAATGGAAGATAGGATTTTTAATGAAAATCACATGAATTGGAAGATGTATAATGTGAAATTTATGTTTATAAGGCTTAATTATCATTAAATAACATGATGATAAAATATATTATTATTTGAATATAGGTGTACTGGATAATATATGGTTAAATTAGGGTGGGAGGGCTCATATATGGGTAAACACCACTTGTTTCAAAATAAATTCCACTCAAAAACCTATGTATAAATTAAGATACATCAAATTATGGTTTTTAGATCATATTAGAATATAATTATTGAACATTGTGTGATAAAAACTCCAATTACATATAGGATTGTATCTATTCATTTATGAATAAATGAAACTGAAGAACCCTACATGCATGGAAAATGAAAACGATAAGAATATGTGAAATGAACATGATGTAATGGTAGTTGAATGTGGATAATAGAAATAAAAATTAAAGAATGTATTCCAAATATGAAAAATGTATACAATTATGTTGTGGAGGGAAATTAATGGCTCGTAGAGATATTTTAATACTAAATGGTTTTTCTTATTTCTTGAAAGACATAATGGTATATGATGTATGAAAAAACCCTATAAAACCTTCTAGGAAATGAATATAGTGAAATGAGGAAACTATTATAAAAATATTAATTTATTTTGAGAATTTTTCCTATCATGGAATATATATTATTTCATAATTGTCTCATGGTAAGGTGAATTTATAATTCCCATATATATAACATCTATTTGATAGAATTTTGATATTGATAGCCGGAGTGGGAAGATATTTTTGGAGATTTATTTTTTATATTGGGTAGCATATTTAAAAATAATTACTAAGAAATAATTTTTGTGAAACAGGATTTTCCATGAGTAATTTAAATATCCAAATGTTATTATGGAGATAAATTATTGAATTTAAAGCTTCGTCTTCCCTGTCTTTTTAGAATTTCAAAATACTTATATTTTCTAAGAACTGTTGTGGCATGTAGATAAATTTCAATGAAATCTATGAGAAGTTATAGTTAAAGATGATATGTGATAAACACTAAGATATATGAATGGATATTAAACGGGTTATTTTTATAAAAATAAAATTAAACAATACATAGTTGAAGAGAATCATTTTTGGAGGTTTGCTACATGGGCCCGTCTAGAGGATCGAATATTAGTGTTCTTGTTTAGTTTAGAGATTTAATTTGACTCTCTCACATTTTAAATGAGTTGGTAATTAAATTTTGATAATTTCTATAATATATGGGGAAACTTTTTTGTTATCATAATATATAATGATGGTATTTTTAATTTTTTTCATTCAATTGTTTTTCAGACCATATCATCAATTTTATTTCATCGCTATTTTGTGTCGAAGGTTGATATTATTTCATGTTTATTGAGTAATTTCATTGAATCAGAAATAAACATTTTATGAGTAATATTTATTATAATTATGCATGTTCTTGGGTAATTTTTTATCTAAATAAGACAAATTAATTGACCATAATAAAATTTGAGTTGAGTTGTTAGAGTGTGATGACCAACACCACGGACTTAGTTATATTCAATTTCAATAATAAAATGAATCTCTATAATGTATTTTTTGTGATTTATTATTCATATTATACCGTTATTTTATTTAACTAGTATAGATTAATATTTTATTTCATTCTTTTATGGGTCTATTCGATATTTCATTGCATCTATGTTTTTCTTATCCATTAATGGTAGGGTATATATCACTTCAATGATTACATTAATAGGGAACTCATGGGATACAACAAATAAGATATTCATAAGAAATTTCAAAAGAGGAACCCAAAGCATCAAATACTTATAATCTTTAAATTTATTAGAATCTAATTTTATGTGGATCTTATAATTTGATACCAATTATTGAGATCAATTAGGATATAGCCAACTCTCGGGGGTGCATTCATTGTTTCATTACTCATTTTCAATTCAAAACTATATACCTTATTTACCTATGAACTTATTCAATGAATATATCAATTACTCATTCACTCCTTTTTAATTTCCTACATGTAATGAAAAGTAGGAATGTAGAAAGAAAAGAACACTACAGTTTATTAATGTCGGTCACCTCCATGATGGATGACTACATCTTCATTATAAATTGGTTTTTATCCCATGTGAACACATATCCTCACTTAATATCATGAAAAGATTGAAAAATGTTATGTGATTGGATCCATATTCTATGAATTACCATGTTATAATGAAAGTATAGAATTTTTTTCATTTGATTCAAGAAAACAACTTTACTACATTGAGGATTATTCAATAATAAAGGTGTGTGTCCCTCTAGGAAATTATGGATATAATATTCCTTCTCAATCTAAATAAATCAAAAGTCATTCCTAAAACATCTTAAGACCATAATATAATGGTGTACCATATGATGAGAACAATATCATTCTTCATAATCATATATAATTATCAATATATAATAGGATAACATATATCATCACACCGCTTTTACAACATGTAGGTTCTATCATTCAAAGCAGTGCTGGTTCTCTTCAATTATTTCACATAAATAATGTGAAACTTGATCAAAAGTTCATCTCTCTAGTTCAATGTGAGATGAATGGTAAGGGATATGATTAAAACTTATAGGTGGGTGAATCAATATTTGTTAATTTTTATCCAACGTAAATATTTCTATACAATTCATTTTACCTCTAATCTTATTATGGGGAATTTATATCTCATTTTCTATTCTATCATTAATCTTCTCATCAAATATAACCAAACAGATGCATGCACACACACATAAACATAAATGCGACATACGATTTACAAGGTTTAACTTTGAAAAATAATGAATAATAATTTATTATATTGGGAGATACTATGATCACATAACCCACTAAAAATAAATCTATGAGATACATAAGAAATTCGTATTAATGAAATTTCATTTTACTTTAGTCTATAAATAGTACATTAGTATCTATTGTGATCTTTATACTCCATGTAAAATATTTCTTGACTTATGTAAGTTGAAACCAAGAATATATTTAACTATAACAGATTCTACAATTTTAACTTTATGCTTCTTGGGTTTTATTCATCTACTTCTCTCACATTCACAACAAAATGAAACAAATTCTCTTTATTCTGTATGCACAATATCACATGAAACATATTTTTTCCTCATCTAATGAGATATTAGTGAGGTTAATACTTGTTCTTATTCATATAATAATCCAAATATGATGATTCTAATTAATTATAATTCTTTAATAAATTAAATACCATTATTCTTACTATGAAAACTGTATGGAACAACTCACACTTTATTTATACTTCTCTATCACCGATGTTAAGATAGAAAATTTTCTGTTATAACCCAGAACCCTGTATCCCGATGTCAGTTCATTAATTTATTAAATTGGAATAAGATACAATGAATTGCATACAAAAGGACCAAATAGTTTGGTTTAATTAGTAAACTAGAAATATACATTAAATATACATTACATTTTAAAACATAAAAATACAAAAATATTTTCATTGAGTCTTCTCTCCCCCCTGTGTAACTATTTATATGGGTCAAAATATACTTCTTGGAATCCTTGAAAAAATGAAACGTATAAACAGGGTGATATCAGATGCTTAATAAGGGTACACATATATCAGAAGCTGCCATAAATAGTCATAAACGATTTTAGAAAGTTGATTAAATTAAACACATACCATTTTATAAATAACTAGATATTAATATGGATAAAATAAAAGATGATTAAATAATTCCATAAAAATAATCACAATGGAATGAAACATAACCATAGAAATTCAGCTAGTCAAATTATCATATAGAATATCAATAACTAAAGTCATAATAAGGTAGTTCATAAGGATGTAAATCATACTCATACCTTCAAGGATTTTTCAAAGGAATCATATATAAATGGCTAAGGCCTTAGCCAATACCCAAACTAATATGCTTCATGGGACCTACCAGGGCATTGATGGGATATGGTGGGCTCAGAATGTCACTTACTATATCCAATAAGTTCCTTATATGAATGTTTTGAAACATAATCAATATATACATTTTTATTAAATTAAGAATAAAAAACTATAAATGGATCCCCCCCCTTCTTAGGGGTGGGAGGGGGAAGGGCATGTTGGCTTCACCGCATCGGGGGTCATGGGGGCGCTTTGTGGCATTTTTGTACCCTAGATTCCTTCTTGACATTCCGTTGATTTCTATAAGACCAAAAGTTCTAGAACTTCACCATGGGGAACCACATCTCTCGATCACGTTATGGTTATTCTATGAGGTCTCGAGTTTCTTGGATCTGACCCTGGTTTCCCAGTTTTCACATCGACGACCTTTAGTTGATGATTTCGATTGTTTTGTGTTTAGTAAATGGGATTTATAGTACCGCATAGTTATTAGTTTGATTGATAATCGTCACATGATGAAACGTTTTTCATTGTAGGATAACTTGTTTTGTGATTGGTCTCGAGCTCCTCGGAGATGAAACAGATGCAAATTTTCCCTTCTTCACTAGTCATTTGACCTTTGCATGAACGGGGATCCTCTTGTGGTATCAATATGGGTATGTCTTCGACATATCCCTTTTCCGTTTCAAAATCCCTCAATAATATGTATGATAGGTAACATGGTTGGTCTATTTTTATGTTCTGATGTTCGCACATCCTCTGTGAGCCACCCGGTAAATCCATGTAATTGCGTTGAGGTGGATGCTTTGAGGCCACTGGTCGATTGGATATGGATTACTGTCGATGAGGAGTTCTGACGGAGGCAAGTAGTTGTTTTATATGATTGGGATGACTACTGCTCGAGATGTTGCTGCCTTAGTCATATGGCTAGTTACTATCTTGGTTGAATAAGGAGAAGATGGTCAGATGCTGTGTTGAAGAAGCCTGGTAGATCATCAGGTCAGGAGTCGTTCCGCACAGATGCTGGAAGACATGGAAATGCTGTTGATCTGGGTGGTTCGGTGTTGGAAAAACGAGGGTGGCACATAGTGACCCATCTGTGGTTGCAGTCTTTGAAAGAATAAAGAAACATATTCAATTGAGTACTGGTGTGAATGGTCCTGGTCCTAGTGATG
The DNA here is from genome assembly GCA_963277665.1 of Viscum album. Classification (NCBI taxonomy): domain Eukaryota; kingdom Viridiplantae; phylum Streptophyta; class Magnoliopsida; order Santalales; family Viscaceae; genus Viscum; species Viscum album. The sequence goes on from OY728151.1 coordinate 1,084,646,695, forward strand.
GTTTTGGAGGTAGTTCGGGAGTGATTGATTCCTCAGGTGTAGCTTTGCTTCACGTGATTCGGCTTAGTCAGGCTGCTTCAGGTGAGATCAGTGGGATGTGTATTTCTGGTGTTGATGTACAGAAGGAGGGAGAGTTTCCTTTGAGTCCAGCTGGTGATGGTCTAGTACATGATGGAAGTACTCTTTGTCCGGCTATCCAGGAGAATGTACAGCCGAAATCTGATGGTGGTTTGCTGACCACAGTTGAAACTTGCATTCAATTCTAGGAATTGTCTCATGATGATGTGGAGGGGAGCTATTCAATGAGGAATTAATGCTTTCAAATTGCCTTGGAGGGTGGTTTGAGGAAGGAAGATGATGTTGTTCATGCATTTGTGGATCCCCATAGTGTATGGCCATGATTAACAATAATGGACGATATGAACAGGTCCAAGCTGCTTGCCATGCTGCTCCTATCACTTGAAAATGGGGGGATGTGTCAGAGAGTGATAAAGAGAATCAGAATGGTTTGGTCAAGCCCTCTTATAGTGATGCTGTCATGGATGGGAAGAAGATGTCTGGAATGAAGGACCCTCCTCCAGTTAAAAGAAGGCCGAGGATGAACTCTTCTGATTTTCCAAAGCCGGTGGAAACTAGGTCCTCTATCAAGAAATCCTCTATGAAATTGATCTCTCTAGAGAAAATGAACCTCAAAAGGGAGTGCGTGATGATCCTCAATCATTATGAGTGCTCGGAATGGGAATTAGTCATTCTGGAGGATTTTCATGGGTGTGGAGATGGGTATGACTTTTATGACCTGTAACTGGTACCTCTTGTTTGTTTTCCTAGTCACTAGACATTTCCTTTATTAGTAAATGGACTGAGGCTTTGTCTCATACTGAGCATTGTTGGTATACATAATCACAAACCATCTACATTAATATGGTGAATGGTAACAAAAATGTATTTCCATAGTAAACCAAATCAATTACCATTTAATATAATATGGTATATGGTTTTATAACAAATAAACATTAAATAATTACAAGATTAATTAAAGAATTTTTTCCATATATTATGATACATTTCAATGAGACGATTTAAAATTTATTGAGGAAAATAATATATACATTCCAAAGTGTCGAATAAGACATCAAAACATTTTAATCATAATCCCCATGAATAAATAACATTAATTTAAACTTATAATATCTTGATAATAATATAATTCATTATATTATATATCACATCTATTATATACACCAGACATAATGAATTAGTGGTGAATAAGGTATATATCTCACAGAAGTAAAGCTGACACGAGAAAACCCTTAACATGCACTTTACTTTAGTTGAACACGATTTAAACTCATGTATAATAGCTTAAAGAAATTTTTAATTTATAAAATGACCATATTCATATTTTTGAGATAATATATGATCCACTTATATAATTTTATTAATTTTCTATTAATTGTATTTCATTATTATCTAGGTTCTAAGTGTTAACTGCTTTATTTTTCTATGCATGATTTATCATGTATTCCCTAGTTGTATTACATAGGATATAGTTAAATAATCTCTAGAATAATATTAATGTCATATATATCATTTTTTATTCATTATATATCATTATTTAAGGTTGATCATGGGAAATGAATCACATCTTATCATGGATACGATAGGTCATACGTATGAATGAGAGACGATATCATTCCCTTAAAGGTGAATGAGTAAAGAAGTTGATGGTATATTAATTTTATAGATTTTATATCATATCATAATTTATATATATATATATCCATTATTTTAATCATTATACCCATAAAAATAACGTTTTTGTGGAAAATGAAATTACACCACAGCGTGAAGACTGTAAGTCGTACGTACACACGTGTGGTGCTTTTGATTTATATAGGATGGACAAAAATGGAATACGGGTTTACCATAATCAAATTAACATATCAGAATAAATAAGAAACTATATTTATTAATTTATCATTTAAACAAATCCTGAATAATAATTAGCATAAGAAAGATTTTTTGAAGTATTAGTAATGATGATTACCTCTTCTACAAATGACCTCCTTTATAACATCCATTATGGGACCTAAGGCTTGCCTTGTTGGAAGATAAATACTACTAGAACATGGATAAGGATTCTAATAAGAGAAAATAGTAGGGATTGGTCAAGATAGATGGGATAATGTGGTGTGAATAAGTGAGGTAGGAGGTTCCCTTTTATAATTTTTGGGAGTGGTGCTTTTGGAAACTCCAAAAATATTGAATTATCAAAAAATAACTTTTATTTTCAAATTTCTGAAAAATTATTTATTTCTAAGATAATATAAGTATATATCGATATCCCATATTATAATAATTTTTATAAATGTTTAAGTTAAATTATTTCCCATATCTTTTTTAACACATATTTTATCTCTTTTACACTTTTTGTGAATACATGGATTTTTTACTCTCCATGGGTTAATATTGTTACAATATAATGAAAAAAAGAATGTAAATTAACCATAGGTGACACTTAAATTTAATCTAACAATTTAGATAGAGTTTATATTTTTATTAATTTTATATCATTGAATAAAAAATTATTTATTCTAAAATTACATTAATCCCAATTTTAACATTATTCCTTACTTAAAAAATACCAATACACATGATATCTTTGAAAAAAAACCATTAATTCATCCTTAACATGTCTAGTTCATCATTAAAATTCATTTATGACATTAATTATGTCAAATTATATTTATTTTAATATTTTTAATATCATTTTTTATATATCCATCATTAAACAGTTAATGCATCATTATTGTGTAAGCCTTTAAGGTAATTATTTATTTCCAAAATATTATTAATAAATTAACATGATTCAAATAAAAAATTAATTTTCAAATTAATATGTATATTCAAAAATATTTTCTTAATAAGTAGATATGAAAAATCTAATACCTATTAAAAACATGAGTATGACATATTGAACTTTCCTTAGAACAAAATACTAAATAAAGAATTTTGTAGTCTAGGTGGCTCCTTGAAGAAATAAAATCACCCCAAGGATGATTTTTCATCAACACTCAATCATCTAATAAAATTAAGACATTGTTTACGGTAATTTCCAAATACTTACAATATTTTTTTTACTCTCTACTATCTAATTTACCCTTAATCATGGTAATAAGAATTTAAAAAGTAACTATTCATATTCTCCCAAAATAAATTGATCCTAATTACTAAATTTAGACATTATTATTTAATATATGGAATCCATTTTTCTAAATTCAAAACACTTAACTGGATAAAATTATTTTAAAATAATCCCATTAACAGAATGGGAAGACAAGTTTTAATGTGAAACAATCAAAAGATTACAATGTTTTTATATCCAAATTCAATATGAAAGTGATTTAAATGACCTAAATTGGAATAAATTATATAACATTTATCTAATAATAATTTAAAAATAATAAAAATATATTTTATCATTATATATTATTTTTTTGAAAAAGTTTTTTTCAATTAAAATTTTGTATTTTTTCATTATTCATTAAAACATGAAACTTATCAGAAAAATACAAAAATATAAATCATATTAAATAATAATATTCCTATTTTGAGTAATATTTTTATTTTATTCAAATATAATTTATAAATGTTCCAAAAACTCGATTTAAAACAAGCACACCATCAAAATACGGTAAAATTATCTTTTTATATAAATATTTTTTTATGTAAAATTGGATTTATTCTTAATTAATGTTTATAAAACACATATTATGAATTTTAAAATTTATATTTATTATATATTATATATATATATATTATTAATATAATTCGATAGGAGTTATTTTGTATTTATATAAAACACACTTCTGCACATTTAAAATGTTCATAAAACATTCCCTTTATATTAAATTCATTTTTATTTTTAATTAAAATTTATTTGTAACAAATTAATTAAATAATATATTTTTGTATTTTATTTAATCATATTCCTAACAAACAATTTAACATCTAGAAGATAATATAATTTTAAATAATAATATTAATAGTGTATCAGGCTTCGTTTAAGCTCAGGGTTGCATGCAACATTACTTATTGAAGAGATTAAAATTAAAATGATACATTCCTTAAAATATTGACGTGTTATATTATTTTATACTTCAATAAATTGTGTCCTCACAATTTTTAAATTCTGGTTCAGTAAGCATGGTTTACCTATTCAAAATAACTTTATTAAAATCTCTCATCAGAACAAGGGTCGATAAAACATCAACTTTAAATCAAAGAAATAAAAGAATGATGTTCACCTATGATAACTTGTACTAGGGTCCCAAATAACAAAACGTGTACATATTTGATAAAACTAACATTAATGTTCTAATCTAGATTAATATATAACATATTCATGAGAAAGTTAACAGTCAAAAACCTATAAATCTGTGATAGGTTAAAATTCCATTGATTTCTTAGTAAGAAAAGTAAATAGATAACATTTTTATATCAAAATACTTTTCCCAAGGTTAATGAATTAATTTACTACTAGACTAAGAACATAATGGTATATACTTACTTTAAATTTATAGTTTCGTAATTAAAACTATTTCCACCAAAAACACATATTTTTCTCTAAATAATTAATATTAAGATAAATTTTTTATACATAAAAAAATCAAATCAACTTCTACAAATCAAAATATCCACAACATTATAACTATGTATTCCCACTACCTTTATATAATAATGAAACCCCAAATTTTTTGGAAGTGATAAGATAATTTTGGAAAAATAATAAACCATTATATGTTGAAAAATAACATTAATCTCCAATATTCAAAAGTAATACTAAAATTTAATCATACATCATTTGAGAGGTAACCATCCTTCCTAAAAAATATTATAATCTAATATTGATACATAGAAAATATACATAATTTATCATATCTTCTTCAAAATAACATCAATCGCACATAATGTATTATAACAAAAATTTAATTTCTTAAGCCACATAATCATCAATATATGCTAAAAATTTCTATAAATAAACGGAATCCCCATAAGTCCATAATAAAATCAAATTAAATCATAAATACAATCCAACCTTTATTCCTCAAAATATTTTGTTTACCTTAATCTTTTAGGATTCCCAAAATAGAGAACGTATTACGAAATAACATTAATCACTTCATCACCAAATAATTTTCCAATACCAATGTCATCTATTTAATAAAACAATTTATCTAAAATAAAAATAACATTTATATTTTACATATTTTTATAAAAAATCATGTTAACCAGGAGGTCACATAGGATAGTGGTAGGCCTCACACCCTTGTTTCCCTTCAGTTGTATATTCAATCCCCAAATCCTTATTGGATGTTATGAGTTGTCACCCAGCAAGCAAGTTGTCCTTTTTCTAAAAATAAATTAATATAATTCATGAATATGATATGAATCCTCAAAATTATCTTAAATATATTCAATATTAAAAAAATCACCACATTGGTTATATCATACGTTTAACATAAATAAACATAATCACCTTATATTTATTGATAAAATAAACTCATATGATTACACCTACCTTTGAACTTATTTCCATAATATGAAAATGAATTATTCATTAAATAAAAACCTCAAAAACACTAAAGTAATGTGTTATTTTAACCAATATATTTTTCTCTAAATATAGTTCTCGAGGTTTCTACTAAACATATTCTAATACTAACCACAATGTCCCAAAACCCAGTAGCCCATAGTCAGTGTGTTTCATTATTACATTGGAATAAGATATAATGAATCCCATACAAAATGACTAAATATTTTAGTAGTATTGGTAAACTATATACATACGTAAAATCTACATAACATTTTAAAACATAAAATACATAAATAATTCATTGAGGATTCCATTATCCCCACCTTGTGTGACAATGTTTATCACTCATAACATACTTTTTGGGATCCTAAGAAAAATGAAACATGTGAAAGGGGTGATCATGGATTCTCAGTAAGAATACACATATAGAAAAAGTTATCAAAAATAATCATAAATTATTATGGAAATTTGATTAACTAGAACACATTCAATTTATTCAATAACTTGAGCTTAATATGGCTGGAATAAAATATGATCAAATTATAGCATATAAATTGTCACATGAGAATGAAACATAACCATGGATTTTATACTACTCATATAATCACATGGAATATTATTAAATTGTCTAAAAATAAATGAATGCATAATTATAGACATTATAAACATACCATCAAGACTTTTTCCTAGACACTATACATAAATGTGTGAGGCCTTATCCAATACCCAATCTAGTTTGTCTCATGAGACCTACTTATGCATCATGGGGCTATGTTATTCCTTTACCATCATTTAATATGAATTTGGTGAAACATAATAAAAATATAAATTTTTATTGAAACTATAATACAAAATGTAAATATCTTTCATTAAGTAGACATAATCACAGTCCATCCTGAGTAATATGGTGAATGGTATCTAAATTTTATTTCCACAATCAAACTAAAAAATAACCATTTAATTTATTATTTTATATGGAATAATAAAATATAAAAATAATTGAATTAAAAGACTCAAAAAATTATATTTACATAGATGAAAACATATTAAAATGAAACCATTGAAAAAATCACGAGGAAAATAATCTTTCAACATTCCAGCATCTCAGACCACTTTGAAACATTTTAATCATAATTCCAATGAAAAAATAAAATTAAATTATACATATAAAATCATGATAATAATTATAATAATTATATGATATATCTAGGTGTAGTACTTACACCATACATAATGAATAATTGCTGAAAAAGGCATATATCTCATAGAAGTATATATGAGATGAGAAACCCCCTTATCTAGCACATTCCTTTAGTTGATCATCAATTAACCTCATTTATTATGGTATATATCTTGTTATTAATTTATAAAAATTCCATATTAATATTTATTCTATCATATATGATCCTCTTATATCATTTTATCACTCGTTTGTTAATAATATTTCTTTATTATCCATGTTTCGTGAATCAACTGCTTCATATTCCAATGCATGATTTATTGTGTATATCTAGGTTGTTATTTATAGGATATAGTTCCATAATCTCATGTATTATATTAAATAAATATTCATTATATTGTTTTAATTATATATAGTTTTATAATCATTATTGAAATTTTAACATAGGAAATGAAATGTATCGCATCATGGAGATGGTAGGTCGTACATATGGACGAGTGAGGGTATCATTACGTTAATGGTTAAATGGTAAGGACTCGAAAGGTATATTAATTTTATAGAATCAAAATAATTTCATAACCATTATATATATATATATTATTTCTATAAGTATACATATACAATTAATGTTGGGGTAAACAAATTTACACCACGGTGTGGAGACGGTATGTCGTCCATACATAAGCACAATGCTTTTGTTTTTCATTTGATGGATAAAATAAGGAATATTATTGTCCCGTAATCATAATAAAATATAATAAAATATATGATATTGTATTTATTATTTATCATATAAACAACCCATGAAGAAGAAGTAGAAGAAGGGTGATTTTTGGAAGATTCAGTAAAGATAATTACCTATATTACATGAATAAGGATGTTGGTAACAGAATGTATCAAGGTTATTTGGATATAAGTCTCAATGTGGTGTGAATAATTTAGGGAGTATATACCCTTTATAATTCAGGGGAGGGGAATTTTTGGAAACTCAAAAATAATGAAATTAATATTCAATTCCAAATTGAACCAAAGTAAGTAATTTATAAGAAAAGATACATATTTTTCAAAAGACTGTCATCCAATATTTTTTATACATATTTAGGTCACACTCATAACCTTATCATTTAGTTTTAACCCTTATTTATAACCTTTAACTCTTACCATGAAAACTTTTCTTTTCACTCTATAAAGTTTAATATAGGTACTATAAAATTAAAAATGGACCATACATGAATCATGGATTCCATTTCAAACATTATCCCAAAAATTTAATGAATTTGTTTTATTTTATTTTAAATCATTTAATAAAATATTATTTTTTTAAAAATATAATTAATGTCAATTTGGACACTATTGATGACATGAAAAATTATCATCACACTTGGTAAATTTGAAAAAGAAACCTTTTTAATTAATATCTAATTTTTCTATGAAATATTCAAAATTCGTTTATGATATTAATTATTTCAAATTATAGTTATTTTTTATTTTTAATTTCATTTATTTGATATTTACATTAATTATAAAATTAGTGAATCATCATTGTGTAACTCATTTTGGTATTTATATTTTTCAAAAAAAATTAAAAGTAAATTACCATGATTAAAATAAATATTTATTCGGTGAAATTACTATTTATAGTCAAACATTTATTCTGAATAACCAGATTTTAAATAATTTAATACTTATTAAAAACAAGAGTATGACGTATTGGACTTTCCTCGGAATAAAATACTAAAAAAGGTGTAATTTAATCCAAGTGGCATTTAGAGGGAATAAAATAGAACCAAGAATTATTTTTTTCCACACACACATATCCAATTAAATTATTACATGTGTTAGTGTAATTTTATAATATTTATAACATTATTTTTCCCCGTAATTACTTGATTTACTCTTCAACATGTTAATGAAAATTTCTAAAGTTACTATTCATAATCTCTAAAAATGGGTGCCTATTTACTAAATTTGGACCTTATAAATTCAAATATGGAATCTATTTTTCTTAATTAAAAACACATAATTGGACAAAAATAATTTAAAATTAATCATGTTGATGGAATAATAAGATGAGGATTTAATGTGAAAATATTCAAAATATTGAAATGATTTTATATCCAAATTTAATGTGAAATATATCCAATTATATCAATTAAATTAAATGATATAAAATTTGTCTAAATATTAATTAAAACCAATAATAATATAATTTAACACTTTAAAATATTTACACGAAAAATCTTTTTTTATTTAAAATTATGTATTTTTTCATTATTCATAAAATTATTAAAATTATAAAAAAAACCAATAATTAATAATAACTTTTGTTTTTAAAAAATCAAGGAAGAAGTTTTTTTCATATAAAGATGAGAATTTTGTAAAAAAATATTTAAAATGAGGGCACTATCAAATGGAAATAAAAATTCATTTTAATAAAAATAAATCTTTTATTTGTAAAATTGGTTGTTTTTCATATATCATGTTTATAAAATACATATGATTATTGTTAAAAATATTATTGAATATTATATATATATATCATTAAAAAAACCCATAAGTTGTGATTTTTTATTTTATTATTATAAAAAATGCTTTCTCTTATTTGGATAGTTTTTATAAAATCATTTCCATTATATTAAAATTGTTTTTATATTTATTTCTAATAAATTATTTACCAATTTATTCAATAATATATATATTTTTAGTTAATCCTATTAATAACCAAAAATTTAATGGTTTGGAGATAATTTCATTTTAAATAACAATATTAATATTATATTAAGGTTCATTTAAGCTCAGTAGGGCGGCGTTGGGAACCCTAGGTGATCCATTTTCCTCTCAGAGAAGATGGAGACGGCCAGGCAGATCCCCCCCCCCTAGTGGGGGAGGGGTCTTCGAGGTTTCTTCCCTTCTCCAATCCCGACCAGTTACCTCCTTTCCTGAAGGCAGTGATTTGTCCTAAAGTACCGGAGCACCTCTATGGTTTTCCGAACATTCAGATTTGAACAGTAGAGTTTACGGAAACCTCTGTGCTTTTTAAGCTCACTCTAGTGGTGCGGTTCAAACAGAGAAGACCCTCAGTCGACTTTTTTGACCGCTACATATTCCATGACTGGGACTTGAAAGATAGGATGATAGTGGGTTTACTCGACAATCACCACATTATGATCCGATTTCCTTCAGAGGAGGACCTCATCAGTGCCTAGGTAAGGGCTCCCCAATGCTGCAATGGCCTTCAGTTCTTTCTCTTTCGATGATCATTCGATTTCCACATGATGCATGACTCGCCCTCCGTTACAATTTGGGTTAGTTTTCCTAATTTGTCGTTACCCTTTCAGAATCCCGCTGTTATCAGATTACTAGGTAATATGATCAGTAGGTACCTATGTTCGGACAACCGAATAGATTTGGTTTGTCATCCTGTAAATCCTTGAATCTGTGTAGAGGTAGATGTGTCTATAGTTCCCTTCGATTTTGTCTGGATCACGGTTGAAGAAGAGTATAGATGCAAGCAGCGTGTGGTTTATGAGTGTTGGATGAATTTTTTCTATTTTTTTGGTCGGCTAGGTCATTCCATGGAATTCTGCTACCAGAAGAATCCATTGAAGGTGGGAAGGGGACATAAAAATCAATTGAAGGATGATTGGGAGGTCCCAGTTCCATCAAGGATGGCGGCACTTGATCAGAGCAAGGCTGCGGAAACTTGTGAGGCGGTTTGAATGTGATAGAGGGAAATAAGAGGGGATGGTAGTGGCAGAGAAGATAGATTAGTGGGATTTTGTGTGGAGAAAACATTCAGCAATGAGGAAATGGGTTGCAACCTAGAGGTTGGCATGGGTTATGGTGCGGGGAAGGTAGTCGCGACGCACCAATACAATCTGAAGGTTACTGATGTGTTCAACCGGCTGCGGAATGACATTGCAAGTTCCCCCATATCAGGGGGTGCGGGTTCCTCAATTCGGACCCCAATCATCATGGGCAATAGGATTGAAGGTCTTGCGGAGGTAGGGTCGGGAGAGGAAGCACTGGTTGCGGTTGAGGAAGAGGAGACTAAGAGGAAGAATCTCGATGGCCTTAATATGGAATTTTAACACATTGATCATGTTTTTCCAGATTTTTCTATTGAACGTGGGGTGGAGGAAATCATTTTAAACAGTAACAGTTTATCTGCAAGGGAGTTCAGTCCGAGGAGCAACAGGAGAATTATAAGGAGGATAGGTAGGAAGATCTACTCATCCTTACCTCCTCCCATGAAGACTCGGTCAGTAAAAAATAAATTGGATGAGAAGTTGAACAGTGAGGTCAGGTGTCAATTAGAACCACCTAGACATTTTTCACCTCCCTTGGAGATGATTTTATGTTCGGATGGTGAGGTGACAGAACATGTGTTATTTCTCAATGTTTGGGAAGAGGAAGCGGCCAAGATGAAGGGCCGGGACATTGAAGTGAGGCTTAATGAAGAACAATTTATTTTGGTCGACAAATAGGACATAATCCTGGTTTGGGGCTTCAATAAGGGTATAATCTGACTGGAAGAGTACATACAAGTCTTGGAAAAACTGACCTCTTCCCTTGAAGTCTTGATAAAGGGAGACTTGCATAACCAGGTATCCACTATATCCTAGAGGTTGTTTAGAGATACGGTAACAGGTAGGGTTAAACTGTTTTTCAATAATGATGCATTACCATTTTTTTACTAATACCGGGATGCTCTCTTCTTCTTGAGATGTTTTGATATGAGGACGTGATTATTTAGTTTTGTGTCCCATGGTGTTTTTGGGTGTTTCAATTCTAGCATGTTTTATGGTCTTGCCTTAGATGACGTTTAGAGAACATGGTCGTCACTTCTGCATGTCACTTGGAGTAGAAGACTGAGAGGGTGTGGCTTGGCATTGGTACGATGCTCGTGCATCCTTGCACGAGACTGTTCGTTGAGTCTCATGCTTTGGTGGAGGCCTTTTAATGCTGAGATGCTGGGTAAAGGTAGGACCAGTATTTTCTTGGGTTTTTTTATGTTTTTTCCTTTTGATGGACTTGGGGTTTCTCACTTCCCCTTAAAACCGATTTGATAATAAAATAAAATATAATTTTCAGTCAGTCATTTAAGCTCGGTGTTGTGTGAAATTTATGTTATTGAAGATATTAATTATAAAAATTTATATTCCATAAAATCATTGGGTGTTTCATTTTCTATATTAACTGACATGTACCAAAATATCTCTCTTATATTCTCACTTATTTATCTTCTTCACATTAAATTATTCTAAATTAACATTCCCTTAATTTAAATCTATTTGCATTTAACGTTTTGAAGACAAAAAAAATATTTTTTTCCGTTATTCATGTATGGTGAAAACATCATGGCCTCCTCTTCCTCTTCAACAAAACATGTATCTCTTTTCAATTTATTTAACTTTACAAAATCTTGTTCTCTAAAATAATCAACATTTTCATGAGTATTAGGAATATTTTAGTTTTTTCTATGATCCTTAGAATACAATAGAAGGCCTATATATTCTTTTTCTCCTTCCGTAATATTATAGGATAACAATTGAATTACTCATGATATTAGAATTTGAAAGCAAGAATTACTTGGTACCACATGATTCCGATATCAATTTCTTCTAAGTATTCGAATTTTAAATTTCTAAAATTTCATAAAAAATTTAATTCCAAACGTGAATAAAGTCATATGAGGTTTTCTATAAGGATTATGATGTATCAAATTATTACATGATTCATCATAAGTCATACACAGAACTCAAATAATACATGTGAATTAACAAATCCATGCATGAACAATGAAATTCATGAACACTATCTCAAAATAATTATACACACATTTAATCTACCCTAATGTTGGGATCATGATTTCATGAATCATGTTATATCATAAATTAAAAATTCATTTTCATTATCATAATTATATCAGTAGAAAAATAAAATGAGAAGAAGACTCATAAATTCCAAAAAAATGACTCATAAGTATTTTATATTCACTTATAAACATATCACAAAATACCCATATGTTGTTTATTCCTACATTAACATTGATATCCATCATCCTATTAAGTTATCATTTAGTCCTTACAATGATAGATCATAATTATGTAGTAGGAAATATTTCTTACAAAAAATTTATTTTTACACTTATCATTATAGTGTTCAACAATCGTGCATACACAGTTAAGAAATAAATAATTGCATAGATATATTTTCAAGAATCCACCTACATGAATTCTACTTATATTGATATCGTATCCCTTAACCTCTCTTATATTGATTTTTCTTACATAGATATTTATTCATGACTTCCCTTTTGTGGATACCCCTTAGGTGGATCCTGATACATTATAAAGAACTCATAAACTTCCATGTCCTTTGAATACTCTCACATTCATTTGATAGACATGGATTATGAAATCATGATCATCAAATGTTCCAGTGGTTGTTCTTGATGGATTCATAATAGGTGCCTAATGAATTATAGTTGTGAAGAGAAGGTGAAATAGTATAAATTTCATCAATAAAGTGCACACATGTTTTTAATGATTTATTATATCACTACTTGACCAGTCCCTCAAAAAAGTTACATTCAAGAATCCATTGGTTTTCCTACCAAATAATATGATTGAATATCATTTATATCCCTTAGATCCCACACTAATCCATTAGGCCCACATTTATACCTTTTTTCTAGTTAATATAGTATTTCTCCTACATTGTATCACAGTAGGTATTTTCTACCTTCAATTTCGTTTCATGCTAGAATCCACATTCATGCTCAGTCTGGTTTCTATATGGATCCCTATTTACATAGGTGATGGTTATTTTTTTTACACTTAACTCACTTATATTTCCTTTTAAAAATAACTAAAACATTGATAACATATACATAATAAATCAAATTATATATTTCCCATTTTATTATATTTTTTTCAATTTAAAATTTTAATTTCATCTACTTTTTTTACACTTCTAATAAAATCACATCAATAAAATCCTCATTTCAGGTTTGGTTTCTCTAACCAAAATTCCAAGAATATATTTAATAATCATATACCTTACATATTCACATTGACCTCCATTTATACTTTAATATTTTTTAATATCTATTGAAATAATATAAAAGACACACAATGTGGGTCAAATAATATTCCTCTTTGTATTTGTTTTCAGTAACCACATAAAATGACATGTCAATATGTGATATTAAATTGTTTATTTCTCTCTCCCTTTCTCCTCAGTCAGAAAATTAATTTTAATCCATCCCTGTATTAAGAGAAAATACAAAGCACATGAGATAAAATGGTATCAATTTTTGAATTTTAATTGTTCTATGAATAATTCCACTTTAAACAAACATGATCCATGTTTAGTGTTTAAAAAAATGTGGGTGTGATTTTTACATGAAATATTATCCTAATGAATTAAATTTCATATGAACTGAAATGAGACAGTCATTACCTTTATCAAGTGACATAAACTATTTATAGAATGAGATAATCAATTGATACTAATTGTGTTAAAAAATCTCTTAGAATTTTTTACAATAATATTAGTCACTCACTACAAAAAAATATTTTAAAATTATTAAATTATAATTTGTATTGAAAATTTCATAAATTTGAACTATATTTTCTTAAAAAAATTAATTTTGTATTATTATCTGAATAAAATAATTCCACTTTATTGTTAGGATATTTGGTTGTAACATATAATGATAGAATTAGAAATCATATCATATAAATGATATCAATTATTATAATATAATGTTTTTTTAATTTTCATGATATATACAATTTTTGAAACATATTAACAATTTTCTTTACTTCGCTCCCCCTAAAGAAATCCTTTTTCAGACATTCGTAAATGTGGTTCTGTTCAATATATAGATTCTTAGATTTCCCAACTTGCGAATGAAAAATTCACCCATTCACACAACTATCATTGATTTAAATGATACTATAACAACATTAATAATGATCCTTTGATCAATTTTTGTTTAGAATTCCAATTGAAACGTTATTCTATGATGTTAGATTCTTTTTTTCTATTAACAACATTAACCTATTCTTAGGTTCTCCTCTTGGGATCATAATTTTCCTTTTAATCGTATATATGGATAACACAACAAATTACATAAATGATAGAAAATAAGGTGGTCAAAGGTGTTCCTTGGTGTAAAGAGTAAAATTAAGAGTATATCCTCAACAATGTTAACTGACTCTTCATGCTTCCACCTGTAATTTTTAGTTCTATTTATTTTACGTATCATGGTACTCATCACATCCTATTTTTATTTTTTCGAGACATTGTTATTCTAAAAATAATTCATCCCTAATCGATTTTTCAACTTCCTTACTAAATCTTCTTGAGTTTTATATAAGGTTGGAAATCTTTTAGTAGTGTTCCGATAACATTAATGTAAAATCCCTTTTTTTCTTTAAAATGATCTTTCACCTATGGTTCATCAATTTTTAATTCATTTTATAAATTTTATATCCAAACGGATAAATTAAATTTTGTTTTATTCGTTACGATTTTTGAATGCCCACATGGAATATTAAGAGTTATTTTCACCACATAAGTCCCTTAATATGTAGAACTGCTTTTGAAATTATTGTACATGTTACCCATGCATCTCTCAATAATCTTATTTTGTATTTTTATGGGAGTATTTATATTTATTTATTCCATATATTTCATTCAAATCATTTGATATTATTTACTATTTAGATTTTTTCTTCCATTTATATTTGATTTAGACACCTATTTAGTAAAATTTGAATAGATTTTTTGAATCCTATGATTATACAAATATAAAATATCCAATATATTTCTTTTTTTATTAAATATTTGTATTGTATACATATTTTTATTCTTCATCTATGAATGTTTCATAGTCTCATGAATGAAATCCTTCTAAATTTTAACCCGTTATAATATTGTATTTTACAAATTATACTGAAAATCCAATTCCAAATAACTAAAACTATTATAAAAGTAACATTGAGTTCTAAATCATGATCTTCATTATAAAAATCATGATATTCGATATTTATATGTTTCTATTTTATAGGGTTTCTCAACCAATGGTTATGATTCTTTTAGGGAACCATCATTCATATCCCTATAATATAAACAATGGAAAAGAAGTAAATATTATCTCTATCTTTCTTCATTAATATTTTAAATTATTTTTTATTGAAACCTATACTATTTATAAAAATAGTTTGAGTACAAAACTTTTAATTTAATATGGATGGTTTTTCTTCCTTTTTAGACATTTTAGACAGATCACTAATGGTATTAAATAAATTTTCCCACTATTTGGAAGTACATAATCATAATAATCTACATTAGAAATGTATGTGGATGTTTTTTATTACTCTATTAAATTCAATTGAATATATATCATGGGAAATTATTATATTTTATAAGTGAATTCAATTATCAATAATCTTTTTATTGATAATTTTTTTCTAATTATATATGGTAACTAATTTTCATACATGGTATCTTTTAATCATTTCAATAAATTCCTCATCTGTTGAAATTTTTTACTGAATAAGTTTTTCAAGTTCCTTGATTTTCATTTCTTTGATATCTAATTGTGTATTTTTTTCCAAATATACTATTTATACAATTTAATATAAAATCATGAAACATATCTTTAAGATATTTCATGATCCCATTATTTTCTTAAAAATATTTGATCTATTTACTCCAAGATTTTTAACAAATCACTTCATCATTCATATTTATTAATTTATATATCCAAAAGTTCTGGATAGATTTATACATTTCCATAACCTTTTCACAAAATTATTTCTCCATGTTATTTATATATCCTTCAAGATGGGTCATATATACCAACATGCTTTTACATATCCTAAAAACATGAGGGACTGTTTCATTTGGAATTCAATGTAGAATATATTTTAAATCACCAAATTATATTTACATAGAACTAAGAGATATATGATAATCATCACTAATTATTGGATATTCTTGAAAACATTATAAACAGTAATAAACACTAACATCAACATAAAATAAATTTCTTGAATCATTATATTTGTAATTAATGTTTTTGAACATCAATGGATATTCAACCACCATTTATTCTCCTTTTATATCAGATCTATATCCAAACATATTATTAAATATATGAATCAAAACTCCATATTCAATTTGGAGAGTTTCTTTCATCAAATTTATTTTCTCTTATTTTTATATTTGATTATAGTTTTTGAAGAATATAATTATGATATGAAAAAATAATAATATTCACCCAAAATACACCTCATTATAAATTCTAAAATGAAGTAAAAATATAAAAATAAACCAAATTACAAAATAGAGAATCCAATTAGATGTAAACCTTGCTTGGATACCAATTTTGGTGACTTGTTAGGGATATGTTAAACACTGGTATTCATGGATAAATTATTGTTGTTGACTTGTTATCCCATTTAAGTCTTTTAACCCTTTCCTTTTACCTCTACATGTATTAAAGAGGGTGGACCTCTCATTTTCTCTTATCACCTTAACCTTTAATTGAAACTTATCTAAAAAATACAACATAAAGAAGATAATAAACATATAATGTTATCCTTTAAATAAGGATAATACATTATGTTAATGAAGAAAACCAATGATCACATTACCCACTAGTAGTAAACCAATGAAATATTGCATATAGGGTATATCCATGAACTCTTGATTCACTTTAGTCTCTTCAAAATGCATTAGTGTCCCACTAGGTATTTCAACTCTCCACTACTCTTGACCAATATATATATATTGACAATAATAATATCATTCACCAATATAGATTTTTCATGTCATCAGGGTTTTTCATAGGTCATATTCTTTTACTTATCATAATTATGTTGTAACATGTAAGAATATATTATTATTTTTAATTCTTAGTAGCTTACACAACTTCTTATTCCACTTTTATGTAGTGAAAATTTATGTTGTTACATATTATAATTTATATCCATAAAAAAGAGAGGATTTTAATATATATATTCTTAATAATTATTTCACAGATTTCAGAGCATTATTATTCATAAATTAATCAGATAACAAACACTTTCATCATTTTTTCTTCTCCTGAATTTGATTCATGATACTTTGTTTCCATTATGAAAAGGTATTCACATAAATCCATCTATTTTATTCTCTCTTATTTTTATTATTTATTAAAATAAAAAATTATTTACTGGTAATTTTTTTTTATTATCATTAATATTAATAGATTTATATTTTTTATTTAGTATTAGATCTATAAAAATTATATGTTACCGGTAGAAAAAATATTTTTTATTGTAGTGTATTATTATTCTTTTTACCTTTCTCAGATTAAAGCCTCCTAATTTATAATTTATTTAATTAGCAACTATTTCCTTTTCAAATTTTGAAGTCTCAAATTTTTTTAATTTTTCTTACAAAATGTACAAAAAAATTTCCTACCTCTATTTTGTCAAAAAAAATCATCTATTTATCCACTTCAGGTGTCTCAATGATATCTTATATATAAAATGAATCTATATATGCATTAATATCATTAATATTCCTTATTCTTTCATAATTCAATACTTTTCACCTCAAATATCCCAATTTATTCATCTCCTTTCATCATATTCAATAATCCTGATAAAATTTTTTAAAATACCTAAATTGAATGTGGGTCCTACGTTGTATCATCTGACATAGATAATGATTTCTTTAGAATTTTTTTATTTAGGATATCTCAAATTTTATAAGACTATTTATTATTATGAAACATCGAGTTTGCTGATTTTTTCTAAAAAGCTTATGAATCATCATATTCTTATTTACTACTTCTAATATTATATTCCTACCTAAAATGAGAATTTTTTTATTATAATTGAAATACATTGAGAATGTATTTCATATGTACTATAAAAATACTCATAAAAATCTTCATTCAGTATCTATGATCAAAACATGATTAATTGAATCATAAAATGTAATTTTTTAATAGCTTGAAATTCATGGAATAAGTTATTTAAAAACAATAAATACAAAAATCTCACATATGTTCTTGCCAAATGACTTATACACAGATTATAATAAATCATAAATAGATCAAAAAATACATATATATTGACTCATACATTAATCACTCCTACTCTTACATTTATCCTTAATATCCTTGTAAGAAAATATATTATCCCATTGAAAATGGATCATATTTACATTACCTGAAATATTTATTCACAAAAAAAATATATTATTTTATTTTACTTTAATCATGGTTCCAACAATGAAAAATCAATCCTTATATGGATCCTTGTTTATTAACCCCCTTATGATAATTCTTATAATATTGATTATACATCTGTAAACCACCCTAATGCAGATTCTACATACGTTGATATCTATTTGTGAGTCCCCTTTTTGGATTACCATTACATAGGTCCTTATATGCCAACCACCAATCTTGAGAATTTTAATACCTCGATATATTTTCTTTTGATACTATCACCCTCCTCCAATGGAAATGTCATATGCAAGAGTAATATTTTGATTCAAAGAAAGTAATTAATGATGCCTATAGAATTATTGTGGCCTAAATCTGAGTTAAATGGAGAAGATGACTTAAAATAATTTTTTCAATCAAGCATTGATATGTTTATAATTCTTACCAATATGACTATTCACCATGTCCCACATAAGAGTTACCTTTATAAATGTGATTTTTTATCATCCAAAGCATGAAATATAAGATCATTCAAATCTCTTTGGGCATAAACCAACATGGAATGTATACTATAACACCTTATATATTATCTAGGAAAATATTTCTATGGAATCATCCTCTGTAGGGGATATTCTACCTCTTATTATTCTTGACTCTAGCTTTCACCTTTAAATTTAATCAAGCATTATTGTGAGGAAATAAATACTTAGTTTATGTATGGTTTTGTAATTGGAAATTATTCTTCACATAACTTCAAATTTACTTATCAAAATAAAAAACATAATGTTAAAAAAAATTTGAATATAAATTTATTGTTTCAAACCTTATTTAATTTCATTCAATTTAAACATTAAACATTAATGAAAATTATTTTACTCTTATTATGAAATAATACACATGGATTCAACACAATAGTATGTGATTCTCAAATAAAATTCAAATCCAATCATTATAAATCTTATATATTTCATATAAAATATTTTTATATTAATGCGTATTGATTATTGACATCAATTGAAAATAAATTAAACATAGAAAAAGTGGAAACAAGAATTTGATACTTCATGTTTATAGTAATATGAAATATAGACTCACCTTTTTTAATTTCAATTTCACTCACAGAATTTTCATAAATATTATAGTGATGGATCCATTTATTATTTATTTTTCTCATAATACTAAATATTATACAAGATAAAATAATTTTGATATATTTTATATTTTCTGATAAATAAATCTTCTTGATTTACGATAGTATATATCAAATTTTATTCTATTTTTAATCTTAATCAAATATTTTTTAAAATCTACATGTTTCCAAGGATTTATTCAACTTAAATAATTCTAGAAAAATATGTGTATTTATTCCTTCCATATTGGCATTCATGTTATCATGAAAAAAACATCATGGATAAACTTATCAATCAGTAGTTTGAGTGAAACCTAATTTTTTATCTAATGAAAATAGTAATACAGTGGAATCTTAACTCATAGATTAACAATTTATAAACTTATATAACCATATTTATTTTATTTATCTCTATAGTCATATTCATGATGCATCTTTCCTTATCTAGATATTTAAATTGTTATTCGTCATTCTTTAACATTGATATCGGTATCTTGAATTATGATAATAACCATAATCAAGATATTTATAACATTAATTTATAACACAACATCTTATGAAATGTATTTCTACATACCTAATACTATTTATAACTATTAGAACACTCTTATAGAATATAAATTATTACATATCATTATGGGATTTGAATATCTTCTAAACTACATATGATAATTTAATTTTTTATTTTTCATTATTTTACTAACAATGTACCTTGGAAATCATATTACATATGATGTGAAATATATTATATACCTCATGTAACCTAAACCATTTAGTTTTTTCCACTTTTTTTCATAAACAAGTGGGTTGAATCTAGAAAACAAATCTATCTATAATCCAACATAATATGATAGAAACTAAAAATTCCTTTTCATGTTTTTTTAAAATTTTATCATCCTAATACAAGATATTTTAAGGATTTTTCATCATAAAAATTATTAAATGAATCCTCATGTAAGTTTTACAACTTTTAATTTTTAAACTAATATTAAGACATGGTCAAAAAATATTATGAACATATTCCATTTTATGTTTTAGAAATCGACCATTTATTTTCCCATTAGTGTGTCATTGATCAATTCCTATTTTCTATCATAACATTATATTTTATGCTTTTTAATAAATGTGTTAGAGAACAAGAAAACCATACCTTATAAATGACATGTAACATGAAGATTTTATAAAATTTCATATTTTAATGAAATTATATATGCGTATAACTTCTCAAACATTTTATGATAACTCCCAATCAATGGAATACTCCAATATATTCTTCATTTGGGTTGGTATTTTTATCATAAAATGTTCAGGATACCAATTTATTAATCTAGAACCAAGATTATTACTTCTAATAATCTTCCTAATTTTGATATCATATACTTATTAATTAGTTCTGTACATTAATACACTCATCACATTCAATTCCCTATATATAAATAATAAAAAAACATATAGGAATAAGGTGGAAATCTATTGATCCTTAATAAGAGTAAATATATTGAGTGTTTCCTCTCAAACATGATACTTTATTCCATTTAACTCTATAAATAGGAGAGCCACACATACTTAATTCTTTTATCCCATAGGATGTGTTCATTTTGAGTAGCATGGACTTCATTCATTTGATAAAAATTTCTTTTTATGGATATTTCTTTTTCTAATTATCCAATAATGAATATCAATATTTTTGTTCAAAAAAATATTTTTTATAATTTCTTATTGATCTAGTGATATTATTAATTATACTTTTCAATCATATCTATATATCATGTACTTACCATATAGCTATTTTTATATTCAAAGGAAATCATTTATTAACAGACTCTAAAGAAATTAAACATTTTCTTATGGAATTAAGGCTTTCACATTAGCATAATCATATACTTTTTCATCCTCTATATTTTATTTTATTTATAATTCATCTATCCGGATGATAATTAATTTTTTAGTACCACGAAAGTCATTATTGGAAGATCTGCAAGGCTTATAATGTATGGTATTAATAAAAACATTCCCATTATTCATTCCATGTATTTTATTTCCCTTCTTATATATATATATATATATATATTTCATCAATAATTATAGTTATGTATTTTTAAAAAAATATGTGGTGCATCCACTTCACCAATAATAAAATAATATTATTTTTTATTATAGTTACCTTCTTGATCTTATTAGTAGTATTCTAAATAAACATTATATTTTAATTATTTTCCAAGGAAAACTCAATATAATTCATCACTTTTATTTTGTTTGTAATTTTTAGACTTATCAATTTAAAAATATATGAAAAATAATGGTATATTTATACTATATTTCTGCTTCAATTTTTCAATTATTATAGTATCTTTTATATAAATTTTCAATACTTTAAAACCTGTTTTCTATAAAACAATTATCCTTTATATGTATTATTTTACGAGCCTCATCCATTATCCCCAATTTTTTAGGATTTATTTATATTCCATGTGTTTTCATTGTATTCTAATAAGTAATACCATAATGCCCAAACCTTTAACAGCACAACTAGTTGCCAAAAAATCATTGTGTCTTCTCTTGAGAAGTTATCTAAAAAAATTGAAGTACACTAATTTTTTAATTTATTTCCTCTAGTAAATATTTATTTGGGGACTATATTATTCTATAATTTTAGACATAAACCATAGATTTAGTAGTCGGTTCCTCATCAATTTTCTCTATCTATTTTTTAAATTTTTATAAAACATGCACTAATTATAGAACCAAAATTAGTAAAATTATAATTTTTATGAATGGATGGTACCTATTGATTTGGTCCAGCATGAAATTAACAATTATATGATCTCAGGATTTATTTTATATAAAATAGTGTTATTTGATAACAAATATCAATCTTTCATGTATTAATATATGTATCTCTATGGTAATTTTTTTTAGAAAATGTTGTTTGTTTCAACTCCTAATATTCATGCTGAATCTCCAGTTGATGACACACAATATTGATGAAATGTCACTCCTCATCTATTAACATCAACATGAATTCACAATCCTTTCAAATAATACAAAACTTTTCTTCATGAATTTCTTTTCTTCCTATAAATAAAATATAATGATACAAAATTCTATTTGTTGTAATCATAATTTCTTCTTCCTTCATAGTAGTTACATATTATAATGACTTATTCATTTATTTAAGTATCATTCCTAAATTTATCTCACTCTTGATAATTATTGGCCCACTCTTTCCAAAATTTGAAGCAACTTTCTTTATGATTCATATTTATAACACATAAGGCTCTAACATTCTTGGTTAATTTTATATATTTAATCATTTTTTTCTCTAAATACTTATGCAAGACATTAAAACTTATATTCATTGTGTGTGGTATCCTCCTAAATTCTTTTCACAAATCCAAAAATAATAGTGACTATTAATTTGGGAAACATATGTTGTACATACTTAAAAATATTAGTTGATTTATCATGTAAATCCTCAAAAATGTAATCCTAGAAAATATTTCTTACAGAATCCAGTGGATAGTTTTTATAAGAGATATAATTTACCAACTGACCACATGAATTCATTGAATATTTTATGGTATAATTTATTTTACATTGTTTATTGATTTATCCCATGTATCATCATTTTCAAATATGTATCTATATTTCTCAAGATTACAACATAATGATGTTGATATATATTTTCTTTCTCTCAATATTGGTTCACCCTATCACAAGTTACTTTAAGAGAAAGACTATCATTATAGATAATAGATTAATCACTACTTTTATTTCCTTTAACTGTTAATAAGTCATTATACTCTTCTTTCATTGATGATTCCTTCCCAAATTTCATTTTATCTATTTTCTTAATGATCATAAATGTCTTTTAAAATATATCTTCCATTCTTTTCTAGAAATTAATCTTAGAAGATTCTTTTAAAATTCACTTCATATATATTTTTCATAGATAAAATTAGAATATTTAAAACATAAAAACTAGTGATTGTTCATAATATAATAAAATTTAGAACCTATGATATGATTTTAATTATTAAGATCAGTTCATATATGAAAAAAAATATGGGTTTACATAAAATATTCATTTCATATTACCAATTCAAAACATTATCCATTATTTACCTCTAGTCTTCTTTTGTGAATATATCTATCACTATATTTGTCCTTATATTTATAATTCATGAAATCATAAAAACTAAAACAAAAAAAAAGGATTCCATGGATTGATAACAGCATTCTCCTAAAAGATGGATGAATACATTCCCAATATACAATAGTTGTTATCCCGTAGGAAAAATATTCCTATTTTATTATCAATATCATGATGGAATTTGTAATTAAACCCATATTCGTAGTACCATCCAGGTACAATAAATGTACTAAAAAGTTGTTATTTAGATACAATAAATTATCTTCACCTTATCTAGGTAAGAAAAATAGTAATGTATCTTGTCCCTAATGGATTGTTTGGATCTAAAATTCAGACTAAAAATATAGATATCACATTGAAAGATTAAAAAATCTTCAAACCGTATGATATAATTGTATTATAGGTTGGGTACCCCCAAATTTTCTATTCTTCACAAATAGTGATCCATAGATTACAAAATCATCTCCATTATACATCCAATTATTTAACACTCATGTTCAATCATTCCCAAAAGTTGTGGTTCCATCCAATTAAATAATAAATAGAATTTGAAACAAAATTATAGGGTGAAATCCTTTAATTTTTGATACTTTAAGTATTTTACAAGATATAGTATCATCTTAAATTTTATTCTTGTCCTTTGGATCCCAATATATTCATCATAATATCAACATCATATCATATTCTTTTTTATTATTCTACTTATCATATGTATTACACCTATGGAAAATCATGATTAATTCTTTTATATTTCAATGTGTAAATCTATTTTATTCTTTTTATCATAACTCCTACATAGATATCAATTTAATTCGGGTCACATTTTTATTTTTTATTTTTATGAAACTAAATATTTTATTAAATTTAAATGTTCCACAAAAAAAATTCATTTATTCCATTTACCCAAGAATGTTTATTCATTTAGAGACCTATGTGGTGAAAACATTTACATTATATTGTGAGTTAAATATCCATATCCTTATAATCAAAATAGTCCTAAAAAGAAATCTCAAATTATGGTGATACTATTTCTCAACTCATAGAACTATTATTGTCTAATTACTCTCCATATTTGGCATTGTGTTGTGGATTTCCTTAAATTAGCTCATAAAAAGTTATTCAACATTATTTTACACTAAAAAAATTGATTGAATTATGATAATAACCTCAATTGTGATATTTTAAATAATGAGTAATAGAAAAAAACATATAATATTTGTCAACATAAATCTCTCAATATTTATAACTAATATTACTCTTATAAGAAGTAATACTTATTACATATCATTATGATATTTTAATATCTTAGGAAATGTGTAAGATCGTTCCATTTTAAAATTTTCATTCTTCAACTACCAAACGATACATTATGTATTCCTCTAAATTTATAATGTATCATTCTTAAGATGCTTTCATTTACCACATTATTTTTGTGACTTGAAATCATATTATGGACGATGTTAAATATATTATCTTTCCTATGTAACCACATGAATTTCTTATATTTTAAATTTATCTAGAAAACAATATTTATATACCTTATAAATAATTTATTATTTGAATTATCTAGGGAAAATTTATAATTTTCTTCCACATATTAAAGAAACATCTTATATGTGATCTATAGTGGATAGGAAGTATATTAAAAATATCTCTTCCATTTTAAATACATAATTTTCTATCCCACAAAAGTATATTAAATATCACATGATTAGCCTTCCATTTCCATTTTTAACAACTTATAGGAAATATTATGCATCATATAACATATTGAATTTTTCTATATAAACACCCAGTTATATATGAAAATATAAAAAAATGAAAATATTTTATACTTAATTTAATTTATAAGGATTTCAATAGCCTAACACCCATAATTTCATAACTCAACTCAGAGTGTCAAAAACACATTGGAATATCTTTAGGTAATCTACAATCATCACTAAAATAATAACAAACCATAATCGATCATGTAAATATTCCTCATAATATTTATATTATCCTCGATTTTAATTACCTTGATTTATTTCTCAATGTATCATAAAATAAAAACAATTCATGTAATATCTATCTGAATTTGAAATATATATTGGATGGAACTAAAAATATTATTTAATTATTTTTTTTGCAGTGATATTTAATTCATCTATAACCAAACTCCATGTAACATAACTTATTTACCTTCATAAATTCATCTTAAATATATTCCTAATAAATAATATTTAAAATGTACATAATTATTCATCCTTCACAATATTTACTATACTGGTAATATTTTTTGTAGTATTCCGGGAAAATAAATCCAATATTTTTTATAATTCAATGGATCTTAAATAATATCTCTAATGGCAGTATAACATACATTTCATTTCTTCCGTAATAAGTGGATGAATCATAGTTTCCTTATATAATACAAAATAATAAGGTATTATATAATAATCTCAATAAATTATATGAATAAAACCTAGCATGGAAATATTATGCATATTTTCATCCTACATAGGAACAAAAATTCACATAAAAGTGGTTTTTCATGATAACATATTGATAACATTTATATTTCCATCATACTTGTTGAAAACAAAAACAACACATTAAAATATGAGTTAAATATATATTTAAGTACAAATTAATATATCATAAATATTTTGGATGGGGTGTGTATACATAACACTGATCATAATTCGAGATTTCATATGTTCATGAGTGATGAGTGAAATTTTTTCTCTTCAAAAATAATATGTGGAATAAATACTAATAATATGTCGAATTTGGTGAACGGTTTTTATCAAAATTACCATCAACTTAAGTGGAAAACTAAAATGTTTGGTTGATTGGTTTTCTTGAAATGTAAGAAGTTAGAAAGATATTCCATGTGGGATTATTTAATTTTTATTCATTATTGCATAATATTTAATATATTTAATTGTGATGGATAATGTTTTTGACGAATTATTTACTTTATATTAATGTGAATATTTTATGCATGAAGAAACACATGTTTCTATGTGTTGGAGATTTGATATCTTTATTTCATGGATTTATTTCTTTTATTTATTTTATTTATTTCAAAATATTATTTGTATTCATTCTTAAAATTTATGTTTTTATACTATTTATGGAAGGAAATGGTTTCATTTGTAATTGTATTTAATTTTAGAAGATATCTGAATGAAAAAACAATGTTCTATATGATCAGAAGGTGTTAAATCGATGCTATATAAGGAGAACCCAGAATATTTGATGTATCACAATTTGAAATTTGAGTTTTATGTATTCTTAATGAATAAATTTAATTGATGGGAGATTTTATATGATTATAACTAAGGGGGTACTAGCTCATGTTGGGATAAATCACGGTAGGGGAGACCGTGTAGGAATAATTATTCCCCATGTCAGAATGAATCATACTCCTGTAGCGTATGAAATAATGAAAATTCACACTAGTTTAGTGATCACATCAGATCATTAGAGAATTTTTGAATTAAAATTTTGAGTAATAGCAAATCCATATAGAGCCAAGAATATTTACACATTATTAAAAAAAGTTCAATATACCTTCTTTTATGGAAAATAGTAATGGAACTAGGTTGAGAAACAACTATGTAGTCATTGTTGATGTGTGATGATAACGATGTTGAAAATGAATTTTTCTGTATGAATATGGATATAATGAATATATTCCATTGAATCAATTTTTTAGATCCCAACTAAAATTTTCACCTATAATGAGAATGGATTTGGCATATAAGAACTATTGATAGAGGATACATGAAAAAAGATACATAAATTTTTTTTATTAAATATGAATAGTTAAATGAGAAAGGTATTTATAAAATGTTGATATTAGTCAGGAAATGTACATGTCATGTCTTAAAATTTTTTTTAGTGAGCTTACAAGGGAATGATAATTTAAAATACCTAATCATATAATATCAATATAGTTGTGTGATGATATAAAGATCTAAATTGTGAATATTTTCCTAGAGATATACTTTTTATTATATAGAGGACACTAAAATTGGTATTCCAAATAATCTGTTGAAGATAAACATTACATTAATGGGGTTTTTTAATGATCAATAAGTTTTATTCTTGATAAATTCATGAAATCAAATAAACCTATACCATATATATTTAGAATTTAAAAGATACATTTTTTGGGATACCGTTGGTGGAACGTGAAACAAATTTCAACAACATCTTTTAGGAGTTATAGTTTGAGATGATATGGGATAGATATGAGGTTATATATATGACTATAAAAATTGGTATCTTATCCTATAAATAAAGGTTTGTTATACCTACATAAATAAAATATTTCAAAGGATTATCTTTTGGGCCTTAAATATAGGCTTAGTGATAAAATTTACTTGTGTATATACGCTTTACATTACACTTTATCAATGTTTGTATGAGGGTTAATTCTTATATAAATATTTTTTCCTAGAATATTGAGTTTATATTTTAGTATATTAATTTTTTATGATTGTTTTTTTATTATTTTATTATATTGTTTTTCCATAACATGTCTTAATTCTCTATGAATTTCCACTGTTTTGTCATGGTTGATAAGAAATCTAGTGAATTAAAAAAATTCTTAGATTCATTCATGGAAAATTTTCATGTTTGAATGATAATTTTTAAACATTATTTTGGAAAAAAATGATTTTAAAAAAATTTAAAGCCCTTTATCAAAAAAAAGTAATGTTTGATGGTTATATAGTGATGAAAAATACAAAGGATTCACCTATATCTAGTTAAAACATTGAAATAAATTCCCATAATTTCATTTTTATTCATCAATTCTCATTTTCCAATATTTTAAAATTCATTATACAAGAAAATTGTTCATGGATTACTTTTTGGAATTTTAATTTTCTTTTTAATTAAATTAATTTTAAAAAAATTGGATTCTTTTCATTATATGTATTTTTATTTATGGATTCAACCTCTTAATTAACTACATGATATTATTTTTTTTGTTTTTATGAGGGTTTTTAACTTAAATTTGTAAACATAATAAACATTGATAATGAATGAAGTCGCATAGGTGATAAGGTGGTCTTAGAATTATGATTGAAAGTTCCAAAAAATATGATATAAAATTTTCATGAATATAATGTTATAAACCAAACTTTTATGACTTGATGATTAATAAGTACCCCAATCCATGAATAATAAACAAATGGAATCTCAATGTATTACATGAATTCTCATTAATTATAGGATCTATATCCATTGAAAACATTTCCTAAACTAGTAATGTGGTACTATGTACGTCTTATCAAGATTGTTATAATGAATTTGTCTATAATTGAGGTAAAAAATTACCTAAATATTTAGATTCATTCTTCCAGTCCTTATAAACGTCGGTAGTCTATAGAAAACAAAAACTACATGTCTAACCTATATGCATGAATGAAATGTTCTAATATCCTCAATTATATAGCTAATGGAGATAATATAGAAAATAGAATTAGATGTTATGGTTTTGTGATAAATAAAAAATTTAAATATAAATTTGGAGATAAAGGAATTGTGTGTCTAAATTACAACTTCCACATCCCTAAAAACCACTTATGTGATTGTGAATGTGTCCAAAAGAACGATATATGTTTCTTACAATTAAATGACTTCTAATGTGGAATTGAGATATGTTGTGAATGTCTGGTGATGCTAATGTGCATTAATTCATAGTGAATATCATTGATGTGAATCAATTTTCACTAATAATGCATCACTTCAATGACCACACCATTTTCTTTTTTTAATATGAAATAGTTATTCTCTAGCACCATCACATTCACAAGTTCATGGGAAAATCATATAAATTCCTTCCAAAACCACTCATTTTAAATATTTTATTTTTAAATAATGGTAAAAATAGTTTACATTAGATAATGCTATTATTTCCAAGTATGTACTTAAAAACAACCCCTAAAACAAAACTATTTACAAGAATACAATACCTTTTATTATCTTTTTGACATCCCATAATTTTTATGTATGATGTATAAAATAACAATACAAATTTTAAGGCAAGATAAAGAGCATATCATTAATAATACACTAACCACATTATAGTACAAAAGTCTTTAAATAATTCATTAATATTATTAAAAGAATAAATAATGTATGTAGAGAATATCTAAACAAACCGAAATTATAAATTTCTTATTTAGTGTCATCCAAGATTAAAAAATTTATAGCATGAAGGATAGAAATAAACATACAAAAATAGGAATGAAAATAACCATTTTATAAGCGAGGTAATTTATAATAATAGGAATTTTGTTTATATAAAAATGTCCAAGATATGGTATGTATTTATAGTAGTATTTTCTTTGACTTTTTTAAAATAGTAATTGTAATATGGTTAAATCATTTTTAAAATATACATTAAATTTAGACGAGTCAATTCAAAATTATTTATATAATTAGATAAATATTAATTTATATTAAAAATGTAATAAATATTAAAATATAATAAGAATACCAAAATTAGTATCCAAGGAAAAATGTAGTTATAATAAATCATAGTTTTTAAAATTTCGGTCTAACTATTGTGTAGCTAGGGACTACCAATGAGGAGCTGGGAATATGGGACAACCTATAAGGTTGATGGTATCATAGTGGACCTATGATCCTATGTATAAATATGGGGGCTGTGTATAAGCACCATGTGATGGATTATGATACCCCTCATAGTGTACGAATGGGATCATTTATATGTCCTTTGAAGATCATTCATTGGTTGTTCTGGATGTCTGATGGAACAAATCCCATGTAAGTGGTATGTGGAATGTTGTGATTACAAACCCCAATAAACCTAATCCCATTAAAGTGGTGTGTGAAGTGTTTTTCATGTTGACCCCACTTTCATCTGGACAAATGACTTCCTTGTATTATCTTATTAGGTGATGCTTGGATATGAAATTCATCGATGTGGGTGTCAGGATAGAATCTCTATTCTTTTAGCATTTCAGAATTCCAATTAAAAATATTATCAACCTATTTGATATGATCCATTCTTTCCATTTCAATTCACCATTTTTCTTCCTCAATGATCTACCTAGAAAACCCACATGCTGTCTTTTTTATTATCTTCAGCTGGTGTCTCAATATTCGATGATCCTTGGAGATCTCAAATTCAATGTATTCAAAAATGGTTTAAATGAATTATAATATAAATCGTAACCTTTATTTTTATTTTCCATCAAAAATTACATTTCATGTCTAATTAAGATTCATGGTGTATTTTCCCTAGTATCATCGAAAATTTTCATGTATTAATATATATTTCCATGATTTTGAAATACACAAAATAGAATCCATTTTTTAATGTATCCTCGTAACAGTAGGGTTTGATTGAAGAAATTACATCTTTATCAGAAATACAGGGAAAATCCATTATCTTATTTTGATCATTAATGATCAAAATCCCTCTATGGCCTTATATTGTGAGGGAGTTTTAAATGGTTCCACCCATATAACTATCCAGAAAAAAACTCCCTTTCTCTTATCTTTTTTTATCATGTTCAAGCACTTTCATAAGGATTCCTTATTTCATTTTGAGGTAATAGAATTCCTTATTTTTATAATATATATATATATATATATATATCTTAGATATTTTATTCTACTAATGGATTAATTTTTTAGAATAAATTATTATTTTATGTTTTTAAAAATTCTTTTGGGATGTTATATCTTCATGTTTATATTTATCTAAATAATTATAGGAATTATCTTCTTTAGACCTCTATGTGTAAAGTATTTTTTATATTTCAAGAAAAAAAATATACTATTTATAAATTATACATTCTATTCAAACCCTTTGTCAGTATAAAAATTAATTTTTAAACAAAATTAATTTTGTTTTGTTTTAAATAGATTTTGAGTTTAATTACTATATTTAAAACTATTAAAAATCATTATATTATTTTATTTCTAATTTTAAAACCCTAGATTAAAATTTAATTTCAATTCACTAAAATTTATATAAAATTTCAAAAGATAAAATATTCCATTTTATGTGTGTTTTAATATTTAAGTAATTATTAATAATAAAAGTCATCATTTAATGTGTAAAATATGCTTGTAAATGCATGAATTTCAATCATTATATTAGAGATGGCCATCCTTTATAGTTATTGTTGTCATTTAAAGCATTTTAACACAAGAATTTGATAAAATGTAAATTTTTTTGTTTATATATTTTAAATAAAATTAATTATTTTGAAAGAATGGATTTCAAATAAACCTTTTGGGTTTTCTAAGGGATGATAATTTTCCAAGAAAATAATTTACAAATTTTTTTTAAAAATGATTCAAGTAGATTTTAAAAAGTTACTGAGTTATGAATGAGAAATTCATATCTTATAAAAATATTTTTTAAATTAAAATTGAATATCAAATTAGATGATGAGGTATGGGAGTGAACCCATGACCTTAAGGGGACACTATCTTATAAGTGATACTCCTAATGGCCACATGGTATTTCTTAGGTTATAAAAGTATTGATTTTAAACCATTAGAGATATTATATTCAAATGATTTTTAAAAAGATCAATCCAATGATTATTTCAAATGGTGTTCTGAAATTAAATGATTTTCAAACTAATAATATTTTCAATGGATTTATAAAATAAATATTACTATGTATATTGGAAAATCTATAATCGTATTTTGAAAGAAAATATCCTCTATAAAATAATATATATATAAATATATATGATATAAAATTTTTTAAAATAGATTTTAAATAAATCGTATTAAATTATATATCAACATTTTTTAAACCAATAACATGGAAATTTTTCTACTCGTCCCATGTTTTTAAAATATTTTTCATAGTATTTCATAAAAATTAAAAAGGCATTTATGGTGAAACTATGGATGAATCCAATTAGTTATTTTATAATTTTTTAAAACTATCATATTTTACATGGCTCCACCAAATTTTTTGGAAAAGAGACATTAATGATACCCAGTTTTGTAATTTACTATGTAATTTTCAGTTAATTTTTTATAAAAATAATAATAATACAATATCTTTATTAGTACCAAATTTGAAAGTGCAGGTTTAGGTTATGAAAGTGGTATCATGGGAATGATCTAGAAAAATTTTAAAATTTTGAAGAATTAAAAGGTTAATAATTTATTGTTTTTAAATTCATTATTCTTTAAAATTTTCCTATGGAAAGAAGAATGACATAAACAAATCTTTTATATCATATAGAAAATTTTCTCACAAAAATTATTCTAAACGCATTATCATATGACTCTGATCCCTTTGAAACAATTCATCTTACTTGAAAACACCTCTATAAAATGTCCACGACGCCTACCAAACTCTAGTTCTTCTAAGTGTTAGGATTTTACTTTTGGTACATTATGAAAAATCACCTTTATTATAATTCAAAGTGAGGAAATTATTATAAGGTTATTTTCAATTGTTTTTCCTTGTCTAACTAGTCTGAGTCGTTGATTTATATTATTGAATCTATAGAAGAGAGTGACCTTTGGTAATCTTATTTGTGTCAGCATTTATGTTTTAATTTATATGGATGAATCACAATCACATTTGAAAAATTATTAAATGATTCATTAGAGATAATTTATAAGAATCAAGTTCAAATATGTATATTTGAATTTTATACTGACCACATCTCTGTAAAAATATATTTATCACTGTTTACAACAATATAACCCATATATCACAATTTTTATATGGGAAATAGAAATATAATAACACTAAAATGTCCTAAAAATCAATTTGAATATAGGGAACCTTCCTTTTATTAAGAGAAACAAGCATTGAATACTTTAATGAAGGTAAAAATTATTTATAATACAAATTCAATTAATAGTAAACATTGTAATGTTATTTTTTTGATTGTAGGTCCAAAAACAATACAAAATATTGGAAGTATAAAAACCAGGGTTTTTTATGAAAAAATTGAGAGGGTGTAATTTGGTTGAGGGGGGAGACTGTAACATTCTAGAGTTTTTATAAATGAAATAAATAAATATGAATTCAAAATTTAAGGCAAGATGAAGAATATTTTATTCATAATAGACTGTCCTCATTAGAATACAAGATTCTATAAATAATTTTTTATTTTTATTAAATGAATCAATAATACAAGTGGGGTAACTACAATAAATATAAAAATAAAAAAATTAACTACCTTTTTGGGGTCAAATATGATTAGAAAATAACTAGGAAGGAATATATAGATAATATAGGGGAAAGAGGAATGTAATGAGAAAAATATTTGTGGGAGAATTTGGACATCAAGGAATTTGGTTTATCTAAAAATGTATAGTATAGAGTATTTATTTATAAGAGTTATTGTTTTTTCTATTTTAAAATTGACGGTGGAATTTGATTTAAATGTTTTATATATTTTCATTAAAGAGAGATGAGTTAATTTAAAATATTTAAATGTTTTTAATAAATGGGAATTTATAATTCAAAATCTAATAATTATTTAAAAATATATAGAATACAAAAATTTAAGCCAAATTTAAACATAATTATACTAATACATAGTTATTAAAAATTTAATCTAACCATTGGAAAGATAGGGACCCATGAACCTCTATTGAGATTGGAATATGGGTCAACCTAGCTAATCTATGGTAGAAAGGGGGACCAAGGATCCTACACATGAGGCTAGGTGAATTCTATATACTCCAGGTGATGGTTTAACATAGAACCGACAGTAAAAAAATGGGCATGTGTATACGGAATTTGAATATCATACATAGGTTGGGCTAGATTCCTGCTTGGCCAAAATATATGTACGTAATCTGTGTAGTGTTGTGGTTGTCTAACCCACTACCAACTTGAGTAATCACAACCATAACATATCTTTTTAGCGATGGTGGGATGTAGAAATCATAGATATTGAACTCATGATTGAATGACTATTCAAATTCCCTTAAAAATCCATTTTTAATATTGGTTTTCCATTTGATTAGATCTAAGTAATTTTTTTATTCACTCTTCATCTACATCATGAGCTAGATTTATAAAACCCTCACACAATTATTTTCTATATCTCCCTCTTCTGTCTCCATATTTGATGATGTTTTTCCCATATAAAATTCAAATTCATAAAACAATTACATGAATTACAATATAAATTTTAACCCCTGTTTTTATTTTTGACTAAATATTTCATTTCCTTTATTCATCACCTTCATGGATTGTTTTAACAAACATACTTAAAAAAATTCATGTAAAAAAATATATTTCTAACATTTTGAAATAAAAACAACATTATTTCATTTATATATGAATCCCCTTAACTATCAGGTATTATTGAACGTCTTTCAGCTTGATTAGAAAACTATGGAAAATCAAGTATCCTTTTTTATCATTAAAGAAAAAAATATCTACATGTAATTATATGATACGATGATATGGTTTGATTAACTACCATCATCGCACTAACTTTTTCAAATCCAGTTTAGATTTACCAACCATGACTCTCAAACCAAATATTATGAAATTTCAATTCATTGATATAAATCTATGTAATAGATTTTTTATTTTAATATATTTTTACATTGTAATGGAGAATATATATAAAAAGGGTTTTCTTGAAGAATTTTAAATGGTTCCACCTTGAAAAATATCCACAATAAAACAACTCTCTTTCGCTTATCATCTTTGTATTGTGTTCATGATCCAATATGGGCCTTTTTATTTCATTTTGAGTTAATGGAATTCATTATTTTTCTAATATATATTTCTTTAAAATTATACTCTAATAAAGGATTATGCTTTTAAAAGAAAATTATGATTTTATTTTTAAAAAATTATATAATTTATATTCTAATTTTTCTATTTCTCTATATACATATTAAGATACTCTATTTTAATCCTCATTGTGTAAATGATATTATTATTCTAAAAATAATAACTATACCTAAATTATGTTTTAAATTCAAACCCTTTTTCTTAAAGACAATTTTTTTTAAAATAAAGGTTCTATTTTTTTAATTAAATTTTAATAAGTTTTATTTATCGTTTTAAAAGAATGGAAATTTTTTTTATTGTTCATTTTAAAACCCTTGTTTAGACATTTATTTAATTTCACTAAAATATATAATAAATTTATCATGAAAAAATATATCATTTTTTATATATTTAAAGTATGGTTTATTGGTAATATTTATCATTTTAGGTTTAAAATGATCTAATGCATTCAGGAATGCCATTCGTATTATTATATATGTCCATCTTTTGTAATTACTCTTAACATTTCATTCATTTTAGAATAATAATAAATATAAATTTGAAAGATTTTCTATTTATGAATTTTAAATAAAAGTAATTCTTTTGGAAGAATGTATTTCTCTTAATTATTTTAGATATTCCTAAAAATGATATTTTTCAATTAAAATACTTTATGATGTTATTTTCTTCTGTGAAAATAATTCATGTTTATTTTGAATGGTTTTTTAGTTATGAATTAGAAAAGAAAATTTTAAAAAAAACATTAATAAAATTTGGAACATGGGTATCGAATGAGATGCTGAGGTATATGGGTGAGCCCATTACATCAAAGGGACATTATGTAATAATAGATACTGATACTGGCCAGATATTTTTATTTAGGTAATATAAGTATAATTTTTAATCCCTAAAAGTTATTTTATTTCTAAATATTTTCGAAGTAGAAATCCAAATCATATTTTAAAATGTATTTTTAAATTAAATTATTTTCAAAATAATTTTTTTTTTCAAAATATTTTTAAAACAATGATTTCTATGTATTTTGGATATCCTAGAATCATATTTTGAAAAGTTTTTACTATATAACATAATATATATATTTATATATATATAATGTAAAATGAATTAAAGGAAATTAAAGTATGTTTTATTAAAGTATTTTTCACTAGTTTGAAAACCCCTTACTAAATAAATTTTTTTCTCATACCACATTCTTTACATTATTTCCATAGGATTCCTTATAATTTTATGAGACAGATATAGTCCTTATAAAAATGAATCAAATTAGTAATTTTTAATTTTTTTAAATACTTCTAAATTGTAATATTATAACTAATTTTCCAGAATCTAGAGTAAAAAATATTTTAAGTTGTATAATTTATTATATCCTTTTCAATAAAATTTTAAAAAATTACATAGTATATTTTAGTATTGAATCTGGAAGTTATGGTTCGGGTTATAAAACTATTACATCCAAAACTATTACTCATATTGAATATTTTCTTATAAATACCCCCAAACCTCTCATTTTAATGAATAAACACATAAAAAAGGGAAAATACTATAAACATTTAAAATTATTCACCTATTGACAATGATTTCTTCTTGACCCCTTATAGTGAAACTAAAACATTTTCACACCACCCGTAGGTGAAAGAATCACCCTAATATATGAAAAAAATCATTCCTTGATTATTTCAGATGTTCATAACTTTGGTATAATATATAATCCACACATAGTGTATGTTAAAAATTCATACTTGTTCATTTAGAATAGTGTTATCTAAAGATTAAGGTTCATATATAAAATGAATTTTTTTTAATTTCCATTAACTAATTAATTTCATGAAGTAAATTTTATTAATTGTTCTCAATTTATTGTTCTTGTAAAGAAAATTATTATGTGAATAAATTTAATGTCATTAACTAGGATAAAATGCATAAATATAGAATATAAATGATTATTTTTTATTAAGAAAAAAATTACATGTAATGGAGAAAACAATTTACACATTGACATAATTTACATTTACCAAGGGCTGAAATAACCCCATGAGATCTCTCATACCCCAATCAATCACCTATAGAATAAGGAATATTATAGGTTTCCCTTGGGAAGGTCATATACACTACATTGATTCAATTATAATCCCCTAAACATTATGTTTCTATTTTATATTCATGAATCATCTAATGGGACACTCACATGTAAATAATTGTCAATTTCCCCAATTCCACCTAAACACTAGTGCATATTTTCAAGGTTTTTTGTAAGATCAATTCCGGTTATAATTGAGTTAGGTATTTTATATTCCATATGGAACTCCAAAGACTTATTACCTCACTATAAGACTGGATAACAATATAATACATGAAATTATATGGTAAAAACATGTTAAATTATGGTAAAATTATTATCTATTTCATTATGATAGTACAAAACAAATATATAACTACATTCAATATAATAACCACAAATTATTCTATAACACATTTAAAAATAAATTGTATCACCATAATCTTAAATTCCAAGGAATCATAATCTCTAAATTAAATTAGTGATAATGATATAATACTATTATAAAGAAAATAATAATCAATGTAACATATACAATATAATAACTATGTGAGTTATATAAAAATTTAAGATGATATTATAAATTATATTTATAATTTTTAATGTTATTATTGGAATAATTTGTGAGTGTTACAATTATAACTAACCACTAAAAAATAACCTAAATATTGGATACTATAAAATTGCTATTAATTAATACTCATCTTGACTAAATAAATTAAGAAATAAATACAAAAAATAAATATCATAAAATTATATCTTAGACTGGGTAACATGATGTTTGTATAAGTGTAATTTATTAAAAACATGTGTTTTATATTTATTTTTATAACATTAATTTTGATCTTTATATTTAAATATAATAATTATCTAATGTATAAATTAATTTTTATTAAAATGTATATTATTTATTATAAATATTATATCTAAAATGTACAAAATAATAATTTAGTAACTATATAATTATTATGTAATTATAATGACCTATGATTATCAAAAAAGATATTACATTATTTTATTGATGAATATTCATTACATTTTACAAACACACACCTGATTACAATAATATTTTAGTGTCTTTGGAAATTTAGAAATATAAAAAACTAGTTCATAGGTAACTAACTAATCTCATGCTTTAATCTTCAAATAATTAACCATATTAAACATGCCATTCTTAATTAATCTTTATAAACTGATGAAAGGAAACATAATAAAGAGTGAGCTTCATTACTCATTAATATTAATCATGAGAGATATGTAAGTATATCATGATCATAAGTGT
The DNA here is from genome assembly GCA_963277665.1 of Viscum album. Classification (NCBI taxonomy): domain Eukaryota; kingdom Viridiplantae; phylum Streptophyta; class Magnoliopsida; order Santalales; family Viscaceae; genus Viscum; species Viscum album. The sequence goes on from OY728151.1 coordinate 1,084,686,105, forward strand.
ATGATAACATTTTCATAACATTTGACAACCATAACCTTCATATAAAATATCATAATACTGAGTCACGGAATAAATATTGGTAGTTCATAAGAACAGAATAATAATGGATTTAAATAACATGATCCATGACTGCATAAGTTTGGAATAAGACCTATATTTGTAGAATACACATAAGTTTCAAAAATAATTTCCTTATTATTCTGGGATCATTACCTAGTCTTTCATAGTGGAATGGGTTCACTCGCTAACTTATCATTGTAGTGAAGGTTAACTCCTAAGACCATCATAGCAGGTAAAGTCTCTTACTAATCTGGGTTCACTCCTTATTCAAATATTGTCTATCTCAGTATATTTATATCATTCACTAAAGCATTATAGGTAGATATAGGTCCCATTCGTCTCATAATGAAACCCATATTTATGAGTCCCAAAAGTATTAAAACATTAATCATATCATAAACCATGAAAAAAAGGTGTTCATAAACATTTTATCATTTCATAACATTTGGAAAAGGGACCGGTTTTATAATCATTTCATCATTTCAACATATCATAACCTTTGGAAAAAGAAGCAGGTTGCATAAGAATTTCATCATGGTATAACCCATAGAAGAGAACTCGGTTTCAAAAAAATCATACCATCAAGAACATAAACCATTCAAAGAATTAATAATAATAGAATCCTTGGGTTATTACTCTGAACTACATAGCTAAAATCAATGAATTTATAATTAGATGGAAATTTATTTTCATTGAATATTTAAAACATTTCTTGAGGAAAATATTAGTTCTTCTTTTAAAAAAGCATTATCTAAAACATAAAAAATTAAAAAAATCAATTTAAATAACCATAAATTTTTTTAACGTAATATTCAAATTAAATAATGGTTAATAATATAGGAAGTTTTTTTTTCATTCTAGGCATGATAAAATAAAGATTCCGTTTCCATTTCATGTAAAATCTAAATAATAATTTTTTAGAAAATGAAATGAACATTCCTTTCAAAAACTATTTTTAAAATTTTTAAAAATGGGTAAAAATGTATTTTAAAAATAATAGAATAACAATAATACATTTTTTTAAAATATTTTAATTTATCATGGTTTTGGAATAAAACAGACTTCCTATCGCAGAGATAAATATTGTTATATTTTCAAAAAAAAATATTCTAATTTATTTTAAGTACCAAAGAGTTTTAAAATGGAATTATTACATGAAATTTAATTAATGAACAATGTTTATGAAAATTATTTAGTTTCATGTGACAGATATCATAATATTTTTTCATAAAAAACATAATCATAAAAAATCCTAAAAAAAGTGGGATTGTAACATAAAATCATTACCACTTTTGTAGCTTTGAAACACAATCCCATTGAGGGAATAATATAAAATTAAACATAAAATATAATTTGGGAAAATAAATTCCTGATATTATATTTAAAATGGTATAAATATATAACTCATAGAAGAAAAAAAGTGCATAACATATAATATGTTTCAAAGAAGAAAAATTAAGACAAAAACACATTTACAGATTTGTTAACATTTGAATCATAAACCCCATGAAACATATATCCTTAAATATATATTTAAAACAATTATTTTTAAGTATAATGATCATAATATACATGAATTTTCATTATATACTCCACATAAAATAAATATGTGTTGAATATGACATGTGTTTCACAAAATTAAAATGTATAATGGAAATCCATTACCGCTTTAGTAATATTTTGAATTGTAATCCCCAATAAAGAATTACAAAAAACTGAAACATTAAATATTGTAAAAATAAGTATATTAATGATATAAAAAGTTAAAGGGGTAGTATATACACACATAAAAATATCTGTGAAGTTTCATAAGATTCCTAGAATAAAAAGCGTGACTAAAAATCTCGTACTATAAATATTAGAAACTTTCATACTAATTAAAACATTATAAATAATAAATATAAATTTAGTATACATATAATAAATAAAAATATTTAAATGTATCATACTATTTATTATTTTCTTATGTCCTTTTATTATACTTTTATTAACAATTCATTGTTAAATTTGTGTTTTGGGTAACAACCACTTTGTTTTTTGTGTATGTTTTGACTTGTTATTTTCTATACTTTTACTTCGATCATGGTTTAATATTTTCATTGATTTAACAATAAAATATATATGATAAATATTAATTATATTTCTTATTTAAATTAATTCATAAAATTTAGGGATAGAAAATGAAATGCATCTTTCATAGAGATGATATGTCTTATGTAGGAATTACCATTATTTCATTTTTTATAATTGGATTGAAAGAATAAAACGTAAATGATATATATTATCATTTAATAATATTTTTATGTAATATATATCACATTTTTTTATTTAATGCATCCTTCATACATTCAGTGTAAATCATCCATGAGGAAAATCTTTTTGGCTTGGTGATATTCTATCATACACATTAGCGATGTTATCATATTCGCACAAAATCTTGATTATGAAGGTATGTATGGTAAAATTGTTTCAAAATCATAATAACATCATAAATATTATATATATAAAGAAAAAATCAATCAATATGAAAATCCTTTATATGTGTTAATGGAAATACCAACGACATCAGTTCCTAAGGAAGTAATCTGTCGTATACATGAATGGTCATTCTATAACCCATTTTATGGAAGTGGAGATAGTTGTAGATAATTAAGATAACATAACAAATATCATTATATGTAATATAATTTGGTTAATATGATATTAGGTTATGGTAATAATTTAATTATGGTAATGAAGTAACAAAACAAAAACACTCATTCATGAACATTAACTCCTCTTCTCGTATCCTCCTTTGGTTTTCACTAAAACCTTTACTAGGTTGCCATCATGTCCAAACTAATGATTAAATGATGATGGTATGGAAAATTGGAGATTAATTGTATAGTTAATGGAGGAACAAAATAATTTTAAATGTGTTAATAATACAAAAGAAGGGTGGAATTTGATAAATGAGATGAGTGGCACACATGTAATTTTTTTAAAATTAAAAGTGTATCCAAATTTTCAAAATTTAAAGAGGGTCCAAAATGAATAAAATTGGATCTTTATAAATTTTAAGGTTGATATAAGAATATAAAAATTTATTTTATAAAATTTTATATTAAAATCTAACCCTTATCCTTTTATTTTAACCTCTAGTAAAACCATTTTACCCTTAAATGTTAAATAATTTTTTATTGTTTGTTACTATTCATTTGGCCAAAAATTTAGTTGACCTTATTTCATAATTTTAGTTATTATGAATAAATATATTTAAACTATTTTTCCACATTGCATTAACAAAATAATAAAATTTTAAATTAAAATCAATCTCATAGACGCGATGTGAAAGGGAGTTTTTAAAGTGAAAATGCTCAAAATGTTATGAAGGTTTTAAATAAAAATTAAATATAAAACTGATTAAAATTTTATAGATTAAATTAATGGATTTATAATTGAACTAATTTTAATTTAAAAATTAAAATATAACTTATCTTTACAAATAAATAAAAATAAACGGTAGTTTTAAAATAATGTTCAGTATTTTCACTATTCATTAACAAATGAAACATTTCAAAAAAATCCACAAATTACACTAAGATAACTTTTACAATATGATTTAAAAAGTGAAGTTCATTTTATTAAGTTATTTTTTTATAATTGTAAAAAATAATTAATATTGTTTATAAAAATATATAAAAATGATTTTTTTAGAAAATAATATTTTTTGTTACATATAAAAAATTTAACAAAAAATATGTAATTTTATTATCAACATGTTATATTTATATAAAAAAATTATAATTAATTTTTAAAATGTAGTTACTAATATTCATATCTCTTAGTTTAACAAATATTTTATAATGGTCATGTTTAAATAACTATATTAATAATATATTGTTGTTTTGTTAAAACTTAGTGTTGTGTGTATTGAAATCTATCCCAGTATTGTGTGCAGGGAAAGATTAACTTTTTGTTTTATATAATTCAAGATATCAATAAAATTTAATTTATTAGTGAAAATAATAGTTCATAAAATCTTTGGGTTTTACATTCTCCACCCCCCCCCCCATCAAAAACATTTCTCTGTAAAAATTCATCACTTTGATAAAAACAAATGAGGTTAATTTTGTATTATAATTTCATCATGTTTCCATATAGCTTCCTAAAACTAGGGGGTTTTCATAAAAATTTTACAAGGTTATTCATCTTATTTCATAGAACATTATTTGTATAATTTAGAATATCCACTAGTTGTTCCTTGTAAGAAATATCCTACACCTGTGGTATGACCACTGAGTTCTATAGATGTAAAGGGTCATGTATCTACATCCTCAATAGAGATACATGGGACAAATCATAAACTAGGGAGAGGTGTGGTGGATGCACCATGTGAATATCCACCATCCAAATAAAATCAATCATTTATAAGGAAATGATATACGTATGATAGAGTTTTACTTTCTTATTGAATCTCATAACATTCTTCCATGTAGATATTATTAGATATTCCCTGTCATGAATGTTCAAATATATGTTACACCAATGATTATTGGAATATATATTCTTTTGACTCTAAGATAAACTGATTTGTTGACGAATAGATTTAACTTATATTGTCATTTACACAGAAATATTAAGTCCCAAAATATTTCTTTCTCTAAATTCATTCTATAAATTTGGATCTCTACATAATTTTTACATAAATGGATTCATAAGGATTTATTCTAATGCTTAATTAAAAGATATATTTATAAGAAAACTTTATAAGTGGATGGTTTTTATCTCAAACACCTTTTAAATCCAACTAACAATATTTCTATATGTCTTCTAGGTTTTGAATTGTTCTTATAGATGTATCATATGTTTAGGGATGATGCACAACACTGAAACTCATCGTTGTATCAAAACCTTGCTAAATAATTCACCAGAACATTAGGGTAATCCTCAGATACTAATTTGACACAATGGAATGTGGTACTTTATAAAACCTTACCACTTTGTTAATTTATATCATGGAAATATAATCCAAAGATAAATAATCTTGAATAGTGATGAAGTTTTCTAACATAGTAAGGTGTTAGACTAAAAACATATAGTAAAACTCCCTTTAGATGTTTTGGGGATTCCAATGAAAAAAATGGTGATATTTTCCCATTTCCATTCTGAAATAGTTAATTGATATAACAACCCTTATTGTTTTTTATTTCATCCTTAACTTTCTCACAAACTAAGCATTGATATACAGAATATGTTATAACTCTTTTCATTTATCCCACCCAAAGAATTATTTCAAATCTCTATACATTTTTTTATATCTTGGAGGAATAATGAATGACGAATTATGAGCTTCTTCCAACATATCCTTTTTCAACTATGTTATGGACAAAATTCATACATGGTTCATATACCTTATCATTCCATAATTATTAAGGATAAACTTAGGAACATTTATATCCTTCTTTTTTAGCTCTATATATTATTTCTATATTTCATCAATCATTACATGGATAGATGGTTGAACATTAAATTAAGACAGATATGATTTTTCCCCTTCCTTTTAGAATTTCAAATCTATCTTTTTTAAATCTAGAAATATAGTATCTTCTTTGATCCTCATCATGGATATTCTATTATGATATTTTTGACTTAAAGAATTACCCACCTTGTTAACATTCCAAGGGTGGTAGTGTATTAAGAAGTCGTAATTTTAAATCAGATATAGCCATCTACTTTGGAGCATATTCAAATCCTTATTTGTGAATATATACTATAAATGGTTTTTATTGGTATATGTATCACACTTTTACCTATAAATATAATTCCTCCATATCTTTAATTTAAAAATTACTATAGCTAACTCCAAATCATGAGTTATATAATTTTTCTGATGAATCATTTATTTTCATGAATCATAATATATAAACATATCATTCTATATAAGAACACATCCCATTCCATTCTTGGATACATCAATATAGATTAAAAACCCATCTCAAATATATGTTAATGTAATAACAGGTGTGATGTCTAATCTTCTATTTAGTTCCATAATATTTTCCTCACAATTTTTCGTATAGAAGAACATGGATTTATTTGAGTTTAAATTTGTGAGATTATAAGATATTTATGATAACTTCTATAAAAACCGCCAATAATATCCAGCTAACCCATGTAACATATAGATCTCAGTCACCATAGTTGGTCTAGGCCAAAATTCAATATCCTCTATCTTTGATGGATATACTAATATTCCCACTCTTGAGAATATATAACCCAAAAATGAAACCTTTTGTAGCCAAAATTCATACACATTAAATTTTCAATGTAGTTTCTACTCCTATAGGGTCTTTAATACAATTATCAAGTGGTATTCTTCCCTTTTTTTTCTTTTTAAATGGATAATAATAGCCTTTATAAAGACTACAACTGACTCATCAATGTAATATATAAATTATATTTTCATTAAATCACTAATGGTGTAGGGGGAATTAGTAAAACTGAATAGAATTACTATTTATTTGTATTGTCCATACCTTGTACAGAATTTTATCTTGGGTATATCCTTCTTCATCAGCCTTAATTAATGATATCTGGAATGGAGTTCAACATTAGAAATGTATTCAACTCCCTTCAGTTGATATAATGGGTTATCAATATAGGGTAGATGATACTTGTTCTATATTTTGATCATGTTCAACTCTTTATAATCAATGTAGAGTCGCATCAATCCATCTTTTTTTTAAACAACTGCACCCTAAGGGGACACACATGGATTAACAAATCCCATGTAATGGTTATCTAGTAGATTCTTCTCTAATTATAGATACCCATTCACGTCTATTCTATATAGAGTCTTTGAGATTGTTATGGAACCAAGTGTTATTTCTATTGAGAAATCAAGTTTACATTTTAGTAGAATACTAGGAAACTATTCTATAAATACATCAATAAATACTAACATAATATTAATATAATCAATGTAATTTTTATCCCCACCCATTTGCGATAAATATCCCTTATTAATGAGAATTAAGACCCATACAATGGATGTGATCTCTGTCAGAATTTTTTACTTATCATCACATTAATAGATGATCATTGGTTGGTGTAGAATATTGAATGTGTCTTCCCTTACCTAACATTTAACAAGTTATTTATGTATCAAAAACCAATCCATTCCTAATATGACATCAAATTCTACAAGATGATGAATGAAAATATTTTCAGTGAAAACACTTCCATGAATTTCCTTTGAAGAGTAATCATATAATTGAAATAAAATCATCATACCATTTCGGATTTTCACTTCAAATTATATATTTAATTATTTTGGTGTTATCTTTATACCCTTATAAAATTATTCATATATGAAGGAATTGGTAGATCCATAGTGAAATTAGATATAATAATTTCTACAATGGATTATAAGTGTACCTTTTACCATGTTATCATCACATGCCACAACAGAAACATTGGTCGCATGATATCTGCACATATACTGGGGATAAATGGGTTTATAACATCAATCATCATAATTATACTTCATATTTTGGAACTGGTTAGAATAGTGCCATTACTCCTTAAATTTGAAACCCTAGAGTGTTGGTGGTTCATTTTATCCATCGCTTACTCTATTAACACCATTATCTAACTTCTTCCTATCACATTTGAAATAAATTCCCTGATTACCATCGCTTCAACACATAAAACATTTATTATTCCCCTTAATTAAATTTCCTCCATCCATATTCTATCTATTGAGAATAAATGAAATCTCATCTTTTTCAATCCATCAATTTTTGATTTTCCATTGAAATCCATCTTCCTTTTATTTTCAAAACTATGAGATTGATACATAACTCAAAACTTCATATCTCTTTTGATACCACATAAAAAATATATTCATAGATAATAAATTATCTTATGAATAAAACCTTTTAGAGACATTGTTTTATTATACTGAATAACAAATCATCGTTATATTCAGGTAGGATAATAATACCAGAAGTGTTCCTTTCATGTCTTGTAAAAATTTTCTCACAGGTACCGACTGATTCATCATCCTTTTTCATTAATTAAATGATATTATACATTATATTTATATAGAGATTACATGGAATTATAATATTGAAATATAAGTTCATAAAGTCATACCAATCCATGGAGACAATTTTATCATGTTTCCTTATATTCTTTTGAAGATTCCACTATTTATCTTCTTCAACTTCTGAATAGTAAACATCCAAACTGACTATTTCACGTACCAAAACTGAATAATGGAAAATATCTTTTCAATTTTATTGATATATTTATTATAAATTAGTACATTAATGGTTACACTAATGGAATGTGTATGTTTCCACATAAAGTACTTGGCAGAATGTTGTTCCCTCATTTCTTCATTTAGAAGTCTAGCATGATTCATATCATGAGAAATTTGGGGGAGAATAAAAGTAATTATTTTTATTATAACTCCCATAATGTTTGGATGATCAAGTTTACAGTCATTTAACTATTGATATCACTCATAATTAACATAGTTCCTCTAGTTTTATCCATTAATAATAAAATATTCTTTGAAATAATAAATATAGTAGGGAACCACCTAATAATAAAAAATCTCTTATAAGATTTCTATATCAAGAAACCTTCATCTTTAATCTATAACATTTTATTATTATCCAAGAGAATTCAAAGTCAAAATATATTTAAATCCATAATGTTGGTTCATAATGAGTTTTTGAATTTCCAAACTATATAACCTGATAGTGTCAATTTATGAGTGAAGCAAGGCCTGTTTTCTTGCACTTGGTGATGATAGATTCTATCTAAATGCCCCCATTTTAGAGTTTTTACCCCTAGGTAACTATGTGACAAATCCACATCTACTTGAAGTATCAATAAATGTATTTAATTTATTGGAAACCATTCTCTATATCCATTAACAATATTCTAGGACATTTTCTTATACATTTACACATCCTTAGATTGATCCTTAGATATGTCCTGAGGGATGTCACTATGGTGTTTCCATCCTAGTTTCCAAAGGATAACAAAAATTATCCTCTAATAAATACTATAATGACTCAATATTATCAAATTTATATATATTAAATGGTTTTTGTGGATATTCGTTACATTACACAAACACACACATGAGGATTATAATAGCTTAGTGACTTTGGAAACATCAAAACAAAAACAACTGGCCCATACATAAACTAAATCATCTACCACTATGATCTTCATAACTATCACCCTTATTGAAAATATCGTAAATAATACATTTAATAATAACCTGAGTAATATAACATAAGAAAGGGTGAGCTTAGATTCTCAGTAAAGGTAAACAAGGGAGATATGTAAACATAACATGAACATAAGGGTATGCGAACAATATAATGACATTTGAAAATCATACCATGCACATGAAATATCATAATCTTGAGTTTTGGAATAAATATTGGCAATTCATAAGTATGGAATCATGAGGTAATCAATAAACATGATCCATGAGAGAATAACATTGGCTTAAGACATTTATTTTTTTCATATGAAAAAGCATAAGAAATCATTTCTATATTATTTATGGATCATTTCAATGGATATAATAATTGAATGGGTTCACTCCCCAAACCATCATAGTAGTCAATTTTTACTCCTAAGATTATCATAGAATACAAAGTACCATACTTAATTGGGTCCACTCCTCGTTCAATTACATTCTATCTAATAATATATAAATATTTTACTATTGAAATGGTTGGGAGATATAGGTCCCACCATTTCTCCAAAAGAATACCATATTTAAGTGTTCAAAAAGATAAATTGACATTAATCATCTCATAACCTATGAAATGAAACAGGTTTCATAAACATTTTATTATATCATTACATTTGGAAAATATAAAGTTTTTGTAACCATTTTATTATTTCATCATAGCATAACTCCGGGAGAAAACGAGGGTTTCTAAAGAATTTCATCAGGGTATAACCAATGGAAGTGAAACATCATGAAATCATAAATATAAATCATTCATAGAAAGAATAATAATGGTATAATTGGGTGATATCACCAGTAATTCATATTTAACATCAACATATTCCATCTTAATTAGAAGATGATTTTGATCTGTTATTTCAAACATTTCATGAGGAAAATATAATTTCATGTTTGAAAAACTCATTTTTTTACTTAAATAATTTTTAAAATATTTTAATTTGAAAATTAGAATCAAAATATATAATTTAATCTTCAAATAATATAATTTCTATGATGATGGGATGTTTATTTCATATTATTCACATTTAAACAAATATTACTTTCACATTTTTTGTAAAATATAAAATTGCATTTTTTTATAAAATGAAAAAAAATATTTCTTTTAAAATAATTTGTGTAAAAAGTAAAACAACGTTAAAAATTAATTTTAGAATTCATAAGATAATAATAAAACATTTTCTAAAACATTTTTAGAAAACATGGTTTTACATAAAAACATATTTTTGACCAAACAGAGAAATAAAGTTGAATTATCTTATAAACATTTTCTCAATAACTTTATGTAACAATGATTTAAAAAATGGTAATATTACTATAAAAATGATGACTAATAATAAGATAATAAAATTAATGTGTTTTTTAGATATTTATCATAATACTTTATCATCAAAAATGGAATAAAAAATAATCATGATAAATGATGGGATTGTAAGTGAAAAGAATTTCTATTTTGGTTGATTTTGAATAATAAGACCAATGAAGGAATAAAATAATTTTAAAATAAAAATATCATTAGTAGAAATAAATCGATGACATTAAATTTCCATGTGCCTATATATAGATCTCATAAAAAAATATAAGTGTATAACATTTTATATGTCTTAAAGGTGGATAATGAGGAAAATAACCTCACCCATTTGTTATCCTTTGAACCATAAACCCGATGAAATATAGCTCATAAAATAAATATATAAACTCCAATATATGTCATAATAAATGAAAAATATACATTTATTGGTGGCATGCATAGCACATAAAAGAAATCGGTGGTGAATATGGGATGTGTCTTATAGAAGTGAAAAGTGAGGCAGAAATATCTTAACACTTTAATAGTATCTTGAATTATAATCCCAAATAAATAATAACATAAAATGAAAAAATTAACATAATGAAAATAATTACAATAATGATATAAAATATTAATTAACAAGTATATATACCACACAAAATAAATGAGTGGTGAATTTTTATATGTCTCTCACAAATAAAAGGGAGAATATAAATCACTAACATTATATCTTTACTTATGTCGTACTCATTCATACCTCCTATATAAAAATATGTGATTATTTAAAAATATTAAATAAAAATATTTATATTTAGAATAGCATATATCATTTTCATAGGTAATTTTATTACTTGTTTATTAATAATTCCATGTTAAAGCCACATTTAGATCAATAAATGCTTTTTTATATGTATGTTTTGACTTGTTATTTTATATAAAATTAATAAAATTATGGTTTAATACTATCCAAGAATGTAAACCATGTTATTTTTTAACCTCTTACATCAGTAGTCTACCAAACACATAAGAGATGTTACCGTATTACCAAAAAATGAATAGAATTATGGTATATGTAATATAATATTTACCTAATCATAATGAAAGAATAAATGTAATTTATAAATAATTAATACAACATTACGAACATCAATAAGATTTAGTAACGGAAAAACAAATTACATAAGTTTGGGAGATGGTGGTCTACCATACAAACGAACCATGATTTTTCAACCCATTTGATGGGGGTGGGGATAGTCGTAGGTCTGTCCCTCAATAAATCTTTTTATATCGATGAAAATAATTTTATTATATCATAATTTTTTAATTATAATTCAAGTATGTGGAGAAAACAAATAAAACATAAATGTTTGTTGATAAATGTTACCACTTCTTCGGATATCCTCCTTAGGTTTGCATAAAAATTCTTCATAGGATAAATTTTTGTACTAACTAAATATTTTAATATTAGGGGAGGGATGTTGGGAATTTATTTGTTCAGTCTTTTCAAAATAAAAAGTGTCGTATGGTGTTAATAATATAGCATAGTGGTGGCCTTTTATATGTGACCTAGGTGGAACACTTTTAATTTTTGCGAAAAGAAAAATATTTCCCTCATTCTTCCCATGCCACAAGTAACAAAAATCGATCAAATTGAAAATTAGACATTATATGGTCAAAATATGGACATAGAATTTATTCTTGAAAATATTAGAGTTTAAATTATACAATATATTTTTATTTTAACCCTCCATTAAACCCATTTTTACCTTAACCATGATAATTAATGTTTTACTATTTTTACTTCCCATTTTGGTCAAAAATTAAGATGACCATATTAGATAATATAAATTATTATTATTCCAAAAATGGAATCAATTTTTATAAAATATATTCATTTTATTTGTATATTTTAATTTAATATTCATCATAGAGATGTGATGAGAAAGTGGTGTTTTAAAGATATATTGTTCAAAAGTTTTAAATATTTTTATTTGGTAATTAAATATGATATTGCTTCCAATGACCTAAATTATATTAATCTATATATAATTTAAATAATGTGAAGTTAATATAAATTTAAATATAATTGACATTTATAAATAAAATAAACAAAAATTCAGTTTTTAATTAAAATTTAGTATCTTTCACTATTTTTCAAAAAATTAAACATTTCAGAAAAATCCCAAAATTTAACCCTAATCTAATTTTGGAATTATAAATTCTAAATTTTAGCTTATTTTAAAAGATATATTTTTTAAAATTGTCCAAATTTATTTTCAATATTTCTCTCAAAAAAAATAAAAAATATTTTTTGGGGAAATTAGAATTTTAAAAAAAAAATGTAATGACTTTAATGAATTTTATGTAATTTTTATAAATATTTTATCTTTATATAAGTCCATTATAAGTTATATTTAGAAATTTTTTATAACTATTCATAAGGTAATATTTAGTTTCTAGGTTATAATGATTTTATTTAAATAAATTTATTAATAATATATCATGGTTTTGTTAAAATAGATTTTTGTGTATAATGCAATATAACGTAGTGTTGTGTGTAGTAAAAGCTTAACATGCAGTTGTGTGTAACATAATAAATCAAATAAATTTTTTATTTTTTAAAATATAATTCATAAAAACATTGGCAGTTGTAGTAATAATGAAAATTGGAAAAGTAAAAACTCGTATTTGATGAAATATAATTTATTTCAAATAAATTAATTTCTATATATTATTTTATTTTATTTATATGTTTAAATACTAATATTTAGAATTTAAAGTATATAAGGTGAAAATTATTTTTGAACTGTATATGTCAAAATTTTCTTAAGAATAATTTATTTATTTTTAAAAAAATATGATTTGTCATTAAAGACTGAAAATATAGTTCTTTATATATATTATATGTTTTATAACATCTACATGATGTAAATATATATTATAATTTAGAAAAAATAAAAAAATAAAATTTATTTATTATGTAAAATAGTGAATTTTAAAATAATATTAATATTTTTAAACCCTATAAATCAATTTGAAAATATTATATTGTATTTTATTATAATGACTATTTGGATTCTGACATTGAATAAAAAATTTCTATGGTTCAATTTATTATTTGGTGTGTTAAAATGTTATATAAAATTATATAATTTTATAAAAAACTAAAACTAGTCATATGAAAAAATACTATTCATATTCTTCAATATAAATATCAAAATATTTAGTATTTGATTCAAATATATCGCCCCCCTTGACTATATTAACCCCCCCCCCCCCCCCCCGTCATTGTACCCATATAAAAAAATTCTCTTTTTGAAGAATATTCATAAATTTCTCTAAACAAAATATCATGTCCATGTCCATAAACAATATTTGTAACCAAAAGAACCTCTTATAAAGTATTAAGGGTTAACCGAAAAGATAAAAAAAGAATAGTTAAGGTGTCCAAACCACTATACACACATTTAAATTACCCTCTTACATGTACTATAATATAATTAATCACTAAAAGTAACATTGAAACATCTATTTAAATATATGTTATTTGTAATATAAAAATAAATATTTATTATTTATTCCTTTTTTATAATCGTTCAAAAAATACATAAATCACTGATGTTGGTTTTAGGATAACTATGTCAATAATTATGTATTATTATTCATATGTGCATTTATTAGATAATTTCAAAAATACATTTTATCATTAAATATAAAATTTATAATAAAAAAATATCAGTCTAATTATTATATAATGAAATAAAAGGTTTGATAATAATAATAATGTAAAAAAATCATAGAATTCTTAACAATCTAAAATAAGAATATAATAAATCACTTGTTGATTGGGATCTATTTTGTTAAATATTTTGAAATATTTAAATAATATTAAAATTTAATGACATTAAAACTTTTCTATTACACATTTAGATCTAATGTAACCATTGTATTATTAACATTGATTAATATAATTACCCCAAAGGGGTTTCTCATCAATTTTTCAAACTACCTCAAAATGATCAATGCAATAAACATTAATTTATTAAATTAATAAAAATTGATAAGAAATGGGGTTTAAGAGATGGAAAAAATAGAATGATGTTTTGAACAAAGTAATTAATAAATATTAAAATACTAATAATGAGGTTATAGGATTATATGATGTAATTTAGATCTCTATAAATTGGTTTCATTCCAAATATCCATTTGTTCAATTAGTTTATATTTATTGACCATATTTTATTTTGGCCTCAACATTAATTTATTCAATAAATACCTTACTATTTTGAATTTAATGTTGTGGTATTACTTGATTCCCTACATCTCTTATTTATTTTTATCTAAAACATTATGTTTTCTATAAGTAATCTCTACCAATCCTTTCTTCATTTGTTGTGGATATGTTCTATATCTCTCATTGTCCATCTCTATGGGATTTATCTTTTTATTCCCTTTACATATTATTTATATTTTTAATTTAATCTATACATTTTGTTATATTTATATGTTTTTTCAAATATTAAGTTGATTTTATACCCTTTACTCAATACAGTGTAAATACATGATATTTCGTAGTTAAAATTTAATGGTGCTCACCTTGGAAGTTATACCATTTTATTGTCTAGGAAATAATTACTATCTATACTAACATTATAAAAATATAGATAATTTTCCATTAATTATCCATCATGGAGTAATAGGTTCTCTATGGGGAAGATACTCAGTATATTTTATATACATTTTTTATTTCTATATGATTAATTAATTGGAATGTTTATATGAAATGTGGGGATCATAATTATATAAATATTTCAATAATAAGTATGTATGATGTTCTAAACATGAATAGGATAATGGGATACCCCTTACCCATATTCCATCATGCCTTTGAATAAAGTCTGAATGATATTTTTGTAACATATTTTATTATGAATTCCATCATTATGAGATCCATTATTGTTTCTATTTCATTATCTATTTATATGTTTTTATATATATCATGATATTTTATTAATATGTATTTTTTTTATTTTCATAAAATTAATATATTTTTTATGTCATATGGATTTCATGTTTCCATTTCATTCTACACAGACTGTTACTGAAAATATGAGAAATCCCTTTTATATTGTTTACCATTTTACCTAGGAAACCAGGAGTATTATCACACGTTATCAAAATATTATCATTAATGTAAAAAAATTAAATCTATTTGTGTGTTTTTTATATGATGTATTTTGAGTACTAATGTAATGTAATGGTAAAGTATTTACTTTTATCTTAAGACTACTAGAATATTTATTTAGAAATTTTATAGTGTAAAAAATATCCATTATTTCTCGGTTACTATAGTGTTGGTTTTCTTAGATGGTATCATAGTTATTTTTGTAAAATTATTTCAAATTGGATTTATAATAAAATATACTAAGAAAAAAACATTATGAAATTATTTTAATAAAATATATAAATTTTTCTAGAATTTATATATTATTTTATATGTATTTTAAATAAATTAACATTAATTTTATATAATAATTTCTAATTTATAGTGTTATTAGTGAAATAATTATTATATTACATTTTTTTGAAATGAATCCAAATATAATGATGAAAAACTATGTCAAAACCTATAAAGAGTGGTGGATTTACACATGGAGAAATACAATAAAACTTGATTTGGAGTCGAGAAAATTATAACTATGTTAGAGTAATTTTCTTAGGTAATGATAGATAAATTTTCCTATGTATCTTATCATTTTTTCCATCAGCAGCGTTTAACAAAATTGGATAATTTCAGGGGGAATAAATCAATATAATTCATCCAATAATCCATTAGTGATTGAGAAATGGATTAATATTCTAGAGAATATATTTATCACTTTGGAATGTAGTGAAATGGAGAATGTTATAATTACTTTCTAACTTTTAAAGGAGGATTTTGATCAATGACTGTGTTTGATTGAAAATAATAATTAGATAAAAAAGGCATAAATCAATGAATATAAATATTTTAAAATATAATTCCCTTTAAGTTTTTTGTCATAAAAACAATGAAAAGATAATGATCATAAATTTTTGAGATTATGATAAAAGGAAATGATATAATTAGTGAATATAATGAAATCATTACAAGATTATTGAGGTATATTATATACTATATTTTGAGTCTAAAAATGGAGATCATTAATTTATTTTATAGACAAAATCCAAGTATATTATAGTAATAAATCTCTCAAACATGTTCATTAAATGATTATATTGTGATGGGTTTCAAAAAAACATAGAATGAGTTCCCTAAGTAATATATTATCAATGGAAATCATGAGAATAAATGGATATTATAATTACATGTAGAGAAAATATTGAATATAATTAAGTAAAAATGTTTTAATTTATAATATACAACAATTATAAAAAAATACACCTTAGGGATTTCTTGAAGGAATTTGGAGTTTGTTTCAATTTTAGAGATGAATTTTATGAATCTATTATGTTAAAAAGAAAAGATATATACTGTAAATATATAATGCTTAAATTTTAATAAGATGGTAAACAATTCTAATAAATTATCTATGTTTACAGTCATCTAACAAAGAATATTTCGAGGAATAAAATTCTGGCATATGTTATTAAAATGATGGATGATAAATTCCCAAATAATTTTATAACAGGTAATTTTATTATAAACTATTTTTGAGCTAAAAAATTATTTTATTTTACATCTATGAACACTTTTATATCCTAAAATAATTATAATAACATTAGATAGTACCTCGAGTCATTGATTAATGATTTAATATTTAAATCGTGAAAATAAATTCTTATTTGAAAAAATATATTTCTCATTGTTCTTATTAGAATACATGGAAGTAATCCTTTTAAAAATGTTATTATTAAATCAATGGTAAAATTTTATATAATTAATTATATATATTTTATATCAATGTGTATTTATATAATAGTTTACTAATATAAAGATATTATAATCTTCAAGGAAGGATTAAAATAAATTATGTTTATATGAAAGGAATTATTACACATGGTATTCCAGGAACCATAAGAAATATATAATTTTTATAAAATTAATAGAAAATAAGAACAAAAAATACAATCCTCGAATTATATTAAATTAACAATAATTGAATATATATATATATATTTCAATATTACATTAATGTATTCCTTAGGTAATTTTATGAATATCAACCTAAACGTAATATTGAATTCTATATAGATATCATCTATAATTAAAATCAAAAATCTAAACCCCGTATAAAATAGAGATGATGCAATTTGTTGAAAAAAATAAGAAACATCAATAGTTTTTTCATAAGGGATTCATACAACATATGGCCTCTCCATGGGGACAATGTATCCTTTTATTAATGAATAAGGATGTTTCATTGAGGTTGTTTGTGTATTATAGTTAAATAAATTCCATTACAATGAATAACATGTATCATTTTCAATTCATTAATGATATTTTTATCCAATTTATAAGGATTAAAGCTTCATAATTAATGACCATTTTTTATTATAACATTAACTGAATGTTAGTAATGATGATACACTAAAAGAATATTTCAATAAAAGTTATTATAATTTTGATATTAAAGTAATATCTTTTAGTTATTAAATGAAACCCTAGTGTTTTTAGAAATAATGAATTTTATATTCAATAATTATCCTAATAAAAATTTTACCGTATTTATTAATGATATCATTATATAATTTATTAGATATATATGGAATGAGAACCACACATGGATTATTCTAGAGACTGTAAGTGATAAATAATTATATAGGAAATCTAGTAAGTATAAATTTTGGATTCAATAAGTTTATTTTCTTGGATTTTCTATCGATAAGGATAGAATATAAATTATACCAACAAAAAACCAAGTAATTGGAGAATTTTCTCTATAAATAAATTTTAAAAAAATATTTTTATTTCCTTTGATGGTTTATATTAGTGTTTTATTTTGTAAATTTTAGCAAAATGGCTGACTGATAAAACAAGTTCACAAGCAAAGTGATAAAATAAATCTTATTAAAGGTATGAGATTTTTTTTTAAAAAAATAGACATATTAAAAAACCAATATTATCGTATTAGTGGGGAAGAATGGATTTAATATATTTAGTGATGTATCCAATAATTTATTAGATTGGATCATTATGAAAAAGAGATAATTTTTACTTATATATATGGGAATTAACGTACCATGAGATACATTATCCAACCCAGTTTCCAAAACATAGTAGCATTAGTTTTCTTGAAACTATAGGTAAGTTGAAATATATATCTTATATTAAGATAATAAATTTTGATGTATATATTAATATATAAAGATCTCAACATGAGGGAAAAAATATTTCTTTATCTAGGTATGGATGATTAATTTATGAAACATTAAAACTATGGGAAGGAAAACATGGTGGAAGTTGCCTATAATGTGAAGGATCATGTTTTTCTTTCGATGATAAGGATGTTCATGGGTCAAATATTTGTGGATTTTCCAAATACATACATCTAAATTTTTTAACATGGGAAGACTTGATTCTTTAAAAATTGATTACCTAACCATATTTACTATAGCTGATATTGAAGACTCAATAAGAAAAGAAATTGTAATGAATGTTAAATATATATAAATTAGGAAATTTATATATTTTATATATGAAGATAGATATTTGATTTTTGGGAAGGGATTATTTTTAACATTAGAAATTTATCTAATTAAATAATTGTTATATGATGTATTTAACTCAAATTCTAATATAAACTAGATTACACCAAGATGAATAAGGATTTGTAAGAGAAGATTTTATATTACAACATGAAGTGGGAAATCTATGACTATGTTCCACGATGTATGATAAATCATCAAGTAAATTTTGAGAAATAACTTTTGAAAAGATTCATTACATTCATATAAGTACCAATGAGTATATGGGATAACATTATAATAGAATTTTTAGTGTACGTCAAAATAAATTTGATGGGAATTATACAATATTAGGTACCATGAATTACAATAAAATATTTGATTTTTTAGAAATAAGTGTTGTTATACATTAATATTTACATTACTGAAATTATATTAATTATTTTTTTGAGGATTTATAGTTCACCTATATCAATAATTTTTTATCTCGATCCTCATTTTAGACTAATGTTTTTGAAAATTTATAATAATCATGTAAACAATATGTTATATTTTATAACATTATAATATCATCTAATGGATGGGTTATATAAAATTAATTTCCAAACATTATAAGAATAGTTCTTTACATTATCACTCAACTTGAAAGGGACACAGGATGTGTAACTATATCTGTTATAATTCACATAGATCAATATATTTCACTCCATCATCAAATGAAATCATATTATGGATTATATTCAAATAAATATCATATTGAATCTTTTTTTATGAAGATTAATAAATATAGATACCTGATTGAGAACTAGTTTATGTTTAAAATAATAATGTGTGAGTTATCAAAAAATACATATAAATATACCTCAATCTAGTAAGAAAATATATAACGATAATTGGATTATTAACTTTGGGTTCTAAATATGGGACCATGTCTCTGTAATGGTATCACCAAGGAGGATAGTTTTATGTTTGGGTATATTGTAAAAGCTAAGTCCAAGGTATGATGGGCCTTTTAATATTTTAGAGTTAATTGAGTTTTTTATTTTCCTTTGGATATTCCAATGAATATATCAAATGTGTGTGATGTCTTATATATTTCACTATCAAGTAATTGCATTCCCGACTAGACACAAGTTATCACTATAAAATAAAAATATTTTGAATTAAAATATACAATAATAATGAACCTATATAAATACATGAAACTATAAAAAAGGTATTCTAGAATCAGATAACATAGCTAGTGAATGTACATTGGGGAAAAATAAGTTAGTTCAGGTGATATAGGATCCAAAATAATTAATGAGGTAAATTTTTCAATATTTTATTTTTATAACATATTTATCTATTTAGTGATTAACTAGGGAAACATCAACAATATTTTGGAATGTAAAGTAGATAAGAGGAACAAGAATGTTTTCCAAGCATTTGTTGAAAGGAATACTCCTTTCCATGATTGGGTTTCCTCTATAGACATGTATTCTCAAAAATAATCAATGGTTAAATAACATTTGTGGTGATTTCAACAAGTTCACAGAGTCTCGCTGTTTATTCAAATTCTTAATATCTATAGGGAATATATTTCCATCATCCTAGTGTACTTAACTCTATAAAATCATGTTTTTGTCAGAGCTTCCCACCATGATCTATGTGAATACCTTTAATCCATCAAGTTCAATTTAATCCGATAATGTATATCCAATAGTTTCTTTCAAATCCATCATTAAGAGTAATCAATTTATATTCATGGGATTCATTTTTTATAATAAAATATTTCACCTTATTCCAAAATATATGATCATTGAATTTCATTAGTTCTTCATGTTAGGAAATGTTACTTGGTTTATGCTTCCAACTCTACTTCATAGGATTCTAGTGAATCAATTAATCTAGATATCTGACACAATATCTTAATATATTTACTAAAAACTGATTTAAACATCCACCACCCAGCCCATCTCTTATCAACATCTTCTTCTTCCCAACATCATACTAAAATTTACCCACTAAATGATCTTTATACCATTCTTCAATATTTATCTTTGACACCCAAAATATCATCAAATTCAAAAATGTTCTTCATCCTTATCTTATTCTTCACGATTCCTTTTGAATATATAAAATATATTTAACTATAGGATTTTATTATTAATCCTTTCATATATCATTGATATTATGCGGTGCACTATAAATCTCCAAATAAAACTCTTAAAATATTCCCATCTCTTTAATACATTTTTCTTTTATACATAGGTCACCAAAAGTTATTATTTTCTATATATGAAATATATTATACCTCCATTTGATTTATGTCCCATAATCCCTATCTATTATTCTCCAAAGATTTTTCATGGTTTGTATTCCAACATCTCAATTCCTTTATTATGAAAAATCCATATTGATGAGTCTCAACATTATCAGATGTTATTTTTACATATCATAGATCACTCTAATAGAATTATAAGAGTGTACGTAATTTATCTCTCATTATCATTATTATAAATGAAAATGTAATTGCTATATTCTTTTAGTAGGATAAAATATATCATCGCCCCCTTCTCCAAAAGACTCATCATTTCTTTCGCACGAAATAAAATTACCACATATAATTTTCTTAAAAAAAGATCACAAAAAATAAAATACATTATAGTCCATGCCATTTTTAACTCCAACATTCAACTCCCAACACCAAGAATTACTCCTCAGTATGATCATCCAATTACATACATGAATCAAAATCCAATGTGATATTTGAAAAAATTTGAATGATATCCAGCAATATTGAATATTCTATTTTAATTAAGAATTTTGTCATTTTTTAACATTAAATATATTCTATAACACATATCATATAATATTCTAAGAATATCATTTTAATACCATCTCACTAAAAAATTAATCATGTAATACACTTTTATGAAATGGTTTGATCATTGAATATTTCCCAAGATTCGTATCATAGAATTTCACATCGTAATTACAATTCTAGAAAACATAGTAATCTCAAATTTTTTAGCATTTAAGAAGATGATAATTCTATAATGTGACATTTATATTGGTTTTCATTTACCCTTACATGGATTTATTGGTATAAAAATGAGTTATATCTATGGTTCATTCCCATTTCTATAGGTCATATCCAAGGTCATCGCATCTATGGCTACATAAGGTGTGGCTATATAGTGTGGTATTTATCAAATTTGGAATGGAATCTTGTCTATACGACATCTATAACAATGGTATTTTTCACCGTAGAAGTATTATTCATGTGTAGTAATAAATATCTATGGTCTTAGTGATAGTGGTAGTGACATTTATTTGTAAAATAATTTATTCGATGAGTTTTATAACCCTCACCTCTGGTAGATACTCTTAGGTTCTAATAAAATATGTTACAATATAATCATATAATATATATGTATAAATGTATACAAGATTACAAAATAAAGGGTACATGAGATTAAACCTTGGATATTATATATGTTATAGTCATATACTCCACTATTATTGCACTAATGTTTCTCATATAAACATACAAATATATATATATATATATATATATAATTGTCTACAAAATAAAACATGAAGCATTTATCGATTCCTAGAATCTTGAAATTGATTGAGAATTATCATACCAATATAATGCCAAACATTATATGGTCATATATGTATAATTATAAATATATTTATTTATTATAAATTTCTAAAATATTTTACTATAGGTATGGGAGGGAATTTCTATAGTTATTGGGTTATATTTTTTATCCATATCGAATGGAAAAAATTCATGTGCCTATATGGTTTTTATCAACAAAAATAGCCATGGAAAAAAGGAATGCTTCTATAATGAAATGGAAAAAAATTATATAGCCATAGGTAAATAATATTTATGGATATAAGTGCTTCCAACATAATTTTCTTCCCTTTATATTGATAGTGTAAATAAATAATCAGCCAAACTATAGTAACAGTTACCTTTAATTGAGATTATGTCTCTATGGATAAAATTATTTTTTGTAGTTTTTGTTATAAAAAATTGTTTAACCATTACATATATATATTTTGAGATTTAAATAGGTATTTTTCAGTTGATATTACCATTAAATAGAATTTATATGACCATTACACATGATAATTATACTTTTATACATTTACATTTCTCATCCATAAATATTCTAAAAATATCAGTATGTATAGATATAATACACTGGCATCCTTAAATATAAACACTGAGAAATAGAGGATTATCATCATTAAAGGATTTTAGTTAATTTCACATATTAACACTAAAAGATTATTTTGGGAATTTTGTTGAATGTTTTCTTGATGAGAAGTCATATGCAATTTATTTTAGGTGTATTTGAAGACATATGATCCATTGTATTCAAATATTCCTACCTCAAACCCAATTCATATGATTCACTAATTTCATGGAATCAATGATTTATAGAATAGTGTGATATGATAATTTTATTTGATTAAATTGAAGCCATATGGTCACTAAATTCATATGTTTCAATTTTAATTGTCATACTCTCACCAAAGTCTTATGAATTTAGCCTTAAGTCAAATGATATGTATAGATTTTTATGAATCACCTAAAATATAAAGGATTCTACTCAAATCATCTACATCCATATAAAAAAATTATACATCTTATTATGAGGGGTGTAAAATATGAAAATTATAATCTTTCATTCTAAACTAATAAATGATGTTTTCTCCAATACTCATTTCTTTAATATCCAATTTTAGATAGCTTTAAACATTGATTACTATATATCCTTAAAAAAATTCACCAATTATCCTTCTCTATGTCCAAAAATTTTAAAAAATATATTATAAATAACTAATAAATAATCAATACACTTCATTCCCATGAATCTAAACTTAATAAATCAATTGTTGTTGAGGGATTCCTTAATAACCTATCAAATAAGATGTTTTGATGTTGCCAGAATCACATCCTTTTCATTTCCATCAAAAAATGGTTTTTTTTATAGGATCCTCAACCCATTATTTTCCTTCCATTATTATTGGATGGCCTCAAATTATTTTATTTTATGGATTCTCAAATCCATCACCCTTTTTTATATGAAAAAATAGACATCCAAAAATAACATTAAGAAAATAAACATTACATGAATCACAAAAACAATATGGGAATCTCAACATCCCACTTATATTTTTTCAATACCACATAAATTACATAATTCAATATCTCTCTACACCGCCTAATTGATAGTGAATATAAATTAAAAATCATTTCTACTACATAATGTAAGAATGTTTTCATTCAAATAAATTCTATTCCCCTGTCATTATATATTTTTATGTCCCTATTAAGGGAAGGATGGTACCACATCATTCATAGAAATAATCCATTAGCTAATCACTCCATGTATATTTGTGAGAACCCACTATAAAAAAACATGATATTCATTTCTAGAAACCAAAACTATCTATTAAAATTCCAAATGTGATACTAAAATTATCATTTACTTTTTAGTGGTTCAAACATCTAAATTTTTATGGGAAACATCAACAAATTATTCATGTAAAAAATAATACCATATTTGTAACCATGTATTGTTTTGTTACTATGCCACAAATCATTAATTCAATACTCCATAATAATAGATAAATTATTCCTATAATAATATAAAATTAATTATTATACCAATCAAAATATAGTGTTAATTTACAAATAAACAACACTTACAATTTAATTTCATCATGATGGAATAATTTCTCTAGATTCATCTAAAATGTCCTCTTCAAGAAACAATCAAAAGTGTTGGAATAGTGTTGACATACATATATCATTATTTATAGAATTGGGGTTGAGAATTAGTTATAAAACTAGTTAATTCTTTCTTAGAGGTCCTAAAAATATATATAATTGTTCTTACATGTCTTCTATTTGACATTCTAGAAATGAATTTCATTAATAGGAATGGATTCCTATTTTATAATAAATTTCTTCTTTAGTTTAAATAGATTTTTAACCTGAGTAACAAGATTAATCTTATTTTTTATCTTATTACATTTTATTTTCTATATTATACTAATATGTTCTTATTATTAATGTAAATTTATATACTTTTTTTCCTTATATTTATGTATGTACTGACTCTTTATATATAAAAAATTAGAACCCTGAGACATTAATGTTTTCATCCCATTATTTTATCTATTCCTTTTGACCATAAAACCATGTCATGAATTTATTTATAATTTTTACAACCATTTTCACCTTCCACACATACCAGAATTATATTTTGGGTCACCCTTAATGTACAGTCTCTCAATCTTATCATTTGTGATGTCTTTAACATTCTAATAATCTCTTGCACCTCCTTGATTTCCCATCCTTTTGATTCAATCCTTCTTCAATTTTATTTCAGAATTTTCTTGGATAATTTAAAAATGTATGTAATTCTTCCTTTTATATCATAGTAGGAACATCTTATCCTTTCTTGTTTAACTTATTTTTTACATCAATTTTTTCTTCATAGGAGTATCATTCTTTGAATATTACATCATATGATAATTTATCATTGAAGATTTTCTATGATTTATACTTCTCCTCTCTAACATATCTTATGGATTTTTTCTATTATAATTATTATAGTTTTTGGGTTGTAATATAATGGAATTCATCAAATGTGTGGCCATCACTATGACA
This sequence comes from Viscum album, assembly GCA_963277665.1. NCBI lineage: Eukaryota > Viridiplantae > Streptophyta > Magnoliopsida > Santalales > Viscaceae > Viscum > Viscum album. Next base: position 1,084,712,076 of record OY728151.1, read on the forward strand.
TAAATAACAAAACATTAGAAATATCTTCTTCATGGATATATTTTTCCTTATCTACGAAATTAAATTCATACTATGAGATTTTCTATCAGTATTCGATTTCCTCCACCTTTTTATGTCTTTTATAACCTGGATAATTTGATATATATATATATTTCCATTAATAAACGACCATATTACAAAACCTCTTAGAAAATAAACAATTTCCCACATACCAATTAATTTTTCATATTGATGAATTAAAATTCAAATCTTATTCTTAAAATAATGTTTATTTTTGTTTGTAGACCCTACATTGTTTGATTTAACTTGGGGGGCTATATCTCTTAGTCTTACCCATTTCCACCATTGATAGTTTTTTATATTATATTAATTTTTATTTATACACATTTTCCTAGAGTTTTATTTATGTTTATTATTTATAAAGAAAATATATTGAACTATTATTTTTCTGTCATGGTAGAGGTATAATTTGTTCCATAGGGTTGTTTTAGGGATTTTCTACATTTTATCACACACGCTTTTCCAATTTCATGAGTTTATTTTATTTTTCAGGAAAACAAACTTCGAGACATTTCATGACCTGCCCTCGGGACCTATGACGTGAATACCCCAATCCCACCTTCCGTAGGCCAGGGGAGGGGGACTAGAACGAAAGGCGTAAATACCTAAGCTGGGAATCCATTTCCATTATAAATTGTAAACACACACATTTAGAGTACAAACTAGAGAAAACACTAAGTACGAACAGTATACAAATGGAGTGCTGAAAAGTAAAGAGGCCAAACATTCAAGCCCAACTGTAAAGTACAAGGCAACTGAAAAACAAGAACAACTGAAGAAAGGTAAACAGTTGTTGGATCATCCACAAGGAAGTACTACCAGAAGGGTAGGTATAGATAGCCTCCATATCACTCCAGGTCCGTTCGTCTCCTCTGTGTTATGTCACGCTGTGTGGTCCACCACTAGGTACCGTCTAGTCCTGGTACACTCAGCCTTGTTCAGTGTTGTCCATCGTCTGCATCCAACACAAAGATACGCAGGAATAACCCATGTAGGGTTGAGTATAACGATACTCAGTAGGGACTTCGAGACCCTCAAGGTCCCACAAAATCAAACAAGGATAAACCACAAGGTATGAATTCAATAGATAACCTCACTTAGGTATATGCCCATACATATACCCAAGTTATCAAGTAATCCATCTCAATCATGAGGTAAACACAAACGTTACTGACTCAGCTCACACAGTTATACAACTTATGAAGAGAGATAGAGTTGATCAGACATATCCATTGAATCATCTATGTTTTCAGACCCACATAAGATCCATAACTTGTAGTTAGAACTATCAAACCCACACAGGATCTAGGAACGATAGTTGGAGCTATCAGACCCACACATGATCCAGGACTAGCTATTCTGTTGGACCAACACATGATCCAGGATGAGATGTCAGAACTATCGGTCCCACACAGGATCCTGGAACAGTAGTCAGATCTATCAGACCCACACAGGATCCAGGACCAGCTATTCTGTCAGACCAACACATGATCCAGTAATAGAAGTAAGAAATGTCGCACCCACACAGGATCCAGGTATAGTAATCAGAGCATAACCAGCCACAGGGTTTCCACAAAGCATGCTTGATTCTAGAAGGGTTCGCTAATAAATACAAGATTTGATAATTCATCTTATACAAAGACCCATAAAGAAGTATCACATAGGTCGGCCACATAATAGTGGTCACATAGCAACAGACAGCGCGTCGATTGGAAACACGGTCTGTGAGTTAGTATCCTTTTAGTCCTGGGGGCCTGGATGGATTTGCGTACAATCCAACATGATCGTATCTCAAATATACCCTGAACTCTACTAGGGTATTCTCAAAGGGACCTCCATGTTCAAAAAATACCATCACCACTGACGGTTCATCAAATGGTTGTCTGGTGCCAAATATATGGCTAAATAAAGAAGGGTCGGTAGTGGGCTCGGGTCCGGTCCGACCCGATCGAACAGACTCAACACAACCCTAGTATGGGATGACCCGGTCTGGGTCGACCCAGTCATACCTATTGGGTCTAGCCCGGCCCATTGGACGGGCCAACCTGTTAAGTTTGGCATGGTCCGCTGGGCCCTGGCCAGCAGACTGCGAGGGTGGTTTGGCACGGAGGTCACCGCGTAGGCGGCTCGATCCGGAGGCTGGGGCTGGTTCATCTAGCGACGTTGTGGGGGATGTCGCGGCCTGGCTCGGGAGGCCTGTGCAACTCAGCTGATTGGGCTAGGCAAGCCGGGTGGTAGTCGGGCAGGGCGCCGAGCAGGGCGCCGAGCAGGGCGCGTGGGGCACGGGCTAGCCGGTAGGGCACCGGGCAGGGCACACGGGGCGTCGGGGAAGCAGCGGGAAGACCGTACGAGGAACAGGCAGTCCATCATGGAACCAGGCAGGGCTCGCGGAGCTCCGGCACGCCGTTAGGGCGTCGGGAAAGGTGTGCAGGGTGCCGGGTAGGCCGCGGGCAGACCGCCTAGGGTGTGGGCAGGCCATTCGGGGCGCGGGAAGGCCGGAAGGGTGTCGATCAGTGTGCACGGGGAGCCAGGTAGGCTGTGGGCAGGGAGTCCGGCGACTGGGGGGTGACTGTGCAGGCCGGTTTGGTGAGTCTCGGGCTGATGTGGGTCGGCGGTGTTCGACTGGGAGCACCGGTGCGCCGTGGTGGTGGTGTGGTTCATGGAGGTCGCAGGTAGCGCGGGCTTTTTCATCACCACCTTCATCATTCTGCCACCTCATCGACAGGATGAGGATCATCTCAAACAAGAATATCGGATGTGTTGAGCCATGTTGGTTTGGCCCTAACCCTCCACATTTAGGTTGGTAACAATCGGCTCATCAAGAAGTATGAATATGATTTTCAATTGTTATTTTCAATATCCACAACGATTCCATTCCAACTGAAGGTGAGAATAAGAATTTTCAAAATTAATCAAAGTAAAACCCCAACCTTTGTTCATCGTTCGTTGTTTGTTGACGAAGTTGCCTAAAGTAGACGAATAAGGTCTCTGTTCGACGCATCCTCTAAGCACTTCCAAACCCTAGTTGCATCGGCTCGTTGACGATGATACATAATTTGTTTGTCGAAGATGTCTCACGACGGTTGAATCTCCCAGTCGAAGAAGGTTGTTTCCAGTGTTCTTCATTGGAAGATTAGGTTCTTCATTATTCGTTGGAAGAGGATGTTCTTTTTTGGAGAAATCCTTTTACCGCAAGCTCTCCTCCAAAAATTAATAGATGCACCAACCAAAAATTAATAAGATATTGTGATATCTTATTATTTCGTTGGAACAATATTCAAAAATGATAAATAAATGAAAAGGCTCCACCTAATTATATTCATGAGGTTGGCACATTTAATTAAAAGTGTTAGCTCAAAAATTAAAGAGGAGGATTTGGCACATTTAATTAGGGGAGGTGGTGGCACCATTAATGGTTGAGGAGGTCAAGGGACTTCCCCCTAATTAATGATGGGAGTTGAGAGATCATCTACTCCTCCCATTAATTGGGGGGTTTTAGTCTTGTGTGGTATCCATGTCCTAACCCCTGTAGGAGGTTATGTTTGGGTGGAACCCACTACCATAACCTTTCAAGGGAGGTTAAGGTGTGGTGGTCCCACCTCCAACTTCTATGAGGAGGTTTTAACCACACAATACTCAAATAGCGGCTCAAAAAAAGTGAAGCTCACTTTATTTTATTACATTCAACAAAAACCCAAAAACTAACATTTATTCTCGACCAACTACCATCGAGGTGAAAGTATCCTTAAGTAAATACTGGCACTACGAGTTAAACGGTGCCCTCAGATTTCAATTCCCAGCACTGGTTCAAAAGTTATAAAAACACTCTCGTACTTTTACTGAACGCACCTAAATAAAACTTCAGAAATTGATTACAGGCACATCGGGCCTCGGAATCATGCGCCCTAAATTTTTGTGGACTTGTAAAACTCCCATGTATTTAAGGAAAGAAATTCCATGGGATTTCTAGGTCTTTACATTCTCTCCACCTAAGGGATTTATGGCCCCGTAAGCTACAACTCAAACTAAAGGAACAAGTGGAGGTATTGAGCACGCATCTAAGACTCTCGCTCCCATGTGCTCTCTAGGAGGTTCTCATGGTTCCAACGTACGCACACCAGATGTATCCACCATAAAATAAAGACCTGCTCCTATTGATCCTCAATCTCCACTGGAACCGCTGTAAAAATCGCCCCACCGTCGACGTCCAGCTCCCCATGGTCGATGATGTGAGAAGGCTCATGCATGTATCTCCACATTTGGGATATGTTGAAGACGTCGTGTACCCAGTGCAACTGAGGTGAAAAATCCCGGCGGTATTCCACATCACCAACTCTGCTGAGGACCGGAAAAGGTCCCAAGAATCACAGATATAACTTGCCACCTGAGCCAAATCTCTGTAAGCCTCGTCGATGTGAGACCCATAGAAAGATGTGGTCACTATCCTCGAACTCTAGAGGTCTTCATCTCTTTTCAGCATACGACTTCTACCTGCTCTATCCAGCCTTCATCCTCTCCTGGATGATCTACACCTTCTCTGTGTTAGCTCGTACCATCTCTGGTCCCAATAGTGTTGACTCCCCTGGGTCGGTCAATCATAGTGTCGATCTGCAAGGTCGACCATACATGACCTCAAAAAGTGTCATCCCGATGGTTCTTTGGTAACTGTAGTTGTATGAAAACTCCACCAAAGGTAGATGATCCTCCAAATTGCGACCAAATTCAATGACACAAGCACGTATCATATCCTTGAGGGTCTGAATGGTCCACTCGGCCTAACCATCTATCTGAGGATGGAAGGTGGTGCTCAGATGAAGCGGCATCCCGAAATCCTCCTACAACCACTTCTATAGCCGGGAAGTAAACTGTGCATCACATTCGGAGACAATAGAAGAAGGTACACCAGGTAGCCGAACAATATCCTGCATATAGAGGTATCCCAAGATCTCTATTGAACCCTGCTCTCTGATCTATATGAAGTGGGCCGACATGGTGAGTCATTCGACGATCACCGAAATTGAGTCGTGACCCATGGATGTACGTGGAAGACTCGCCACGAAGTCCATGGATATCCCATCCAAAATCCACTCTGGGACCTCTAAAGGCTAGACTAAGCATGCTGGTACCTGGTGCTCAGCCTTAACTTGCTGACAAGTGAGGCCTCTAGAGACAAACTCTGCTACTTCCTTCTTCATACATGGACACCAGTGTTGTCATCAAAGGTCCTGGTACATCATCGCCACTCCTAGATGTACCGCTAGTTGGGATGTGTGGAACTCCTTCAACAATTCCCCCTGAAGTGAAATTGGAACCATACTACGTCCTCTAAAGAGGATGATGTGCTCCCCACCTTCAAAAAACCCATCATGTGCATGTCCTGTGGATATCTGAGCATGTCATGTCTCGTAGTCAACGTCTCCATGTTGTGTCTCCCTGAATCGCTGAATAAGTGGGGGATTGACTGTAAGAGACAGTTGAAAGACTGCTCTGTCTCTATCCACAAAGGATATCTGTAAGGTAGCAAGCTATTTTGTCACCTCTCCTAGCAGCTGCATAACAGATCTCCTGTTGATTGCATCTGCGACAACGTTCCCCTTCCCAAAAGTATAGACTAACTCAAAGTCATAGTTCTGTAGGAACACATGTCAACGAAATTATCTTAGGTTCAGTTCCTTATAATAGAAGATATACCTAAGACTCTTGTGGTCAGATTACACCGTAAAATGTTCTCCATAAGATAGTGTCACCGCATCTCCATGGTGAAGACCACTACTGCTAACTCCCAGTCATGGGTAGTGTAGTTCTGCTCGTGATGTCTCAGCTGCCGAGAACCATACGCGATCACTGCTTGTTACTGCATCAGGACACACTCGAGTCTGGTCCCTGATGCATCGCAGTAGACTACGTACCCTACCCCTTCCACTAGAAGCCTCAAAATGGGGGCACTAGTCAGCCTCTACCTCTGCTCTTGAAAGATCTACTGGCATCTCTCCGACCATACGAAGGGTTTCCCCTTCTTCAAGGCTAATAGTGGTGTTGCAACTCTGGAGAGGTCTGTTCCAAACCTCCAGTAGTATCCAGCTAATCAGAAGACTCTCTCCCTTCGGGGAGGTAAACCTGGAAACATCATTTGAATGGACTTCCCCAAACTCTACCACTTCTACCGAAAACTCAAAACTACTATGCATGATTTTATCCTGTGATACCCAGGATTCATTTTTCTGATAACCAAGTAAATCCTCATTCCAATGATGAAGATAAACCACAACCTTTTTTCCTAACACAGTCGATCTGAGTTTGAACTGTGGATGTCAAGTCAAAACCCAAACTAACATCGTAACGCCTCGATGCTGCCACCAAGACGTTGAAACCAAAAATCTTACCTCAAGGGTATGATCACACCATCGGTGTAAGTGTGATTATCGATCCTCCACCAAAAGTTATCTCTTGACATGAGGGTCAAGTCAGTGGTTTCAACGGAACCTCTTGGTATTGAACAAAATTCTTGGAAGGAAGGAATGATTGGTACCTATGTCTATTGATACAGCAGCTAGTAGTAGAAATTGATCATACTGCGAATCATTCCTAGAGCCCTTGGGTCGCATTCCTTGATCTCATGAAACTTCTATCTTCCCCTATCCTCCAGCTCGCTAATCCTGCCGGGGTCCACAGAAATGGGTGGTTGTAATCTGTCAAAAAGTACACCACCTCAGCTGCTCTCCTAGCTCTGCTTCCATGTATGTTGCCCTGCAGATTCATCTGTCTTTAACACTTCCTCTTCCTAAAACAATTTACACACACAAGTATCTAGGACTGGCACCAGTTCCCTACTTCCCAATGATGACATTCCCTGGTTGTATCTGCTTATCCAAAGGACATTCAACAACAAAGGTTCTCTCTAGCATCCTAACATAAGTAGGAATGTATTGAAGAAAAAATTGTTGGCCTGGAAGTCCTTAAACACACCTCGCTCAAAGGTACGATCTCTAAAGCATTGATCGTATACTATTCATTGAAAAGTAGGAATGATCAATATGCCTCGATGAATATTCAGTAAACGACATGTCCTCCTGCCGAAGCTGTAAAAGCTCTAGAAAACTCTCAGACACCTCCTCAAACCAGTCCTATGATGCCTGTGAGTCAGGCTCGCCTTTGAACTTGAAGGGTATCTGATGCTGAAACACATATAAGGCACTAAGACTATAAGTTTCATATACATATACTACCGGTCGTAAATACTAACCAATAGAAATTGATATAGATGGAACATTACCCGAAGGTACCATCTCAGGCATCGGTCCACGTACCGCAGCCTCATCACAATGCGGACCATCCTCATGGTCACTCACTAAAAAACACTAGTATCTAAGATCACCATCCTATATACTAGTGTCTCTAATAGGTGGAAAATTCTAGTAATGACCTCTATCCAGTCCTCTTCTTCTAGGGAATCTGTCTCGCCTCGAAATTTCGGAGGCCTCGGCCGCTAGAATTGGTGCAATGCGCTCAGTCGGCAAGCACCGTCCTCTAGTGATGCTTGTGGAATCTGCTTCCCAATGAGTTATGGTGCTGCAATTACACCACCCGAAGGTGCCAACATAGTTATAGGGACCTGCACTGGAGCATCGTCGCTCGTTGGGCCATCATCGTGTAGTCTCTCAAAAACCCTTGCTGGGTGTCTATGCAGTGGCATCCAGAAAAGGAATAGGTGCGCCATGGTCAATAGGTTATACCTAGTTAGCTGACTCAAAGAAAACTTTTGAAAACACAAACACAATCAATGTTTTCATACACCGAGTTAGAAATCAGATGTCAAAGTCCTGGTGTATGGATATGTCAGCCATCGCACTAACACTAGACTCCTAGAACTAAAAACCACACTAACTACACTGAAAATTATTGCTTCACAGAAAAGAAAGATCAGAGTCATATGTTCTGTGGTAGAACCGACTCCTTTGATACTAATTTGTAACGAACCTTCCTCAGGACCCGTGCCGTGATTACCCTAATGCCATCATCTATAGGCCAGGGGCTAGTGACTAGCACCAACAGCGTAAATCCCTAAGCTGGGAGGGAATTGCCTTTATAAATTGTAAATACACACAATCAAAGTACAAAATGGAAGCAATGACTAAGTAAAAACTGTATTCAAATGGAGTGCTGAAAAGTAATGGGGCCAGAAATACAAGACAACTATAATGTTTGAGGAAACTGAAAAAAAAAAACTACAACTGAAGAAAGGTAAAAAGATGCTAGATCATCCACTGGAAAATCCTACCAGAAGGGTAGGTAATGATACCACCACATCACTATAGGTCCTTCAATCTCCTCCTTGTTCCGTCACGCTGTGTGGTAAACCTCTAGGCATCGTCCAGTTGTGGTACACTCAGCCTCGATCAGCGATGTCTGGCATCTACATCTATCACAATGAGGTGCGGGCATAGCACGTGAAGGGGTGAGTATAACGATACTCGATAGGGACTCTAAGACCCTCAAGGTCTCACAAAATCTTGAAAAGAAAAACCAAAAGGTATGAATTCAATAGATAAACTCACTTAGGTATATTCCCATACATAAACCAAAGTTATCAAGTAATACATATCGTTCATGAGGTAAACACAAAAGTTACTGACTCATCTCACACATGTATACAACATATGTAGAGAGATTGAGATGATTGGATATAGCCATTTAATCATCTATGTTGTTAGACCCACACAAGATTCAGGTCCAACAGATAAACTGTCAGACCCACACAGGATCCAGGAACAGTAGTTGGAGCTGTCAGACCCACACAGGATCTAGGACCATCTACTCTGTCGGACCAACACATGATCCAGGAATAAAAGTCTGAATTTCGGCCCCACACAGGATCCAGGAACTGTAGTCAGATCTGTCAGACCCACACAAGATCCAGGACCAGCTATTTTGTCGACCGACCACATGATCCAGGAACAAAAGTCTGAATTGTAAGACCCATACAGGATCCAGGAACACTAGTCAGAGCATAGCCAGCCACAGGGCTTTCACAAATCATGCTTGATTCCAGGAGGGTATACTCCTCAAGCCCATAGTTGATATGTCAACTGACAGAAAGTCCCAATAAGAAGTATCTCAGATGTCCGCCACATCATAATAGTCTCAACGCAAGGGACGACGTGTCGATTGAACTCCCAGTTTGTGAGTTATTATCCTTTTATTCCCGGGGGCTCAGTTGGATTCGTGTATGATCAGACCTGAATATATCTCAAATATACCCCAAACTAGAGTGGGGTATTCTCAAAGTGGACGTCAGGTTCCAAGAATTCCAGCACCGCTGACGGTTCGTCAAACGGACATCTGGTACCAAAAATATGGCCAAAGAATGTAAAGGGTCGGTAGTGGGCCAGGGTCAGGTCCGACCCGGTCTGGGTTGACCTGGTTAGACCTGTTGGGTCTGGCCCGACCCATGGGGTTCTCTAGCCTTTTAGGTTCGGCCTGGTCCACTGGGCCCAGCCCAGTGGACTGCGAGGGCGGTTCGGCTCAGAGGTCACCGCGTATGGGACTCGGTCTAGAGGATGGGGCCGGTTCGGCCAGCGATGCCACATGGGACGTTGCGGGCTAGCTCTAGAGGCTAGATTGGCACTGCCGGATTGGCTCATCCAGTTCGTTCAGGAACCAGGGCATGGCCTGGTAGGCTAGGTGGCTGCCGGGTTGGACGCCAGGTTGGGCGCGCGAGGCTCGGGCAAGCCTACAGGGCGCGTGGGGGCCAGGTAGGCCACGCAAGGTGTGGGAAAGCTGGAAGGTCACTGAGAAGGGTGTGCAGGGTGCCGATAGGCTGTCAGGGCACCGGGCAGAGTGTGCGGGGCGCCGGGTAGGCTGCGGGCTGGCGGGCTGGTGGCCGGGTGGGAGTCGGGCAAGCCGGTTCGGCGCTGCTCGGGATGATGTGGGTCGGCGGTGTTCGGATGGGAGAACTGGTGCACTGCAGGGGTGGCACGGTTCGTGGAGGCCATGGGTGGAGCATGCTTTGTCTTCACCGCCTTCGTCATTCTGTCGCTTCATCTCTATGCCTAGGATCATCTCAAACAATGTCGGCGGAGGGGTCGAGCCAGTTTGGTTTGGCATGCACCCTCTGCATTTAGGTTGGAAACAATTGGCTCATCATGAAGTAAGAATATGATTTTCAATTGTTATTTTCGATCTCCTCAATGATTACATTCCAACCTAATGTGAGAATAAGAATTTTGAAAATTGCTCAAAGAGAAACCCCTAACTTTTATCGTCGTTCGTCATTTGTTAATGGAGTTGCAAAAACTAGATGAAGAAGGTCTTCGTTCATCACGTCTGCCATGAACATCCAAACCTGAGCTGCGTCATCTCATTGATGAAAATGTGGAAGTCGGTAATCGAAGATGTCTCATGTCATTTCAATCTCCGAGTAGAATAATTTCATTACCGGCGTTCTTCATTGGAAGAGGAGGTTCTTCATTCTTCATTGGAAGAGGAGGTTCTTCATTGGGGAACTCCTTTTCTCCCAAGCTCTCCTCCAAAAATGAATTGATGTTCCCAACCCAAAAATAATAAGAGATTGTGATATCTTATTATTTCCTTGGCACAATATTCAAAAAGAAGAAATAAATTATAAGGGTCCACTTATTTAAATTTATGAGGTTGGAACATTTAATTAAAAGTGTTTTCTCAATAATTAAAGACGATGATTTGGCACATTGAATTATGGGAGGTGGTATCACCATTAATGGTAGAGGACTTCAAGGGACTCCCCCCTCATTAATTAGGATAGTTGATAAATTATCCACACCTCACATTAATTAGGGGGTTTTAGTCTCAGGTGGTCCCCACATCGTAACCCCTCGCAGGAAATTATGTTTGGGTGGGACCCACTAACATAAGCTCTCAAGGGAGGTTAAGGTGTGGTGGCCCCACCTCCAACTTCCATGAGGAGGATTTAACCACCCAACACTAATATGGAGGCTCAAAAAAAATTAAACTGAATCTCACTTAATTTTATTACATTCCACTACAACCCAAAAACTAACTTTTATTCTCGATCAACTACCGTCGAGGTAAAAGTCTTCTTAAAAGAATACTAGCACTACGAGTTCAATGGTGCCCTCAGATTTCAATTCCTAGTACTCGTTCAAAATTTTTAAAAACTCGCTCGTATGTTTACTGAACGTACCTGAACAAAACATCAGAAATTGATTCCAGGCACACCGGGCCTCAGAATCATGCGTCGTAAATTTTTGTGGACTTGTAAAATTCCCATGTATTTAAGGAAAAAAATCCATGGTATTTCAAGGTCATTACATTCTCCCCACCTTAGGGATTTATGTCCTCATAAGCTACAACTCGAACTAAAGGAACAAGTGGTGGTACTGAGCATGCATCTGAGCCGCCCACTCCCATGTTCTCTCTAGTTGGTTCACGTGCCGCCAACGTACGCACACCAGAGGTATCGACCATCAATTAAAGACCTGCTTCTGTTTATCCTCAATCTCCACTGGAACCTCCGTAAAAGTCTCCCCATCGTCGACGTCCAGCTCCCTATGGTCGATGATGTGAGAAGGTTCATGCATGTATCTCCACATTTGGGATACGTTGAAGATGTTGTGTACACGGTGCAACTGAGGTGGAAGATCTAGGTGGTATTCCACCTCACCAACTCTGCCGAGGACCTGAAAAGGTCCCATGAATCACAGAGATATCTTTCCACCTCGGCTGAATCTCCATAACCCTCGTCGATGTGAGACCCATATAAAGATGTGGTTGTCATCCTTGAACTATAGAGGTCTTCGTCTCTTGTCACCATATGAATTATGCCTGCTCTGTCTTGCCTTCATCCGCTCCTGGATGATCTGCACCTTTTCTGTGTTACCCCATACCATCTCTGGTCCCACTAGTGCTGACTCCCCTGGGTCTGTCAAGCACATTATAGATCTGTCAGGTCGACCATACAAGGCCTCAAAAGGTTTCATCCCGATGGTGGTTTGATACCTATTGTTGTATGCAAACTACACCAAAGGTAAGTGATCCTCCCAATTGTGACCAAAGTCAATGACACAATCATGTAGCATGTCCTCGAGGGTTTGAATGGTCCACTTGGTCTAACCATCTATCTGAGGATGGAAGGCGGTGCTCAGATGAAGCTGTATCCAGAAAGCCTCCTGCAACCCCTTCTAAAACTGGGAAGTAAACCGTGCATCACAGTCGGAGACAATAGAAGAAGGTATGCCATGTATCCGCACAATCTCCTTCATGTAGAGGTATCCCAAGCTCTCTACTAAACCCTTCTCTCTGATTGGTAGGAAGTGGGCCGACTTGGTGAGTTGGTCAACGATCACCGAAATTGAGTCATGACCCATGGATGTACATGGAAGACCCATCACGAAGTCCATGGATATCCCATCCCACTTACACTCTGGTACCTCTAAAAGATGGAACAAGCCTGTTGGTACCTGGTGCTTAGCCTTAACTTGCTGACAAGTGAGGCATCGAGAGACAAACTCGTCTACTATCTTCTTCATACCTAGTCACCAGTGCTATCATCAAAGGTCTTGGTACATCTTCGCCACTCCTGGATGTACCGCTAGAGGGGATGTGTTGAACTCCCTCAACACATCCCCCTGAAGTGAAATTGGCACCATTTTACATCCTCTGAATAGGATGACGTGATCCCCACCTTCAAAATTTCCATCAGGTGCATGTTATGTGGATATCCGAGCACGTCGTGTCTCGCAGTTAATGTCTCCATGTTGTGCCTCCCTGACTCGCTGAAGTAGTGGGGGAGTGACTGTAAGAGACAGTTGAAATAATGCTCCGTCTTTATCCACAAATGATATCTATAAGGTAGCAAGCTATTATGTCTCCTCTCCTAGCATATGTATACCAGATCTCCTGTTGAGTGCATCTGCAATAATGTTCCCCTTCCCAGGAGTATATACTATCTCAAAGTTATAGTCCTAGAGGAACTCATGCCAACGTCAATGTCTCAGGTTCAGTTCCTTCTGAGAGAAGATATACCTGAGACTATTGTGGTCAGATTACACAGTAAAATTTTCACCCATAAGATAATGTCACCACATATCCTAGGTGAATACCACTAATGCTAACTCCAGGTCATGTGTAGCGTAGTTCTTCTCTTGTTGTTTCAGCTGCCGAGAACCATACGCGATCACTACTCTCTCCTGCTTCAGGACACACTCGATTCTGGTCCCTGATTCATAGCATTATACTACGTACCCTACGCTTTCCTCTGGAATCTTCAAGACAGGGGCACTAGTCAGCCACTAACTCTACTCCTAAAAGCTCTACTGGAATCTCTCCGACTACACGAAGGATTTCCCCTTCTTCTTCAAGGATGATAGTGGTGCTGCAACTGTAGAGAAGTCTGTTAAAAACTGCCAGTATTATCCAGCTGACAAGGAGTCTCTCTCCCTTCAGGGAGGTATACTTTGAAACTTCTTTTGAATGGATTTCCCCAAACTCTACCACTTCTACTCAAAACTCAAAACTCCTATGCATGATATTTTCATATGCTACCAAGGTTTCCTTTTTCCGCTAACCAAGGAAAACCTCATTCCAATGTTGAAGATAAACCGAAACCTCTTTTCCTAATACATTCAATCTATGTTTGAACTGTGGATGTCAAGTCCAAACCAAAACTAACGTCATAAGGCCTCGAGGCTGCCACAAAGACATTGCAACCAAAAATTTCACCTCATGGGTCAGATCACACTGTCGATGTAAGTGTGATTATCGAGTCTCCTCCCAAAGGAATCTCAAGACGTGAGGGCCAAGTCAATGGTTTAACCAGAACCTCTAGATATTGAACAAAATTCATGTAAGGAAGGAATGATTGGTACCTATGTCTATTGATATGGAAGCTAGTAGTAGACATAGAACGTACTGTGAATCATTCCTAGAGCTCTTGGGTCATATTTCATGATCTCATGCAACTTCTATCTTCCCCTATCCTCCAGCTCCATAATCCTGGAGGGGTCCACATAAATGGGTGGTTGTAATCCTTTGTAAAGTACAGCACCTTAGCTGCTCTCCAAGCTCCGCTTCCACGTCTGCTACCCTGAAGATTCACCTGTCTTTAACACTTCCTATTTATAAACATTTTACACACCCAAGTCTCTGAGACTGGAACCAGTTCCCTGCTTCCTAATGCTAACATTCCATGGCTGTATCCGCTCATCCAAAGAACATTCAGCCACAATTGTTCTCTCTAGCATCCTAACATAAGTAGGAATGTATAAAGGAAAAAGTGATTGCTCGGATGTCCTTAAAAGCACCTCACTCAGAGGTCCGAGCTCTAAAGAATTGATCGTATCATATTCATTGAATAATAGGAATGATCAGTATGCCTCGATGAATATTCGGAAACCGACATGTCCTCCTGCCGAAGCTGTATAAGCTCTAGAAAACTCTCAGCCAACTCCTCAAACCAGTCCTATGCCGCCTGTGAGTCAGGCTCGCCTTAGAACCTGAGGGGTATCAGATGCTGAAACACATGTAATGCACTAAGAATATAAGTTTCCTCTACCTGTACTACCGGTAGTAAATACTAACCAACAAAAATTGATATAGTTGGAACATTACCCGAAGGTACAATCTCAGGCATCTGTCCATGTACCGAAGCCTCATGACTATGCGAACCATCCTCATGGTAACTCACTAAAAAACACTAGTATCTAAGATCACCAGCTTCTCTACTAGTGTCTCTACTAGGAGGATAATTATAGTAATCACCTCCATCTGCTCCTCTTCTTCTAGGGAAGTTGTCTCGCCTCGAAACCTCAGAGGCCTCGGCCACTGGAACCCGTCCAATGCGCTCAGTCAGTGTGCAATGTCCACTAGTGCTGCTGGTGGTATCCGCTGCCCAACGAGTGGTGGTGCTGCTGGTACACCACCCGAAGGTTCCAACATAGTAAGAGGGGGATGCACCAGAGCCTCGTCGCTCGATGGTCCATCATCATGTAGTATCTCGAAAACCATAGCAGGTTGTCTATGTAGTGGAATCCTGAAAAGGAACAGGTGCTCCATGGTCAATAGGTTATACTTGGTGAGCTGACTCAAAGAAAACTTTTGAAAACGCACACACAATCAGTGTTTTGTACACTGAGTCAGAAATCAGAAGTCAAGGTCCTACTGTATGGATATGTCAGCCACCGCACCAACACAGGACTCCTAGAACTGAAAACCACACTAACAACACTTATCATTTTTGTTTCACATAAAAGAAAGATCAGAGTCCTATGTTCTACGGTATAAATGACTCCTTTGATACCATTTTGTCATGACATGTCCTCAGGAATCGTGTCGTGATTACCCTAAGCTCGCCTTCATTATGCCAGGGGCTGGCGACTAGAACCAAAGGCATATATCCCTATGCTGGGAAGGAATTTCCTTTAAAAATTGTAAATACACACAATCGGAGTACAAACTAGAAGCAAAAAATAAGTACAAACTGTATACAAATGGAGTGGCGAAAAGTAATGGGGTCGAAAATAAAATCCCAACTATAAAGTACAAGGAAACTGAAAAACAAAAACATCTGAATAAAGGTAAACAGCTGCTAGATCATCCACCGGGATGTCCTACCAGAATGGTAGGTACAGATTCCTCCACAGCACTAGAGGTCCTTCAATCTCCTACTTGTTCCATCACGTCGTGTGTTAAACCTCTAGGTACCGTCCAGTCATTTTACACTCATCCTTGGTCTGCGATGTCTATCATCTACATCTATCACAACGAGGTGCGGGCATAGCCTGCGCAGGGGTGAGTATAACGATACTCAGTAGGGACTCAAAGACCCTCAAGGTCTCACAAAATCCAATAAGTATAAACCAAAAAGTATGAATTCAATAGATAAACTCACTTAGGAATATGCCAATACATATACCAAAGTTATCAAGTAATCAATCTCAATCATGAGGTAAACACAAAATTTAATGCCTCAGCTCACACAGGAATACAACTTATGTATAGAGATAGAGATGATCATATATATCCATTGAATCATCTAGTCTATCAGACCCACAGAAGATTTAAGACCTGCAATTAGAACTATCAGGCCCACATAGGATCCAGGAACAGTAGTTGGAGCTGTCAGACCTACACAGGATCCAGGACTAGCTACTCTCCCGGACCAACACATGATCTAAGAATAGAAGTCAGAACTACTGGCCCCACACAGGATCTAGGAACAGTAGTCAGATATGTCAGACCCACACAGGATCCAAGACTAGCTAATCTGTCGGACTAACACATGATCCAGGAACAGAAGTCATAATTGTCAGACCCATACAGGATCCAGGAACAGTAGTCAGAGCACATCCAGCCACAGGGTTCTTACAAAGCATTCTAGATTCCTGGAAGGTCTACTCCTCAAGACCATAGTTGATATGTCAACTACCACGAATTTCCAAGAAGAAGTATCTCAGATGTCTGTCACGTCATATTAGTCTCAACGCAAGGGACGCCACATCGATCGGATGCCCGGTCTGTGAGTTATTAGCCTTTTAGTCCCAGGGGCTCGGTTGGATTCGTGTATGATCCAACCTGAATGTATCTCAAATATACTTCAAACTAGAGTGGGTTATTCTCAAAGTGACCGTTGTATTCAAAGAATTCCATCGCCAATGACAGTTCATCAAACGGACATCGGGTGCCAAAAATATGGCCAAAGAATGTAAAGGGTCGGTAGTGGGCCAGGGTCAGGTCCGACCTGGTCTGGGTCGACCTGGTCAGACTTTTTGGGTCTAGCCCGACCCATGGGGTTGTCTGGCCTATTAGGTTCGGCCCGGTCCACTGGGCCCAGCCCAGCGGACTGTGAGGGTGGTTCGACCCGGAGGTCGCCGCGTAGGGGGCTCGGTCCGGAGGCTGGGGCCTGTTCGGCCAGCAACGCCACATGGGACATCGTGGGCTGGCTCTAGAAGCCGTCGCGGCTCGGCCGACTTGGCTTGGCCGGTTCAGTCGGGAATCGGGGCACGACCTGGCAAGCTGGGGGGCGGCCGGGCAGGACGCCGGGTTGAGCGTGTGAGGCTCGGGCAGGCCAACAGGGCGCGTGGGGGCCAGGTAGGCCACGAGAAGGCTGCACAGGGTGCTGGAAAGATGAATTGTCACTAAGAAGGGTGTGTGGGGTGCCGGAAGGCCAGAAGGGCACCAGGAAGAGTGTGTGGGGTGCCAGGTAGGCCGTAGGATGGAGGGCTTGTTGTTGGGAGGCGGTCGGGCTGGTCGGTTTGGCGTGGCTCGGGCCAACGTGGGTTGATGGTGTTCGGATGGGAGCACCGGCGCACTGTGAGGGTGGCACGGTTTGCGGAGGCTGTGGGTGGCGAGGCCTTTATTGTCGCTACCTTCATCATTTCTTTGCTTCATTGCCTTGCCGAGGATCTTCTCGAACAAGGTCGGTGGAGGGGTCGAGCCATTTTGGTTTGGCATGCACCCTCCGCATTTTGGTTTGTAACAATCGGTCATCAAGAATTAAGAAGATGATTTTCAATTGTTACTTTCAATCTCCTCAATGATTCCATTCTAACCTAAGTTGAGAATAACAATTTGGAAAATTACTCAAAGACAAACCCCTACATTTTCTCACCGTTTGTCGTTTGTTGATGGAATTACAAAAACTAGATGAAGAAGGTCTTCGTTCATCACATCCTCTAAGAACATCCAAACCCAAGCTGCGTCACCTCATTGAGACAATGCGGAAGTCAGTCATCAAAGACGTCTCATGACAGTTGAATCTCCGAGTCGAAGAATTTCATTGACAGCGTTCTTCGTTGGAAGAAGAGGTTCCTCATTCTTCTTTGGAAGAGGAGGTTCTTCGTTGGAGAACTCCTTTTCTCCCAATCTCTCCTCCAATAATGAATAGATGTTCCCAAACCAAAAATAATAAGATGTTGTGATATCTTATTATTTCCTTGGAAAAATATTCAAAAATAATAAATAAATTATAAGGCTCCACTTATTTAAATTTATGAGGTTGGAACATTTAATTAAAAGTGTCAGGTCAACAATTAAAGAGGAGGATTTGGCACATTGAATTAGGGGAGGTTGTGTCACCATTAATGGTAGAGGACTTCAAGGGACTTCCCCCTCATTAATTAGGGGAGTTGAGAGATTATCCACTCCTCCCATTAATTTGGGGGGTTTTAGTCTCGATTGGTCCCCACGTCGTAACCCCTCACGGGAGATTATATTTGGGTGGGCCCCACTACCATAATCTCTTGAGGGAGGTTAAGGTGTGGTGTCCCCACCTCCAACTTCCATGAGGAGGTTTTAACCACCCAACACTCATATGGCGGCTCAAAAAAATGTGAAGCTCACTTTATTTTATTACATTCCACAAAAACCCAAAAATTAACTTTTATTCTCAACCAACTATCGTCAAGGTGAATGTCTCCTTAAGAAAATACCAGGGCGGTGAGTTCAACGGTGCCCATGTATTTCAATTCTGAGCACCAGTTCAAAAGGTATAAAAACATGCTCGTCTGTTTACTAAACGAACCCGAAAAAAAATTCAGAAATTAATTCTGGGCACACTGGTCCTTGGAATCATGCGCCGTAAATTTTCGCGGACTCATAAAATTACTTTGTATTTAAGAAAAAAAATCCATGGGATTTTACGGTCATTACAATTGGAAGAAAAAAAATTTCTATGTTATTTTGGATGTTTCAATTTATATGATTAAATATCATTCACCTTCAATTGTATCTGGAAGCACTACATTTTGATTCTACACTATAATTAATAGGGATATATTTATATATTCTGACATTACACATGATTTTGAAATATTATTACCCTCAAAATTAATTTTATTCTTGATATCTTGTTTCAAGCACAACACTAAACAAAAATGAGTTGAAAAATATTAGATTTAAAACATTAATAACACTATAAGAATAATAAAAACCTCAAACAGCTAAATATATATTACAAAAAATACATTTAGAGGATAATGAATAAATAATATTTAAAATCAAAATGAAATATTCTTTCTTAAAAATACTAGTATTGTATATTTTATCCCAATAATTAAATCAAACCTTGTTAAATGATAACATAAATCTTTTTAGTATATAAACTAATATTTTATAATTACTTATATTAAATATTGAAATGAAATATTATTTACAATATTAAATAAAAAAACATTTTTCAATAAAATCGGTTTTTCTTTATATATTATTCATTTATAAAATAAATTTTATAATTTTATAATTCAAAATAGATGAAAATATATTCATTTTTGTATTCATAATAAAAAATAAAAAATATATGAATATTTTATATTTTTCTAGAAATAATGTCTCTTTTGTAAATAGTGTTGTATACTGATACAATGATTCATCATTATTATATAATTATGAATTAAATATATTTTACATGTACTGTTAAAAAAATTAAATTTTATATTTTAAATTATTTTCAGTAGAGTTTCCAAAACATATATTTGATATGTTAAAACCCATGTAATATTTCCCTTGAAAAAATATTTTAATAAATTATACATTTATTATATTAAAATTAATTTTAACACTTTTAGAAATTGAATACATAGAAATAGTTTAAAATTTTAGAATCAATAGGTAAAAATATCTAATAATGGCCTACTTATTTTTAGGATTAAATGTTATGTTGGTTTGGGAGAAAACTAGTTACCCTGGTAAAAAGAGTGAATGAAAAAATTTCCAATTATAGGGGTAATGGACATTAATCATTATGTAGAAAAAATTATAATTGAGTATTTTTGTAATGAATCAACCTAATATTTTATTCTCTCCATTATTTTTACATTTTAAAGACAAATTCTGTAAGAGTGACTTCCCATTATTGAAATATTTTCTATATTTGAAAAATTGCATCATTTTTCACTTATAATAGGGGAACTCTTCTCCCATGTTCCCCTCATTAGAAAACACCTTATTTTTAATCCAATATTTTCAAAAACCTATCCTATGAACTTATGGAAACGTTAATAATGTCTTTTAATCTTAAAATAATTTACCTCAAATGTTTAATCCCCATCACAGAGGATATAATTCAATAAGTAATTTATAATTTCCAAACAACATTCACTTTCTTATTTGTTTATATGATTTTATTCATCCTTAAATATCATTTCAAAATACTAATATGTGAATATAAGTATCATTATTATACATATATTTTATTATAATAATGTTATAAGAATTAACCACCCTCCCCGTTTTCATTAAAGAAAATGAAAACATGATTCTTGTGTTGTGCAGTCTACTGCATCCATGAATATAGTTGTCTTATTTTCCATCACATCGAAAAAATGGATGATTTTATTTCATATTTTATGAAAATATAGGATATGTAGGTAATATATATAATTAATATTTTTATTTTTGGATGGAACAAAAAATATTGTTCCTCATATGGAAATTAATCTTTATCGATAAATAACCCAAAATTAATTCATAACTCTTTGCAGCTTCATGAAACATGACTAAAACTCTCATGTAATGTAATTATTACTCAATAATTATTAATAAAATATCAATTATTTTTCCTTCATTTGTTTGTTAAATTATTATATGTTTAAAAAAATGGAATCATGACACCACTTTTGTGAACCTAGTTCAAAATTATAATAATTATTAACACCCAATGTTGAAAACAGATTGCATTAATATAATAATTAAAGATAATTGACTTTAATGAATAGTATGAATGGAGATGTATTTTAATAATTTTTTGAAATATATAATTAATATTTATGTCTTTATTATAAAATAGGTAAATGAACATCCTTGGAAGTCAATGGTTAAGATATGGGACTTTGTAACTAAGATTTCAACCATTGTGATGTTCACAATCTTCTTGATTTTATTTCACCTATATTCACTACATATTAATAATTAAATTACGTTCAATATTAATTTCTATGGGAAAGCCTTCATTGAACGAAATTTATTTTCATGAATTTTATTATTTTCGTTTTTATTAAATATATTGGAGACTTCATGAAAATAGACTCATAATTGTGACTTTTAAAGCAATTAATATTAATGATTTCCAAAAACACATTTTAATGATTTTTTTCATTATATTTAGATGATTTATCTCTAATGGAATTATGATTCATGTTTCAAATTATATAATATTTTATGATTTGGGATGATCATTTTTTCGGTATCCAAATATTGAATCCATTATATTACTTTATGTAGTTTGTACATGTTATGAAACTCTTTTTATTTCCATTTGTATTTAACTATAAGTGAATGAATTCCATTTGTATATTTAAGAGACTCAATCTCTTTTCCATGGGTTCATTATGATTTTTTACAATTTAAAGAGGCACACATTTTTATGGATTATGAAAGATGGGATCCTATACCACCCTCCAATTCACTTGTTTATGTTTATATATTTTGTGATAGTTTGTAATTAACATAATTAGTGTGTTTACACATTTCTGGGAAATATGGTTTACAAAAAATTCCAGGGATAGACATAATCATTTGGTTAACATATGCATAGTAATAATATCATTTCTCCTAAATTATTTTTTTATACCTATGGTTGTTTCACATTTCCATGTTTTTTATCAAGTCTTTCGAAATTTTCCTAATGCGTTTAATTTCTATGAAATTCAATGTTTTTATAGCTTCACATTATTTTTAATGTAATCCACATATTTATGTCATCCTAAAACATTATATGATTATTCCAAAGTATTTTGATCAATTTTATATCTTTAATGTTTTATTAATGATATTTATATGACATTATGTTACTCTATTTTGTTTTTTGTTTTTTATCTAAGGTGTTTTGATCATATGTTATGAAAATTGTGTCCTCCTATGTTTATACTTCATGTTATGATTTTTTTCCTTTATTAAGAATATGATATCACAAATTTCTTATGTTTCCATTACCCATGTTATAATTATGATTATATCATGTGATATTTCATTAAAGGGGTATAGAGGAGCATGATAATCAATAAATTTATTCAAGTGTTGGAAAAAATTATAAAGCTAATATTAAAGAACATATAATTTTATTCCAATTGTTTGTGTGACAATTTTTTATATTTATTATTCAATTCAACAGACTAATGTATTATTTATTTCATATTTATCTTGGGTAATGTTAGTTAGAATCAAATCAGGGTTAATTTATTATTAGGTATTATTTTATATAATTTTTGTGATATAACACCACTATAAAGGTGACTCCTATAAGTATAAACGATACAACCCATGTTACCAATGCGTATAGTTTTTTTTATAACCTATAATATTGTAACTACATGGTTAGTATGTGCATGTAAAGGATTATTTTTAGAATGGGTATCGTTGCAGGATGTTTACTATGGTTTTTGAGGGTAGGAATAATTCATAGTTGAACAACATTTAGCATGTGGTGAAAGTCATTAGTAAGATAAGAAACTCTAATATGAAATAACCTAATGTCTGTTTGAAAGGAAAACAATGTATTTTAGGAGACCCATGGGGTTATATGATCTATTTCATGGCCTAGGGTGGTCTGGTACTAAAAATAGTGTCAAATCCAATACCTAACATGATCTTTCGAGATGCTCCCTGGGTTTAAGGTGTTGGTTCCACAATGAGGGAATTCTTATTTAAAGGGGGAGCTTATAAACCCCTAGAAAAATTATGCATAAAAAAGATAAATGATATATCTTGTTTCACAAACATACACATTTATTTTTTGGATCTTAACTGAATAAAACACCAACGTTAAGAGATGTTTGGTCAGGGGTAGTGTTAAGATTGGTAACCTGCTGGTATGTTTCCCTGAGCATGTGTGTGTGAGGAAAAATAACATTTAAAAAATAAATTTTTGGTGATTGGGAATTTATTTTTTCAGAAAATTGACCCTAGTTGTTAATAATATATATTATATTGGTGAGAAAATAAGCTATTACAAGAGACCCATTGGGTTATATGATCAAATTCACGACCCAGAGATTTCAGGTATCGAATTCTTATTATGTTTGAACATAAATTTCGTAGGTTAGAAATATATTGATATCAACATATCAGGTACGACAAAGGTGGATGAAAAGTGTTTTGGGATTTCAATAAATTTTTTCATGTTGGTTTTGTGTTTGGTCAGTAGAGACTCATTGGTAATGTTCATAATCACGAAAAGGGTTTTAGTATTGTCATTGAACCTATGTTTTGGGTGAAAAATTTTAGGTGGTGAAATCAAGTTTTTTTTTGCATTGTTAAAGGTTTGATTCATGTTAAGAAATGTTTTATACCAATATTTTATAAGTTTAACATAGTTTTTTCACATGGTTCATAGGATGAATCATGTGATGAAATGCCTCGTGACATATTTAAGGCGGTGAACTCCAATTTAATTAAAATGTTCATGTTGTGAAAAAACAAAAAAAAAATATTACAAGTTTATTTTAGGGTGAATAATCTTAAAAGTAAAAGGAATAATGTTGTCTGATTAAGGTTTTGAGTAGTTCTCTATGATTGGAGTCATTAGATGAAATTATATTTTGAAGGTAGGAATTTATATTGTGAATGTGTTGGTGGAGTGTTGAATGTTTTTAGGAAATGTTTTCTAGTGGAATCCCAAATTGTGATCAAGATTGTGGTTGGACATGTTGAGAGGCGAATCATGTAGGGAATTTCATATTAACATTGATAGATGGTTATTTGTGTAACGCCACGACCCCAGTTACCCCGAGTCGGAGCATTATTACATAACATTGGAATGATCACAAGAAAGATAAAATCTCGAAAGATCGATTGGTTTAGTAAACTTGGAAACACTAGATATATTCATAAAGTTTTACAATACAACATAAAGTGAAAAACTACTAAAACAACATAGTCTCCATATTCCACACTCATATCCCCAAATAAAATCACTGCAGGTCATTAATAAATTACTTCTTCACATCCTGGAAAAAATAAAACATAGAAAAGGGGTGAGCTCAAATGCCCAGTAAGGATAACAATATAGCGGAAACATTCAAAAATAAGCATAAACATTTAAGGCAATTCATTACTAAAACAAATGCCTTTTAAACTTGAACTTCAACATAGTATGGAAAAAGTAAAATGAAATAATGCCATTTACTTATTCACATGGATATTCTACTAATCAAATAATCACATGCAACATCAATAACCACTTTCATAATGATGGAATGCATAATGCCAGACTATCATAACGACATAGCCCAGGCCTCGTGCCAAGACTACAAATAAGATTTTCCAAGGCCTTGTGCCAATACACTATTTTGTTTCATGAGACCTACCGATGCATCGAGGAGCTATAGCGAGCTCCAACCGTCAAATATTAAGTCCAATTCATTCTCATATGAAAAGGGTTAAACATAACATAAACATTCGTATTAAAACTAACATACAAAATGTCAATACTTTCACCAAAAACTATGAATGGTATAAAAATAGCAGATCCACAGTCAAACATATCAAAAAACCTTCAATACAATATAGAAATATTTTATCATAATAAGTCAACTTCAAATAAGCATAAAATCCATCAAAGGATGTTGACATAGATGAAATAAAAACTATTTGAGAGAAATATCTCTTTTTTTGAAATCATTTAAAAGTCACACATTTATAAAGGAAGTAATTAAAAATAGATTTTTGAATCAAAGTTTCCCATACCACTTTGATACTTTTGAAAGGAATTAACATTTTAAAAACATTCATTTACATATAAATAAATCCTTAAAAACCATTTTGAAGACATGGACATTAATTAAAATTATTTAGAAAGATAAATATTTAAAACATTTAAAATTCTGATTTTGATAAAAAGTACCCTTCCGAAATAATTAAAATATTCATTTTGAAATCATTTAAAAGTCACATAATTATAAAATAAAACATTTACTTTGAAAATTTTCTTATATGATAGTAAGGGAAGCTTTGACAATTTTATAACGGTGGTAAATAGCCACACCCGTCGTATAAGGTAAAAAAAATTATTACCTTAATTTTGTCGAAAAGGATAAAAATCACCTTGTTTGGAAAACGACGGAAAGATTCCTTTATAAACCTCTTATAAAAAGTCAAACAAGGGTTTAAATGACTTTAACCCATATTCTGGTAAATAGTAAAAATGTTTTGAAATTCATTTTTAAGAAACATGGATGTGGATGATAGAGAGATCCCAGTAGATATTACGTATAAACAACCTCGGATAATGAAGAGATTGTGAAATAACCCATACCTTGAACATTTCCATGGTTGGGGTAGGTTAACCTCCTGTATAATGGTGAAATAATTGTTATTAAATTATTCAATAATCATATACATTAATATTATATCATATATGATCTTTTAACATTTCTTTGTTAATAATATCTTAGAATTATCGTCGTTTCTGGTGTTAACTTACTCGTTTTATTTTATATTTTTTGTTACATAAGCCATGTTTGTAATGGATAGGTTGTATCTAATTAATATCCATAATTATATCAAGTCCTTAGATACTATTATTAATCATCAAATGAGAATTATACTTTAATGGATACGATGGAGAATGAATCTCATCGCGTTCGTGGAGACGGTAGTCCGTACGTATGCACGAGCGATAATATCATTCTTTTGATATTAAAATAATATATAATTGGATGGTATATAATATATACAGAATCATTATAATATTATATTTATTATTTACATGAGTTACACATAAATATTATACCCATCCAAATAATAATTTATTGAATAACAATTACACCACGACGTGGAGACGGTAAGTCGTACGTACGCACGTATGGTGACATGTTATTCAAAGGAAGGATAGAATGCTTATTATGGTTGTACCATATTTATAATAACATCACAGTATATATATGATACTGGAGTTATTATTTTACAATGGTAAGAACAAAGGAAGAAGAAGTGGAAGAAGAAAGAACTTGGAAAAGGGTGGTGAAATCATTACTTCTTCTTCGGGTTCTTCTTTTTTATTTGATCAAAAGGGCTCCTTAGGTTGGCTTTCTGATCGAACTAAGGCCACTAGGTTGTAGTGAGGGAACTTGGGAGAGTATTTGGGCAGAGTTTGGCTGAAACAAAAGGCTTTGAAGGTGTGAAGAAATGAGGAGGAGTGCCCTTTTATAAGAGGGGTGAGGGGCACCTTTGGAAAAGCTAGAAATATTAATTTATAATAAATTAATATTATGTTTCCAATGGTTACAAAGTTTATTATTAAAAGGTTAAGGTGGGGATAGGTCAAAAAAACTCAACCAATAGAATTTATACAGGTTTGTGTACTTATATTAACCTTATCTTTAAGTATTAACTCTAAGTTAATTAGTTTGACATTTACCATGTCACTTTGTATTTTTATATTATATGGTTAATAAACATACCATATACATACAAGAGACTCCCAAGTGGTCCATTAATGATACACCTATCATGATATAAGTCTCTTGGCCGAACCTTAGATTTTTATCAATTTAATATCATTTAATAATATAAAATTTGTTTTACAAAACTCTTTTATGTCAATTTTGACACTATTCAATAGTTGATTTTTGTGAAACTCATAACAGAATGATTACTTCGAAATAATTTAACTAAATCAATTATAAAATTCCATATTAACTTAGAAAATTGTTTTCATTCATAAAAAGCCTCAAATTATATTTATTTGGGTATTTATAATATCAATTATTTTAACTTTTCACTATTATGGGAATTACTGCATCATCATTGTGTCAAAAATAAATTAAATCATTTATTGTTTAAATATTATAAATAAAATATCATTATGTATGAAATCCTTTTATCTTTCTAATTAATATTTATAGTCAAAAATCCAACTTATATAACCCTATTTAAAAATTGTTTGCTAAAAGATATATGCTTATGTCATTTTTGTACTCATTTTAACTTAATTAAAATAAAGTGTCCCTATCACCTACAAGTGGCTTCATGGGGTCCCCAAATCGACCCAAAGATTCCTATGGTCTAAAATTTATCAACCAATAAGGTTAGGACACGTTTTAGGGTAATTTAGTATTATTATAATATTATTTTTTTAACCCTTATTTACCGGATTTACCCTTAACCATGGTAAATAAAATATTTACCGCAGTAATTATTCAAAATGTCTAAAAATAAAAGTTACCTATTCACACAATATGAAAATCCTGATTAGAAATATGGAATCCATTTTTCCAAATTCAAAACACAGAAGTGGCAGAAATTAATTTAAAATTAATTCCAGTTGTTAAAACAAAAAGCGTGTTTTTAAGAGATAATAACTATCAGAAGATTGACACTTGTTTATGGTCGGTTTAATTGTAAAATTATGTCCAATGATCAACATTGTATCAAATGGTAAAAATATATTCTAAATATACTTTAAAACCACTAAAATTCATAATTTATCACTATTAATTAGTTTGATTAAAAAAGTGGTTTCTAATTAAAATTTAGTAATTTTCACTATTCATCAAAATATTAAAGTTATCTGAAAAGTCCCAAAATTTCACCTTAGGCTAAATTCGATATTCCAAATCCAAAAATGAAGTCCATTTTGAAATATAAAATAAATATAATTTTAAAATTTTGGTATTACTATTCATAACGGCTAGTTTGATCGGTTGTGGTGTGTGTTAAAACTCGAAGTTGCGTACAACACACGCTACTGTATTATTCAAAGGAAAGCACACCGTGGAAGCTTGGGATGTTTCATTTTAAATTTTTGATGTTCCTATTTAGTCAAAAAGTATAATATATTGTATTTAAAAAGGGTTCATTATTAAAATTTGATAAAAGTGAAATACTGAAAACGAATTTGTTCTTGCAGTATATCTTAGAAACTCATAATATGGATTCTATATTTATAAGGATTATATAATGTTTAAAATTTAGTTAACACTATTAATAACCTCTTTTGAACATCTTGTTTGGTATGTCATGGTGCGATTGAACTTCGTTTTGCGTGTAGTAAAAGTTATAGAATTATTTTGAAGAAATAACACACTATGAAATCTTGGGGTGTTACATTCTCCCCTCCTTCAAAAAATTGCGTCCTCGCAATTTGAAATTGTTCTTCGAAAATAAATTGTTGAAAATAGAAAATATCATTGTGGGAAAACCCACATCGGAAATTAGGTTACTAAAATTTAGTCTTAATATGAGGAAAATAGAAATGAAAGGGTCGCCACCAAATTATAATCTCAATTAGGAGAACATTAGTGGCAATTAGAGACATATAATTGGAGGAAAAACGTAAATATTTATAGGTAGTGATTGAGTTCATCAATCACAAACAAGTATAAAATTGAGGTCCTTAAATTCATGAATCTATGATGATTTGAAATACCATCGGTTCAACAAAACATAGGGTATTGGGATAACACATTTTTAATGTTTGAAAATATCTTAGTTGAAATCCCACATCGAAAAATGAATTAATGAGGCCTCTATTTAATATAAAGAGTGGAAGGTATGAAGATTACCGAAAATAACACATACTAGGGTTCCATGTAGGAAAATACGGATATGGAAGAGAAATATAACCATCAATTATCTGATGGGGAGTGGTATAGAACATGGCTATGAAAAGGCCAACAATCCCAAGACATAAATTAGTGATGATTTAAGGTACCATCTAGGACAAAAATTTTATTCTAAGTTCCTTTTATTAATGTTGAGGAATTTATTTATGATATTGGATAAGATCATAAGGAGATATACTTACTTTTTAATTATAGTTTTATCCATTAATAAATTTCTACCACAAACTCATCTTTCACTCTAAAAGATAATAGAACGTAAAAAAAATCTATTTATACTATTCGTACAGGGTTCCAAAATAAACGAATTTATAATTCATCTACCAGATCTTTTAATAAAAACTACATTATTTAATCCAGGACATCTCGTGGGCCAGTGGTAGGTGATACACCCTTGTCTCCCTTAGGTTGCGAGTTTAAGTCTTGTAGCCTTGCCGGTCACGACGGGTTGCCGCCCGACCTCCGGGTTCTCCTTTTATGGCAATCCAAAATTAATCTCAAACTAGAATTTATCCAAAATAATTCTGTCCAAACTCACAGTCCAACATTTATAAGGAAGGTAAACATAATGTAGATTCTTTTTACCCCGTAATAGCATATTAATACCTTCATTCTGTATTCTTTTAAAACACTAAAACATCCAAAATTACCATAATCCTTATTGATTAAATTCATGCTCTCTTATTCCATATAGAATGATGGATATACATCATCAATCCAAAAATGTTTTAAACCCCAACAATGATGGAATATACAAATCAGTAATCATCTTTAAGGTAGTCAAGAATATCCAATATAATTTATCCAAATCAATCATGTATTATTCTAAAATCAGTACCTCAGTATCAGAAACATATTATGGTTTATCTTTCTCTCCACCATATATTTTCAAAAAATTTAACCTGTTATTGAGTCACATTTATTTGTTCCACACAATCTCAAGTCCTTAATGATATAGTACTGCAGTACAATCCTTATATACTCCGTAATTATTATTAAAAGTACATTGTTGATACAACACTCAAATGACATAATCAACATAAGAACTCTAATCATTCCTCTTCATCTGTGGTAGTATCATAACTTGATTATTATCCAATAGTAACATTTGTGGCGTAGTCTGATGACCGGGACATAGGTTCGCGTAGTGTCCAAACTCCTTGAAAATGAATCATTGTATATTTGAAACCATTTTCTTACCCTTGCAGTCACGTACATTGTGCCCTTTTCCTCCACACTTATAATAAACTATCATCCCTTTCAGGCAAGTTCCAAGGTGTTTCTTCCCATAGTTATCACATATGGGAAAATTCTTCTTTTCCCTCTTCCCTTTATCCATCTTTCTATCATCCATCCTTTTCTTCTCTTGCTTCCCTTCAAAGCCATAGGACACAATAAACTCTTTACTTATCTTATCAACACATGATATTATTTCTTCATATGATGATTATACATGTGAAACTATTTCTCTTATAAATTCTGGCTTAAGAACATGAAATATATGATCCTTCTTTCTCTTTGGATCATGTTCATTGCTGGAGTTCTCATTCCTTCTACTGGGAACCATTTCTAAATAATGGCATAGACTAGATTAGTTTACGAATAACAATACCTAATCCCAAACTTGTAAAACAAACAACATAAATTTAATAGTTTATGGATATAATCCATAATCATAAAAATGTCTCCTTTGAGGAAGTATATACTCATAAACCCTTCATAACGGTTTGTAATGAAAATGATAATTATCCTAAGCATATCCCCCGGGAGTGTCGTAACCAAGAGTGCAGCAAGGCCCATTGTCGTGCACCAGATCCCATTCGAGTCTAGCTCAAAGCTGTGTTTTCGGGTTTTACCCCTAGGTACATCTGTGCCAGAGCCGCCTCTACCTGCTCGTATCCAGACAGGGATGTATTGCTCGGAAAACTGACAAAATCTATACAATACCAAAATTCTAGGAAGTTCTTATATACTAATCCTCAAATTCCATCGTAAATCTATGTGTTGTAATCATAGTTTATCTAAATCTAGCTTCCAAGGTTTGTACTAAACTTCCTCTGATACCGACTGTAACCCCCCGACCCCAGTTACCCAGAGTCGGTGCATTGTTACATAACATTGGAATGATCACAAGAAAGATCAAATCTCGAAAGACCGATTGGTTTAGTAGCCTTGTAAACACTAGATATATTCATAAAGATTTACATTACAACATAAAGTGAAAAACTAATAAAACAACATAGTCTCCATATTCCACACTCATATCCCCACATAAAATCCATGCAGGTCATTCATAACTTACTTCTTCACATCCTGGGAAAAATAAAACATAGAAAAGGGGTGAGCTCAAATTCCCAGTAAGGATAACAATATAGCGGAAAATTTGAAAAATAAGCATAAACATTTAAGGCAATGCATTACTAAAACAAAAGCCTTTTAAACTTGAACTTCAACATAGTATGGCAAAAGTAAAATGAAATAATTCCATTTACATATTCACATGGATATTCTACTAATAGAATAATCACATGCAACATCAATAACCACTCTCATAATGATGGAATGCATAATTCCAGACTATCATAACCATATAGCCAAGGCCTTGTCCCAAGACTACAAATAAGATTTTGCCAAGGCCTTGTGCCAAGACACTAGTTTGTCTCATGAGACCTACCGATGCATCGAGGAGCTATAGCGGGCTCCACCCATCACATATTAAGTCCAATGAATTCCCATATGAAAAGGATTAAACATAACATAAACATTCGTATTAAAACTAGCATACAAAATGTCAATACTTTCACCATAAACTATGAATGGTATAAAAGTAGCACATCCACAGTCAAACATATCACAAAACCATCAATACAATATAGAAATATTTTATCATAATAAGTCAACTTCAAATAAGCATAAAATCCATCAAAGGATGTTGACATAGATGAAATCAAAACTATTTGAGAGAAATATAACTTTTTTTGAAATCATTTAAAAGTCACACATTTATAAAGGAAGTAATTAAAAAAAGATTTTTGAATCAAAGTGTCCCATACCACTTTGAAACTTTTGAAAGGAATTAACATTTTAAAAACATTCATGTCCATATAAATAAATCCTTAAAAATCATTTTGAAGACATGGAAATTAATTAAAAATATTTAGAAAGATAAATCTTTAAAACATTTAAAATTCTGATTTTGATAAAGAGTACCTTTCCGAAATTCTTAAAATATTAATTTTGAAATCATTTAAAAGTCACATAATTATAAAATAAAACATTTACTTTGAAAATATTTTTATAATATTTTAAGGGAAGCTTTGACAATTTTATAACGGCGGTAAATAGCCGCACCCGCCGTATAAGGTAAAAAAACTTTCTTACCTTACTTTTGTCAAAAACGTTAAAAAGTACCTTGTTTGGAAAATGACGGAAATATTCCTTTATAAACCTCTTATAAAATGTCAAACAAGGGTATAAATGACTTTAAACCAAATTATGGTAAATAGTAAAAATGTTTTGAAATTCATTTTTAAGAAACATGGATGTGGATGATAGAGAGATCTCAGTAGATTATTACGTATAAACAACCTCGGATAATGAAGAGATTGTGAAATAACCCTTACCTTGAACTTTTCCTTGGTTAGGGTAGGCTAACCTCCTGTATAATGGTGAAATAATTGATATTAAGTTATTCAATAATCATATACATTAATATTATATCATATATGATCTTTTAACATTACTTTGTTAATAATATCTTAGAATTATCGTCGTTTCTGGTGTTAACTTACTCGTTTTATTTTATATTTTTTGTAACATAAGCCATGTTTTTAATGGATAGGTTATATATCATTCATATCCAGAATGATATCAAGTCCTTATATACTATTATTAATCATCAAATGAGAATTATACTTGAATGGATACGATGGAGAATGAATCTCATCGCGTTCCTGGAGACGGTAGTCCGTACGTACGCACGGGCGATAATATCATTTTTTTGACATTAAAATAATATATAATTTGATGGTATATCATATATACATAATCCTTATCATATTATATTTATTATTTACATGAGTTACACATCATTATTATACCCATCCAAATAATAATTTATTGAATAACAATTACACCACGACGTGGAGACGGTAAGTCGTACGTACGCATGTATGGTAACATGGTATTCAAAGGATGGATAGAATACTGATTATGGTTGTACCATATTTATAATAAAATCACAGTATATATATGATAATGGAGTTATTATTTTACAATGGTAACAACAAAGGAAGAAAAAGTGGAAGAAGAAAGGAACTTGGAAAAGGGTGGTGAAATCATTACCTCTTCTTCGGGTTCTTCCTTTTTATTTGATCAAAAGGGCTCCTTAGGTTGGCTTTCTGATCAAAATAATGCCTCTAGGTTTTATTGAGAGAACTTGGGAGAGTATTTGGGCAGATTTTGGCCAAACAAAAAGGCTTTGAAGGTGTGAATAAATGAGAAGGAGGAATGCCCTTTTATAAGAGGGGTGAGGGGCACCTTTGGAAAAGCTAGAAATATTAATTTATAATAAATTCATATTCGGTTTCCAATGGTTCCATAGTTTATTATTCAAATGTTACGGTGGGGATAGGTCAAAAACAACTCAACCAATAGAATTTAGACAGGTTTGGGTACTTATATTAACCTTATCTTTATGTATTAACTCTAAGTAAATTAGTTTGACATTTACCATGTCGCTTTGTATTTTTATATTATATGATTAATAAACTTACCATATACATCCAAGAGACTCTTAAGTGGTCCATTAATAATACAACTATCATGATATAAGTCTCATGGACGAACCATATATTTTTAGGAATTTAATATCATTTAATAATATAATATTTGTTTTAAAAAACTCTTTTATGTCAATTTTGACACTATTCAATAGTTGATTTTTGTGAAACTCATAACAGAATGATTACTTAGAAAATATTTTATTAAATAAATTATATCATGTCATATTAACTTATAAAATTATTTTAATTCATAAAAAGCCTCAAATTTTATTTATTTGGGTATTTATAATATCAATTATTTTAACTTTTCACTATTATGGGAATTACTTCATCATCATTATGTCATAAATAAATTAAATTATTTAATGTCTAAAAATTATAAATAAAATATCATTATGTATGAAATCCTTTTATCTTTCTAATTAATAATTATAGTCGAAAATACAATATATATAACCCTATTTAAAAATTGTTTTTCTAAAAGATATATGCTTATGTCATTTTTTTACTCATTTTAACATAATTAAAATAAAGTGTCCCTATCACCTACAAGTGGCTCCATGGGGTCCCCAAATCGACCCAAAGATTCCTATGGTCGAACCTGTATCAACCAATAAGTTTAGGACACTTTTTAGGGTAATTTAGTATTATTATAATATTATTTTTTAACCCTTATTTACCGGATTTACCCTTAACCATGGTAAATAAAATATTTGCCGCAGTAATTATTCAAAATGTCTAAAAATATAAGATTCCTATTCAAACAATATGAACATCCTTATTCCAAATATGGAATCCATTTTTCCAAATTCAAAACACAGAAGTGGCAGAAATTAATTTAAAATTATTTCTCGTTGTTAAAACTAAAAGCGTGTTTTTAAGAGATAATAACTACCAAAAGATTGACACTTGTTTATGTCCGGTTTAATTGTAAAATTATGTCCAATGATCAAAATTGTATTAAATGGTAAAAATATATTCTAAATATACTTTAAAACCACTAAAATTCATAATTTATCACTATTAATTATTTTGATTTAAAAAGTTGTTTTTAATTAAAATTTTGTAATTTTCACTATTCATCAAAATATTAAAGTTATCTGAAAAGTCCCAAAATTTCACCTTAGGCTAAATTCGATATTCCAAATCCAAAAATGAAGTCCATTTTGAAATATAAAATATATATAATATAAAAAATTAGGTATTACTATTCATAACGGCTAGTTTGATCGGTTGTGGTGTGTGTTAAAACTCGAAGTTGTGTACAACACACGCTACTGTATTATTAAAAGGAAAGCGCACCATGGAAGCTTGGGATGTTTCATTTTAAATTTTTGATGTTCCCATTTAGTCGAAAAGTTTAAAATATTGTATTTAAAAAGGGTTCACTATTAACAGTTGATAAAAGTGCAATATTGAAAACGAATTTGTTCTTGTAGTATATCTTAGAATCTCATAATATGGATTCTAAAATTATAAGGATTATATAAAGTTTAAAATTTAGTTAACACTATTCATAACCTCTTTTGAACGTCTTGTTTGGTAAGTCATGGTGTGATTGAACTTCATTTTGCGTGTAGTAAAAGTTATTGAATTATTTTGAATAAATAACATACTATGAAATCTTGGGGTGTTACAATTTGGCCACTAGTTATCCAGATTATCTGGGAGCTTAATGTGGTTGGGGTAACTAGGGTTTGGGAATCAGACATGGAATGTATAGACTTTTGGTGGATCAATAAATAGATTCAAGTAAATATAGTAGTAGATTCACTATGATACTAGAATATTTGTATGTATAAATATCCTTCTAAGTGTTCATCTGGACAAAAGTGAACATCTTTAACATCTTATGATGTTGGTTATTGGAGTAACACATGGGAAGTGTGATGGGATTTTGGGAATGGACATAAAATTAGAGTAGTTAGTTGGAATTCAGTGTTGGAACAAATAGAACTCCTTGTCAATTATTATCACAGAAGATTGGATTATGTGGTTCCTATACTATCAGAAATTTAAAAGGATAAGAAGTAGTGTAGTGGGATATTATAATGGACCTCATTGTTAAGGGTTGGAAATTCCATATGAACATTAAAATTTTCCAATTAGTGTACAGTAAATTTTTACAACTGTTTCTATGGTCTATAATTTGGGTGTTTTAATGTCTATATGGGATGAATTTAAGAAAATATGGATTTTTCAAGTAATCTGGAAGCTAGTTCAGGTTGACTACTTTGGGATCATGTAACAACTTGGAACTATAGAAATGATTCATAGCATGATACATTGGGTCACACTATGAATTATAATAGTTAGATTATTGATGTGTTTTTTCATGAATCCACACAATGTGAAACCATGTTTCATTCCTTGAACTACTCCTAGTTAATTTTTTGGTGTTTTTAAGTGATAACATTACTCTTTAAATATCCAATTTTGTCACTATAAACCCCTCACATCAGTATTGATGGTAATAGAGGGTTTCAATAAAAACCCATAATATGGTTTCCATAAAAACCCATAATATGGTTTCCATAAAAGCCCATAATATCATAGATAAATAATGTATGTAAAATATGGAAAAAATTTCGTTTCACCCTTAATATATAGATGACCATCATGATTACACCTAGAATAACCATCATGGTTACACGTAAAAGACCAATCATGGTAACAATTGGAATTACCATTTCAATATATTTCTATAATATTTTAGGAGAACCTTAATTAGATAAGTCCCTAACATTTCCCAATTCATAAGAGATATATAATGAGTTCACCATCCTTCATTTAATAACTAGATCCCATATCCACATAAATAATTCCCATGAATCACAACAGAATGCATAAAATCATGTAACAAAAAATATGTTCATTTCACAAATAAGAATTGTTTTTGGATGTTGATATATCGATTAAATTTTAAAAAAAGGAAAATCACTGTCACCAAAAGATTTTTTATAAAAAAAATTATAATGGAATCCAAAAATAAAATGATGGTTATGGTTTTGGGAAATTCTATTTTTTTGTGTATACATTAAAATATAACATTCCTTTTGTATTTTTTGTAAAAAACGTTAAATCCTTCCATAAAAAAGAATATTAATTAAAACCATTGAAATTTAGTCGAAATAACCATATATTTACCTCAATAAATCACTTATATCTATATAATTACATCAATGAAATAGTTTTAATATAAGTATATGGAATAAAAATAAGGTTTTAAGGGAAACATTCATATATAATTTTTTAAAAAAATTATTGAACATTGAGCTTGACTCATCATGTACTTTCATTATCTCCCTACATAAAAATTAAGTGAATTATTGAATTTATTGAAAAAATATATAATTTTTATTATTAATTTTTTCTCATTTATTACCATGTTATAAAAATTACATAATCATTGATGTTCTTCTCATATCTCTTCATGATATTTGGCTCATAGGTCCCCATTGAAATTAGTGGGTTGACTATGATCGAATATGTCGTTATTGAATTATATGTAGTATAATAATCAAGAAATAATAATCATTTTTTATAAAAATAATTATAGTTTTAAATCTTACCATTATTTATAGTAATGAAAAATTAATTATTTTTTAATCATGGAGATTATAGGTCATATATAATCATAACAATCATTTCAATTTTTCAACAATAATTATGGAAAGAATGTAATTATTTTGTTATCATTATATAATTATAATAATGTTATAATTTTCATATTAATTCATTAAATATACTTATATATATCATCCATGTTATGTGCAGATGAAAAACATATCCCATCACTTCACGTAGGCGGTAGTCCACATATACGTATAAACGATGTTTTTATTTTTCATTTAATGGAAAGGTAATACGGTAAATGACATAATATATATTGAGAATGATAATCATTTAAGTAATATATTATATTAACAATAATTCCATTATTATAAACCATATATGATATATGGTGATAGATAAATAATTACATCGGTTCACAACGTGGTTGTCCACCATACACACAAAAAATGGTTTTGTTTCTAATTTGATAAAAGAGGAGATTTATATAGGTTTCTAAATTAACATAATACAATATGAGTATATATTGTATTTTTTTCATTATTTTATTATGTTTTAATAAGATTTTAACGAGTTGGATGAATGAAAAAATAAAATATGTGGTTAAAACTATATCACTTCTTTCAAAAAACTCTTTGCATAATCCCTTAAGACCTATAATACTAGTATTATGGCTAAAATAGAGCCTTAATAATATAGGGAGGAATTATAGTAAGTTATTTGGGTTAATTTTGGTCAAAAAACTGGTTTTGATGTTTGAAAAATATGAGAATAAGTGGTTCCCTTCTATAAGAGAGGGTTATAGCACTCTTTGAATTTATTAAAATATTAAATTAATATAAACTACATTTAATGTCCAAATGGATTGAAATTTACAATATTTAAAGAAAATATTACCTTGAGTAAAAATAATATCATCAAATAATATTTTTAAATGTTTGGATCACATTATTAAACATACCTTTTTTATTTAACTCTTTGTTGACTCATTTGACAGTTACCGTAATATTAATATTTTGAAAATTTTAATGGTTGTAATGACTCTAATAAATTTCACACTGCCTATAACTGGACCATGGATAATATTATTAACCATATCCTATTTAATTTTTCCAAATAAAATATTTTTATGAATATTTATTCATTTAATAGTATATTATTTATTATAAAACATCCTTAATGTCAATTTTATAACTATTCATTTACTTTGATTTTAATAACATCAATATGACAAATTAGTTCAAATAAAATGATTAAAAAACCATATAATATTTAAATTAAATATTTAAATTTTGGTTCACCTTAATTATTTCAAATATTTCTACTTTGATATATTTATATTATTTATTCGATTTTTCCATTAAATGAATAATTAATGTGCTAGCATTGTGTAAAAATATAAGATAATTATTTATGAAAAAAAATTTGAATAAATTACCATTATCAATATAATCCAGTTAATTTAAAAATTAATATTCATAACTTAACATATCCTTTTTTTATCCCCACATTTAAGATATAATATTTATAAAATATTATAGGGTGACATTTTTTATTTTAGTCTACAAAAAAATTATAAAGGACGTAATCACATCCAAATGGAAAAAAAATTTGTATAACCAAATATTATAATATTATAAATTAAATAAACTCATAAAATTAAATTTTCGAATGTTTTATGGTCATTTTATAGTCCATATCATTTTGTTTTTCACTTTAAATACCTCATTTACCCTTAACTGTAGTAACAAAAAATTACTAATGTTATTTTTTTTTTGAAAAAAACTAAAAGAGATATATTGACCAAATTATAACTCACTTATTATAAATATGGGATATTTTTTAAAAAATTAAAAACATTTTACTTTAATAATTTAATTAAAAATAAAAATACAAAAACCTGATGTAAATAGTTTATTAGAAGAAAATTTATTTTAAAATAATAAAATTGTGTAAATTAAAGTAAAAAATCATTTAAAATGATTATTGGATAATTTTCAACAAAATAATAATAATCTAAATTTATAATTTCTTATAAAATAATATTTTAATTTGTAAATAATGGAAAATAAAATTTACTTTTCAATAAAATATTTGTTTTTCTCTACTCATTTGAAAATCAGTTTTTAAAAATTCAAATAAATATATATAAAATAATTTTGATATGATGAATTCTAAAATGTAAGTAATTTTCAATATTTAAAAATTCAATAATTAAACAACCATGTTTTCAAAGAAAACATATAGTGTTTAAACCCCATTTTAGTTAGAAATAAAGGTTTTTTCCTTTGGACTAAAATATTATATAATATTCTTATAATGAATATAACTCTATAAAATCTGACTAATTAATATATATATATATGATTTGAAAATTATTTATTCTAAAATTACCTATGATGTTACATATTTCCCATAGGTGGATATGTTTCCCAACCAAATCTGGTTTCTAGTATCCATACAAGGATACAAATACTAGGAAAACTACATACTCAAAACCTTTATTAAATTTAAGTATATTATCTTGTACATAGGATTATACCATAAGGATTCAAAAAATTATTTTATCCTAATATCCAAAAATAAAATAAAATTTTCTTGATACCAATTATATAATTCTAATCCATAGACACACTTTACTACATAGTTGTTTACATACATTTTTATCAAATACAAAGAAATGATCTAGATGTCTAGTTAATTTGGAATAATATTAATAAAAATACATAATCATAGGCATAAAAACAAAATAATTATTTAAAACTAAATATAGTTCTAATAACTCGAATTGATGTCATAAATAAGTATAGTATACCTTGTAAAAATACCAAAGGAATAGGGTAATCATGAAATCCGAACAATATAATAGAAATTTAAACAAAGCGTAATATGAGTGTCCAGAGGAATAACATGATATCCATAAATAGAGTCCTCAAAAGAATAGAAAATTGGAATAAGTAAATTAAATTGAAAGATCATGTAATCATGAAAGGTTTGAAAATTAAATAATTCATGAAATTTTAAACATAATTTTAGGGTAACTCATAAAACCATCATCATAAAGTTGAAAGAGTCCAATTATTGATTTTGTTCACTATCAAATCCCTTAAATAGAATCAGATTATACATAAATATTTACACAACGAATTGGAGGGAAATATAGATACAAGACCACCTGAAACAAAAGAGAAATCAATCATATACATTCCACATGGGTAAAAGAAACAATTCAAAAATAATAAACATGATCATACACATGAGAAGGAAGTGGACATTATAATTACAACTCAAAGAATAACTGTAGGTAAATCATAATTATTCCAATTAGGATAAAAATAAAATCATTTTGAACATTCATACATTAATAAAAAAATTGATATTTAACATGTTGTTTCAATGTTAAATATTTATGAGACGTATCTTAGAGATGAAATAATAAAAACATAACACTTGGTTGATGCTTTTTGAAATAAGTATTAGATATTTTTATTAATGTAAATAGAATCTTATTTTCTATAAAACCAAAATTAGACCAAGTAGTTTCTATATAAAATATTTTTGCATCTTAGTAGCTACTCATGGTTTAAAAAAATTATGTGGTTATTATTTACATGACACATTAAATATAAAATATAGCTTAAATCAAGTTTGCATAAAAATGGGAATTCTCAAAGGGAACTAAACATATGAGTAACCCCTAATATGAAATTGATATTTTACTAGTAATATAATTAAGGGAAATATATTTTGAAATATAACAATATCATGATAATAGTATTCTATAAAATGGAGAAAAATAAAATAAAATGTATAAACCAAAAATAAATTTTTTTTATAGAAAATCCATTACATTGTGTATGAATGTATTCTACACATGTTCTTAACATCTTGAATAATTAAATTAGGTTCATTAAAAATATAAATAATAAAATTTATCATCTTTATATAATTTTTTATGGTTTATTTCTATCCCATTATATTTATTTATAATATATTTTCCTCTAAAGTCAGTTACATGGGGTAGTTCTGTTAATTTCTTTATAACACATATATCTTCTTAAATATGGTCAAAGGTGTTGTAAAATAGCTTCATGGTATCAAAAATTTTGGGTATTTATTTCCATCATTATCCCATTATAAATATTGTTTTATAGTTTTAAAGGTTTTTACAAAATAAACTTAACTTAATAAAGGATCCTTGATGAGTTCATTTAAGGTGATTAAAGTTAATAGATTAGTTTATTATAATTATTACATCAACATTATCATAAATAATCATTATTAAATTTTAATAGTTTCATAAATATTATTTTTCAATAATATATTTATTTATAAAATAATTCTATTATTGTGGCTGTAGAAAAATTAAATACATCATTCCATGGAGATAGTAGTATACACATATGCTTGTAGAAGTTTTTATTCTCTCAATGATTTTAGGGTAAGGAATGAAATGAAAATTCCAATACTATAATTTAATTTAAATATAGTAAAAATTATTTTCTTATTATAAATATGTAGATATTCCTAACTTGTAGCGTGTATAAAAATAAAATAACAAAAAAATATAGGTTGAGAGTATTACCTCCGCCTTAGAATTTTTACGTAGGTTAAATATATAATTCTTAGTAGCATGGTATTATTGGGAGAGTGGGGATTCAAGGGAAATGGTAGGGTGTTTAGGAGATACTATTTCAGAATTTCAGTTGATAAAATTTTTTGTAAGGGGTAGACAAATGGGGAGATTGTTTACTACATTTCTAGGTGATTATAGTGTTATTTTAGTAAAATCTATTTAAATTACCATAATGTCTCTCCATTATTCATTTAAAAAGGATAAAAAAATTTACATGATTGTGTGGGTTAATATAAAAGGTCAAAAACCCCTCCACTATAAAATAAATAACATTTTTTTAACAATTTTCACTTTGTTAAACAACTTTTAACTTAATTTACCCTTACCGTGATAACCCCACATTCAACCTCAATTACTAATTTTAATGGGAAAATATAAATATGAAATTATTTTATAATTTTAATTTATTATTTAAAATATTGAATTCATTTTATACAATAAAATTTCTAATAGTCCACCAAATTTACTTTACAATTTTTTCAAATATCATAATAAAACCATTTCATAGTAAAGGTTCATTTTATGATTATAATTTATGTGTTCGATATTATTATCAATTATTTAAAATTATATACTTAAATTGAATTGATATAAAAAATAAATTGTACATGGATTTAAAATCAATCCAAAAAATATTTTTATCAAAATAATGTTAAATAAAATAAAACTAAAAATTTTCTTATAATTAAAATTTTACACTTTTTATTATGTTAGACATTTTTTTTAAATTAGAAAAATATATATAATTAGAAAAATAATTGTTTAAATAGATATTTAAATAATTTTATGTGTTTGAAAAAATTTATGTCTCGCTTTTATTGTAATAAAATTTACCATTTTGAAAAAAAAATTATGTTTCACAACATATAAAAATCAATATTTTTAGATAAATGAAAAAAAATAATTATTAAGTTAAAATTTAAATGATAAATATGAAATTGTATATACTTTTTTCAAATTCACATTCTAAAATTTAAAAAAATTAAAATATTAAATATACTGAAGAATTAATTTTATTAGAAAACCTCTTTTAGTTTACTGAATATTCTATTTCCATGTGAATTAAAAGTTTATAAAGTCTTAACTTATTAATAATACAGTAAATATAACTTGTAATTATTCAATCATAATATAATCAGTTTTATAGAATAAAACTCCTACTTTTTTAATAATATATTTTTAATAAAAAATTTAATTGATAAAAAACCACAACTCAAAAAGTTTAAAAATTCATGATCTATGTAGATAAATATTATATTTCTTTTTTATATAAAAATAATTTCTATATATATAAACCCTTATAATCTTCAAAAAATCCTTAAGAGATAGATAAACTCATGTTACAGTTTTTGTGTTATTTTTTAACTTGAATGGATCTTGTTGCAAACTACATAACCTTGAACTTATCCTTTATAAGGTTCCCCGAAAAAAAAATTACTTGATTTTTGGTTTGGTATTGATCCTAAGAATGCCCTTTAGAATCTAATTTCCTACCGAGCATAGAAAAATGGGCATTATAAGGAATTCTTCGACTTCAGGATTAAATATTTTCATACTTTATTTATTTATTATGTAATACGGTTAATTCAAATTATTCCATCTAATTTGACTACTATGTTTTTGATTTATTATTTAATATTAAAAATATATCAATAATTTTACATTTTTTAATAGTATATAAAACACTGTATTTAATATATTATTCTTTAATGTAGAATACAGAATGAAATTATAGGTCATCATACTGAAGAAGAAATTTCATATTATAAAAAAATTCAAATGAAATAGATCATGATTCTCTAAATGATTCTGAGGTTTAATATGAGGATAATTAAATATGAATATTTATAATTTTAAATTAAATAATTATTAAAATTGGAAAATATTTGGAAAATATTATTTTTATAAGAAATTTATTTTTTAATAGGATGAATGATGATAGTACATAGAAAAAAATAATTTTTCCCTAATTGAGGTAATAATTTTGAAAAAAAAGAAAAAAAATTTATATTAAATAATAAATTTCGTTACTGAATCTAGAAGAATAGAAAATTGGATCTTGTTCCAAAAACATTAAATAAATATATCATAAGTTAAAAAAGTATTTTTCAAATAAGATAAATACAAATGGGTTAATTATTTAGGAATTCTTTTTGATAATGGTTAATAAAAAATCGAAGGAGTGCATGATGATGAATAATTTTATATTGTAGTATGAATTTATGAAATATGTATATTCCTAAAAATATATTTTTCAAATAATTTTCTAAATATTTCCAAAAAGTATAAAACTGTCTTCCCTTAATGGGTTGTTAGAAGTGGAATTTGACATAGTGAATCGTGATTTATTTAATACAACATTGTTAAATTATTATGTTTTATAGTCCCAAAAATGATTTATATGGATTGAAAAAATCCCCAATGTGATTTTATTCAAACTAGAATGTGTGTAAAAGAATTGGTTTTCAATCATAGAGGATTTGATGAGAACATTAATGTAAAGATGTGTAGTAAAGAAATATTGATTAGTTTATTCGATGTAAATGATTTATTATTTGATTTAAGAAAATGAATAATGATTATGGAATTTTGAAAAATGATAAAAATTTAGTTATATATTTCTTTAATTAGTGAAATTAAATTTTATTCATATATTATAGTTCACGTAAAAACCTTGTGGATTACATAATTAATTAATTAATTATCTCAAATAAATTTTTAAGAAGGTACTAATGGAAATAAAAATACAATATTTTTATTATTGGAACCATGAGCTTCCTAAGAAAAAATGGAGTATGATTTGTGTTTTTTTGTCAATCCTCATTTGAAGTTGAGAATGTTTTCCAGGAATGGGATCATAAAGTTCAAGTAGACTACAGTATTGAAGGTGGCATCATTTCGTTGTGTTTACAAATTTTTTGGGCCTGAATATCACATAATGGAGA
This sequence comes from Viscum album, assembly GCA_963277665.1. Taxonomy (NCBI): domain Eukaryota; kingdom Viridiplantae; phylum Streptophyta; class Magnoliopsida; order Santalales; family Viscaceae; genus Viscum; species Viscum album. The sequence continues at coordinate 1,084,756,621 of OY728151.1, forward strand.
AATGGGTAATTGAAAAAGGATGTTGTGTAAAATATTGTAGGAATTTTGGAAACTCATGTGCAAGGTATGAGATATGTGAAATATTGTAGTGGTGCACAAAAATCATGGGTTGCTCGCTATATTGGTTTCACATGCAATAATGAAATCCGGTTTGTTTTTTTATGCAGAAGCTGTTTTGGGGTCAGAACATGGAAAAATGGAAAAGACATTTGGTGAGCGGAAAATATGGAGGTGTGCAAAAGAAATGTTTCTTGCACGAGAATATTTGTGGGCAGAAAATGAGATTTGTTCGCAAAGTGGGTTTTTCACGTGGGGGTTAGTGACGCCTATAAATAAGAGGTAACCCACCACATTCGGTACGGTTGAAAACTTAGAGGAGATCTGTGTTCTGAAACGTGAAAAAGTACCATGAAAAAATAGCTACACCTAAAAGTTGATGTTTCGCGTAAAAGTTGGTGTTGTATGTAAAATTTGGTGTTTCATGTTAAAGGTGGTGTTTCACGTAAGTACATGAGCCACATCCCAGTTGGTGAGGACTCTTAAGTGCATCCAGGTGACCTGGGATCAAATCCAGGTGAAGGAACAATTTTCAGCTCTATAGGAGGTACAATAGCTATACAGTAGTAGGTACTATAGAATTACTATAGCAGCGTTGTAGAAGGGATTGTAGCAGTGCTGTAGCAGTTACTATAGTGGGAACTGTGCAGTACTGTAGCAGGTACTGTAGCCGGTACTATAGCGGGAACTCTAGCAGGCACTGTTTGGCACTGTAACAGCTTAGAGTTTTCCCCTGTTTGGGCCTTCGAACCACTGATTTGGTCCCTGAGTCCATTAAGGCCTTTGGGCCACCCAATCCTTTAGGACAGTAAGTCTTTTGGGCCACCTCAAGGCCTTCAGGCCACCTTCAATGCAGATGCAAACTAGACAACCAAGAAGGTACAAGCTCTATGGAGGATGAGCAATGAGCTTTCACCATAGAAGAAGATACATTGATTGCAAGAATGAGAGGGTATGGAACCTTCCATCAAGACAAGCATGTACATGCATAGGATAGCCTAGCCGAACATCCATGCGAATATGGAGAGCTGATTTCATGATGAAGATGCTGGGGCGGAGCAGTTCCAAGTAGTTATTCTAGGTTGTATGTAATGTTTTATGCCTACGGGCAATGAATTACTCTAAGGCCTACAGTCCATGTAATGATTACACCTACAGGTCGTGTAAGGGTTCCACCTCACCCCTTTAAAGGTTTATTATAATAATAATAAAAAATGATGGCCTTTTGGCCCTAGAATGGATAGTGTTGCGCGTAAAAGTTAGCATTGTGCGTAAAAGTTGATGTTGCGCGTAAAAGTTCAAGTTGCGCAGAAAAGTTTCAGTTGCGCAGAAAAGTTGGAGTTTCATTTAAAAAGGTGAAGTTTAATGTAAAAGATGTATTTGAGCGAATGTTTTTGATGCAACGAAAAGTAAATATCATGTGGATAGGGTAGGGTTTGCGCTCAATCGTCATTATATGCTGAATACATGTTCTAAATATCTGGTTTTATGGTCCAGTGCTTTCAACTGCACTAATTTAGGACATTGATGCAAGTAGTGTCTCATGCAGAATAAATACAAAGACATCAATGCAAATCTATTTAAGAGACCTTCATGTCTATAAACTTATTTTGACATCTCTCAAGGTAGTGAGCTAAGTGGAGTCAAATGAAGTGACCTAAGGGACGTAGTGAGCAATCCATGAACCTTTATAAATGTAGTGTGCCTGGAACATAGTGACTATGACCAAATTTTGAAATCCTCAAACTATTTAAGATTAGTGCATTTAGGTAAGACCGACACACTTTCAGTGTATGCTCCTTGGACATAGCCCTTTGTAGTGAAATAAGTAAAAGTGTTGTGTCATCTCCCTGCTTTTATTTTTTGATAGAGTTAAAAACTTCCTACCAAAGTGTGAACAATATCCACAACTTTAAAAAGGAAAAGTTGACACCCTGATTCACCCCACCCCTCTTAGGGTGTTCTGGGTTCCTTCAAGTGGTATTAGAGGAAGGTTGTTGGTGTTTGATCTATCATTTACCATTATGGAGAATTCAGCTAATTTCTAGGAGTTACCCTCTTTAATGGAAGTAATTTTCAGATCTAGAAGAACATAATGAGATGTCATAAAAAATCTCTTGGAATGGAAGTCTTATTTTCTAATCTGTGGGGAATACAATTCATTGATCCAATAGGGCTAGCTATGACTGGAAAAGATAGTAAAATTTTTGATGTTTATGCTAAAGCGCAGAATGCTCTCACCACAGCCCTTTCAGATCAGATATACTTAAAGGTGATGAGTTGCATTTCATCAAATTCCATGTTGGATAAACAAGAAAATATTTATGATAGAGGTAACAATCTGAAGGAGGTGAAACTACAAGTCTAAAACAATAGGTTTAATGATCTGAAGATGCATCCAAACGAGAATGCAGACTCCTTTTTCAATCGAATTACTGAATTGGTTGGATAAATATGGTGTCTAGGCGATGAAATCAAATATGTTGATATTTTAATGAAAATATTGAAAATTCTTACACCCTTGTACAATCCAAAGGTATCAGCCCTTGAATAAAGATTTCCTTCCAAACATTCACTAGATGATCTACTGAGAAGCCTACTGGAATATTAAATGAGTTTCAAACTAGAAGATTCTATGACTCATGTGAGGAAAAAAATTCTTTCTCTCATTTTCAAGAAGATCCAGATGGGTGAAGGGAAATTCAAAGGAAAGTTTCCTCTAGATTTCTTTCGGTGTGGAAAAGTTCGGTACATTGACTATCACTACTTAAGAAAAATCTATGATGAAGATAGAGAAGCTGAAAACATTGAGAATCCGTAGAAAAGGTTTTTCAAAAAGGGAGACTTCAAATAGAGAGAGAATGTTTTGAAAAAGATTTTTCTCTGTGAAGAGGAAGACGATGATAATGAATTATGTGAAGAAGAAGAACCAGAATTCAAAAAACAAGAAACCATGCTTCCATGATGGCCACTATAGAAAAATCAAAAGATAATCATGGAGACAATAAGTTGAAAACTAGTTCCAATATTGAGTTACAACATTAGGATGTTTTAAGTAGGCATAAGATTAAATTTAAGAGTTGCAAGAAGTGGAAATATATTGTAGAAGAATCAAATGAATATATTGATCAACTCGAAGCTGAAATTTAATTATTGGAAGAATTTGTGAAATTATAGTGTAAAATCCTTGAATGTAATGGTGATGTAGTAAATCTGAATCTGAAAATTGAAGAGTAGGAAAAGGTCATCAATGACCTCACCTCTAAACTAGAAGAAAAGTCCAATACTGATGAGGGTCTTGAGGAGGAAGTTTTTACACTCATGAGTAAATATGAGACTAAATAAATTTCAAAAGAATCAAGGAAGAAAATATAGTCTAGAAGGTTCTCAGATGCTGAGATGTTGGACAGAGAAAAATGTGTCTCTAATGTAGTTGAAAATATTTTTAATGATCAAAGTCCCACTTCCATGGGAAATAGTGGAATCAATTGTGAAGCTTAATCATCAAATGATACAAAAAAGGGTGATCAAAATAAAGGCATGCAGAAAGTGGTTCTTGAGGAAAACTCACCTGAAGTGCTGAAAAAGAAACTACCAATTCAATATGAAATAATGGTATAAGACTATCCTCGATCCTCCAGCAATAAAAAATAGAAAACTATTATCCCACAGAGAAATAAATAGGGATAAATAGAAGTGAGAAGACATTCCCTCTCATGAAGTGATAGTTTTGTGGATATATGGGCCATACCATGTCTTATTGAAAATAGTCAACGAACTATCTAAATGGAGAATAGAAGGGAGTTCATGAAAGGAGAAAAAATTTATATCCAAATTATTTTAGAAGAAACAATTTCTATGGATATTGTTATCATTGTTCTTTCATTGTCTAAAAATCTATTTATTGTAGATTGACGAGTAAAATAAACACCTCACGTCGAAGTCATAGAAAATTCAATGTTCATCAAAAAGTCTGTGTTGATATTGCAAATAGGTTTTATCCTATGTAAGAAGAGATTCAATATTAATAACACTTATATACAGAAGAGAGATTTGCACAACCATAAATTTCCTACACTCAACACAATAACTCAAGGAAGAAAAAGAGGAAAATTGGAAAATTAAATCTTGTATAAGTATCCCTCTAGGATATAAAGAATATCAACACCTAGATTCTTGATAGTGGATGTTTGTCCCACATGATGGGTAATAAAGACCTATTAACTAATGCCAATAAAAATGTCGATGGAATTGTGTGCTTTGGTAATGATGGTTCTTTGAAGATAAAAGGCTATGGAAGTATTGAGCTAGCTAATGGAGAGATGAAGAAAACTAAAGTTATTTATGTTGATGGTTTGCATCATAATATGCTATGTGTGAGTCAACTATGTGACTCTAGACTTATAGTCTCTTAAAATCAAAAAAGGATACACTACAAAAGGAAAGACATGAAATTATCATATGAAAGGATGTAGAATATAAGGCAACTTGTATCAGGCTGATAGTAAATAAAACATTTTTTACATGACTATTAAAGAATAAAATAACTTGTGTCATTGGAGACTGGGGCACATCAATCAGCAAGACATGGAGAAAATAAAAAAACTAAAGATTGTCTTAGACATTCCCAACCTATAGCGTGAACGTGAAAAGACCTGTGGTGCTTGCATTCATGGAATGTTTTTCTGCAGTTCATATCGACCAAAGAATAAAAGGGAATCTTGTCTTCTTGATATCAATCATACATACGCATGTATCCTGATAAATGTTTCTGGAACTCGTAGAGAAAGGTACTTCATCATTTTCATAGATGATTATAGTAGAATGGCATGTGTAATGGTTATACACATGAAATGACAAGTTCTGGGATACATGAAAACATATCATATAATCGATGAGAATGATACTGGATGAACAATCAAAGTGATGTGATCTAATAATGGTGGGGAATACACTTCCATTGAATTTGAAAACTACCTAATGAAACATGGGATACAACATGAGGTAGCAGTTTTCATAACTCCACAACAAAGTGGATTAGTTGAACGTAGTAATCGACAGGTGAACAATATGGCACGAACTGTGCTGATTGAGAGTTGTATTCAACAACATTATTAGAAAATGTTTGTTCAAGTTTTTGTTTATATTCAAAATCGAACAGGGATTTATATGGGTGTGATGAAGACACCATATGAATTTTGGCATGGAATAAATCCCTCATTGAAATAATTTTGTGTTTTTGGAAGTATATGATTCATCAAAAACAAATAAGTAAATCAAGGGAAGTACGATGACAATGTATATGATGGAATATTCCACGTAGACTCCATGAACAGTAAATCCTACATGTGTTTCAACAAGCACTTAGGAAGGATTTTGGAAAGCTGTGATGTAAAGATAATTGAAGAGAAAACAAAAAATTCTTCAACGATTTTGAATGAGGATTTGATAATAAATGAGGATGTATTTGAACAAGGAGTAATTGAAAATACAGAAATATAGGAAGGTGTAAAACCACTCAAGAGTCACATCATAATGTTGAATTAGAATAAGAATCTGAAGAGGAAACCATGGCTGGAGAGAATGTGGTTGAATCTCAAAGAAGGAATTGAGGAGAATAAATTTGTCAATACAACATTTTTGGGTATTTGACTGAACCCACACAAACAAGGATAATGAAGAATAACACACAATATTCATTTCTCTTAGTTATGGAACCATCCTCATTTGAAGAAGATGCAAAGAATGAATCATGGGTGAAATCCATGAATGAAGAGTTATATCAGACTGATAAGAATCAGACATGGGATTTAGTCAAGACACCCAAAGGTCACAAGGTGATTGGCAGCAAGTGGATTTTCAAGAAAAAATTTGATGAGGATGGAAGTGTTATAAAAAATAAGGAACGAATGGTATACAAAGGATATTCACAAATTGAAGGTGCCGATGTTGATGAAACCATTACTCATGTGGCTAGACTAGTGTCAATCAGTTTTTTTCTTTATATGGAAATCCAAGGAGGATATAATGTATATCAAATGGATTTTAAGATATCATTCATGAATGGTGTTCTTAAAAAAAAGTCTACATTGAACAACTAGTGTATTTTCTTCTTGGTACTGATGAAACAATGGTATGTAAACTAAATAAGTTCGTCTACAGTTTGAAGCAGTCACCATGAGCTTTGTATTCATGATTGGATTCCTATCTCCAGAAGATGGATTTCAAAAGAGTAGGAGTAGATCACAATCTCTACTTGAATAATTCCCTGAAAGATATGTTCATAGTTCTAGTTTACATTGATGAAATTATATTTAGTGGAAGAAAGAAGAAATCAGTGGATGAATTTTCGAATCACATGAAATCAAAATTCGAAATGTCAATGATTTGGGATCTCACATATTTCTTGGGATTCCAAGTGACTCAAATGAAAGATTACACTTTCATCTCTCAGGAAAAGTATGTAAGAGAGATGATGAAAAATTTAATATACATGACTCCAAACCAATGTCAACTCTAATTGTAGTTGGAACCAAACATGGAAATCATAAGGATAAGACCTCTGTAGATCCCACCATGTACAGAAGGATCAATGGAAGCCTATTTTACCTGACCGCGACATGGATAAATATTGTCGTTGCAACTTGTCTAGCTGCACACTTTCAGAGTAATCCAGAGGAGAAACATACGGATGCAGTAAAATAATCATGAGGTACATTCAAGGTACTCATAATTTTGTGTTATACATTGGTGCGGGAAACGACAATGAATTTTCATCATTTTATTATGCATACTGGGATAGCAATTTTGTTGATAGAAATTACACCAGTGGTGGAGCATTCTATATTGGGCAGAAATGTGATGGCTAGTTGAGCAACAAATATGAAAGTACTTCTATTAGTACTGTTGAAGCATAATATATATCTGTTATAAAGGAATGCACTCAACTACTATGGATGAAGCGACAACTAATAGATATTGGTGATGAGGAGAAACAACTAAGTGTGATTTACTATGATAACAAATGCACAATTGATCTTATGAAGAAACATATTCATTACTCTCATATAAAAAATATTTAAATAAGATATCACATTATCAAGGAAAAAGTTGAAAATGTGTGTTTAAAATAGATCATGTGGGAACTGATGATCAAGTGGTTGATATCATTACTAATCCATTATTAGTTTCTAGGTATGAGAAACATCGGTTTAACATCGCTGTTCCACCACCTCTCAATGCACAAGGAGGTTCTAAAGTTCCCCTCTCCCCGGTTATGTTTACTATTTTTTAATCTATTCATGGATATGCGGCAGGTTTATGGGGTTAATACTATCCAGGGGTGAATTGAGATATACAATGAAAAAATACCTATGTTCGGGTTTATTGTCAATGGGGGAGAAGGAATAATTTCAGGACAAGTTCTGTGACAGGATGAGAATTCGGTGATAGGAGAAGAATGAATACATTCACGACATGCAATGATTTTATGGCATAGAGGACATGTTCTGTGAAATGATTAGAATTTTGTGTTACTAGGGGAAGGAATATATTCGTGGAATGTAATGCTTTTGTGGCATAGTAATAGAATAACTATGGTGGCATCATTAAGAATTCAAAAACATGGGATCCCAATTCACGCTTCTGCTCTTTTTTTCTACACCGATCTTGCTCATGTAGACTTGGAGTGATGGATGGTTTGTTTCTTCAGTTTCAGGTTTTGATAGTGGTTGGTGATCTATTGAATTTATCTAGAGATTTCCAAAAATTCCAAAGGGTGAGATTGTTGGAACCATGGCCATTCTATGAAATAATTGGAGTTTAATTTGTGTTTGTTTTCAACATTCATTTTAACTTCAGAATGTTTTCTAGGAAAGTGATCATACAGTTCAAGTAGACAACAGTATTCAAGGTGGCGTCATTTCCAAGTGTTTACCAATTTTTTGGGCCTGAATATCGCAAAATGGAGAAATGGGAGATTAGAAAAGAATGTTGCGCACAATATTGTAGGAGTTTTGGAAAATTGTGTGAATGGCATGAGCTGTGTGAAATATTAGAGTGGTGGATGGAAAATATGGACTATGTACTAAATTGGTTTTGCGTGCAATAGTGAAATTATGTTTATTTTTTTGTGCAAAAGGTGTTTTAGGATCATAATTCTGAAAAATTTTAAAGGCATCAGGTGCACAGAAAATCTAGAGATGTTCATAAAAAATGGATCTTTCACGAAATGCTTTGCGTGAAGAAAGAACGTTTTCCACGCATAGTTTGATTTGTGTGCATGGGTCGGAAATGCTTATAAATAATAGGTGACCTCCCTAATTCAGTACGGGTGATGACTTAGAGAAGATCCAAGTTCTAAAGCATGTAATAGTTGTGTAAAAAAGTATCTATGCATAAAATTTGACGTTGCGCATAAAAGTCGGTGATGCACGTAAAAGTTGATGTTGCCCGTAAAAGTTCAAGTCACAGGAAAAAGTTGCAGTTGTGTGGAAAAGTAAGAGTTGTTCGTAAAATGGTAATGTTTGCATAAATGTTGTAGTTTCATGAAAGTTTTGCGTGCATAGAAATGAAACTCTTGTGCACATAGGGTAGGTGTTTCGTGTAATTTTCATTATATAATGAATACATGTTTTGATTAACAGGTTCATTGGATCTGTGCTTTCAAGTGCATCAATTCAAGAATTTGATTCAAGTAGTGTATCATGCGGAATATAGACAAAGGATCAATGCAAATATATTGAATAGACCTTCATGTTGATAAACTGATTTTGACTTCTCTCAAGGTAGTGAGCTAGGGGGAGTCAAAGGAAGTTACCTAAGGGACGTAGTGAGTGATCCCTAAACATTTGTTAGGGTAGTTTTCCTAGAACCGAGTGACTATGAAAAAATCTTTTAATCCTAAAAAAAGTTAAGATTAGTGGATTTAGGTATGACAAAGACACTGACAATGTATGCTCCTTGGAGGTAGAACTCTGCGGTGAACCAAGTAAAAGTTTTGTGTCATCCCCCCTGCTTTCATTTATTTGACAGATTTAACACGTTCCAATCAATGTGGGAAAAATATCCATAACTTTAAAAATAAAAAATCGACACCATAATTCACCCCTCCCCTCTCAGGGTGTTCTGGGGTCCTTCATTTATCAATTTAAAATAGAATAGTGCAAAAAAAATATTGATGTAGGATCATTTAATGTAGAGTTATATATATATAAGACTATATGTTTAATTTTTTTAAGTACTACTAGAACCAAAATTGTTAATGATCCATATTTTTAATCGACATTTCAAATAAATATATTGGTTATACATCAATCAATAAAGAAGATAATATTATGACACATTAAATTTTCGAAACAATATGTGTGATACAATACAAAAGTTACCGAAACAAATTGATGGATATTCGAGTTTCTTTAATGGTATAGTCTATATATGATTAAAAGTATACTCTTCAAGGTGTGTTAAATTTTGAATGAATGTGTAATTCATGGATAATAAGAAAATAATGAAAAATATAAAATATGGTAATAAATGTTGATTATATTATTTAAATTCAATATTATATGTGATTAATCTGGATGAAACATCATCTAGATGATAGGGGAAGAGGATTTTACACATGGATCTATATTATGTTTGATAATAATTGGGATATAAATCATATAAAAAACATGTATATAATTTATGAATAAAACACATTGAGATAAAATATCATATTACCAAGATCAATTTTAATAAAAAATAATAAAGATGAATTATCTATCCACTATAGATTAGGGTGAAAATATAACAAAAAGGAAAATTATTTTTTTAAATCCATGGGTGGAAATTATAACAAAATATGATAAACATATATTTATTTTACATCATTTAATTAATATAACCATTAAATCCAACATAGTAGTCCCATACATTGATGATATGATAGTTTACTGTCCATGATGACAAAAACATAAAAAATTTATTCCAAAATACTTATAAACATTTATCATCTATTGATCCACACTATGCTCTTTATTGAAAACTCATAAGTTATACATATCATTATAACCTATGGAATAGGAAAATAAGAAAGGGATCAACTCAGACAATGAATGAGGGTAAACATAAGAGATAACAATAGAATATTGTAAGTGATTATAAGATAGAATATCGGTATAATAAAGATATATAACAGAACTCAAACCCAACAACCATATATCATAAATAATGGTATCATCATGAAAATTAAACATAAATGAATCAAAATAGTGTTGAATCATGAGTTAATTAAAAAGACACATGATATCCTAACATATTCATGATAATAATTATCAAAATATGACATATTTCAAAAATGTAACAAACATAATTATCGGTAAACATTATATTCATGATCCACACCATTCAATTTCCACACGTACAATAAACAAAAATGTACTCATGATTACCTTTCTCGTGATATGTAAACTTTTAACCAATGAATTAGAGGGAGATATAAGACACCAATAGTTAGTATCCATATAATTGAGTTCCAGTTGTAAATCATTTACTTATCACACTAGAAATATCCCCTGTAAATTAAATTGTATTTATATACTTCCACAATAAAATTTCATAATGAGATCATTTATAATTTTATCACTTATCACAACAAGATAAACCCATGGAGGTGTTAGTCCAAAAAATGCACGGTTGACATTTTCATTTCACAAATAATTAAAGGTAAAGAAGGTTGATAATAATTTGCCTTTGAAAAATAATAATAGAATTAAAATATTAACATTTATTTTTTAATTTCACCCTTATAACCAAAAATAATGTAATGGGTGAAAAATAGAAATGTTGCTTCGGGGATGTGGTAGTCCAAACAGAGAAAAAATGATGACATTGTTATTATTAATGGATAGGGGAAATGTAGTTAATATTTAATCTTTTAGTATAATAAATTTCATTAAAATAAATATTTATGTCATTATATATGAATTATGAACTTATATTTAGTAATTTAATAAAGTTGTGAAATGATATCTTGGAAAAAAAGATCAAACATTGATAACATGGGATTTACCTTAGATTACCCCATACAAATGGAGGTATTAATTTAATATCAACTGTTTAGAGACACATGGAAAATTAATAGATTTATAATGGAAAGATAATGATAATAATTTTAGGTGTAGAATAAATTAATTGAGTGGTATTGTTGTGGTGGGGATAGGTCCCTTTTATAAAAGGTGAGAATATAATGTTTTTTAATTATTTAAAATTAATCTAAAGATAGAACATGTTTCACAAGTAAAGAAGTGTGAAAAAATCGATAATAATGGAGTGGGTAATTGGTATTAGAATTTATCCATAAACAATTCATTTATAAACATAATACCTAAAATTAAAAATACCCTTATAAATAAATTTGGAACTAATGATTACAAATATGAAATCAATTTCTTTATATAAAATGTATATGGGTAAAATTTAAATTTTAGCATTACTGCATGAAACTCAAAAAAAAATATTTTAGAATTTTTTTTAATTAACCAATTTACGTATATGGATGAATTAAAAATGTATTTGATTTTCATTGTATAGATTGTTTTATTGCATAATGAATAAATTTATTTAGGATTTCAAATAAATTAAAAACCAAATATTAACAATATAATAATTCATTAAAAGAAAATACCTAGAACATTTTTTGAGAAAATATTACTTATGTCCTTAAATTTTTACACATAGATTTCTCAAAATTCGATACAGTATTTTTAAAACAGGGATTTTTTATTCAAAATTACAAGTTTGATTAATTAATGTTTTTATAAACTTATGGGTCATTATTATAGAATTATAAGTTAATTTTTTTTTTAAAATGATATTTTCACAATTCACATAAAAATATACTATTTAAGAAACAGTTGAAAAATATATCCTAGGATAATATTGTTATTCCAAATCCAAAAATGAAGATATTTGTTTCAAATTCAAATTCATAAATTTATTAAAAAATTATTAAATTAAAATAAGTAATATAAACAAACAAATTATTTATTGAATATGATGTTTTAAAAAATTTTGTGTTTTTAATATTATTTAATAATAAGTTAATATTTAAATAATATTAATATATAATAACTATTTAAAATTAGACAATTTCATTTATTTTGATAACATAAAAACACTTAATTAAATACTTGTTTTACAAAAAAATTATTACTTTTATATGATATAACAAAATACTATTAAATTTTTTCATTCATATTTTAAAAATTAATTCTACTGAACTGTTGGTATTAAAATAATAATATTAATTTTATAAATAAATCATATCATATTTCATAAATATTAATAATATTAATATTTAGAAGTAAAAAATAAATATATATATTATTTAAATATTATATTTTTAATTAATTAAGAGTTAAATTATTCTATATTTATTACTAATAATAAAAAAATTATTATACTTGTTGTATAAAAGTTTATACAATAAGAATATTCTTAATGATTATATTTTTAATGACAATATTTCTAATGAAAATATTTATAATGGTCTTATTTACATCATATGTATATATAACGTATAAAATCATGCATTCTATTCAAACATCTTAAGCCGCACATTTGATCTCCACATTATTCACTTTAGATATCACGATATACTTTCTCTTTTCAGGTTATTTTTACTAATTATAGTTTTTTGGCTATTTTTCATCCTCAAAGATGAATAGTTTCTAGGATTTCTCCAGGTGTAGAGTATTTTATTATTATCTATTTATTGTCTTCATGTAATCTTGTCACGGCCCGTCCCCTGGGGCCCATATTGTGACTCCCCCAAGCCCGCCTTCCATAGGCTAGGGGCTTGCGACTAGAACCAAAGGCGTAATTCCCTAAAACTGGGAAGGAATTGTCTTTATAAATCATAGACACACACAACTAGAGTATGAGCGGAAGTAAAAACTAAGTAAAAGTTGTATAAAAAGTATACTGAAAGTAATGGGGGCTATAATACAAGCCCAACTGTAAAGTACAAATACAACTGCAAGCAAGTACAACTGAAAAGGGAAAAATAGCTGAAAGTTGAAAGCATATCTTGGATCGTACTCTGGGGTTCCAACCTGAGGGGTAGGTACATATGACCTCCATAGCACTCCACGTCCGTTAGACTCCAGAGTGTACTGATACGTCATAAGGTCTTCCTTCGGGTATCTTCTAGTCGTCGTACTCTTTGCCTTGGTCAGCGTTTTCTGTCATCTTCATCCAACACAACGAGGTGTGGGCATAACCCGTGTAGGGGTGAGTATAACGATACTCAGTAGGGACCATAAGACCCTCAAGGTCTCACAAAAACCAACAAGGATAAACAAAATTGTATGATTTCAATGGATAAACATTAATTAGGTATATTCCCATACATATACCTATGTTATCAAGTAACCCATCTCAATAATGAGGAAAACACAATGGTCATTAACTCAGCTCAAACCAAGATTTTTCATTATCGAAACCACAACTACTAGAGAACTCCTCCTCTATCGAGTACAGTGGGTCTGTCACGACACCGAGTTGCTTCTAACTAACCTTGGACTGCTGAGGTACTCTTCATGTCGAGTACTGTAGGTATTCGGCCAACTACCAGGCACTTCGTCCGCTGTGGGTCTACCGCCAAATACCGAGGGCTCCCCCTAATAGCCTACAGAGGTACTCGTCCTGTCGAGTACCGCGAGTCTGCTGCCAACTACCAGGCACTATGTCAGTCATGGGTCTGCCGCCAAATACCAGGCGCTCCCCACTAGGCTAGTCAAATCACTCTGAGTCTAATCAGTCAAACAGTCATCATTTCTGTCAGCTACTAGGTCCCCGCACTCTGTCTACTCATCTCCGGGAGGATCCGCTCCATGAGCTACTGGTCGATACTCCAACTGTCACAAAGTCTCACATGGAAGTATCTCAATGGACCGCCACGTCATAGTGGTCTCAACGAAACAGACAATGTGTCAATCGGACACCCGGTCTGTGAGATATTAGACTTTTAGTCCCGGGGGCCCAATTGGTTTGGTGTACAGACCAACCCGACTGTATCTAAACTATAAATTGAACTCCCATGGGGTATTCTAAAATGTACGAATTCATTCCAAGAAAAACGGTGATGCTGACGGTTCGTCAAATGGATGCTCGTAGCCTGAGATATAGGCGAAAAGGTGTAAATGGGTCTGACGGTTTTGGGTCTGGTCCGACCCAGTTGGACCGACCCGACCCGGTCTATGAATCTGACCCGAACCGAAGGGACGGCCCGACCCGAAGGTACGGCCCGACCCAATGGTACGACCCGACCCGTGGGGGCGGCTCAGCCCGAAAGCGGCCTGTGTGGCCTAGTGGCGGCCTCTGTGGCCTGGCTGGTTTGCCCGCGTGGCCAAGCTGGCCGGACCACATGGCCATTCTGGCCACGCGAGGTAGGGTTTGTCGCGCCACCCTTTGACTGAAATGGCCGGCATGAGGCGACAACCCCGGGTAACCGCAGGAACAGAAGGGTCCCACCTGTAGCGCGCACCGACATCCAGTTTAGCAGGCCACCCTCCCCTATCCACCTCGGCCATAGGCCACAGGTCTTATCACACGTAGTGCGATGGTTCCACACCCATGTACTCCCGTCGAGGCCTGCCCTGGCCATGGTCCTGCACCGCCGGCGCGGCACAACGATGTCGTGCCCCTTCGTCGTGGCCCGCCGTGGTCGCGGCCTCTTACGGCCCTCTACGGGGCACGACGGTGTCGCGCCCCTCCGCTGTGGCCCGATGTGGCTGCAACTCACCTCCACGTAGCGAGGTCGTGTTGCACCCTCTAGGCGACCCGGCGTCCTTTGCACCACCAGTTTCATTCGCGGTCGGCCCGTCGCCAGTCGTCGTTGTTCATCGTGGTACGTTCCTCTGTCGCCAACAAACAAGATCAACCAAAGGGGGATGTTTGGCCATGTTGGAACATTTTTAATCCCCCATGTTATGTTGATAACATTTGGAATAACGAATACCAAAATATTATCGATGTATAATGGGAACAAAACAAGTTAAATCCCCCTACATTTCCTGTCAATTGTTCATTGACGAAGTCGCGGGAATAGGCGGCGTCATTTTTTCAAGATCGTAAGAGAAGAAGCTGAGGATGGAGTTGGTGTTCTTCATGGGTGCCGGTGTTTCTTCTACTTGCCCCGATTAAAGAAGGAAGAAGATGATGTTTGTCATTCTTCGGTGGAGGAAGCATTATTCGCGTTCTTCACTGAGAGAATGAAGTTCTCTCAATTCTCCAAACCCTCTGCCAAGATCCACCCAATGATTATGACAACACCAAATATTATCAACATACTATTATTTTAATGGTTTGAAAGAATTCAAAAGAATTCAAAATGGAGAAAATTAATTAATTTCAAGGGTTTAGTTAATTAATTGTGAGAGATTTGGCACATTAAAGTAATGGGGGAAGGTGGATAGTTTAACCCACATAGATGGGGGTTAGAGGTGTTCCAAAATTAATGGGGAGTTAGAAGAGTTAAGAAAGTCGTGTGGGCCCCAATAAATAAATTTCTCCCAATAGAGGTTATGTGCGGGTGGCCCCCACTACTAACCTCCACTTGGAGGTTTTAACCACCATAAAATAAAAATATGGTGGACACCTTATTTTTATTTAATTTAATTTAAAAACCCCAAAACTAACATCGATTCTCGTCAGAACGCAACTACGGTGAAGGAGTTTCTAAGAAATAACTGATGTTGTGAGTTCAACGGTGCCCTCGGAATTTGAATCCAAGCACCGGTTTAGAAGTTATAAAAACCCGCTTGTACGTTTACTGAACGTACCAGAACAAAACATCAAAAATTGATTTTGGGCACACCGGGCCTCAGAATCAAGCACTGTCAGCAACTGCAGACTCGTAAAATTCCCATGTATTTTAAAACAAATCCACAGGAAATATAGATCATTCCATTCTCCCCACCTCAGGGCTTTACGTCCCCATAAAATACAACTCGAACTAAGGGAACAAATGCGGTTACTGAAAATGCATCTGAGCCTCCCGCTCCCATGTGCTCTTCAGGGGGTTCTCGAGCTTCCAGCAAACGCACACAAGAGGTATCAACCTTCCATGTTGGACACACTCCTATCGATCCTCAATATCCACTGAATCCTCTGTGATATTTTCCCCTTCATCGATGTCCAGCACCCCGTGGTCGATGATGTGTGATGGGTCGTGCATGTATCTCCTTAGCTGAGATACATGGAAGACGTCGTGCACCCAGTTCAACTGAGTTTGAAGAGACAAGTGGTAATCCACCTCGCCTACTCTGTCGAGGACCTAGAATGGTCCGATGTACTGTGGAGATAACTTTCTTCCTCAGCCAAATCATTATAGTCCTTGTTGAGGTGACACTCGAAGGAAAACATGGTCTTCATCCTCGAAATCCATAGGTCTTCATCTCCTGTCAGCATATGACTTCTTCCTGCTCTGTGCAGTCTTAAACCGCTCCTAGATGATATGCACCATCTCCATGGTAGCTTATACCATCTCTGGTCCCACTACTGCTGACTCCACTGGGTCTTTCCAGAACAGCGGTGATCTATAAGGTCGGCCATAAAAGGCCTCAAAAGGTGTCATACCGATGGTGGAGTGATATCTGTTGTTGTAGGAAAACTCCACCAAAGAAAAATGACCCTCCTATCTACGACCGATGTCAAGGATGCATTCATGAATTATATCCTTGAGGGTCTGGATTGTCCTCTTGGTCTGACCATTAGTCGGAGGATGGAAGGCGGTACTCATGTGAAGCTGTGTCTCGAAAGCTTCCAGCAAACCCTTCCATTGACGGGAAGTAAATCTTGCATCATGATCGGAGACAATAGTAGAAGGTACTCCATGTAAACGCACTATCTCCTGCATAGAGAGGCGTCCCAAGTTCTCAACTGATCCCATCTCTCTGATCGGTAGGAAGTGGTCCGACGTGGTGAGTTGGTCAACGATCACCCATATAGAGTCATAACTCCTAGATGTATGTGGAAGTCCCATCACGATGTCCATGGATATCCCATCCCACTTCAACTTTGGGACATCTGAGGGATGTACCAAGCCTGCTGGTACCTGGTGCTCTACCTTCACTTGCTGACAAGTGAGGCATCGTGAGACAAACTCTGTTAGCGCCTTCATCATACATGGCCACCAATGCTATCATCAAAGGTACTGGTACATCATCACCACTTCTAGATGTTCCGCTAAAGGGGAAGTGTGGAACTCCTTCAGCACTTCCTCCTGATGTTTAATTGCTACCAGGGTACGTCCTCTAAGGAGGAGGATGTGCTCCCAACCTTCAGAAAATCCATCAGGTGCCTACCCGGTGGATATCTGAAAACGTCACGTCTCACAGTCAGTGTCTCCATGTTGTGACTCCCAGACTTGATAATGAATTGGAGGAGTGAATGTAAGAGACTGAAGATAGGCTTCTCCATACCTATCCACAGAGGATATCTGTAAGGCAGCCAACTTCTATTTCACCTCTCCTAGCAACTGAATGCCAATCCTCCTGCTGAGCGCAACTGCAAAAACATTCCTCTTCCCAGGAGTATAGACTATCTCGAAGTCATAGTCCTTGGAGAACTCAATCCATAATCACTGTCTTAGGTTCAGATCATTCTGAGAGAAGATATACCTGAGACTCCTCTAAATAGATTACACAGTAAAACGTTCACCAATCAGATAGTGCCACCACATCTTCAAGGCGAAGACCACTACTGCGAACTCCTAGTCATGGGAAGTGTATTTTTACTCATTCTATTCCAACTACCACGAACCATAAGTGATCAATTCTCACTCCTACATCAGGACACACCCTGGTGTGGTCCCAGATGCATAACAGTAGACTACGTACCCTATGCCTTCCTTTGTAAGCCTCATGATGGGGGCACTAGTCAGCATCTGCCTCAGCTTCTGAAATCTCTGCTGGCATCTCTACGAGCACACGAAGGGTTTCCCATTCATTGTCAAGGGTAAAAGTCGTTCTGCGACTCTGGAGAAGTATGGAACGAATCTCCAATAGTATCCATCCAAGCCCAGGAAACTCTGAACCTCCGTAACACTCCTGGGTGGCTCCCAAGAAAGCACTACCTCAATCATCACTGGATCCACTACAACTCCAGCCTCTGAGATGACATGTCCCAATAAGTGAACCTCTCGAATACAAAACTAGCACTTCGAGAACTTACCATAAAGCTGGTCCTCTCAAAGTTTTTCTTGTTCTACCTGCAAATGGAAGGCATGCTCCTCCTCAGTAGTCGAGTAGATAAAAATGTCATCAATGAAAACCATGAAAAAACGATCGAGGTAGGGATAGAATATCTTGTTCATGAGACACAATAAAACTGATGAAGCATTGGTTACACCAAAAGACATAACCACGAACTCATAGTGGCCATACCGACACCTGATGGTCATCTTCTGCACATCCTCATCTTGAACTTTGAGCTGTTGATACTCTGATATGAGGTTTATCTTTGAGAACCATCATGCTACCTTGAGTTGATCCAAGAGGTCATCAATCCTCTAGAGTGGGTACTTATTCTTCATAGTCACCTGGTTCAGGTGACGGTAGTCGACACAGAGCCTCAATCTCTCATCCGCCTTCATGGTGAATAGAATCAGGGCTGCCCAGGGAGAAACACTAGGCTAGATGAATCCCTTCTCTTGCAAGTCATCCAGTTGTACCCTCATCTCACAATGTGCAGCAGGAGCCATTCGATATGCTGGAGTATAGATCTGTGTTGTACTGGGGTACAGTTCATTATAGATGTCCACCTCTCTGCAAGGAGGTAGTCCTGGAACATCGTCATTGAAAACATATGTGTACTAGTACACCACTATAGGATAAGTCGGACTCTCCATATTAACTGCTCCTAAGGTGTGGCAAGCCAACTATTGAGTGACCTGCTACACCCTCCTCCGAGTATGTTCGTCCTGTGATGCAAAGGTTCCCTTCTCACCGGTGAAGGTGAACATAGTTCCATCCATGTGGACACACCACACTTTTCTCCTAATATAGTCGATCTGAGCCTGGACTATAGATAACCAGTCCATAACCAAGATGACGTCGTAAGGCCTCGATGCCACTACTAGGAGATCCTAGCCGAAGCTCTCGCCTCCTAGAGTAAGCTCGCACTACTGGCACCAGTGCGTAATCGACGAATCAGCTCCCTTAGGACTCTCTAGCCGTAAGGATCGAACCACCAACTCATTCAAAATATATGTGCTCCGAATGAGGGAAGTGGAAATGAATGAGTGATTGGAACCTGTTTCTATGAGAACTGCAGCTATGATGGAGTAGACATAGATTATACCTTGAATAATCTCTAAAGCACCATGATCATAGGCCTTATATGACTGAAGTTGTGGTCTTCCCTATCCACCCACTCCTTGTGGTCGTGGTAGTGGCAGTAGCACCTCATAACGTCATCCACCGTGAGCTGCACAGCCAGCTCCTCTGCCACATTCGCCTTCTCCCTGTGGACTACCTCGATTGTAACTCTGCCTCTACCTGGGAGGTCCCTCAACTATCTTCTGATCATTAGTAGTGGTTCAGACAGTCATGATCCATGTGACCAAGACGGCCGTAGAAGTAACACTGTCTGCTCCTGGCATGGCTGGCTCTGTCTCCACTCTAGGTTCCCCATAAAACCGATCTTGAGTCGTGCGGTCGACCACCATTAGGTCTGGTCCTCTTAGACATCTGCTTCATCTGTCTACTGCTAGCTGTAGAAGACTCCACTGCAAGTATACTAGTGGTGGGTCTCGTTGCTAGAGACTGCTCAGCAAGGAAACTCTCCACTCGGAGGACTCGCTCCAACACTCCCACCTGTGTCGGGATGATATGGGTGATAACTGAAGCTCTAATCTCTCACCTGAGTCCCTACTCGAAGGTCCAAGCCCTAGATAACGACTCTAGTACCATATCAATGGATTAGCACGAGAGGTCAGTGATCCTTGTTGAGTATTAAGCTACACTCATGCTTCCATGCTGCAGATGAAGTAGCTCCTATATCTGCACTACTCAAAGGGTGGCTAGTACAAACTCTACCTGAAACAGGCTCTGGAAGTTTTCCCATTGAAGTGTCGTCTCATCATTCATCTGGTGCATCAGGCTCCACCATCAGCCTGCTGCTTCCTGAAGGAGGCTGGTAGTAAGTATCACCATGAAGTCGGATGGTGTCCCTACCAGTCTGAAGACTCTCAGCATAGCCTCCATTGAATCCTCAGCTGCCTGCGGGTCTATCTCTACCCTGATCCTGGGTGGCCTCTGGTGCTGGAACCCGTGCTACACGCTCAAGCAGTGTTCACTCTCTTCTAATTGGGCTTGTGGCATCGGTGGCCCAACTAGAAGTATTATCGTTGGTGCCTTCGATGGTTCCTCAACTGGAAGAGGGCCCTGTACTGAGGCCTCATCGCTTGGAGGGTTGTCAGTACATACTACTCTCGAGGCTCTAACTGTTTTCCCGTGGGGAGGCATCCTAAATGAACAGATGTGACACTGTCAAAAGACTAAACCTGGTGAGTTGACCTGGTTTGAGCTGACGTAATGAAAACTTTTGAAACACACATGCAATCTATATTTTCATGCACTAAGTTGGAAATCAGTAGTCAGGACCCATTTGTATGGATACATCAACCACTGCACCAACACTAGACCCCCTGAACTGAAAACCACACTCTATACCCTTAACATTATTGCTTCACAGAAAAGAAATATCAGAGTCCTAAGTTCTGCGGAAGAACCAACTCCTATAATACCAATTTTTTAATGACCCATCCCCCAGGGCCAGTATCTTGACTACCCCAATCTTGCCTTCCATAGGCCAGGGGCTGGCGACTAGCACCAAAGGCGTAATTCCCTAAAACTTGGAAGGAATTGCCTTTATAAATCGTAGACACAGACAACTAGAGTACAAGCGAAAGAAAACACTATGTAAAAGCAGTATAACAAGTGTACTGAATGTAATGGGGTCTAGAATACTAGCCCAACTGTAATTTACAAATAAAAATGAAATAAAGTACAACTAAAAAGTGAAAAACAGCTGAAAGGTGAAAGAAGCTCATGTATCGTCCTATGGGGTTCCTACCTAAAGGGTAGGTATATATGGCCTCCATAGCACTCCACATTTGTCAAACAACATGGTGTACTGATATGTCGTAAGGTCCTCCTCCGGGTACCGTCCAGTCCTCGTACACTCCTCCTTGGTCAGCGTTGTCCATCGTCTGCATCCAACACAACGAGGTGCGAGCATAGCCCATGCAGGGGTGAGTATAACAATACTCACTAGGGACCCCCCGAGTCCTTCAAGGTCTCACAAAAACCAACAAGGAAAAAAAATTATTATATCAATGGATATCCATTACTAAGGTATATTCCCATACATATAACTATTTAATCAAGTAACCCATCTTAATCATGAGGAAAACACAGTAGCCATTTACTCAGCTCAAACCAGAATTTTTCATTATCGAAACCACGACTACTGGAGAACTCCTCCTCTGTCAAGTACAGTGGGAATGTCGTGACACTGAGGATCTTCTCAATAACCTCAAACTGCTGAGTTGCTCCTCCTATCGAGTACCGCGGGTCTGCTGTCAACTACCATGCGCTCCGTCTACTATGGGTCTGCCGCCAAATACTGGGTGCTCCCCCTAATAGCCTACATAGGTACTCCTCCTATCGAGTACCATGGGTCTATTGCCAACTACTAGGTTCTCCGTCCACCATGGGTCTGCCTCCGAATACCGGGTGCTCTCCACTAGGCTAGTCGAATCACTCTGAGTTGAATCAGTCATGCAGTCGTCAGGTCAGCCAGCTACTAGGTATTTGCACTCTGTCTGCTCATCTCTAGGAGGATCTTCTCCATGAGCTGCTGGCCGATACTAAAATTGTCTCAATGTCTCATGTGGAAGTATCTCAAATTACTTCCATGTCATAACAGTCTCAACTCAACAGACAGCGCATCAATCAGACGCATGGTCTGTATGTTATTAGCCTTTTAGTCCTGGGGTCTTGGTTGGTTTTGTGTATGAACCAACATACCCATTTCTCAAATATACCTTGAACTCCCGTGGGGTATTCTCAAAGGGACGGCTTCATTACAAGAAAATTTTTTCTTCTTACAGTTCATCAGACGGATGCCCGTAGCCTGAGATATGGGTGAAAAGCTGTAAACAGGTCTGATGGGTTCGGGTCCAGGCTGACCCAGTTGGACCGACCCGACATGGTCCGTGAATCCGACTTGGCCTGATGGGATGGCCCAGCCTGAAGGTACGACCTTGCCCAAAGGTACGGCCCATCCTGTGGGGGCGGCCTGACCAAAAAGCAGCCCGACCCAAAGGGTGGCCCGGCCTGAAGGGGTGGTCCTGCCCGGCAACCCGCGTGTCCTGGTGGAGGCCCGCGTGGCCATGTGGGGGCCCACATGTCCTGGCTTGTTGGCGGCACACGTGGCATGGCTGGCCGTCCCGCGTGGCATGGTTGGCTGGCCCGCATGGTCTGGCTGGCCACACATGGGAGGGGGGTGTCGCTCCCCACTTTGACCGAAACGGCTGGCGTGGGGCGCCGACCCCTTGTAACTGTGAGACCCAAAGGGTCCCGCCTGTAGCGTGCACCGGCGGCTGGCTCAAAAGGACACCCTCCCCTGTCCACCATAGCCATAGGCCATGGGTCTTCTCCGGCACGGCGCAACGATGCTGCGCCCCTGCTCTCATGTCGCGGCCTGCCCTGGTCGCGGTCCTGCACCACCGGCACGACGTGGCGGTGCTGCACGCCTCCTCCGTGACCAGATGTGGCCACGGCTCTCCTCCACGTAGCGACGTGGTGTTTCTCCCTCTAAGAGACCTGGTGGCCTTAGTGCCGCTGGTTTCTTTCACGACTGGCCCATCGCCGACCGCCGTTGTTCACCGTGGTCCCTTCCTCCATTGTCAACAAACAAGATCAACCAAAGGGGGAAGGTTGGCCATGTTTGTGCGGTTCGAATCCCCCATTTTATGTTGATAACATTCGGCATAATGAATAATAAATATTATTGATGTAGAACTGGAAAAAACAAGTTATATCCCCCTACATTTCTTGTCGATTGTTCGTTGACGATGTTGCGGGAAAAGGCAGCATTGTTTCGTCAGCATCAGATGAGAAGAAGCTGAGGATGGCGTCAGAATTATTCATGGGCGACGGTGTTTCCTCTACTTTCCCCAGCTGAAGAAGGAAGAAGATGATGTTCTTCATTATTTGGTGTAGGACGCGTTCTTCACATTCTTCACTGAGAGAATGAAGTTCTCTCAATTCTCAAAACCCTCTCTCAAGGTCCACCAAAAGATTATGCCAACACCAAAAATAATAGACAAAATATTATTTTATTGGTTGGAAATAATTCAAAAGAATTAAAAAAGGATATAATTAGTTAATTGGAAGGGTTTAATTAATTAATTGTGAGAGAGTTGGCACATTAAAGTAATGGGGGAAGATGAAGAGTTTAACCCATATAAATGGGGGGTTAGAGGTGTTCCAAAATTAATGGGGAGTTAGAAGAGTTATGAAACTCGTGTGGGACCCACTAAATAAACTCCTCCCAAGGGAGGTTATTTGCGTGTGGCCCCCACTAATAACCTCCACTTAGAGTATTTAACCACCATAAAATAAAAATAAGGTGAACACATTATTTTAATTTAATTTTATTTAAAACCCCCCAAAACTATATTTTGTACGCATCAGAACACAACTCTGGTGAAGGTCTTACTAAGAAATCACCGATGTTGCGAGTTCAATGGTTCCCTCGGAATTTGATTTTAAGCACCAATTGAGATGTTATAAAAACCTTCTCATAGGTTGACTGAACGTACCCGAAAAAAAATTAGAAATTGGTTCTGAGCACACCGGACCTCGGAATCAAGCGTCGTCAGAAACTGCGGACTCATAAAATTCCCATGTATTTTAAAAAGAAAATTTCCCCAGGAAATCTGGGTCTTTACAAATCTACTCACTGATAAAGGATGTAATAATACAAAGTGAGAAACAATCTATGGTGTTTAAAACATAGTTTTGTGTGGGTCCAATGTAATATTTCACTATGAATTAGTAATGTATTACAAGTTTAATTCATATCTAGTATTAATTATTAAAAAATAAATTTAATTTCATTTATAAAAATATAAAGAATGTTTAGGATTAAAACATGTAGTTTATAGAAATAATATGCTTCCTCAAAAATTGGGTCATTAAGTTCTCCCCCTTAAATAAATTTCATTCTCAGAATTTTAATAATCCAAAAACTGGAATACATAATTGTGTCCATAAAATATATATGACCCAATATATTATTTTTAGAGATAAAAACATCTATAACACAGGTAATACTAGGTAAAAATATCATTTCCTCGTGGAAGGGATATATTTTGATTCACAATCATGTATTCCTTATTTACCTATGTAGTTGTTTATTAAGATATTCTAGAGACATAACTTCCACAACCTCATTTTTTATATCATGTTTTTGACCAAATATTAAAACAAAAATTATTACGGAAATATTGAATAGAATCAGAGTAAGTTCTTACATGAATATAAAACCTTAAAAAAAGATTCCATCTCTAATGATATATACACATAAATATATTATAATTTCATTTTAATGTAGTCCCACTTCATTTATCCTACAACTCTTTTATTTCAACCAAGACTACATTAATGTGAGTTCCCTTCTAATCCCTTCGTATAATTTTTAAATAAATCCTTAATAGTGGATAGGAAGGATAATTATATTGACCGAAGAAAGATTTCTAGCAGACCTAGATGTCAATAAAATCATTATTTTATTATTTATATCATATATTATCATTAATTAATTTCTAAATTTCATCTATGATATTATATTATATCATTGATAAAGGGGATAGTTAGGAATACCCAAACTTGAACATACCATAATTAATTGATGAGTGTGATTATGAAATTATATTATTTTGGAATAATATCTTTATTACTTAAGTATTATAATATTATATGAATATTTTTATGTTTTATAGTTGTATTTAATGTTATTATTACAAATAATAATGAATCTCAAAAAATGAGACATGTTTCATCGTAGAGATTGTAATCCTATCAACACTGGACTAACATTTTCATTTCACAATGAATATGAAGGAATGTATTTGAGTTATAATTTCTTTATTAAAAATAATAATTATGATATATATGGGGAATTTATTCCTCAATTTTAACATTACAACTGGTGAAGAGTTTCATTGGAGAAAAGTAGAATGTGTTTCATGGTGAAGGATATAGTTTACATAACACATAAATTAATGTTTTGTTTTTATTAATTGAAAAGGGGAAACATTGATAATATTTATTACAATAGAATGTTCTAATTCAATATAAAAACAAAAATTATTTAATTTTATATAATTCATAAAATTAATTATGAAAAATAAATAATGAAAACAAAACAAGTTAGGCGAAAAGTACACATGTTGAGGATTTGGGTTTTCCCTTGGAAGACTCCTTGGAAACGGAGGTCATAAACCATTATATTAGGATGATATTATCAGGGAAAAAGAAAAGGGATATAAATTAAGAATAAGGGTTGTGGTTTTAGGAGAAAACCTAATTCATTGTGTGGTGTTTAATTTTTAGTTAGAGGACCCTATTATAGGTGTTGAGAATATCATTTTTGTAAATGTTTCTACATAATATAAATGATATCATGATTCACATGTCAATAAGCCTTCAAAAGAGATTAAAATGAATTGGGAGATGATATAATTTATATCGTCCCGCATCCATTAATTTGAAAACATGTTATATATATTTTTTAATTTCCATTTTTAAATTATTTTTCTTTTAGAATTTTTGGTTTTACCATTTAAACAAATTTTTACATAAGTATATTAATTGAAATTCCTAAAACTATATTAAGATTTATTACATAATTTATTCATAATGATTCAAAATATGAAATCCGTTTTATGAATGAAATTTTATATTTTTAATAGAAATAAATTATATTATTAGCGCATTTAACTTGTAAAAAACATTTCATAATAATTGAATTTTTAATAAAGAAAATTATGTGTAGTGTAAAATTATTTATATCATTGATTTTAATTATATAAATTGATTTATTAGAAAGAATTAAATTTTATTTTTATTTAAGATATATTAAAAACCAAATTTTACCTGAATAATATTTATTTAAAATAAAATACCCAAAATAGTTTTCAATTGAAAACTTTACTTATGTTTTTCAAATTTTAATCATAGGTTTTTCAAAATTCAACATAGTATTTTAAATTATTATATAATTACATATTAAACACATATTATATAAATTAAATGGTTTATAAACTTATAGGTTTTCGTAAATAAAAATGTAGTTAATGTTTTGGTAAAAAAACCATATTCTCTTTTCTCATTTAAAATAGAATATTTTTTAAAAATCCATTAATTTTTCATTAAGTTATATTTTTATTTAAAATCAAAAAAATAAGTAAATATTTTCATATTCATATTGTAAATTAAACCATTTATGTAACACATAAATATTGTTTCAGATAGCTTTTATATGTTTTTAGTTTGCTTTGGAGGCTATTTTGAGGAGAGTAGGTGTCTTGAATATGAAATGGGATAGGATAGTGAGATTTTTTATTCTTGATGAAGCTATAATCACCCTCCTAGTATACACAAGAGATACACTATCTAGTTGAAGGAGTCTTCAAGATTATTAGTGAGTCTGAATATCCCATTGTCCAGTCGATGGGAAGGCACTATCCATCCAATGGGGTTCCTAGAAAGAAATTTTTCATCCTAGTGACCCACCGATCATTGTTTTCTTCTGTTGGATCTATGAATAAAAATTGAGTTTATAGTGATTTTTTTAAAATCTACACTCTACTCATATTCTCATATTTTATCATGACCTTTCAAGACCCATAAATCTATATCCTATCATTCGGTGACTTTAGTTCCCTCTTCTCCATTCCATCTGCTTCAGTTGATGTTCAAATAATGATTCAATCATGTGCTTCAAATATTGAGAGTTATTCCTTGTTATTGAAAATCCTAATATTTTATACTTGATAAAACTGATTAGGTACTTCATATTTTGATCAAATGTGATAGTTTTTAAATGTTATTATAATATATTGTTGATTATTATTAGAATACTAATGAAAATTAGTGATATTGGTGGCATAAAATTAATTGATCCTAGATCACTGTCAGCATTGGAAATTATTACATATGATTGAAATTGAACTAGATTTGGGGTGTGGTTTTTCCTCAATAATTATCCTAGAATTAAAAATCTTGTTGTTTTGTGAATAGTTCTAGGATTCATTAGTATAGTTTTAATTGGATAATGACCCAATAAATCAATTTTTATTTCACCAATGGAAGGAAGGTATATATATATTTTCATGTTCTATTTCGGTTCTTGTATTGATTTTTAGAAAACCTGTGCAGCCCCATGAAATCTATGTTTGATGGTTGATCACATGATGTGTGTGTGTGTGTGGGGATAGATCAAAACCTATGCATAATTTTTCATTCATTGGGATTGTGGTGGTTTTGATTATTTCTTGATATGATGATATGTGTGATCTTTCATTTGTGTATTGTATCACATGTAATATTTATATACCATGGTTGTTGGGTGTTTAGATTGAGTCATTTGGATTTCCCCCCAATGTCAGACATATTTTTTGGAATATCCCATTAGGGTATATTCCAATCATGTAGTTGATGTTCCTTCTATCATAGAGCCAAAGTAGGTAGACCCTATCTTTGAGGAACCAATGTATATATTGTTCGTTTGTGATATATTTACTAATTTTATATATACTATTTAATTTTTTAGAATTCATCAAAATAACTTATGAACATATGTTAAGGTTCATTGGTGGTGTACTACTAAGTCTTATGACAACACACTACTTTGTAATATTGGTTTAACTATTAATTTAATAATCATGGATCTAATAAAGGTTGAGGGTCACATAGTAGATGGATGAAAAAGTTTAGTTGGATGATACAAGCATTACTGAATGGATATTAGGATGAATATTTGTTTCTCTTCATATTTATTTTATTTTCATTATAAAATGATACACCACCTATAGGGATCTAATTTTATGATGTTTTCTTATTTTTTGAAAAATCATAATGATGCAGAATAGGTTAGTATATAATAAATATATTTTTCTCTAATAATTATTAATTTATTCATTCTTTATTGATTAATTTTTTATCGATTCAATTATTTTAATTTGTTTTTTACCATGTAAGGAAAAAATATTCTCCCAACATTTTACCATTCACATTTCCACTAATCAGTATCCACATTAACATGTAGATTTTCACAAAGGGTTATTCGGCATTATGTCCGAAACCAGGTGGTTCAGTTTGAGAATATTAGAAAATGTATCAAAGAACCAAGTTCACTGACTTATTTATTATATTTGCGTATATTTTATATAAGGTTGAAATGATTTAGGATTTTTGGGACTCTAGTAGGGAAACTATGTCAGCTGTTAGCCAGTACAATACAGTAGACTTCTAAGTTACCATAAAAATGAAATTTATGCTTTTATTCTACGATGAAAATTTTTATTTAATTGATCTTTTATGATACAAATGATGTTTTATTCTTATTTTTGGGTTTTTTTTTGAATTTACGAATCACATTTAGTCACTTATAATTATACTAAATATGCATTCTTCTTTTAATAGATATATTCTAAAAAATTAAATACTGACTAAAATTATGATATGCACTTTTAGTGTGTTAATTCCCACATCATTTTATTTGATCCTAAGTTTTCTATGTCTGAGAGAATATATATATAAATATGGATATGAATATGTGTTTGTAATAGAAGAATGAATTGGGTTATTTATATTTATTAGGGGGGTTATCACTTGTTCTTGTTTATATCCTCTTTGATTGATCAATTTCTTAACCCTTTCATGTGCTTGGGTTATGTAATTGGTCTTATTGTTTAAGTTATTTCTTTTCCTGAATGTTTTATCTATATAATCAAAAAATTATACCTCATAGACATATTTTTAAGAAAATTACACTACCTATTGTATATGAGGATGTAGTTGAGTATTCTCCTCCTATTCGTCCTGAAGGTCAAGATATTAAACCAGTCCCAAAAATAAACTTTCGACTAATTCTTGTTTGTGGAGGAGTTTCTCATAGGGGTAGGCTGAATATGGTTGATTACACCTTATAAATCTATCTCATGTTCCCCTATAATTCCACAGAACATATGTCCAACATTGTTTTGAATGTTGAATATAGATCATCAAGGGTATATTTTTTTAAGTGATGACCCTAGAGTACATGAAACTTAAGATTTAGACATGTATACATGAAATCATAGAGGGAAAATGTTAGGAAATCATTCCACAAGTTGGTATATGTTTAGGTATAACAAGGATTAATTTCAATGATATCTTATTAGATGATTCATTTCCAAATGCACTGAAAATGGACTTTTCCCCAGAGTTAATGGAGATCCAATAGGGGATGATAATAGTATCTTCTTATTTTGTGTGATTCACTATGTTGATTATCATTTGACTTATTCTAGAGGGTAAAAATAAATAAAAGATAATAAATTTTTATATTTTACATTATCTGTAGATAAAAATAATGATTTGAAACTTCAATCTAATGATATATGATGTAGTACTTCATAAGGCACTAATGATCGAAAAGGTTATTGAGGAAGACAATTTTATTCTATTTTCACTACTGTTAGTGGATCGATATGTGATTTCTCTAGTGCATCCCAAATATATTATTTTAGAAGTATGAATAGAAAGTAAGAGAATAGATTTCAGGGTGACAATTGAAAGTTTTAGTAGATAAGGGGTTCATTGATCCTTTTATTGGAAATGATTCTATTAGGTTCTATAGCTATTGGGGGAGGGATGATTTCTATTGTAATAAACTATTTTTCTCAAGACTTATCACTTATTTGGGAAGGTGATTCATATAAACAAGTTCTATTCGAAGTATTTTTGGTTGAAAACTGTAGTGTTAAACTATTGTGAAGGACCAGTAACTCAATGGTAGTTGCAAGACCTACAAGGGTAGGTGAATCATGTGACTCATGACCCTATGGGAAGTTAGAGTGTGGTCACTATTATGGATAATTTAGTTTATTAGGATATCATATATAGAGGATAGGGACCCTCAAAACATCATGGTACAATACACATTTCTTTATCTCTATGGGTTACTTAGTTTGATATATCTACATCAAATTCATTCCATTATTTTGAAGTGGATAATTTTATTGATTTAATTGTTAAAAAATCCTCAAATATTTTATGCATTGATAAACCTTGGGGAAAAAATGTGGTTCATATTCATATTTATCAAGAATTTATTATAGGGGATTCTAGATTTTATCTTATAAAAAAGCTTCACAATTATAGAGATGGAGGCATTGATTTAATCTTTGGGGTGGAATCTTTGTCAAGTTACCTTGCAAACATTTATTATTATTAGAGTCGAGTGAATTTTACATCATCCAAAGAGTAAAAGTACATATTGACTTGTGAATGTTAAATTGAGGTACATAATTATTGACAAGATCTATATTAGAAAAAAACATTTTTAGTATAGGTGGTTATATGATCCTTATAGTGGATTAGATAGTGATTCCCTTATCCTTTCCCCCCAGTGGTTGACCTATACTAATATTTCATTTCAAAATATTTCATGGGGTTACCACCACATAGGGTATTTCTGTTTGAGATCATGTTCATGTCTGGTATGTGAATTATAACTATTTCACTATATTGAATGGTGATAGCTTAGTTGAAATAACTATTGGGGTAACTCAATGATATTGAGGATATAGTCTTATTCATATAGAGAACTTCCCCTTGTGGTGCTCTAGGGTTTTCTTCATAAAGTTATATAGTATTCTATGAGTCTTCTTAGACTAACGTATATTGAATTAGATCATTGTGATGAATATGAACCCATTTCTACAAATAGATGGAATGTTTTATCAATTAATGGGATCCTATTGGTTTTTAATAATTACTTTCCATTCTAGATACAATCATATTTGGTACAATTATTAAGTGATATTAGAAGATAGTGATTAGGAGATGTTATAATCTATATGATTATATTTTTATTCCCTTTAGACTAAATAATTCACTTATAGTTTTGTTTCCTCTAATGAATAAGGCTTCTCACCCATACTTGGAAACCTTCATCGTTGTGCTTGTTGATGAAATACTATTATATTCCAAGCCATCATAATGACATTCCAGATTCCATGAAATATTTTTGAGTATATCGACCATCTCTTTACATACATTAATATTACATGACGTGTTTAGAATACTTAAAAATTATACAAACATATGTATTGGTCTAGTGCCTTTGGAAACATTAAATCCATATATAGAGATACATAAGTGAGATAAATTATTTCCAACTAGGATCTTCATGACTAGCACCCTTCTTAAACACCAAAAACATAATACATATCTTCAAAACATGGAGAAGTAAATATAAAAAGGTGTGAGATCAAATGCTTAGTAATGGTAAACATGGGAGACATGTAAAAATAAACCTATGCATAAGGGTATGATAATGTGATAATGGAAATATAATATCATAACATGTATATAAGAGATCATGGTATAATGATTTGCATTTCATAAGACATGAATCATAATGAAATAAAGAGCATAGGTCATGAAAGCATAACATAGGAATACGAAATGGAATGGTGGGAAAATATAAGCATATACATATTTCCATAGTATCCAAGTCATCATTTCTAAGATCATCTTAGTGGACAAAGTCCTTTACTAAATCGGGTAACCTCATTACATCCCTGTATTAATAAACTGAGTGACCCTCATTCCAACCTTGTATTTCAGAATAGAGCATCCCTCATTCCAACCCTATATTACTGAACCGAGTAACCCTCATTCTATCCTTGTTTTATCTCATGAGATATAAATTTGTACCCAATGCATTGGAGGGAGATATAGGTCCCACCCGTCACATAATAAAATCATGCATAAATGTTCCACAATATCATAAATGAGAATATCATAACCCATGAATTTGAAGTCCCCTCATAAACATCTAAACATATCATAACTCATGGAAAGAGACCATTTTCATACTCATTTCATCATAACCCATGAAAACATGTGGGTTTCAAAAGCACATAACCCGTGAAAGAGAAATGTGTTTCATAAGATCATGACATCAAAACATAATCCATTTAGAGAAAAAATAGGAATAGAGACATTGAATAATTCCCCATAAAGGTAGGGTTAACACCAATGGTTGTTATCATATATGGGAAATAATTTATAAAGACATTTTAAAAACACTTCTTGAGGAAAACATTATTTCTTTCTTACAAAAAAATCTTTTTATTACATAACACCTTTTGAAAACCTTTTTATTTGAAAATATATTTGAAAACATGTGAAGGATGATTTTGAAAAAATAACACATTTTTAAAATCCATTTTTCCTTGAGAATTATCTTCAGTTATATGTTAAAAACATTTTTGATAACATGGTTTTTGAATAAAATATATTTACGAGTGAAGAGAGAGGTGGTAATATTTGACAAAAAACATTATCTTAAGTACCAAAAAGTGAAAAAATGGTACTAATCAATGAGTATGCCATCAATAAATATATGAGAATTAAAATCATGAATATCATTGAAATATGGATCATAATATTTCATCAATGGAATCATAAACATAAATAATCTTTGAAAAAATGAGGAGATTGTCTCAATAAACACTTATAACTTTGTGACATGGGATCACACTCTCCATATAAGAAATGAAAATTAAATAAAGCTAAAGATATCACGAAAACAAGTATATTTGAGATATAACGTGTAAAATGTATGTATATAAACCTTGTATAATATTTTAGTAGCATAAAAAATGATACTAAATGAATGAAAATTGATACAAAACTGTTTTACCGATTCAGTAACTTTTGAAAGTTAATCCTCAGGAAATGAGGATCATATAATGAACATGTGAAAAACCATAAATTTATGTTCAAGGTACATAGAATAAAATCTTTTTAATTACATAAAACACACAATCTTAAAGAGTGGTGAACATAGCTTGCATCTTACCGAAATTAAATGTGAGATGAAATCCCCTAACCTTGTGTCCTGACTCTCTTCATACTCATACAAGATTCTTGTATAATAAATACAAGTTTATTATACATCTTTAAAATATGGATATTATAATATATATTACAATATTTATTTATTATAACATTATATTACATTCTTGTTAATGATCCTTTGTTATGGTTTCACTTTGGGTAATATTCACTTTGTTCTTCACATGTGTCGTTATTTGTTACATCTTTATTCCTTATAATTATATTATGAATCAAGAATGTGTAAAATTAAATAAATACCAGGTATATATAATATAATTATGTTATAATAATATATATAATAATAAATTACATAATGTAATAAACCATTCATGGAGACGGTATGTCGTACGTATGCATGAACATCATTTTCCATTTTATTGTCTTATTGAATAAAAGTATGTAAATGACCTATATATATGTATGTGTGTAAATATATATATATGTATATATAATTATTATTTTATCATTAATATATAATATAAATTATATAAGGTTCATTAAAACAATCCATAATACATTCCTTGTGTTGTGTAAAAGAATCACACCACTTTGAGGGGGAGGTAGTCTACACTTCCAGAAATGATATTATCATATTAACACCAAATGGAAGGTAAAAAATGTGTGTTGTAAAAGAAATATAGGATCTTAAAGAGATAATAAATATAATATATTAAAAATATAAATATATTTTCCATCATAATGGCTACCATTATTGCGATTAAAGTAGAAATGAACAATCATCATTTTGTGAGGTAATAGTTTTTCGTATACAGAAACAGTATGTTCAACATCCATTATATGGAGCTGTGTGTAAGTTTAGTGCATAACCTTTTCATCAAAAATTCCTAATATATGGAAGATATTGGTTCTTTCACAAAATAATGTAATAAATAGAGTTTAGTGTGTGGTGAAAGAAAATAATGTAGAGGATCATGAGAGAAGATGTTACCGCTAAATCGGGAACTCATTTTGGTTTATTCCAAAAGGATTTATTGAGAAAAGTTTTGTCCAAGGATAGGATTCAAGGTATAAGTGATTATTTTTTGAAGGCTATTAGGTCAGATCTTGGATGAACTTAAAATTTTTTATGTGTGTGAGTAATAGGTAGAGGTGGTGGCCTTTTATATTGAAGTAAAAGAACTCACATGGAATATTTAGAAACAACTTAGGTGTGCCAATTTTCTTACCCAAAAAAAGACATAAAAACCCAATAAAACACATGAAAGGAAGGGGTATAAAAAGAAATTTTTACATAAAATTGGTTTTGGGAAAGTAGTTATGTCATTTTTCCCTCAATTTTATGGTTTAGTCCCTAATTAAGCTTAATTTGGCCTTAACTACTACGATTAATTTTAATCACTTTTACTATTAATTTAGGTAAAAAATTAATATGGTATTATTAGACTATAAATATTATAATAAATACAATGGTGTATCCTGTATTTTTTAATTTCAAATTATAGAAGTATCAAAATTAATATTGGTGCTAATATCGTAGACGGGACAAACTAATGGGGTTTTAAAGTGGGAAAATGTTCAAAACTTTGTTAAGATTTTATATTCACTTACAAAGTGAAACTGATTCTAATTAATTAAATATTTATTAATATATGTAATATTTATATAATTTTACAATAAAAATATATTTATAATATCATTTATATTTAATAATAAATTAGGAAAATGGTATTTTTAAACCAAAAAGTATTATGTTTTACTATTCATCATAAAATGTTGTTTCTCAGAAAAATCCCAAAAAATAACCGTATGAAAATTTCAACATTTTGAATTAAAAAATAGATTTTATTTTGTCAAATTCAATTTCTAAATGTGTATAAAATTAATTTTTTATAATTGCATTAAAAGAGGTTTATTTAAAAAAATTGTCTTTTTAAACATAGACGGATTTTACCAAAAATCATGTATTTAATTATAAATATATTTATTTATTTAAAAAAATATAAATATTATTTTAAAATTAGTGATTACTATTCATATTACTAATTTTTATGGGTATGATATAATTATATTATTTAAATAATTAAAATATTAAAAATATATGTTTTATAAAAACTTAGTGTTGCATGTATCATATGCCAACTCAGTGTTGTGTGTATCCCACACCATGTTGGTATAGCATGTAACATTCACAAAGTTAGTGTTTACTAATAAATGGAATCTTTTACTTTGTTTATTTCAAGATATAAATGAAAATTAAAATTTATTTGAAAAAATAGGTCCATAAAAACTCAATGTGTAACATTATACCACCATATAATGAATTTCTATCTCGAAATTCGTTACTCAGATAAAAACATATGAGATCCTCTTTTTTCTAGCCATCAAATCCTCATATACTAATATTATGTCTCGTTCATGGTGGATTTTTTGTAGGAAGTCCTTTTTGAATTTCTGTCTTGTCAACTGGATGGGTTCCCCACTTATTTCTTCCATTGATCTGCAGTATAATCCTATGGATACAGATATCTCTATTCATGACTTCTTGGCATTATCCATCATGGTGTTGTTTTATTATCTTTCCAAAATCCTTGATAACTATACTTATGCCCCTACCAAAGACACTTTAACCTGGAAAATTTCTTGGAATGGCATTCTTGACTCCAAATATTTTTATCATTCCAATTTTTCTGGAAATGAACCTTTCTAAATTAAATATTATGACATGTGTTGGATCAAACATTCCATATTTACATTGATTTGGAGACTTTCCCATCATAAATTACCTACTGATTATTTCTTACTAATTTGTGTCATTGTCTTATGTTCTAGATATAGGTTATAAAATCAACAGAGGGAAGACATCACAGACTTATTTCATTTATGTGCCAGAACATTAGATCTCTATAATGCTTTGAAAGATATATTCGAATTTAATCTCATTGATTGTCTCAATATATCTAATCAGCTTCAATATTGTACAATAGTACCAATTGTTCCTTAACTCAAATCGCTTCTCCTGGATGCTACTGCAGAGATTGTTCACATCTTATATACAGTGTGTAATGAGGTCTTACATGGAAAGTTGTGTTTCCACCTATACGAAGATCTATAAAGCCTCATATCCTTATCCAAAGAGCCCCATAGTATATATCTAGGTCATTACTTCAATATATTATAGGAATTCATGATCCCCTACAAACATGGAGTTCTTGGGAAATTCTAGCGATAGAGGGGTGTCCTTAAAGTATTCCAGAAGGTCACTATTCAATGTTAGATTAAAATAAATGTTGATGGAGAATCAAAAGGTAACCCAGGAATACCTAGATAAAGAGATATGTATATATACCACACCTGTAAATTCCATTGTTGTTTCTTCAGAACCATTATCCTCCCTTCCTATCTTGAATATGGAATAATCAGTATGATTCATACTGTCCACATTACTCAGGTTAAAGGCATGTATTACATTTGTCTTGAAAGAGACTCCACCATAGTGGTTCATGACATTCTCAATGGATTAATGAACATGTCTTGGAAGCTAACAGCTAGATGGATGTATTGTCTCACATCTCTCCAGAGTTCCAATTACATCATCACTCATGTTTACCGGGAAGCTAACTCTGTGGTAGATTGGCTTGCCAACAAAGGTATCAACATGGATCTCACTTGGCCAAATGATCTTCTATCGGATCAAATCCCACTTCTTAAGAAATATTGTAATAAAATCAATTCATTAAGACTTGTGTAATTGTCCTTTATTTTAATAAATTTATCTTGGCTATTTTTCCAAGACATCCCTAAAAACCATTTTTCTTTTAAATGTTTGTTTTTGTTTTACAAAAAAAAATTCAATAGTGAGTAGAAGTGTCTACTTTTTAATATTTGAGTGGTTATGTTTGATTTATGGACTAATTATCTAAAGATCTAAACCTAAAAATATCTTTGATGTGAATTAAAATAAAATTATTAACTTAAATCAATATTAAGTAATGTTTAAGTCTAGAGTTTTTTAGTTGGTATTAGACGTCAGTTAAGATAGCTTTAGAGGTTAGGATGATATTTAAGAATAAGTTACAAGATATATATAACCAAAATGGTTAGCATAACAGAAATATTCATAGTTATTTTTTATAAATTGAATGATTTTGGGATAATATGAATAAGTATATCATAGTGTTTACCTTACTCATAAGACGTTATATGATGATTTTATTGATATACTCACACTAAATTTTTTTGTTTTAGTAAATGGATGGATCCACCAGGCACCAAGGTAATAATTTATATGAAGGAAAATGTGGTGGTTCTATGATTAAGAAACTAAATAAAATAGGAGTTGTAATGATAACTCTTATGGTTATTATAAACCAACTATATGGAGTCATTATTAACCACTAGAACCTTGGTGAGTTTTCTAATTCATCATATATGAGAGAAATAAATCCCTATAGAAGTTCTGGTAATAATAATAAAGGTAAGTGTATTCAATGACTTATGTGTCGAGGATGTAGAAAGGGTCACCTAGGAAATTTTTTTAAAGTAATGAGAATATGTCATAGATGTGGTAATGATGGTCATAAAACAATAACCTCCCATGGAAAAAGGAAGCGTTTAGTTCACTCAAGGAAGGGAAATAATTTCTTTTTGAGTTTTCAATTGAATGTTTTAAATGTGGGGAGTATAATTATTATGAAAATCAATGTCTTACAAAGAATGTTCATGATTGGGATTAGGAGGACCATATAAATATATGTTTATTAATACCTAATTCTATTACAATTGAAGATTATGAAACTGAAAATGACATATAAAAGGTAAGGATTATTTTCCTATCACATGTTTTGAAATTTTTTTATATTAGGACATGATTCATGTTTTTTTATAGTAAATAAGTATTAAAGAATAATATAGAAAAACATGGTTAAAGGATCATAATTAATTCTAAATGATTAAAAATTATATATATAAAAGATTCAAGAGTTATGGTAGATTTTAGGGTGATGAGATATATAAAAGTATTAATTCTCTTTTGATGATGGGATTACATTGGAAGACTTTTTCTACTATGCGTAACCGTAAAGCTTGTTATGTGAAAATATTATTTTATAAAAAATTATCTTTTCCTGTGTGGATATAATTTTATGTTATTGATAACCATTAGTGTTTATATAATCTTTTATTTTTAAATAATTATGGGTTATTCAATTTTGGGTTTCAAATAGAAAGGTATGGGAAAATTTTTAAGGATAAAACATGTTATGGTTATTTTTTAGGATTTTATCTCATTTTATGAATGTTATAAAATTACATAATTTTAGGAAAATAAAACCCTGTAAGAAGGGTGAAAACCCATCATGCCAGAAAATACTATGGAAATCGAACCCACAACCAAAGTGGGACAAGGCTTTATCCCTTACCAGCAGCCTATGAGAAGTCCCTTGTTAGTATATCATTTTATTTTTAGTTAAACTAGTTGATGTAATAAAAATAAGTTAATATTTAGAACTTTTTTTATCAAATGGATATCCATGATATAGGAAAATTATTTTGGGATTAAGTGATAAATTTTATTTTGGAATAAATCCACTATTTTGGGAACCCTATATGCCCATGGAAAATATTATACTTTGGGATTTTATTTGAGGAGTAATGGTTTACTATTATTTTAGATGAATATATGTTTTTATTGTGTAATTAATGAGATTCAGGTTATTTATGGAAATTATTAACCTATGTTGGAGAATATGTGATTTTGGAAATTACTTTTTTATGACACATTAACATCGATCGATGTTTTTTGGAGATAAAAGATTATGTAATCACAATCTTCTACGTTTTGGGTTTCAAAATCAGTTGGGATTTTTTGATGGATTTAATGGACAGTTATTTGTTGAATGTTCTATGTTGAAACTTTAGTATTACAGTTGAATTTTATTGATTAATATTTGTCTTTATTCTTTTAAAGTTTATTATATTTGGGGAATTATATTTTTTTATATTTACCTGTTGGTTTTGGTTAATGTTTCAAGAAAGGATGAATATATAGTTAATATTTTATAGATTATGTGATTATAATAAACTTCATTATAGTGTAAAATTATTTCAAATAATGTTCCTATTAAATACTCAACATTTAGAGAAAATTAAAATTTTTTGGTGGAATTTGATTACTTGATGGAACCATAAATGTCAAGTAAGTATATTTCCTTATGTTCTTTTTATAAGTAGTAAAATAATTCTTTAAATCTATGAAAAGGATCTTAAAACAAAAAATTTCTATATTTACTTTTCCTAATATTGACTCAAGGACCATTTAACCTATCACAAGTTTGTGGTTTTCTTATTTTTAACATTCTCCTGATTATGTTTTCTATCACTCTCCATCAAAACAAAATGGTTGTTTTTCTTCCATATCCAAATTTTCCTACATGGAATCCTTGTATGTGTTATCTCTATTGACCTTTGTACTTCAAATTATTTCTTTTATAGTGTATGTTTTATTGAATCTTTTTTTGTTGTGGGATTTCAATGAAGTAGTTTTTAAAAGTGAAACCTTAGTTACCAAGACCAAATTTAAAATTGCGAGGATGCAATTTCTAAAATGGCAGAAGGATGTAACATCCAATGTAATTATAGAATAATATATTTTCATATTTTTTAATAATTATGAATTAGATATAAATTTTAATTTAAAAATTATGCTATGTCTAATAACATACCTGACAGACAACAATAGATTTCTTCAAAATCTTACGTTTCTCACAAGAATGAGTTATACTGGAAAATAATATATTATTAATAGTATTGTTTTAAGTTGTAGTTATCACATAAATGCTATAATGGTAGGAATTAATGATATTACATAAAACATAAAAATATTGTTTAAACATGTATATATAATGATTCATTTGTTACTAAATACATTAGGAAATTAAATAAAAACCAATTGAATATAAAGGATGTGTTTTTCTAAAAAAACTATTTTAATGAAAATTTGTGAGTTTAAAAAATAATAAAATCACTATTTATGGATTTTATTAATGAAATATATATTTTATATATTAAATTTAACTTTTAAAATTCATCTTATATTTTTTCTATAAATGATATAAAAGAAAATTTAATTGTTTGGATAAAAGATGTATTTTTTTAAAAATGCTCTTTTGCCGCCTTTTGATGGAGAACCCATTTTAAATATGGGTTTTAACACTTTTATATGTTCTATTTTAAAAAATAAACATATTATTTGTAATATATACATCAAAATTTACTTTGGTTGAATTTTGGTATTTTTCTGATTAAATGAATTTTTTAATGAATAGTGAAAACACTACATTTTAATTCACAAAATTTTTTTTCCTAGTTAATTTTTATATTTAGATTGTAATTTTACTTGTTTTGAATTTTAATTATGTTAAGTTTTTATAATTTAATCCAATTTTGTTCATTATAATCAATTTCACATTGAAATTGAATAGAAAAACTAAGTGAACTTTTGAACATTTTACATAAAAACCCAGTTTTCTCATTCCTACAATAGGATTAATTTTAAATTTAATTTTTCCACTTATTTGAATTGAATTTTCAAAAAATAACATATATGGTTTTGATAATTATGAAAAATTTGGTCCATTATGTCAAAATTATATTTGGTGAATAGTATCTGTCGTATTTTATTTAACACAGTAAAAGATAAATAGGGTAATTAAAGGTAAAAATAAAATAATAATAATATAAAAATACCCTAACACTTATACTAACATTATTGGATGAGTTATTTTATACCAAGGAAATCCTTATTTCGAAATTTTGGCATTTAGAAGCCACATGGGTGTGATTATGACATTTATAACATTTAATTTAATGTAAAGACAAATATGCCATAAACATGTCTCTTATTACTAAAAAACTTATTATGGGAATATGTAACGGATATATTTGACAATAAATATTAATTATAAATATAAAAATATTATCTAAATCATGGTAATTTATTTATAGTTTTTAGGAATTAAAAAATTAATTTTAATTATGTCACAAAGATGATGTCGTAATATATTTATTTAAGAGAGAATAAAATAAATGATATTAAGAATATTAAAATAAATTATATTTGAAATATTTCATGCCATAAAAAAATTTTATGGATGAATATAACATTTTATAATTGAGTTAATTGTGTTTTTAGAAGCAATCAAGTTGTTATGATATTTTAAAAAAGTCATGTAATGAATAGTGTAAAAATTCACATAATTCATATTTTAAAATATATAATATTTAATTAAATAATATAAAATTTATAAAAATATAATATTCTAATAAAAATATTATGTTACTATATAAATATCATTAATGAATCGTTAATTTGTCGTTTGACATGATTTGGTAATTTTTTAACTCTTAAATTGTAAATTACTTGATAAAATGGTACGAATTGAGAGGGGTTAAACAAAAAGTTAAGGATTAGATAATATCACAAACTTTTATAAATATTATTTTATAATTATATTTATACTTATAATAATAAAATATTCTAAATAAAATATTTTTGATCCAGTTAAAATAAATATTGAATTTATGTTAATTTAATACTTTTAATAACTCCAAGGGTGTGTGCCTCTCCTCTCCGATAAAAAGGCATCCATTCCTCTCAATTACTCACACATCAAAAACCTTATGGTTAGACCATGATCCTCACAAAACCCATTCTATAATATCTCTCCACATTCTTGAGGCCTTATTTTATGTATAAAATCATCTTTAGAGGTGTTAATCTGTTCTTCAAAGGTGATCAACCAAAGAAGTGGCATCGTTTTCTTTAAGTGTTTCTATTTTATTTATTCTTCCACTTCTTTAAAATATTATTCTTCCTAGATGAAAT
Organism: Viscum album; assembly: GCA_963277665.1. NCBI lineage: Eukaryota > Viridiplantae > Streptophyta > Magnoliopsida > Santalales > Viscaceae > Viscum > Viscum album. The sequence continues at coordinate 1,084,798,756 of OY728151.1, forward strand.
AATAAATCTAGTATCATAAATATATTTATATGTTATTATTTTAATATAATAATCTAAATCCATATCATATTCCATCAAATGAGAAAGGAATTAATCTTTCCTACGTATGTGTGAACTATCACCTCCACGAATCGATATAATTCGTTTTCCATAACCGCCACTCAAGACTAGTCATACTGATGGAATTATTGTTTTTCTATTATTTTAATGACATATTTATCATTATAAGAGAAAAATATATCAATTATTTTCTTACTTTCCAAGAACATAAAAATGATGACGTCGTTCGTGTGTATGTGTGAACTATCACTTCTATGAAGCGATAAGAATTGTTTTTAATAACCATGTAACATGTATGATATATATAAGTATATTTAAATGAATATTATGATGTTAATTATATTATTTTTATTATCGAATGATAAATAATAATTACCTTATTTCGATAATGATCAATGAAAAATGGAAACGTTACTCCCACGTACGTATGACCAACCGTCTCCATGATTATAACGTTGTTCATTTTTCATACCATAAATATAAGGTTATATTTAAAAAATAATTAATGTATAAAAGTTATTATTATTTAATAAATATTATTCTGGATATGATGTACATAATGAACACATGGACTATTGACATAATAACAAGTTCATTTTCGACTCAAGTACCGAATATCGACAAAACATCCGACATGAACTTAAATCATTATGTAATTATTATAACATTGTAATAAGTGATATAAAATAAATAACAAACATGAAAAATGATCTCAAGAATTTATAAATTAACCTATGTATATTATTCATGAAGATAAATAATGTACATGAGGAGTCAGACTAAAGGTAAGGGGCTTCATCTCAATCTCCTTTCATTGAGGCATATTTTGATGTGCTACACCACCTTCTTTTATAAGGTGTATAATAACCCCCGTTGAATTTTAATTTATTAAAATGTTTTCAAAAGGAATATTTTTATATGAAAGGTTATAATTTCTTTAGAAAACAACGAAGGGAATGTTTTTTAACATACACAGCGACGATGACTTCTCTGACACCATAACTGTTATTTGATATTTGGATTCCTCTATAATCCTTAATATTTTTAAAAGGAAAAGAAATCCCTTATTCTCTTTTTTGGTGTTTTGGTATTGAAAATGGGTTTTAAAATGGATATACTATTTCAATGCCTTGAATTAATTATTTTGATTTCAAATAAATTTTATGAGTGAAATGTTAATAATATCAATATTTTATGTGTTATGCTTATATTATGGTACTTGGAAATTTGATGGGTGATTACATGATAAACCAAATATGGATGTTTATGTGATAAAACAAATACGAGTGGTTTCGTAATAAACCAAGGACATGTGGTTAAGTTATAACATCTAATGCATTGGGTATAAAATTCAGTCGTATGACTATTCTATTCTTGAGAGTGATATGTGTGGAAGTCGACCGTATAATTAATCTATTTAATTATAATTATTTTCCATGTTACCATTATATGTTATATATTTATTTATATGGTTATTAAGGTAATATTTTTATTACAAAAAAAGTTAAAGCAATGAGCTTATATTCAGTGAAGTATATTTACTACTTCTTAAACGTTAAAGGTTTTTCTTTATGATAAAGTATTCATGGTTTAAATGTTTTCATAAATACTAATAATTTTACTTCGTTATGTATCCCTTAATGATATTATTATTCTCATCCCATGTTTTTAAATGTTTTTTTGGAGGATTTAAACAAGGATAGATTCAAGGATGGGATCAAACAAAAGTTATGAAGTTTAAACATGAAATTAAACCATGATTCTTTTTAAACATTTTTTTTTGTTTTATGAAAAAATAGATAGTGAGTATAAGTGTATAATTTGTAATATTTGAGTAGTTATATATAAGATATGGCCTGATTTTCTAATTATCTATAATTAAAAAGATCCTCGATGTGAATGAAAGTAAAATTATTTACATAACTCAAGATTAAGTATTATTTAAGTATTGGGTATTATAGAAATCACATATAAAATATAAAGGTAACATGGGGGATAATCATACTAAAATAGAATAACCATATGGTTGACTTACATATATATCACTCTTACAAATGGAATATCCATACGACCAACTTATATACCCAATACATTGGAGGTTATAATGTGACCACTCATCCTTGGTTTAACAAAGAACCACTCAACTTTGGTTTATCACATAACCACCAATATTTGGTTTATCATTTAACTAATCATAAAATATAAAATCACAATTATACAATCATAAAAAAAATATTACAATTATCAACACTTCAATCGTAAAATTTCATTTGTAATCACAAGAAATCATTTCAAGGTATTAAATTATTCAATCCATTTTCAAAAACCATTTTCCAAACCAAATTAACCATAAAATAGGATAAGTGATTTATTATTGTTTTAAAAACATTAAGGATTGTAGTGGAATTCAAATATCAAATAATGGTCACAGCGGTGGAGAAGTTGTTGTCATCATATACGTTAAAAAGAACATTCCTTTTGTCATTTGTGAAAACATTCCTTATAAAACTTGTAAAATGAAATCATTTGAGAAACATTGAATTAAATTAAAAAAAATTCTTTAAAATCCTTTTATATACCAAAAATAAATATTTAAATTTATATCATGGTGAAATTTTTTTTATAATTAAATCCTTAAACATTCAACGTGTCCTATAACACTCTGAACATTTAAATATTAATCTCCAACAATTAATAATTTTAAAAAAACATTTAATAAAATTACTATAGATTAAATATGGATATGAAATTTCATAGTGTATTTATATAAAAGTTATAAAATAATGGAGTTTCATATTATCAAGAAGTGCCTCAATGAATGAATATTGACAAGAAATTCCTTACCTTGAGTTTGATTCATCACATATGTTCGTTGTTCTTCGTAAATGATAAAAATAAATAAATTTATACATGAATAAGAAAAATTTTATTTTTATTATTACTTTTATATAAGTAATTACCATATTATAATGATTTTTTAATTATTTTAGTTCATGTCGGACATTTTGTCGATATTTGGAACTTCAGTTGAAAATGAACTTGGTATGATGTCAATAGTCCATGTGGTCATTAGACCATAATATCTAGAATAATATTTATTAAATAAAAATTACTTTTATATATCGATTATACTTTTAAATCCATTCATTAAACATGGATATGAAAATTTGAACAACATTACAATCATGGAGACGGTAAGCCGTACGTACGCATGAATTACATTTTCATTTTTTATTTTATCATTATAGAAAGAAGATAAGTATTATTTAATATTTTAAGAATGATAATAACATCATCAATATCATATTCATCATTTAAATATTATAATATACATTATCCAAGTGATTTTGTGATTTAAATTGAATCACATCACTTTGTGGAGGTGATAGTTCATACTTACATACGAACGATGTTATCATTTTTATATGAATGAAAAATAAGTATATAATTGATATATTATTATATTATAATGAGAAATATGTCATGAATATCCATTATGAACATTAATTCCATCTTTATAACCAATCTTAAGAGATGGTAATGAAAAATGAACTATATCAATTCGCGAGACGGTTGTCCACCACACACATGAACGAAAAGTTCATTTCCCATTTGATGAAATTGGAGATGGATTTAAATGATGATATTATCATAATAACATCTCAGTATATTTATTATTCTGAATTTAATATCCCGTCATGGTTGGAGGATATTTTAAAGAAGTGTAAGATGAAATGAAATAGAAATACTTGAATAAAAGCTTTACATTTCCTTTTGATGATCACATTTCTTAACACCTTTAAATATATAATGAGGATGTTCAACCTAAAATAATGCTTAAAGAATGAGTTTAGGGATTATTGGAAATTTTTGTCAATATCTTGGAGAAAAATGTTTTGGAAGTGTGAGTAATAGTGTGTAAAGGGTGCCTTTTTATAGGAGAGGGGAGGGGCACCCTTGGAATTATTAAAAGAATTAAATGAATATAAATTAAATTTAGAGTCCAAAAGAGTCCAAACCCATTTATTTATATTATAGAATGGGTATGGATCTAAATATAATAATCCAATAAAAATTAGACATGTTTTAGTTTTTTTAAATCCTTATATTTTTTCTTTAACCTTTTTTTAACTCCTACTATTTTATCATGTAATTTACAATTTACGAGATAAAATAATTACCAAATCATGCCAAAACCCAATGAATGACTCATTAATGTAATTTTTAGTATTATATAGACTTTTGTTTTCTGAATATTATATTTTTATAAATTTTAAATCATTTAATTAAATATTTTATATTTTAAATTATGAGTTATGTCAACTTTTTCACTATTCATTACATGTTATTTTTTAAATCATAAAAACTCATTTCATTAAAAAAATATTAAATAAATATTATCATATATTATTTATCCATAAAATTCATGTATGGAATCAAATATTTCAAATTATATTTATTTTAATATTATTAATATCATTTATTTGATTATTTCTTTAATAAATCTATTACTGGATCATCTTTGTGTCATAATTAAAATTATTTATTTAATTTATAAAAATTATAAATAAATTACAATGATGTAGGAAATATGTTTATCATTCAGAGGACAATTTATAATCGAATATATTAATTACGTAACCCCATATTAAAATTATTTTACTAAGAAGAGGAATTTTGATGATATATTTTCCTTTACTTTAAATTAAATGTTATAAATGTCATAATCACACCCATGTGGCTTCCAAAGGTCACAATTTTGGACTAAGGAAGGTATTGGTCTATAATAACTCATAAAATAAAATTATTCCAAGTGTTAGGGTAATTTGATAATATTATAATATTAATTTTACCATTAATTACTCTATTTACCTTTAACCGTGGTAAATAAAATACTAAAGTTACTATACAAAAAAATTGATTTCATCCTACTTGACCGAATTTTAAATACTGAGTAAAACCATGTATGTATGTTTTTTAAAATTCAATTCATAGAAGTAGTTAAATTAGGTTTAACACTAATCCCATTGACGGATCGAGAAAACACGTTTTTAAATAAAACGTTCAAAAGTTTACATAGTTTTTCTATTTAATTTAAATTTGAAAAAGCATCCAATGAACTAAATTGGATTAAATTTTAAAAAATCATCAAATTATACCTTAAAACATGTAATATTATAATATTACAATATAAATAAATTATATGAAAAGACAGTTTTGAATTAAAATGCATTATTTTTCACTTTTCATTAAAATATGAATTTTTATTTAAAAAATAAAAAAATAAACCAAAGTAAATTTTGAGGCACCTATTCTAAATAAAAAGTTGATTTTTTCAAATAGAACAGTTAAAAGTGAAAAAAATATATTTAAAAAGTGTTCTCCACCACAAGACGGTAAAACTACCCTTTAAAAATATTAGAGTATTTTATGCTTAAAATTGGATTTATTCTCATTTTAATACTCTAAAATTTATAGTAAGAAATTGAAAATATTTAATAAACATGTGTAAAGATAATATATATAGTTATGTCCATTCTCCCTAATACAATGACTATAATCATTTTAAATAAAAACATTACAATATATTTTTGGTACAACTCAGTCTTGTGTGCAACATAAAATTTTGGAGAAACTCATTGTTGTGTGCTAAGTACACTATCAAACATAGTCTCCATTAAGGTAAAATTACTATCTAATTCATTATATTAATAAATATAAAAAAGATTTATTCTATAATTTTTTGGGGTGTTACAATTATTTTTTTCCATTTTTATATTTTATATTTTTATTTTTTAAAAATTTATTCATTTTTTAGACTTTATAAATATTATTTAACAAAATTTTAATATTTCCAATAGGTTTGTAATTTATATGATTAATATTTATTCATTTTTATTTAATAATTTTTAATATTTTTAATATTTTTGGAATGTATATAATTTTCTTGATAAATTCATTTTAATTTTATTATTTTTTGTGTAGTCAATATAACTCATTTTTAATAATCTTTTTTATAAAATTAATATTACCTGTTTATTCATTTTTTCGTAATTTTAATTCCTATAATTAATCTTATGAATTCCCTTTTTAATATATTTTATGCAATTTATTCAATTTAATTTATTTATTTTTAATATTCTTTCATTTAATATTGAATATTAATTTTTAAAATTTATTAATTTCTAATATTTTTGATATTTATTAATTTTTAATATTTATTTATACATATCTATTTGCTGTGTTTTAATATTTTCAGCATGTTTAAAATTTTTAAGATTATTATTTATTAAATTTTATTTGTTATATTTTTAAATTTTTTAATTGATTGAAATTTATATCATTAATTTATTTAAATTTATTTTTTAATATTTTGTAATTTAAATAGTTAACATAAATATTTTTAATAGTTTTGTTATTAATATTATTTATTTCTTCAATTTTCTTCATTATTTTATCCATTTGAAATTTATGTAATTAATCTTAAAAATTTATTTTTTGAACAGTTTTGTGATCTATTAAAATTTATTTATTCATTTTTTATATTCTTTCTTAGAATATTATTTATTTATTTTTAATAATAATTATTTTTTATTTTTTGTATAATTTAATATTTTTTAATGATTATTTATTCATATTTATTTACTATGTTTTAATTATTTAAAAATGTTTTTAATTTATATGAATAATATTTATTTATTTTGGTTTTTAATGTTTTAAAATTTATAATATGTTTTAAATTTATTTAGTTTATTTATTTAAATGAAATTTTTACTACTTTTTTAATTTTAATAATTAATATTATTCACTTTTAATAATTTTGTTATTTATATACTTAATATTATTTATTTATTCATTCATTCATTTTTTATGATTTTTTAATTTATGTAATTAATGTTTTTAGTTCAATTTTTTAATAAAAAAGTAATTTAATCAAATTTATTTATTCATTTTTTATATTCAATCATTCAATATTATTTATTATTTTTTAATATTTTCAAAATTTATTTATATTTTAATATTTATTTATAAATATTTATTTATTAAGTTTTAATAATTTCAATATGCTTGTAATTTAAATAATTAATTCATTTAAATTATTTTTTAATATTTATTTGTAATTTAAATAGTTAGTATATTTTATTTGGAATAATTTTATCATTTCTATATTTAATATTATATATTTATTCATTTTTTACATTCTTTATTAGACCTAGTTTAAGTACTTATAAAAGTGTATTTTATCAGCGGTAAAACATAAATACTGAGAAATAATACTTTTGTTAGTGATTTTTAGCACTAATAAAAGTGATGATTTATCAGGGATAAAAATGCTAATAAAAGTAGTATTTCTCATCATTAATGCTTTTAATGCTAATAAAACACTCTTTTATCAGCACTTTTAAGTAATCACTGATAAAACACTTAGCCCTATTTATACAGTAGCAATAGATGATCACATTTTACCTACACCACATTCATGTTTTTGGGGAACTGAGTGTCAGCTACAACCGAGGTTGATTATTTTGAACAAATCAACCCTTGAAACCAAAGGAATGAAATTCCAAGCTTGTTTTTAATTATTCTAAGCCAATCATTCTTTTTTTTCATTATTTTTTGATTTTATCTTCCCTTAATCATATCTACATCATCCAAACTCATTATTTTTGACATTATCAAGTTAGACTAAAATAACCATCATGGTTGATGTTCCTAGCAATATCACATATATTTAAGCGGAAGTTTGAAATTCATGATTCAAGTAATAGTTTTCTCTTGTAACATGATTAAAAATCATCAACATCTTTATGTTTTTTATTAATTCAGAGTTAATAGTTAATTTTTTCCCATGACTAAAAGGATATTTACCCAATTAATTATTTATTGCCCGTTGTATGCTGGTTGTAAAAAATATAAAACATTTTTATCCATACACAAGTTATATAATGTTAAATATTGGAACAGACAAAGTGACACCAGATTTAAAAAACTACTTACTCTATTTAATGATATGCTACCAAAAGATAATGATCTTACTTTCCAAACATATAACATTAAATTAATTCTATGTTCAATGACTATGATCTCTAAAAATATTCATGTCTATCCAAATGATTGAATACTATTTATCAAGGACAATGGATCCCTTAAAAAGGCTCAAAATGTGGGGAATATCAATGAAATAATGCTGAATCATGCCCTTCAAAATTTTTATGGTACATTACAATCATTCTATGTTTTAGACTCCCATATGGAAGTGAGGTAATTTCAAGGCAATTGCTATGTCATGTAGATACAAGAAATAAATGTGGTAAACTTCATCACCCAAATGACTCACCTCAGTGAAATAAAATTGATCATGAGTATACTAAATTTTAAAAAAAGACTAGAAACAATCATTTTACATTATCTACAGATTGAGTGATTCCTTTTGGTTTACAATGAAGCACTCACAGTACATGGTCAGTTATGTTGGTAAATTATAACATACCACTGTGGTTATGCATGAAAAGAAAAAGAAATATGTTGTCTCTTCTTATATCAGTACCAAAACAATTGGGTAATGATATTGATGTTTATTTTTCTTCATGGATCAATGATTAGAAATTAATGTGGGATTAATGTGTTTACATTATGTGTTTCTTATAGAAATGACGATTCCACATTGAGATGCATATTGTATGGAAAACTAAATGAATTTACAACTTATGGAATATTTTTCATGATATATAATTAAAGGAAATCATGGTTGTATCATTTTTGTACAAGGTACACACTTAATGAGGATGAAACATTCATCGATGACTATATTTCAAGGACATCATATATTTCTACCCCGATGACATAAATACTAATCTTTGATGAAGTCATTTGTTAAAAATTCAGAATAAAGGACAACATTGTATCCACTACAACTAATAAACTATTTGAGAAATTAAATGATATGGTCCCTGTTTTGGTTAAACCTTTTTTGAAAAACCTTATGAAAAATGGTTGGAAAACAAAAATAGTTTTTTTGAATTAAAATACTGGAATTTTGTGTATGTCAAAAATTTTCTTAATGTCATGAATGTGGAATAAATGCATATGAAACAATACTAAATGAACTTGAAAAAAAATTATGTAATTATTTCTATGTTGGAGATGATTCACAGGGGGATACGAGAAGATTTTGTACCATTGAAAGGGGAAAAATATACTTTTCTTCTTCCACCTATTTATATTATTTTCAAGAAAGAGAGATATTAGTTTTGTAAATTCCTGAATGATATAAAGTTTTCATAGGGGGTAATCATAAAGTATGAAAAATGTCATTTCAATGAATGATTTAAAGTTAAAGGGTTTGAAATCACATGACTATCATGTTTTTATTCAAGATATAATTCATGAATATTTATATTTCATTTTGAATTAAAATTTATATCATATATTAACCAAGACATATATCTCTTTCAAAGATATATGTAGTAAAATTATAGGCTTAGTTAAACTACTATCTGTGGAAATGGAAATTTATATCATATTATATGAATTAGATATGTTATTACCACCATTATTCTTCGATATGATAGTTCAATTGATGAGTTCCTTGGTTAGATTGATCTGACTATGTGGTTCTATATATTATAGATGTATATACCCTATTTAATGTTATATAAATATTTTTAAAGGGTATATCAACATTTGAAGTTGTCAATAATTCTATATTACAAAGATATATATTGTTTATGAATCTGTTGAATTCTTTACTAAATGACTATTAGATGTGGAAACATTGGTTTTTTTAAATCTTATTACATCGGGTGACTTATGAGTAATGGAATTTCCAAAATAGATTTTTTTCACAATTACTTTTATATAGTAGGTGAAGTACCACCTTTATTCTTTACAAAATATTTTATAGGTTATTCCAAATGTTGAATTCCACAATGTAATTATTAGGAATTAGAATTAATCAAGGGATAAAAGATGGATATCAAATACAGATAATAAATAGTTTATATATTGGTTTCAAGACCATATTTTTAAGGAATAAACTAAAAATCCCAATTCAATTTTGTAACAAATTTGATGACTAGCTAGGGGACTTAGTGTGCATATTTTATATTATAATAGTTATTTCATTAATGGTTATACATTATATACAAAGGAACATGAACAACACATTACTATAAAAATTAGTGGAGTTACCCAATGGAGGAAGTGATGTATGTATCCTGTAAAAAATATTGAAATCCAATATATGTGAACATGTCATACCATGGAATCACTTAATAAGTATGGGAGTTGTATTATAAAACATTCTATGGTATAGATTTTCAATTAAAGTGGGTTGATAACTGTACTGTAGTAAAAAAATTTGAATTGAGATTCTTGAATGTGGATTTAAGTAAGTATGGTTAAAAGAATGAACCATTCATATGGTATCAGAAGCATTATAAGTATTTTATTTCCTAGATCATTAAAATAGAAAGTTTTTCAATTATTCTATTATCAAAAAAAACATGGAAGGTTCATTTGTCAATTAAACATAGGATGGACCCTTCATTAAGATATCACAATCTTTTCATGGAATTACCAATATAAAAAAGGTCTTGTATGTCATATGCGACCACAATGATGGGATTAAGATACTCAAGAGAGGGGTTAAATCCATTCAAACTTTACAGAAAAATATAATGTTCAATAACTATGTTGTATTTTTTGTAATATACATTGTGTCACCTCATATTATTATTAGTTTACTACATCATTTATATAATATAAATTAAATTTTTAACCACTTCTACGGATAATGGATTCTGTACATATCATTGCTCCCATTCCTGAGGAACAATTGGCTTCTCAACATTCTAATACTCCCAATACAAAGTAACAACAAGTTTCCTCACTTTTCGAGGCGGCCTATCCCAATGATCAACAAATTGAAGATGTTGAAGATGTGGAAATGGTAGAAGGTAAAAAAATCATTATCCTAGAAAAAAAATAGTTTCTTAGTGTGATTATTTTAAAAAACTTTATTAAGGTGAAAATAAAAGGCATCATATTTAAGGATGGATGAAATGAAAAAAACTGAGCTATTGACCCAAACAAGTCCATTTTCATTAATTAAATTGGGTTTACCACTCAGATGCATGTGTCTATTGATGAATATAAATATAAAAAATTTTCACCCATGGTTAAGGCATGAATTTTGGAGGTGATTGGGGTAACATTATTATATACTTTCTTTATTTAACTAAAAAGATAAAATAATGAAATGTTGATTTAGTCTTAATTATCCCTTATGGAGTTCATTTATAATAGATGAATACCAAATTAAATTTGTATTATTGGTCACAAGAAATTCTCAAAGAGGCTTTTGAACAATTCTTACAAAGCACCATCTCGGAGATGAAAATGGTATAGTAAACCCATATTGACCATAGATGAATGCACACATGATAAATTTAGAAACATATAATGTGTTTACTTATCATCATGAGGAGGTATCTATTCAAGTAAATCGTGATTGGTAATACATTACTTGAAAATACATGTATTAATCAAAGTAATTATTAAATTTTAATTTATTAATCAAAAATTGTGTTATAGAAATAAGAATCATGCATCAAAAACAATTTACCCCTACAATAAATCAAGGATAGAGTATAATTCCCTTGAAAAAAATGGTATATATTTTAAATATATAGTAATACTTTAACGTGGGATGAAACAACAATATAATTATATTCCCTTTTTTATATAAAGATTGATGAATCAAAATCCAAAGATTCTTCCATCCCACATCATGTTCTATGGAAAGAGTCTCATGTTATTAAAGATGGATATTAAGAGATGAAAACACACAAAAATTAAAGGATGAATATTTATGTATGACATAATAATAAAATTCTACTTTAAATCAGTATTATATAAAAACGATTACTTATTTTTATATATTTTTTATCTTGTTTAGACATAAGAATTTTCCATTAGTTTTACATGTTGAATGACTAATATTAGAATCCTTGAAGCATCCATAACAATACAGATACCTCAGAGGTGCGGTTTTTGGAGTATCACCCCTAACATATTTTGAGAAATGAAATGAAAATGGGGATAAAAATAAGAAAATAGACTATATATATATATATGAATAATTACACTTGAATAAAAAAATAATTATTATTATAAGATATTAGAGAATGTTATTGTAATGTATCAAATAGAAGAAACAAATAAAAAACAACCACAATACAAAGATCCCCCATTCCATCTTTGAGGCAATCCATTCCCTTCAAAGTTTTATCTTACCAGAGAAAATTGATTTTTTCATAACTATTTCCATGAAATGTGAATTGGGAAGATACCAATACCTTTCCTATAATAGTATTTTATAGTTTTGAAATGATTATGATTTATATCTATCAACACCCACCCATCACCTTGTTCTAAGTGGTACAATGTACAATATACAAGGTGATATTATACACACACAAAAACTTCTAAAATATCATGTGAAAGTGGTGATTCACATATCTCACAAGTCAAGTACTAGTAAACCTATTTCCCTTGATGATGTAGATGTTTACATGGTCAAACACCCTGTTGGAACTTTCTTATCATGTTCATTCAATCTTGTAAAAAATACATATTGACAAAAAGGTATTACCTTACAATTCAATGTTTATAAAAAACCATTAAAATTTGATGAAAAATGCTTAAATTGAGTAATGTTATAATAAATGGGGAAAAGGAAGGATATGCATAAGGTTTAATGAAAAAAATCTAAAGGATCAACCAATTGATCCAAAAGACCATTAGAAAGTACCTTTAACCCACCAGTTCAACTTATTCATTTACTTATATTTAAAGTTCATATGGTTACAACGTTCAGTGATAGTTATATGACCATGATTGATTTTTAATAACAAATATAATTAGATGAAATTAATAAATTTTGTGCTCTTGATAATGTAGATGCAATCCCAAAGAATATATAGGAAACATCATCAATTGTAAATGTAAACATGATGTTTATTTTAATAATTGGTTTTTTCTACTAGCTAGTCTGCTATTTTAATTGAGGTTAAATACTATTCAAATCTTAAATAGGAATATATATCAGCACTATTTAAAGGGAAAACTCAATGAAAAAATGCTTGGACTTGTTATTTCTCACATCACTTATACACACAAAAGATCATTATAATAATATGAATATTTAATTTTAGTGAACAAAGCGGCCGTAATGTCTAAAAAAACATATAAACAAAATATTTTTCTTAATACCCACAATACAAGGGTAAAACTATACAATTTAATTATATCAAATATGTTTTCATTTATTTCATTATTTATTCCCTTTTATTTTTTTGGAGCATTTTTTTATCATTACAAACAATCTGGATACTCCAAAGAATTATTTTTTGGATTCGATGCATGGATACCGAAAAAATCGACCCCACATGATGACTTTTATCAATTATTAATAAACTAAATAAAATATTTTACAAATAAACATCAAGTTAAACATTTTATATTATGTTTTTTTATGGAGGTGTTTAAATATCAATACAATCATTGGATGAGGACATTTCAGGAGCATATGAAGCCTATGTAATTCTATTAGTAGATAAGTATTAGGGTATATATAATAAAATTACACTATTAAAACATACATAAAAAAATTAATTATTTTATCAATGATATTGCGGTGTAAATATTAAAATAACAGAAAATATTATGGTTATTATTTTTGAAAATTTATGAAAGATATCATATTCCATCAACAAAAAAGAATCCTCAAAGAAGTATTTATGATTATAACTAAAATTTTATTTTAATTATTTATTAATAATTGAATTATTTATACATTTCAAGTACTACTAGGATGATCTACAGTCCACATTTTCAAAATAGGAAATAATTTTTTTTAGAAACAAATGGGTAGAATGCATAATATCAAAATATATGCAGCCATCATGAACAAGTGACTTCCTACAACTTATTTAGTAAAATTTCTCATTATTTTATCAAATTATTTTTTGGTTAATTTTATTATCATTTTTATCTACTACTTATTCAGTTAATTTTAATAAAGATAATGAATAGGTGAATTTATTGACAGTTTATTCCAATCCACCAATTTTGTGATATATAAAGAGTAAAAATTTGTTACATGAAAATCAATTCTCAAAAAATTATTTGGTAAGGATGATGCAATTAGTTACTATTTATTCTATTAATAGACATATTGTTTCTTTGTTTGATACATTTTGGTTTATTAGTGTGTTTTTTCTGTTTAGAAATCACTTAAAGTCCATGTTTTCTCTTTAAAATGACATTTTAGTTCAAAAGATGTGTGACATACTCAAAAAAAACATGTACATATTATTTTTATGGTTTAGGATAAAAATAGATATGTAATTTGTGACTATTAAGAATTATCTGTACCTAAATTTGATACACTGTGTGATTGGGTATGACTCAAAAAGACTATTTTTAGTTCAAAAATGAAATTTTTGTTAAAAAAAGTGTTTTCCATGAAAATCAAGAAAAATTCAATTATTTTCATTATACATTAGTAAAATTATCCATATGTAATTTTTGGAATGTATGAATAATACTCAGATTAATTTTATACAAGGTATGGATGGTATGACACAATATGTGTGTTTTTAGTTTATAAATGATAGTTTAGTTAAAAACAAGTGTCACTAACTGAAAACCTATAAATTACACTCAGATTTCCATAATAAATAGGAAAACAATCCATATGTCATTATGATATATTGGAATAAAATAACTGTTAATATAACACACACTGTGACTAGTGTGACTCAAAGTGTACTATTATTTAAAAGATACATTTTAGTTAAAAAGGTGTATCGAATACCCAAAACTGAGTAAATGTATTCATTTTATTTTAGTAATTTAGTAAAATGATTCCAAATTTATTTATGGGATGTAAAAATTATTATCACCTCAATCTAATACATAGTGTGACCGATATGACTCAAAATGTGGGTTTTTTTGTTAGAAATTGGAATTTTAGTTAAAAACATGTGTCACTCACTAAAAACTAATAAAACATGCTTAAATTTGTTGATACTTTAAGAAAATGATCCATAAGTCATTTTTGACTTGTGTGAGTTAGACATACATCAGAATGATATATGGTGTGACAGGTATTACTCAATGTGTTTGATTACAATTTAAAAATAAAAATTTTGTTAAAAACATGTTTTAATCACTGAAAAAATAGTAACCAAACTCATATTGTCTAGATACGTTATTAAAATGATCCTTAAGTCATGTTTTAAATTTAGGAATAAATTGCACATCAATATGACACACAATGTGACTGGTATGAATCAGAGTGCGTTTTTTTATTTGAAATTAACTATTTAGTTCAAAACACACATCGCATACTACAAATCAAGGAAACAAAATTACATTGTTTTGATACATTATGATAATGATCCATAACTAATTTCATATTTAGGAATAAATCATACCTCAATATGATACATGGTGTTCCTAGAAAGACTCAAACTATGTGTTTTCAATTTAGAAATGATTTTTTTTAAATATTCATGACATACTTTATAAGTGGGGATTTTTTAAAAATCCTAAGTCAATATTTTATTTACCTAATCATGCAACATTGTGTACAACCAAGGTTCAGTCTCATGGAAGAAGGTCACACAACACCAAATTTTATTATCACTAATTATATTATAACCAATATAAATCTAAATGATATAAAGAGTGGTGGTTTAAAATATTGAACGAAAACTAAATCTATTAAATATAAGAAAGTAAACATGAAATTTAGAACAAAGAAATAATGAATGATGTTAGCAAGAATGGAAATACTCCTTAGATAATAACCAATAATGAACCTTCATTTTCTTATTATTAGTTTCAAATTTACTTAATGATCACATTCTATTTTATGTGTGAACAGCCTCTACAACCCTTGTTTTTAATATTCGGTGCACCCAACGATTTTTGAGAACACTACACTCAACCTCCTAGATCAATGGAAAATATTGCATGAGAGAAAGATAAGCCTCAAGAGGCAAGTTTAGACACAATGGCTCATTTCCCACATAGATCCCCTCATCCTAACTCTAATAAATAAAAAACATTAACATGAAATTTAAAATACTTGGGTTCAATACTGTATTTCTTCCCTAGAAACTTCCTTGAGTTAGTTACTCGTGATCATGAGTATTAGGGATCACGGTGGAGAAGAACGAGGCAGAAACACATAAGATAACAATGATAAATGAGATGAATAAGATTAATAATATGTATTACAGATTTATAATACTAATATATAAAAATAAAACCCTAAAAATATACTAAAAATCCAAACTAAAGTTACTAACTAATATGAAATAGAGGTGGAGGACAAATATAAAGGGATAGGGTTGAATATTTTCCACTAAAAAAATTTCTTATGAAAGTTTGGACATTGTAGAAATGTTAAATAGAATAATTTTGGAATTGAGTCTTATAGAAATTTGTTCTTATATGTTTTTTATATTTTCCCATAAAATATCATCTTTTTGACATTATTATCAAAAGTTACATCCCATTTACTCTGTAAAATTATTATGTTCTTGATGAATCATTATATTCCCCATCTATGGTTTCCCATGCATTTCTTTTCTTTATATATGTATAATAAATTTGGAAAAAAGTTATGAAATTTGTTTCTATCTATGTTATATTTCACCATGTAAAATTTCATCTCAATTGGGCCTATACATTGAGAGATATAAGACTATATTAAAAATTATTCAGATATGGGAATAAATTCTAAGGCTTAATTTTTTAGCTAACTTTGAGACATAAAATATTGGATCCAGATCTTGTAATAATTTAATGAAATGAAGACCAACATACATTGAATCCAAAAAAAATTAATTTCACAATTTGGATTACAGAGATATTGTTATGTACAAATAAAAAAATGACTTAAAATAATTAAAATTTACAAAATAATTCATTTTTTCAATTAATCTCAAAATAACTATAAACCTAAAAATAGTAAAATGAATGTTTAAATAATGATTTTGTATGATTAATACATTAAATTAAAATTATAATTATTTAAAATATTATCTACTTCAATTCTTCCACACATAAACATTTCACTCATGGGAAATCATCTAATACCAAGGTCAAAACAAACTTCTCAATGCATAAATGAAAATTCATGTAAATTATGACATCAAAATAAAATATCATGCCTCATATATTGATTATAATTTCCTAGCTCTTCAAAAATAAAAAAAACATTCAATATCATGTTAACCCTCATGTTCATGTCGTACCTACATCCTTGAAAAAAATTTATCTCTCTCAATATTTTTATTAATGTGGAGTTTTTCACATTCTATAAAATATGTGTGATCTCTATATACTTTCTATCCTCACAGTATCTCTACTTTACAGACTCAAAAATGTTCCAATTATGGGGTATTTTATATGGGGTTTTCAGACGATGTGGTTTGGAATGTTTCAAATTTAAAAACATCAACGGTGGAATAAGTGTCGTTAATCTCTAAAGTGAAGTAAATTCATGAAAATAGTTTTTCATAAGAATGGTGTGCTACTCAATTAACGTAAAAATGAATCACCACCAAAAACGTTTTTATTTCTTTGGGAAGTTCAAATTTGTAATTTAAGGGTAAATGATAAATTTTATTCCCTCTTTTTCTCAATTCTTAGAATTTTTTAACCATGAATTTATATTTGGAATTTATGTTCAAAATAATATTTTCTATGAAAAGATAAAAAGATTATGATATTACAATATTATTGAACCCAAAACTCATATTTGTAAAGATATTTGGGCCACTCATCCATTTTTCAATCATGAAATTTCATCCACCAAAAAAATAATATAGAAAAACTTTTTATCATTTGAACTAAAATAGATTCTTAAAATCAGAACAACATAACAGAATTCCCCCCACACTTGAGATAAACAATAATCTTTCATTTAACTCATAGAGTAGGTTGTAATGGGATTAATGGATGAAAATATGGATGACTAACATGAAATTTTAGGAATAATAAGGGATTAATGAGTTTCATATGTAAAGGTGGTCAAAAATAAGATTTTAATGTACCAATATATTTCAATGTGGTGCCTCAATCATACATCCCACATTACTTGAAATCTAATAGCTTTTAAAAATACAAAAATATAAATTCATGGATCACAAAAATTTTCTCAAGAACCTCAAGAAAAATATAAATGTAAATAAGGGTATGAAATATTTTAGAAGCCTCTCAGTTTAGGAAATATTTTTAATTTGGACAATACTAGTGCATACGAGTTTCAAAATCAACCAAACTTTATAAAATGAAATGATTAGAAATAGGAAACCAGATCTATTAAATAATAATTTAAATACATAAATACTTATTCAATATATTTTCCAAAAACAGCATGATTGTTTTAGTTTTTCAAAGTACTTAATTTAGATCAAGAATCCTAAAAACACACCAAAATTGAAAAATAAAAAAATTAATTTTTTAAAAAAAATACATGAAAAATAAATTGGAAGAATATGAAAAATTATTAAGAATGGGTCGACATCCCCCTCACACACTTATACAATTTTCTACACTATTTTTAGTTCAAATAAAATCTTTAATGATTTGAATGCATAATTTTAATTGGGTAGTAAATAAATTAAAGAAATGGATAGACGTAGCTAGGTTTATTTTTAAGTGGAAACCTAGAGTTAAGCTCCTAAATGATACAAATTTAAAACTATAATAAATAAATAAAAAACATAATAAAAAGAAATAAAATTAAATATAAAGAGGAAATAAATGGGATAATTCATACTTTATACCCCCAATCAGGTGCTAGGTTATTACTACCCAAGTTAGGCAGTTGCAGTGGATTATCCCCAATCAGAAAGAGGATGTGGTTTCATTGAGATAAACCACCACATGTGACTATTCCTCGTTCCCATTATTAGACACTAATAATATAGACCCCAAATAATATAATAAAATTCCCAACCCCAAATAAATAATAATTAAATAATTTGAGGTCCGGATTGGGAGGGAAAATAATATAGGGGTGCTCCCTGCTGACTTCCATGATGTCCTCCTCTATATGGTATAAAAGTTATTGTATTAGAGGTTTTCACATCACCACATGTTTGTAAAAATATTATTATTATACCAATACATTTTTGTATTATTTATTAATATCTAGGACCTACTACATTTATTATATGTCATAAATTTTATTAAAGGATAATTCATAAAATAATTTAGATTGAATAAGTTTAAAACATGAAGAATCAATAATGAAATCTTCCCTTTCAAGTGATTCATATTAAAAATTGACTTCTTCTAGAATGACCATTTGAACCTCAATCTTAATATATTAATCCTCATAATCATATTTTAAATAAATATATATTTATAGAGGTGCAAATTTTCATTTTCATGTATGGGAATATCATGTTGTAGGTTATCTTCAAAAAAAGATATTTTGGGATTCTTCCAAAAAATGATGATCATCCATAATTGCATCAGCTTGCATGCATTATTTTAAAATATCCACTATCCATGGCCGGGCATGATATTATGTTAATAGGTCCTTTAGTATCTCATTATCAACCTCATCAGGTTGTTTAACATAAAAATGATTGAGAAAATCTATTCCACCACTTGTTCTGGTACAGGTTTTGGTTCAAGTTCAGGTTTGGGTTAGTCCAACAATGCACATATATATTTTTATAGCTTTTCTACATTGATATTATATTTTTTTATTCTTTTTAGGGGTTCTTACACCTAGGAATTGAAATAATAATTTTTTTTTCCTTTTTTGTGTTGTTGCACCTAAAATTAATCATCCAATGCAAAATATTCATAATTTGAATACATCATGGACAATAAGATGTCGTTTTTACTTTTGTAAATTTAATATTGTTTTGATTTTATTATAAAAAATTATGTGTTTAAGTGTTTTTTATCCCCAAAAATAGTTAAAAATCGATTTTGGGGGATTTTTCATGGATCCTTGACCAATATTTTATTTAACTAAGAATGAAAGATAGTGCACACCTAGGGTTTAGTCTCGAGGAGGAATCTCACACAATAAAGAATTTCTATTGCCACTATTTATATTATACATATATAAAATAATAATATAAATAGTGTTGGTTTTAAGTATGGAATGGAAACTAAATCAAATTAAGATAATAATGTAAACATAAAATGAAGAATACTGACAGATTGAATAGTGTTAGCAAGAAAGGAAATACTCTTAAGATAATAACCCATAGTCAACCATAATTGTATTATTATTTGTTTCAAATTTACTTAATTATAACACTAAATTTTATTTGTGAACATAATATACTACCCATTTTTTAAAATATGGTGCACTCAATGATCACTGAGTACACCACACACCCCCTCCTTGATCAGGATGAAATATTACAGAAGAGAAAGCTAAGCCTTGAGTGAAAAGTGGAGACACAAATGCTACTTTACCAATAAGATCCCCTATAGACCTAAATATAATAAAATAAGAAAATATAAGAATTAAAGATCAAATAATTGGGTTCAATACTGGATTCTCCCTTTGGAACATCCTTAGGTGAGTTACTCATGATCATGAGCATCATAGATCATAGTGGAGAAGAACTGGGTGGAAACAAAAAAGGAAAAAAATGATAAATTAAAGGAATAGTAATAATAATAATATATTAAATATTCATAATACTATTATATAAAAATAAAACAGTATAAATATACTAAAATTTCCCCACTAAATTTTCTAAATCATTGAAATTAAAGTGGGGGACATATTTATAGCGAGTTGGGTGAATAATGTTTTCTAAAAAATATTCCACAAACATTATGTGCATGGTAGATGTAATAAATCTAATAATTTGGGAATGGTTTCATCTATAAATATGTTTCTATGTGTCTTGTAAGAGTTCCAAAAACATTTCATTTTTTTTGAATATTTTACCAAATGTTAAATCCCATTTACACTATAAAATTATTTGGGTATAGATGACTCCTCATATTCCTCATCTTTTGGTTACCATGAATCGATGTCCTTAATATCAAAAAAAATAAAGTGGTTCCATAGTCATCAAAGTTGTTTATATGGATTTTCACTTTCACCATGTAAAATTTCATCTCAATTGAGCTTTTACTTTGAGAGATATAATTCCATATTCAAAATTTACCAGATTTGGGACAGATTACAATGCCTAAATTGTGAGATTATTTTGTTCCTTATAATTTTAGATTCAGATCTTGGATTACTTGAATAAAATGAAGCCTTATCTACATAAAAACCTATAAAAAATTCACAATTTGGATCTGGGGTGAGAATGTTATGGCCAGAATACAAAACTGACTTAAAATAATTAAAATTCCAAAAATAATCCATTTTCAAAATTAAGATCAAAATACTTCTAAAATATAACGAAATATTATAACTTATCATAAAATAAAACTTTTTTAGTATTAAAATATTGAAATTAAACGTATCATTATTGAAAATTTTAGATCTATAAATAATTAAAACAGATAAAACACATTCAGATTGTTTTGATACTTTATTATAATGAACAATATGTAATTTTTCATGTGTAGGAATCAATTGTACCTCAATATGATACATAGTGAGACCTTCATGACTCAAATTTGTTGTTTTCATTTTAAAAATGACATTTTAGTTAAAAACAAGTTTCACCCACTAAAAACATATAAAACATGATAGAATTTGCTTTTTTACTTTGGAAAAAAGGATCTATAAGTCATTTTTGATGTGTAGGGATCAGAAGAATGTCAATTTAACACATGATGTGACCTGTATGACTTAAAGTATGTGTTTTCACTTTAAAAATGACAATTTAGTTAAAAATATGATTCACTCACTAAAAACCTATAAAACACATTCTGGCTATCTTGATACTTCTGTAAAAAAAATCATTAGTTATTTGTGACATGTAGGAATCAATTTCTTGTCAATCTGACAAGTGATGTGATCTATATAACTCAAGGTATCTGTTTTTATGTAACATTGAGATTTTAGTTCAAACGATGTGTGACATACTAAAAAATGAGAAAACACATTTAGACTATATTTATACTTTAATAAAATAATCTATAAGTCATTTATTATGTTTAAAAATAATCTTCACCTCATTTAGATACACAATGTAACTGGTATGATTCAAAATGTGTGGTTTAAAATTAAAAATGTCATTTTAGTTAAAAATACACACTACATGATCAAAAATAAGAAAATGAATTCAAATTTTCTTAATACATTAGAGAAATGATCCATAAGTCATTCATGACATGTAGGAATCATATTCATGTCAAAATGATACAATGTATGACTGGTAGGACTCCAAGTGTGTGTCTTTAGTTTAAAGATGAAATTTTAGTTAAAAACTACTTCCAATCACTGAAAAATGAGAAAATGTGATTTTATTGTCTGTATGCTTTAAAAAATGATCCATAAGTAAATTGTTGCATTTAATAATTATCTATATATCAATTCAACACATGTTATGACCGGTTTGAATCATAGTTTGTGTTTTTAGTTTAAAAATGAAATTTTAGTTAAAAAGTGTGTCAATCGCTAAAAACCAAGAAAAGACACTTCAATTGTCTTTATACTTTATGAAAATTATTTTTTGTCATTTTCAAAATATATGAATCAATAAAACATAAATATGATACACGATGTGATAAGTATGACTCAAAGTCTGTGTTTTTTTTTTAAATTGACATTTTAGTTAAAAACAAAAATCACATACATAAATCCAAGAATTTTTATCATGTTTTATTGATACATTTTGAGGACGATCCACAAATAATTTTTGAAGTATAAGAATTGAACACACATTAATCTAACACACAACATGCCTGGTATGACTTGAATTGTATGTTTTTAGTTTAAAATTGATATTTTAGTTCAAAACACATATCACATACCTAAAATTGAGAATGATCCATTTATATTATCTTGATGCTTTATGATAATGATACATAAATCATTTGTGACCTATTTAAATAAACCACACATTAATCTAACATATGGAGTGCCTTTTATGACTCAAGGTGTATGTTTTCCATTTAAAAATGACATTTTATTAATTTATTGTTTTATATATATGTTTAATTTATTTCTTTATAGTATTTTGAACATAAGAATTTTTTTTATATAGATATACTATTTTTCTTGAGCTATGGTGGTTTGTTTGATAACTAATAGCATGATTATGATATTTTGAGAGGGGGTTGGGATCAAACATAGTGAAAATTTAATGTTTTCGAATTTTTTATATTTATGATAAATTGTATATACTAATGAAATTGTACAAATAAATCTTTTAAGTGTTTGTAATATAGTTTTTTTCTTATATTTTGTATTTAAATTTTATTTAAATTACATTTTGTATTTACTATTGTAGTGTGCTTTAATTTTTATTAATACGTTAATGTAGGATATATTTTATCTGTGTTAGGAATAACATTGAAAAAAAGTCACTTTATAAATTCTAAAATTGTGTTGTTAATGTGTCTACTTTATGAGTTACATAAAAATAATTGATAAATGACCTCTTTTAACAGTGTTAAACTTCCACTGATAAAGGACCCCTTTTATCAATGATTTTTTAGCGCTGATGAAGGGCCCTTTTATCAGTTCTATATTTAGTACGGATAAAAGTCATAAAATTTTCAATGAATTTGAAACATCAGTAATTTTTAAGTGATGATGAAGGCTTGTTATAACACTATTAAATCCCATATCTTCAACAGTGGATGTTTTTAAATAATGATCACGGAGTAGCTTATAGGGTTTGTAGAAAAACCAGATAGGCTACATAGGTGAGACGAGGATTGTCTCGAATCTGAGATAGGTAAAAATGACACCAAAAAATATAAAGCCAATCACATGGGGTCATTCAATCTCATAGATCAATGATCCTAAATCAGTCTGCTAATTAAAAGGGAAATAAAAGTTGAGATTCAAAATAAATAGCAAGGAGAAACAATACATAAAGGTAAACATGTACGGTTAAAGAAAACAACCCATGTGTAAAGATAAGCATGTGAGTAAGAAGGTAAACATTAAAATGAAAACCATACATGATACATACAAACATAATACGAAAAAAAATATCAATTTTATTTCAAGATAAACATGCATCACTAAATATAAAAAATAATAATTCTTTAATTTTAATATTATCAATGACTGAAATTGGATAACCTTCATGAATACACCTCATAGCTAAACCCCTTCCTCATACATTCAATTATAATTTTAAATTATTTATTTGTTTATCAATTTAATTTCTTATATAATTTTTTTATTACTATCACTTTCCCCTCTATTTCCCCACACCTCATTCTATAACTTGAACTTGGCTATCCCCACACTCTGTTACTTGAATCAAGATATCATTGCACCTACTTTTCACTATGATTTATCTCCCCTATAGTAGAATCTGCATAAGACACCACTAGACCCTGCTCATGTCACTTTTGACTCAACCTCACCACCATTAACACTAAACCTTTTTTTTCAAATGTTTCTTTTTAAAAATATATTTAAACGGGTTTTAGGTTTTTTTATTTTCTAAAATGAGTTTCAAAACTATAGTATTGTCAAACGATTTTGGGAACAAAACAAAATACTATGGGGGTATCAAGATTTTATGGTGAATTGAAACTAAATATCCCAATTTTATCAGTACTAGAAAAACCCTTTATCATTACTAAAAAAGCTCTAATGTTCTAATTAATGACAAAACGAGGTCTATTTTATGAGTTCTAAAAATAGTACTGATAAAAGGGACCATTATCAAAAAAAAGTTTAACCCTAATAAAGTCATATTTATCTATGATATAAATATAATTGATAAAATCCATTATTTTTTAGTGTTCTTCTAAAATTACATAACATATTATCAGAAAATACATAATTTAATTATAATAAAATTTACATCACAAATATAGGAAAAAAACACTGTATTATAGAAATTTTAAATTTTGGTTCCTAAAATTACCTTGTGAAGTAAAATTTATCACAAATAATAAAAAACATAAATGTTCAATTCTTCTTTATACCCTGACATATGGATCCCCAAAAAACTAAATTAATAACCTTGTATTCGATATAATTAATGACACACAACAACAAACACAAAAGGTAATGTAATACAGAAGTATTTTAAAAAATATTTACTATTGAAAATAGATTATATTTATTTAATTTCACACAAAACTATGTTATATTTAATTACATGTACGATATAACTTCTTCTTTATCTTTCATTAAATTTAAAAGCACCCTTCTTTCATGGATTTCTCTTTATGCAATATTGAGTCTTAACGAGAAACAATCTATAATTAAAGCATTATTATTTAATAAATAATATATAACCTAGATGTTATATTAGAGGTTGTGAATAATATTAACTTATGAAAATATATGGTATATAATAACATATGATTAATTAATAGGTTAAAAATTAATTATAATTTAATATAATAAAAAATTAAATATAAAATATATATTTTTATAGAAAACTATTTTTGTGCTCACAAAGCTGTTTTACCCTAATAGATTAAATTAATTACAATCAGTTTGTGATGTTAATTTAGTATATATATATATTTATTGCATATTAAATAAATTATATTTGATATTCATTGAATGTATATGTTAATCATATGATAAGATCAAACCCAATATTTGACATAAAAACCTAAATCTTTATTATGGCATTTTTACCGCCTTTTAATTAAAACCCTATTTTAAATATTAATTTTAACACTATTATCAATTTAATTTTATAAAATAAACATTATTTTTGTATTCATAAGTTCAAAATTATCTTATGATTATTTTTTGGTATTTTTCTAAGAAACATCATTTTTTGATGAATAGTGAAAAATATCACGTGTTAGTTAAAAACTGCATTTTCATTTAAATAATCATTAATGTTATATTATATTATATTTTTTAAAAAGTAAAATTGGATAAATTATAAATATTTTAATACAATTTATTTCATTATAGTCAATTTAATTTTTAAATTTAATATAAAAACATAACAATCTTTTGAACATTTTTCTACTAAAACCAGTTAATCCGTCTGTTTGTGAGATTAGCATTAATCCTAATTTTTATGCTTCTGTGGTCTGAATTTTGAAATTAATAAATACACAATTTTAATCAAGATAATAAATTTTTTCTAATAATATCAAATTATTTTTTGACAAAAATGATTAGTGAAAGTGATTAAAATTAAATACCGTAACTAAGGTGTAATTAGGATTAAAAATAGACTTAAACTCTAATTTTAAGGGCCCAAATGACCTATATAATTTTCCAAAACTCATTTTATGGTAATATATAGGCCATCCATCAATTAATGAGTTTTTTTTTGTTTTTTATGACTTTTTAGGTAAGAACATGTGTACACCTGACTACTTTTTCAAAATATCATGTGAGTCCTTTTCCTTCCATAAAAAAGTCCACCACCTCTATCCATTACTCACACCACTCAAAACTCTTAATTTCATTAAAACATTTCTCAAATGGACTCCCAAAATACCTACCCTCTACCTAAAAGACTAACTTTTGTCAAAATACCATCCATGGATGCTTTTTGGATTAAACCAATAGAAGTTACCCAATTAAAAGGTAATGTATTTTCTCAATCTCTCTAGTTTCATTTCCACTATAGAAACCCTAAAATATTTTTATTATGTAATTTTATAAAACAAAAGTATAATAAATATAATTGGATGTTTTATTTTTATATTTATACATACAGTTACATACACTACCATCTAATGGGTAAAAAATATAATGTTTTTTGGGTACGGCGCACTACTACCTCACAAAACGATGATTGTTCAATTTTTCCCTACCAACTCTCATAGTAGCAATTATAATGGAAAATATATTTATATATATTAAATATTATATTCATTGTGTCTTTATACTTATTTAATCCTTTTATTACATCTTCTTTTAATGATATTCATTTTACATTAATACGATAACATCATTTGAGAAAGTGCGGACTACCGCCCCCTCAAGGCATTGTGGTTCGTTCACACTAAACATGGAATGTATAAAAGATGGTTTTAATTAAACATAAGTTACAAACAAAACATAAATAATATATTCATGACATAATTACCTTTATTTAAATTTATAAATATATATATCATTTTCTTTATCACCCCTTCACACAATTTAAAGGAGATAACGTTGTTCGTGGACGTGTGGACTACCACCTCCTTGACATGATGTGATTCCTTTTACACCAAAAAATTATATATATAAGTATATATGATTAAATAATATGATATTTATTTTATAATTATCAATTTAGAAATATTTTTTTTACTTAATTTGTTTCCACAATGATCATTTAAAAATGGGAATGTTACTCATGCGTACGTAAAGCCTACCGTCTCCATGATTGTAACAAATTCTCATTTTCATAAAAATATTTAATAATTTATTTTAAAAATATAATTGATGTAAAAATATGATAATTCTATCATGTTAATAAGTTCTGGATATGTTATATAATGAACCATATGACTATAGTTGACCAACATTAGTTGTTTTGATACATAAACCGAATTTGGTAAAAAAACACTTGATGTAAACTTAATTATTTTAGTATTTGAGAAAAACATGGTAATAAGTGAAATAAAAGTAATTATAAACATGAAAAATGTTCTAAATCAATTATAAAATTAACATAAGTTTTTTATATATGAATTTGAAAGACATTCACCCGAAAGAAACACAAGGTAAGTGATTCTTGTCTCATTTTCATTTCACGAGGCATACTTAATTGTTGTAAAAAATAGTTTATTATATATGGTATATATAATTCCACATCTATATATAGAATCATGAAGCCTATTATCTTCATTGTATTTATATGTTTCATTTAATGATTATCACTTTTTGGTTTTCAATTCATTTGTAATAGATTTCATCTCAAGTTCATGTCATTGAGGAACATTGTATTGTTATGTATCTAGTTTATTTTAAATGGTGTATATATTGAAAATGAAATTATATGTATTTAATATTTTTAATATATTGATATTATTACCTTAATTCAATTTTACCACTTCATGAGGTTATCCTTTAAAAATGTTTCAAAGTGGTATGGGACACTTTGAAATGTTTAAGGATTATTTTCCACTAGACTAATC
This sequence comes from Viscum album, assembly GCA_963277665.1. Taxonomy (NCBI): domain Eukaryota; kingdom Viridiplantae; phylum Streptophyta; class Magnoliopsida; order Santalales; family Viscaceae; genus Viscum; species Viscum album. Next base: position 1,084,827,085 of record OY728151.1, read on the forward strand.
CTAAAAATATTTCAATAGAATTTCAATCTAAGGAAATTATATAAAAAATATTGAATAATACCTTTCATTTTTATCTGGTCATTAATTACCATTTTCATGTGTTAGTACCATTTTCCCACTCTTTGGTACTCAAAGTGTTTTATAAAATGTTTTTATGAAAACCTGACTTTATTTATCTCTTTAGTTAGAGAAACTATTTTCTTATAAAAACCATGATTTATTAAAATGTATTAAAAATTATTTTAAATTTATTTGTTAAATAAACTATTACCCTTTTTTCCTGTTTCCAATCTCTTAGAATTAATCTTATTTTCGATTTCCAAATGAGTCAGTTTCTAACTTTTTTTCGTACAAAAGGATTATTATCTTTACCTCGTATGACATGTATGGATTTATCCAATGTCATTTATTTGAAGCATCCTTCTGAATTTCAAAGGGTTTTCAAAATAAAAGGATATTTTCCTCAAGAATATTTTTAATGCCTAATATTTTATTTCATCAATGACAACAACCCTCTATTTTACTCTACTAGGATTTTTTATATTGATACAATCCTTATTCTTAATATGGATGGTTTATTATTGATATGGACAAGGATAATAATCAAATTCACTTCCATGATTTATTTGTTAGTCACCATGAAGTAATAAATTTCCTATGATCATTGAACTTTGAATATCCCCTTATTATCCATTTTATTTTTTCATTGATATTACTATTTCCTAAACCATATACCATTTTTAAAGTGGTGCCTACATTGATAGTTATTCTATTAATTGGGGAATTACTGATATATCCATCTTTCTCATCCAATACATTTACATGATAAGGAATATTAGTTATTTTGATTATTCAATGTGTGGAATTATTTTGAATGGAAATGACGGGTGAAGCTTAGACTTTATATAGATCCTTGATGCATCAACAAGTTATCATGAGATGAATAAATGTGAAAATGGGTTTCTAAACATAGTTTTAAACTATTTTTTGAAAGGTATTGACAATATTAGTTTCTCATGTGCCTATGAAATGACGTCCGATAAGAAATAAATTTCCCTCATAGTAGTTGCTGTTATTATTAATCCATGAGATTTTTCATCGACATATCTATGGATAAATTTCATTTTAGTTCATTGATTAATGGAATGTTTTTTAGTTTCAAACCTTTCCATATTTATTTTTACTTATCTAGTAATTTGAATGGAATGTGTTTCTAGTTATGTACCTTTCCATATTGACTATTCTTATTGATTAATTATTGCTTCTTCTATATTTTTTCCTTAATGACCATTTTAAATCATACTTATTATATTTATTTCCCAATGAATCCATGAATATTACTATGAAATATATGAATGAATTTAATATATGGAGTAGAGGTATCCTTGAATCTATTTATTTTGAAAGAATAAAAAAATATGTTTTAATTAGTGTATCTAGTTGCAATAAAATTCTAATTTTTGTATATGGATTTCCAAAACTACTAATAGGATTGTTCCTTAAGGCTTGATTCTTTGCAATAATGCCAATGTATTGGATATCATACTATGGCTTCGGGCTATCTAGGTTTGGTACACTATATTCGGTATCAAAGGAAGTTTTGTAGCAACCTTGGGAATTAGATTTATAAATACCTAGATTATAAAACATAAACCTAAGGTATAATTTGAAGAAGTATAGATGAAAAACTTATAATTTTGGTAAATTATATATTAAGAAGGTCTACCTAGAAATATATCCATATCTGGATACTACAATTGGAAGTGGTTCTGGAAAAAATGTACCTAGGAGTAACAACTCCGATAAGGTGTTCTGGGGTTGACTCGGGGTAACCTAATAAATTAAAAAAGGCCTTGCTACACATCTGGTATGATACTCTCATGTGGTATGCATAGGATAATAAAAATTTTCTTTACAGAACATTTTGATTGATTTGGATACATAATAAGTAAACTCGGTTAAACCAAAGGTGTTTTAGATTGAAGATAAGGTGTCATGGTTTAGAAATACAACTAATGATATTATAGATAAACCCTAGACCAAGGAAATACCTATGTGGAAATAAGATGGATATGGTATTTATTTATTTATGTTTTATTTGAAACCATAGTTAAAATTACATTTAGAGATTAACATAATTTCAAGGATGTCTATTATATTTATTTTGGAAATTGTATTAATTTGTTTTTAGAAAAAAACAACCTGTAATCCAGGTGACAACCAATAAAATATGGAATGGTTGTGGGACATGAACCCATGACAAAAGGAAGATAAGTGTTTTACGCCAACCATGGACCTACATAATGTCCTTATTAATTTTCATTGTTTTTAGATAAGAAAATTTAACAAATAAATATTAATGATGAACAAGTAGTAACAATTTTGACGATTAGAAATTAATCTATTAATCATATTTATTTTGGGAGATAGTTAAAGGAAACTAGTAAGACTTTTCAATTTTTTATAGGCCTTACGATCCTTTAAATGTTTCTTTTACTGCTTCAGGCATTAAAAAAATTTGTTTTTGGTAATTAATTTTTAGGAGTAATGGGATGAATTAGAATTTGATCGAAGAATAACCAGAAGTAAGAATTGTTTATATAATATTGAAACCTATCATGTAATAATATTTCGTTATATTCTGGGTTAGTAAAAGGATTACCCAACATTGGTAAAATGACCTAGATTTAATTTTTTTTCCTAATACCTATATTTCTGTTGAACATATGGCCTTTTAAATCATAAAAGAGTTATGAATTTGAGGCCCTCAACATTCCCTTGATCACTCATTTGTTTGTTATTTATGACCCCATTCAATCCCTATAAATATTTACCCTTTCTCTACAAGTATGTATCTCTACCTTCCATTGATTTTCTCCTACTTAGAGACCTGGTTACATGGTATTCCATGTGACCTTTGTAGTTTTAATTCTCTATTTTATATGGGATTACATATGAACCCTTATCTCATGATGTGTGCTTTTAAACATAGGATGTATCAATCAATTTATCACCATGATAGATTATAAATTTTGAGGGCTCAATTTAAATAATGTTGGGAGAATGTGATTCCACAAAAAAATAATGTAATAACCTTGTATTCGATTGCATATATGACACGCGACAACAAGCATGTAAGGTAATATAATACCAAAATACTTTATAATATATTCACTATTTATAATAGATTCTATGTTTTTAATTTCATGAAAAAACGAGTTAGATTACATTACTTACAAGTTATACATTCCTCTATAGTCTGAATTACACGCAAAAGTGACCTTCTTTGATGCCTTTTTCTATACACAATATCGAGTCTTACTGAAAAATACTCTGAATATCCCAAAGGCCTACTTTTTAATTTTTATTATGGATGATCCCCATTTTAAGGGTTGAATGAAAACCATTACCCGATCCTTAGGCACAAGGCAGAAGGCCCGACATGACTTGAAAATACATGACCTGAAGTCCCAGAGGCATACCATGCCCAATACATGACCCATAGGACCAACCCACTAGAAATTCCCCTCCCCAGCTTCTACATCATCGATCACCTAGCTCCCCACCATGAATTTCTAATTGGGTAGCATTACCCTATACAAAACTACATAGTTCTTGGTCCCGATGGCAGTTACCACACCTTCTAATTCTTCCAATCCGTTTAGCTCAGCACAGTGTCTTTCTAATAAATAGTCTATAATTATAGCATTATTATTTAATACAATAATATACAACCTAGATGTTATATTAGCGGTTATGAATAGTACTAAATAACTTAGATAATATATGGTTTATAAAAATATATGATTAATTCATAGGTTAAAAATAATTTTAAATGAATATAAGAACCAATTGAATATAAAAAGAATATTTTTATAGAAAACTATTTGTATGTTCACAAAGATGTTTTAACCTAATAGATTAAATTAAATACAGTAAGTGAGTTATATTAATTTAATACATATATTACATGTTAAATAAATTATATTTTACATTCATCCAATATATTTCTTAATTATAAGATATGGTCAAACCCAATATTTGACATAAAATCTATAGTTTTATTAAGGTATTTTTACCACCGTTTAATGGAGAAACTATTTTAAATCATAATTTTAACACTATTATAAATTTATTTTGATACAATAAACATTATTTTTGTATTTATAATTTCAAAATTTTCTTAGGATGAATTTTTTGGATTTTTCTAAGCAACATTCTTTTTTTATAAATAGTGAAAATACTATGGTTTAGTTAAAAACTGCATTTTCATTTAAATAATCATTAATGTAAAATTATATTATAAATTTGATTTAAAGTCACATTGGTTAAATTATAATAATATTAATTAAATTTAGTTATTATAATCAACTTAATTTTTAAATTGAATATAAAAGCATAAAAATCTTTAAAACATTTTTCTACTAAAACTAGTTAATTTTTCTGTCTCTGAGATTAGCATTAATCCTATTTTTGAAGCATCTATGATTTGAATTTTGAAAATATGAAATACACCATTTTAATTAGGGTAATATTTTTTCTCAAATAATATAAACCTAATTTCTGAAAAAAAAAATGATTAGTAAAAGCAATTAAAATTAATTACAGTAATTAAGGTGTAATTAGGCATAAAAATAGACTAAAACCCTAAGTTTAAGGGCTCAAATGAGATATCCTCTTGTCCAAAACTCACTTTTTGGACATATTCTGTCCATTAACCATCCATTGATGATTTTTTGTTGTTTTTATGAATTTTTAGGTAAGAACATTTGTACACCTAACTTCATTTCAAGAATACCATGTGATTCCTTTTCCTTCCCTATAAAAGGCCACCACCTCTATCCATTCCTCACACCTCTCAAAACACTTAAGTTCGTCCAAGATATTTAAAAAAGGTCTCCCAAAATCCATAACCTCAACATACAAGACTCTATTTGTACATAATGCCTTCCATGGATGCCTTTTAGTTTAGACCAAAAAAAGTCACCCGATTAAAAGGTAATGTCTTTTCTCAATCTCTCTAGTTTCATTTCCATTATCGAACCCATAAAATATACTTATTCTGTTCTTGTATAACCAAAAATGTATTCTAAATATATTAGGATGTTTTTATGATGGTATTTAGACCAAAACATACACACACCACTATCTAATGGGTAACAAACATAATGTTTATGTGTACAGAGAACTACTACCTCACAAAATGATGATTGTTCAATTTTTCTCTACCACCTCTCATGGTGGGAATTATGATGTAAAATATGTTTATATATATATAATTTGATATTTATTGTGTCTTTATACTTATTTAATCCCTTTATTATGCCTAATTTTATTACTTTGAATTTTACATTAATACGATAACATGTTTGAGGAAGTGTGGACTACCGCCCTCTCAAGGCATTGTGAATCGTTCACACTAAACATCAAAAGTATAAAAGATGTTTTTATTTAAACATAAGTGACATAACAAAATCAATATTATATTAATTTCATAATTCACTTTCTTAATATATATATATATATTATTTTCTTTATTACCCCTTCTCAAACATTAAAAGAGATAACGTCGTTCATGGATGTGTGGACTACCACCTCCTCAAAATGATTTGATTAATTTTACACAAAATAATTATATATATAAGTATATATGATTAAATAATATTATATTTGTTATATAATTATAATTATGGAAATATTTTAGTTACTTACCTTCTTCCCACAATGGTCATTTAAAAATGGGAATGTTACTCAAGCGTACGTATGGCCTACCATCTCCATGATTTGTAAAATTTTATCATTTTCATAACCATATTTAATGATTGATTTTAAAATTATAATTTATGTAAAAATATAATAATTATTTCATATTTATTATTCTGTATATGTTATATATGGAACCCTATGACCATAGTTGATTAACAATAGTTGTTTTGACACATAAATCGAATTTGGTAAAATACACTGGATGTAAACTTAATTGTTTGAGTAGTTTTACACAACATGATAATAAGTGAAATAAAAGTAATTATAAACCTGGAAAAGTTTATGAATAAAGTATTAAATTAACATAATCTTATTATACATAAATTTAAAGTATGTTCACATGAAATGAAATACAAGGTAAGAGATTCTTGTCTCATTTTCATTTCATGAGGCATACATAATTATTGTGAACTTAGTTTCTTATATTTGTTCTAAATAATGAAACATTGACATATTGTATCATGAAAGCGATTATCATAATTTTATTTAGATGTTTTTATTTGATGATTATCAATTTTGGGACTTTCGATTCATATGTAATGGATTTTGTCTAAATTTCATGTCATTGAGGGACATTGTAGTGTTATAAATATATTTTATTTTATATGGTGTATATATTGAAATTGAAATTATATATCATGAATATAATTAATCTCATTATATTATTACTTTCATTCAATTTTACTCCTTAATGTTATTATAATTTACAATTTTTTCAAAGTGGTATGGGACACTTCGGAATGCTTAACGATTATTTTTCTCAAGACTAATCCTAATAATATTTCAATGGAATTTCAATTTGAGGAAATTATATAACCATTGTTCAATAATCCCTTTCATTATTCTCAGGTTATTAATGACCATTTTCATGTATTAGCACCAGTTTCCCACTCTTTGTTACTAAATGTGTTTTAGAAAATGTTTTTAAGAAAAACCAACATTATTTCTCTCTTTAGTCGAAGAACCTATTTTCTTTAAAAAAAACTATGTTTTATTAATTTTTCTGAAAATTATTTTGAAATGATTTGGTAAATAAACTTTTACCATTTATTTCATTAACCAATATCATAGAAGGAATATTTTTAATGATTTCATAACGAGGAATTTTCTAACCTTTTTCCGTATAAATGGAATATTTTTTTACCTCGTACGACATGTATAGATTTATCTGTCATTTTTTCTTTGAAACCTACTTCTCAATTTGAAAATATTTTTCAAAATAAAAGGATATTTTTATCAATAATATTTTTAAGAGATAATCTTTTATTTCATCAAGGACAACAACCCACTATTTTACTTAACTTGGGTTTGTTGTTTTGATGTTCCGGTAGTTGACAACTACTGTGACAATGTGAAAGGAATGACTAAGTTGCGGGGTGGCCGATGATAGTGTTGCAATGAAGATACATGGGTCGGAAGCTGATTATGGTGGACAACATTGGATATGTGTGACGGGGGTTGAAGTGTGTATACTATCCTTGATTATGGTTCGATGATATAATGTGCTTCTGGAGGTGTAGCCTAGAGGCTGATGCGCGAGGGCTAGTGACGGGTGTCTTGCTCAGTGAGGATATGGATAGTTGGTAGGGCCGGTGTGATGTGGTGAATACCAAATGGGATCGGTCATCCCCTACTCGACGGTGAGGGCAATGGTTTGGTACTCATGTTTTTCAATGCGACTTGGCATCCAGTGAGACGATGGTAGGTAGGCTATCCATTATTGATTTGTAGGGGAAGCCCGTTCCGTGATGACAACGTCTATAGAAGTGCACAGGCGATCCGAGAAGGCCATGGTGGTTTGGGCCTTTCGGGGCATGATTTTTAAGGGTCTTCAGGCTGATATAATATGGTGTTTACAAGCTTATTTGATATATCAATAAAGTTACCTTGATTGGTCGGTTATCCCTTGGGGGCCTATGACCTTCGCATTGGCCTTTGTGGGTGAGATGTTTGTGTGTGTGTTTCGCTATAATTGTACACCTAAAAAACCTATAATATATACAATAATGAATATTTAATCTTATGTTAAATAATTCATATATTTATTAAAAAATGGTTTATAATTAAAAATTAATATTATTTAAAAATATTAACTACTAGAATCATGTAATTGATATTTAATTGAACGGAATTTTATTTTTTAATTTAACATATATCAAACATGTGTTACATTTATTTCACACATACATGTATGTAATTAATGTATTTTTATATATAATACACACACAGAATATTTCTGTAATTTATTTAATCTGTAATATTTGTTTAAGAATTATATTTATTAACCCAATATATTTAACATATATTATGTTTCTAATCGGTAAATTTTATAATCTTTGATATTTCTATTCAATATATACTATTTATTAATTCTTTATATTTTCATAATTTATTCATTTTGATATTATTTTTTCATTAATAATCTTAATTTTTTTTTAATTTTTTTTTTAATTTAATCATTTTCAACTTTTAATTTTTCAATATGTTTTAAATTTTATACATTTTCAATATTTGTTTATAAATGTTTATTCATTAAAATATAACATTTTTAATATGGATTTAATTTATATAATTAATATCTATTCATTTACATTTTAACAAATATAAATATATATTTTTAATTTTTCTAAATTATTTTTATAATTAATAAGCGTTATTAATTTTTTAAATTTATTCATTATTATTATTATTTGTTTCATTAATAGACACTCCATATTATAAAATTTCATTGTATAATTTAACATATATCAAACATGTATATACATATAAATTAATTTCACATATAAATATATTAATGTAATTAATGAAATCTTATATAGAAACACATACACATAATATTTATGTAAATTATCCAAATTGTAATATTTATTTAAGAATTTAATTTAGTAATATAATATATTTAATATATTATGTTTTTAATAAATAAATTTTATTTATTTATATTTAATGTTATTATAGTTAGTTTTTTTTATTCATTTATAATAATATTTTTTTAAACTAATCATTTTATAATATATATTTATACATATTTATTTACTATTTTTAACATTTTCAATATGTATTCATCTTCATTTCAATATATATCCACATTTTATTTTTTTAATATTTTTTATAATTAATAAATCATATTTAGTTTTTCAATATTTTTAAGGTCTACTCATTTTTAAGTATTCAAATTCACACATTTTTAACATTTATGCATTCAAGATTATAAATTAATTAATAAGGTTAAAAATATATTTGTAAATAAATATTTATAAATAAATATATTTATAAATGTATATTTACTATATTTTTAATTATAAATATTTTTTTTAATTTTTTTAATAAGTATTTATATAATTATAATTAGCTAATTATACCTTTAAATAATTATAAAATTATAATAAATATTTTTAAGTAATGAATATATTTTATATATTTATATATATATTAATATTTATTTATTACATATATATAATTATATAAATATATATAATGATATAAATATATAATTATAAATATCATTAAAAATAAATTTATTTATAAATATATTTATAAATTTCTAGTTACTATATTTATACAATTATATATTTATAATTATAAATAAAAAAATTAAAAAATTTAAAATGTATTTATATAATTATAAATAATTAATTATATCTTTAATTAATTATAAAATTATAATAAATATATTAAAATAATAAATATATTTAATATATTTATATTTATATTTATATTAATTTATTAAATATATATAATTATATACAAATATTTATAATTATATACAAAAATTTATAAATATATTTACTAATATATTTATTTATAATTATAATTATAAATATTTTTTAGTGCAAAATAAGGACTCATAAAGAAGTCTTTTATGAGGCCTTATTGTTTTAGTGCTAATAAAATCCCTCTTATTAGTTATTTTTTAGATGCACTAATAAAACCCTCCCTGATATTTTAAAAAGAACCCCAACCAAACCAATTTTTTCACGCCATTCAAGATCCTTCAGAAGTTCATCTTTATCACTGCTTCCCCTCAATCTTCTCTTAGATGAATCAACTCTCAAATCCATGTTATGTTATTTTTTTTATCCTCCTATCATGTTGCTTGATTGCATAGTAAGGAATATCATCATAGCAGTGTACACAAATATCAAAATTTTTTTACTTCTCTTAGTTACTAGTTCACAATATCTATTGGAGGAGTATAATTCCTCTTCATCGCACTATTCCCTATTTTGATTCTCTTTGTGTAATGAATACTCTTGATGAATAATCATATCATCAAGCTAGTTGTTTTCTTTTTTAAAATACACATACCCAGCAGATCCATCCCTATCCACAAATGGAGACTCTCCTAAGGGGCCCATCATCGTAGGGTTTTTGGGAATGCTTGACTATATTTAATATGAATTTCTATGGGTTTTCCTCTATTTTCATCAATGAGATCCACCGACCCCCATGATTTATTTGATAATATTTTTTTATAAAAAAGTGTATGGTTGGTGATGAATCTTACATACTACATCCCCCCTCATCTGGTTGTTATTTTTTCAGAGTTTCTAATGGTGGTTAGGTCATCATATAAATATAATTACAGACTGATGCCAATATCCCACCTAGTTGAAGACATTATATTGAAATTTCTTCTCAAATCCTTAACATTTTTATTATATAGGGTAACTACAGTTTGATTCTCTAGTCAATGATGTAATGGATTATTTTTCCTACATCTCGCTTGCCCCACATCAAACAACAACATCATCAACCACTCTCTACCAAATACTGGGCACTTATACTGTTGTTTTTGTTTGTGGTGTGGCCCTGCACTATAGTTCTCTCACTATAATCCCTTCTACCTCTATAGAATTCTTACATAAATGATCCTTGTTAATGTTATATGCCACACATTTGTATCCATGGCCATATATTATGATTGTTTTATCCTATTAGTGCTTGGTTTTGGTTCTTTATTTTTTCTAATTTGGAAAATATTACTTCATCATGGTTTAGACATGACACAATAGTTCATTCTTGTTCTATGAGATATTCATATATGGAATCCTTATGGCATGACGGTTATTATTTGACTATGTTTTCTTCTAGATTAATTATACGTGAATCCAAATGAACTCCATTGTGTTATGGTATATATAGTTGTAATGTTATTTATTCTAAATTTCTTTAAGTTTCTCTAATTTTCTTTCTCAAGACTCATTCTATAATAAATTGGAAAATCCATATTTTTCCCACTGAGGAGTTTAGTGTTATCCATGTTGGATAGTATGTGTGGGCCACATTGGGAATGTCGAATGAGCCACACTAATATGTTTGAGTGAGGATACGAGCTTATAAATAGGGGTGGTTCCCCCATCATTGGAAATTTGATAATCCAAATTATTTACTCTTGATCTTATTAGAGGTTTTTTTATTGATTATTTTAATTCATCATAGTTCCCCATTATTATTATTTAGTGTTTTAATTAATTTTTATCATTCATAATCTTATTCATTGAAACATTTATTGATGTTTTTTGATATGTTTTCTTTATTTATTTAATGATATGCATCGTGATTTAATGTTTAATTAATTAATCTATAGGTATATTTATTTAAATGTATAGTTTTACTAAATTATCTTATAATATATTTTTTAAAAAATAAAAATTTAAAATTCTAGATGAAAGTGTTTTTCTGAAGAAAATTACAGTATGATGTTATCAATATTTAAAATAAAATTAAAAATTGTAATGATTCCATTAAAATTTTGGGATATCGATTAATTTTATTTTCCATTTTTTATGAAAGTTTTATGAGAGAATTAATGTTTTGAAGTTTTTTTTGGAAATAAAAAAATTATGTTTTAGTATTTTATTACATTTAAATGTGATATGATTGGGTTAAATTGGAATCAATAAAAGTGATTTTGGAAACATGAGGTTTTAAATAGAATAAATTGTAACTTATTTCATTATTATCAGTTTATGATATTCTTAAATGGTCATTATATGGTCTGAATTCATTGGATGATTTTCATTCATATTTTAATATGACATATGTCAATTTAAATATCATTGAACAACAACATAACCTTGATTGTAAGTGTAGCTGTAGTGGTAGCCTAATTTGTGAGGGTTTGATGCTTATTTTTAATGTTTGTTTGTATTATTTATAATTATATTTGACGTAATTTGTTTTATTGGGTTTTTTATAGGTAATTAGTATAGATTTTATGGGTTATCTCTTCCTTTATCGGTTTCATGGTTTTTTTGAACACTTAGTTAAATTATATTTAACTAGATAAGAACTTGTATCATTTCCAAAAAATTTATTGCAATTGGATTGATTTGATTTCATAGAACATGGTTTTTTGGAATCTACAAATTCAATGTTTGCTTTTTAAATATATATTTTTTTGTTTTTAAAAACTGGTGTTGGAATGGAACTCATTTTTTTCATATCATTTGTTATAATTATGAATGCTTTAATTCCAATAATTCAATAAGGTTCGTTATTATTTTTTTTCAAAAAAATTTGAGTTGTATTTAGTTTTAATTAGTTGTAGTTTTTATGGATGATTGTTTTATTTAGGGATGTATATGATAATAGAGGATTTATAATCAGGAAACAATATCCTGAAAAATCTAACAAAATGAATTTTCGGTATACTAGAAAGAGTTTTTCATACATGTAAATTAATTTAATAATATTGAATTCATAATTTTTATATTAAATTGTATTGAATATATTATAATTGAAAGGTTTAAGTGATTCTCATTTTATTCATTTAAATTTTTGTAAGTTTTTTATTAATGTTTATTATTCGTTTTCATGTATATATATATATATAATTAACTATTTCCATGTATAATTATTGGGGAAAATACTAATTTTTAGTACAAAGTATACTTAAATTCTTTATTAAATAATTATTATTATCCAATGAAATGTTATAAATAAGGAGTTAAAATTTTTTGTTACTTGACTTAAATTATAAATTGGTTTTTTAAAGTGAGGCAAATTAATCATTGTTGAATATTTTGTTTTTTTAAAATAGATTTGGTTATGATTTCAAATTTTGGGTTCCCCTTATTATAATTACCTATAACTTCCTCAATTTATAAATAATATCTTATGTTTTATTTATTTATTTTTTCTATAAAATGAATATTTTATGAACCTAATAAGATAAATATTAATCGAAAATAGATGCAAGAAAATCATATGAAAAAAGATTATAAAGATGGAGTTAAATATTTCATGAAGTTTGAAATAGCCCATGCATACAACCCTTCTTAAATCCTTTTTCCATGTTTACGTCATTCTTATTCAAGAAATATTAGTCTAGAATATAGGTTTTAGGAATATCAGACATGTGTGATGGGTCATGCCCAAAATTGATTTTTTTCATGATCAATGATCAATCCAAGATTTTCATAATGATAAACATTTTGATCAATGAAATTGAATCAAAGAAAATAGAAAAGGGATAAAACATTTGAACCAAGTTCGAGATCATCACGTATTATTTATAATTAATTTAATCAATTAAAAAATTATCTTGTGAGAAATATTTTTTCATTCATGGATTTGATAATAGATCTTTATTGTATCATCATTTCATTGTAGGAATCAAGAGTTTATTTCCTCTAGTGGTGATCCACATGTGTTCCACAAATCTCTTAACATCATTGAAGGAATCTCTGGGTTCTATCATGATAAATCCTATTACTTTCATTGTTCACCTTTGATATCTAGGATAATTACTTCCAAATACTTATCCTTGAAATTTCTATACTTGATATTGGAAGATGAAAGAATTTCACTCTTCATTATTAGGAGAATTCTTGGAGAAGGGAGATATCTAGGGATTCGATCAGATTCTCTAGATTCATTGTGCACAATAAAAATGAATTGAGACACATGAAAAATAATATAAATGAGTATATATACCTCTAGTTCTTAGAAATAAATATTTTCACAAGTGCTCTTTAATAGTTATTTAATCCCTGTGTAGTCCCATTTCATTAATAATAACAATAATATTTTTATTTCTCAACATGTGTTAAACTTGTGAATTAAAAATTAAAGATTATTTATTCAAATAATATTTAATATATATTATTTCTCACCAGACCTATAAACGTGGTCTAATATCCCTCCACAATATTTATCAGGTCTCGAATTATTACTATTTGTTTAATTAATAAATATCAAAGCATTATTCACAAATAAATAAAAAAATATTATATTCTCTAAACATAGAATAAATATTTATTAAATATTCCATTCACATAATATTCTCTTGAATTAGTAGTGACAGAATATAGGCAATCAATTAAACATGAATAATTATTAAACCATCTATGGGATTAATATTTATTAAACTTTTTAAATAATAAATAGTAGTATATTATTTAATTGATATTATGGACATGCTTAGTATGTGAGCCTCTCGCCATCTTTCTCAGTGGCATTAGGTGAAGTTTTCTAGTGTCCAAGGTTATAATATATCAACACGCCAAGGAAACCATATAGAAATAAGTTAATGCTGAAATGAAATAATAACTCTTTTGGATACATACTATGTTATATAAACCCTTTATCTTGATATTTTCAATCAAGAGGGTTCTATGCCGGTGCCATCAACCTATGTGCTCGATGTCTCTTTCTTTGAATATCTAGAAATCGAACTTCACTATTGAACACCATAAACATGGATTTACTTAGGCTATATCACTTCCATCAAAGGTCTTGATATGTCAGCTTCCATTAAAGAAAAAAATGGAAAATCCATTCTTGAAATATTTATTATTTCAATATTACTCCTGAGGCACCCAATGTATCGTACCTCACAACGAACATATATCATCACTACTTTCATCAATGCGGAAAAGTATGGGACTTATAATACTCATTACTAATAATCCTAAAGTCTAAGGATCAATACACACATCCATAGATAGAAATATCTAATGACATATATAAATGTGGATTTCCTACTAGATGGTCTTATTCTCATAATATCCTACACTATATATTACCAAGAGAGTACACCATGAGAAGATGTGTCAAAGTCCTATGAGTCTCTACACCTAATAGCATGTATAATTTTTTATTTCAAATGATTTCATCCAGCTATAGAACAAATATTTAAAAATACTATCTTGCAACTTTTATGTTCTCGTCTTGGCGAGGAATTACTACAACCTTTCTGTGAAACAACTATTCCTAGGACATTATCATATACTAGGTCATTCATAAGAACAATTAGGAAGTGATAATAATTTTATGAATATTAAAAAAAAATGAAAACAGATTATCATAAAGTACAATGTAGTTGTTTCTAGGGAACTAACTATAAAAAACTATCACTTGCTCTAGAGACAACTATTAACAACCATTAGTCTTCTATCTATCACATGATACTCATGCTATTGGTTAAATAAGACTTTATGAAATGGGTATAACACGTTTTTTTCCATAGGAACCCTACTTACAATAACATCACCCCTCTGAGAAAAATATCTCAATAGGTGATACTTCTGGACTATATGCTTTATTTGTTAGTGAGAACTTGGATATTTTGCAAGATCGAACACTACAGTATTATCACAATACAATGTGATATGTTCTTTACTATTATTTACCCCCATAAAGCCCCTAGTTAGGGTTCCGTATCCAAACGACATACTTGAATGCATCAGAATCCTCTATATACTCAAAATACATTGTAAAATCAGTAAAAACTAGCTTCATTGAACCCTTCATCCCACAACTCTTACATTGAGACAGAAAGAAAATAATAACTATGGATTCTAATCATTATGACCTTTTGGAAATCTAGAATCTGTATAACCCCAGATTTCCAACTCCTCATCTTATCTATACACTTGGATCATATCCTTAGTCCCTCTAAGATACTTTAGGATAACCTTAACAGCAAACCAATGTTGTTTTTTATGATCTTCTTGATATCTACTTACCGTTATAGATTCATAAGAAACATCAAGTCTAGTACATAACATGGTATTCATGATTGATCTTATTGTTGAATCATATGGGATCGTACTCATTATCTCTTTATCATGTTGTATCTAAGGACATGTTTTTTTAGAAATATGTATACCATGTGACACTAGAACCAATCCCCTTTTTTATTTTTCCATACTAAATATCATTTTCATCTATTCAATGTATATAAACTGACTTAGTCTATGAAGTCACTTGGATCTATCAAATATAATCTTGATCCCAAGAATATAGGTTGCTTCACCCATGTCCTTTATGGTGAAACACTTGTTAAACCAATCCTTAACAGACTATAAGACTGGTCATTTCCAATAAGTAATATTTCATCAAATTATTCTACTAGGATAATTACTACATTCTCACTAAACATATTCTAAACACATGGATCACATTCAATCTTAATAAAAACAAATTATTTTATAGCTTCATCAATTCCAATTTTCTATGACCTGGATGATTACTTCAATACATAAATGGATCTATATAAATTGAAAATCCTTTTGGCATCACTCAGAGTGCCAAACCCTTATGTTTGTGTCATATTGATATCTTTCTAAAGGGTTCCATTAATGAAATCAGTTTTGACATCCATCTTCCAAATTTAATAGTCATGGTATATTGCTATAGAAAGTATAATTCTAATAGATATAAACATAGAGAAGGGTGAAATGGTTTCATCATAATCAATTACTTATCACTATTTAATCATTTCCTCCACTAGCCATGATTTATAGGTATTTAATTTACATTCCATGTCCAGTTTTCTCTTAAATACCTATTTTCACCCAAAGGGAACCTGCATGGCATGCAAGAGACCCAAGTTCAAAACCGGGTGGAGGTGAATTCCCGACTGCAGCAGTTACTGTAGCAGTGTTATAGTAGGTACTGTAGCAGTCACATTTCAGTATTGTAGCATCCAGAACTATTCACACGATTTGGGCCTTTGGGCCACCAGTTTGGGCCTACGGGTCTCAAGGACCATCGGGTCATCAATGTCCTTCAGGCCATAGGTGCTTCAGGCCATAGAGACCATGGAGTAGACCAGTTCACATAGAAAAAGCCCAAGAAGAGATTCTGATCAACAAGAGTAGTAGCCATCAAAATCAAAGCTAACCGGATTGGATGAATGAGAGGGTTTGACAACCACCATCTAGAGCAGGTACTGTGCAGCTTTGTACGGGGCAATGCTAGTCGATCAGCAATGAATGGTGGGGACCTCAGTGATCAATGATGTAGAATTTTGGGAGGGGTAATTCAAGTGGGCTGGGCCTACGGGTCATGTATTGGTCATGGAATGCCTCTGGGTCTTCAGGTCATGTATTGCGGGTCCATCGGGCCTTGTGCCTTAGGCCTATGGGTCATGTACGGGTTCCCCTTTAACCCTTAAATTGGGTAATATCCACAATAAAATAAAAAAAGAAGGCCTTCGGGCCATTCGGGAAAAACTCAAATGGAATTTCATCTATCTCATTAGTTGGTACTTAGTTTAATGCATATTCTATTGTTTGTAATTCATATCCCCAAAAGGATAATGTATGGTTCTCAAGAATCATCATTGAACTCACCATATCTAATAAGCTATGTTTCCTCCTTTCAATAACACCATTCCACTATGGTGTGTAAAGTGGAGTGTGTTTCACTAGAATCTAAAAATACTATAGAAAGTTGATAAACTCTTAGTTAAGAAATTCACCTGCTCAATCTAATAAAATCTTATTTATCTTCCTTCCATTTTGATTCTCTACTTAATTATTTAATTCATTGATTTTCTTAAAGAAATTTGACTTATACAACATCAAAAAACATCTACTGTACTCATCGGTAAAAGCTTTGAAGTAAGAATACCCACCTATAGCTTAACTAAAAATGGTCAACACACATCAATGTGTATCAATCCTAAAATCTCTATGGACCTTTCACCCTATCCATTTAATGGTGGTTTGGTCATTTTTTACTTGCAAATAAGCATAACATCTTTCAAGTGGTTATTTTGTAGAAGAGTCTAAATAACCATCTTGACAGAGCATTGTAATATGCTTCCTATTTACATAACTAAGATGGTGATACAATATTTGGGTGTATATGAGTTGTGTGAAAATGATTTTTTTTCAATTGATAATAATTATTTTTCAAAATTCAATATATAAAGACTTTTATTTAAATATTCCATACCATAACATATGTTTTCTTTATAATATTAAAAAAAATTGAACATGAAAATAAATCCATCTAAATCTATGAATAATATAAAAATTATGTACTTGGTAAAAGTTGGTACATAATAAAAATACCTTAAAATATATATCATTCTTGTTGGCAATGAATGTTTGTAGTCACCAATGGATAGAGCAGCCAACCTCACACCATTGGTAGCTTGTAGATCCACCCATCCTCTATAAATATTTCAAAATATACTCGGTTACTATATTTGGATGCATATTTTATTACAAAAAACTATATATAATATCCAATGTGTAGATATTTAAAGATTATACTCGATAAAATATGCACTATTAGATTCCCATTACTTATGGGTGTAGATAATCTTCCAGTGGCCTTGCTTGCAACAAGAAAAACATACTGCCTTTTTTCCTTGTCCTACCTATAGATCTTCGTATTCTTGGCAAGATAGATCCTTGGGTATTTATACTTGTTAGGAATCTTATACACCTTATCCTTGTTCTTCATTTTCTTATTCACCCTAAGGACTATGGGTTTGTCACACACTATGTCCATATGTACTTTGAGAATCAAATCAAAAAGTTCACAAAGACTATACTCATCATTGCTCGTATTATATATAAAAATAAAACTGTATAAGGTCTTAGTTAGTGATGAAAGTTTGAGATATGTGAGGAACTCGTCCATGAATTTAATCCCTACGATGTATAAGTTTTCAATATATCCAATAATCTGGACTACATTAGTCCCAGTTGGAACCGAATATCCAAAATTATTTGTAAATAGGTCATTAGATATTTCATATATCTCTTGTTCTCTCAATATATATCCCAAAGGTGAGATATAATTCTATATGTATCCTTTTCCTTGTGTTTCTTAAAAATATAATTGGTCATAGATGATAGCATGAAACATTGAACATCTGTGGAATCATTCAAAATTTTCTCATATATACATAACTATTACTCACTATCCTCATTACTAGGTGAATCAGTAATATGTACTTCTAACACATACAATTTCCTTTCATGGAAAAGGATAACCTATAAAATACTTTTCCACTCCTGTAAATTTGTGATAGTAAGAAGGTTATCCTTCTCATGTTTTTATCTTAGTGATATGTTTGAAATAATTTAATTGATTTTTCAATAAATAAGATGAGTATAATTTTATTAATTTATCTAATAATTTTTAGAAAAATAAATAAATATTGTATTTATTAATCTCCAACTATTTTATCTAAAACCAATAGGTCTCACCCATAGATTCAGAATATCCTATTCCTTAGAAATTTTATTGGAAAGGATTCATATTATCCTTCTCATTACCCCAACATTGGTTGTTAAAGAAACTATGATGTTCCAAATGATTGAATAACAACTACAAAGGGGAGTGTGAGGGAATTAGTTGTTCACTTTTTTTAAGTTTCAATACATTCAAAACATAACCACTAAAACCTGTTAAATTTTATATCCTTATCATATTTTAGTAATACTCGTGCATTCAAAAGCTATAAATAAACTAAATCATATGAGAATTATAAGGTTTGTCCTCAATGTGAAAACCTACATCCTTTTCATATTCACTCTCATGGGTCTATAAAATTTTACTACTACGAATAAGTGAATACAGCTTGTTCCAACTACCATTAAACAAATTATAAATCTACATAGGAATGATTATAATTAATCTCGTCAATTTACTATGTTACTTACAAAATAATTGAGAGAAAATAATATATAAATACTTTTTTCAATATAATTCACAAAATTTTCTAGGTCTAATGACCCTGACTCTGATGACCATCAGTATGAGGAACACAATCTAATTGGATCAGTCTGATCAATTAAATATGATTCTCCCTTTCTCAATCAGGAATTCTTAAACTCTACTGAGATGCTCAGTATGATCTTCCTTGGTTTTATTGAATCATTTTGATCTTCTCAATACAATTTTACCTCAATTCAGTAAATAAAAATACAGATGTTTTATCTTCTAATGAAATCTCTACCTCCTAATAACTGACACTTGAATTCCTTAGTGCTCCACCTTTTCTACTATTGTAAAAGTTTCAAAGATAGAATGTGAAGTGATTCTATTTGTAGGGAATTGTTAATTTCATGGGCAAGAAACTGAAAGAATTTTCCAACTTACTCAAATTGAAAAACACTATGATTATTTCAAACATGAATTTCAAATTTGACTATTTTAAACCTTCTTAAAATTTATCCCAAATCTTTCTTCTTGAACAAACTAACTTTTCTTTAGTATGATGGAACTTACTCAACTCATTAAAGTATGACTTTATTTATATACTCATTCTGTTATAACTATTTTCAACTCATTACGATATAACTATCTTCATCTCATTACGATCAATCTATCTTCAACTCTTCACGACTTGGCTATCTTTAATTGATTATGATGAACTTCCTAAACAAATGACTTATCAGTGTCATAGCTCATCTGATTGAAAAATTAAAATCACCCTTTATATCTTCTCAAGTAAAACAAAACTCTTTTTAGAATCTTCACTTATTTTTATAACTGATCTCCCTTTTAAGGATCATCATCAGTAACTCTGTTACTCTGATGTTATGCATCTGATGTGTTATCGTTGTGTGGTATTCATTTGACAAATCAATTTCTATTACTAATCTGATTGATCTTCCTAATCATATTAAGTCTGGTTATGACCACATAATTATGAAATTCTCATAATGATGGAATTATAATTAGGATTTTATGAATCCAATGATGTCTCCACTCAACAAATTCAAAATTCTTAAAACTTCATCAGCTTTACACATTGTAAATTCTGAAAACTTCTGGGTCTAGTACTTTTGGATCAGATATTCTCTATCTGTGTTTATATAACTGATAAAAACTATTAAAATACCTTCAAAAACCTCCATTATTCAAATATTTTATCATGAGATTTTATCATGATTTATGATAACTTCATGACTATAAAATCATAATCTTATTTAGTTTAGAAAGTATGAAAACTTTCTAAATCTTGACAACACTAAATTCTTTCAAAACTCTTCAACAACATTACAAATTCTTACTCAGACACTTTTTAACTTCTAAAAAATTCTTATTCTAATGGATCTTGAACTTCATGGCATTGTACCTGAGATTGATGGTGTGTTAAATCAACAACTTCATCTTTCTGACCACTTATGCATTCAATGTTTATCAGTCTGATACTATATGTTCGATGCTTCTTAGTCCGATCCTCTTAGTCTAGAAAACAACTTTATAAAAAAATTATTCTACCCCTTTATGTTTGGGTTTGAAATTTATGAAACTTTCAACTTTATTGAAAATATCATTATGAAGGACTGGGTGTGATCCTAAAGAACAATAAATTCCTTTACAAAAATCATAGTTTTCAACAAATAAGAAACATTTTTAAAACAAAAACATCACAAGGATTCTTGAATCTCCCCATTTTAATTAGATTAAAACACCCATAAACAAAATTTTCAGCACTCATAATTTTTTCAAAACTCATGTTTTGAAACAACTCTATCATTTCAATTTTTATCAAAACATAACATTTCCTAAAATAGATTTTTCTAACACCACACTACTAGATAATTTAATTTTTTGAAGGAATTATATCCCTTTCTGAAAAGAAAATTTTGTGGCAATGTAAAGATAAACTTTACTCACATTTATTTTTCTCAAAATTTTCTTTTTCTCTACCCCATTCTATGATAACTAGAGCTTCAGATTCATCAAATAAAGATAAGAAAAAAAATCTTACAAAATAAAAATTTGTTGTTGTGTCTCCTAATTTTTCAACATAATCCAAAGAATGGTGAGGGAAACTTATTTAAGAGATTTAGGAAGACATTAGAGGAGGATTAACATGAAGTTTCAACCTTAATTCTACAAATATTTATTTTGGAATTACTTTTGTGAAGATATAAAAAATTTGATTTTTCATTGAGATATACTCTAATAAAACATCCCCAATAGTAACATTAAATTTTATGAAGTGAAAATTTATATAAATGTAATATGATCCTGAATGATGGATAATATTTTTATAAAGATCAATTGTAGTATGATAATAACAATTTATCTTCAATGGTTTAGAAACTTTTACTTTCAAATCATCCAATTAAACTTTCATCCACAACATTTGAGTACAATCTTGAGAAGACGCAATATATTCTGATTATGTTGTGCTCAAAGTTACCAAACATTGTTTCTTACTATTATAACTCACACAACACTCACCCATGAAAAATGCTTCTCATGTGGTAGATTTTATATCATTATAATCTCTATCACAATCGGTATCAACATAGCCATGAAACTTTATCTCATTCTTTCTTTTATATAACAACCTGTGTAAATTTGTTTTATTGAAATATCTTAGAATTCTCTTTTTTACCAATATATGTGACTATTTAAGATTACTTTTATACCCAGCACACAAAGTCGCAACAAAAACAATATCTGGTCTTCAGGATTTAAGGTAATGTAAACTCTTATCATCTTCAAAAAGCCTTTCTGATTCACACTTTTTCTAAACTCATCATTACTCAACTTTGTGCTTATATACATAGGAGTATAAATTATTTTGTATTGTATAATTCCAAATTTTTGTAACAATAATTCAACACACTTTTTAAGATAAGAAAATGTATTTTTATTTTTGTTAAACTTGCAGACCATGGAATAAAGTTAATTCTCTCATCATTGAAATTTCAAAAAAAATCTTAGTTTATTTAGAAAATGTTTTAAAAACATCTTCTCTATACCTAAAAAATGATATCATCCAAGGAAAAAAATTAAAACTAGAGTTATAGATTCAAAATCATTCACATAAAAAATTCTATTAAATTTTCCTTTAAAAAAATTTAAAATTCTCATACAGTTTACAATATTTGAGTACCTTGCACGTGGAGCTTTTTTACCCTAAAACAAGATTTATTCAATTTACAAACTTTTTTTTCATCCTCATAAAGATGTAACCCACAATGTTGTTAAATATAAACTTAATATTTAATTTATTTATTGAGAATTTCAGAATTTACATCCATCTGATATACATTGTAAATATGATGATAAGACACTACTTGAGATATTTGAATAGTTTCTAACCTTTCAATAGTGAAAAAGGTTTTATCAAAATCCAATCCTTCCACCTGTGCGTAGCTTTCAAAAACAATTATTTCTTAGTTTCTTGAAATTTTTTCATGCTCATTCAATTTTTAGTTGTTAACCAACTTTGTTCTAGTAACATTTTTATTTACTAGTGATGGAAAAATTTCACATGTTTCATTCTTCTTAATCTAATCCAACTATTCATTCATAACATCTACCCAGGATTTGCGTTGAATAGCCTCTGAAACTGGTTTCAGCGTAACTTCGGAGATAATTGAAGTTTAATTTTCTAATATCAACTTTCTTCTTGTCTAAACTTGATCCTTATTATTTCCAATAATGTTTTTAGACACAACATGTTTTTGTAAGGTAGGAAATTTCATTATTTCTCTCCCAGATTCACATTCCTCATCACATGATTCATCTGAATCTTGGTAAGTATTTTTTTACATACTATCACATAATATGAGTCCACCAACTTTTTTAAACATTTTTTTGAGCATTTTTAACTTCTTCCATTGCGTGAATAACACATATAAGTTCTTTCCTCATCTTTCTCATCAAAACTTTCCCAGATTCAGGTTTTTGATTTTAATTAAACATGAACTTACAAAAAAATTGAATTACATAATTTTTTTTTTGTTATACGGCATTTTATAAGTATTCATATTGGTTTCCAGTCTCAAAAATCATCTATTTTAAACATGTACAATAGTAATAATAGATTCTCTCAAATACAATATTGAATGTTTTTATTTTGTTAAAATACTTATTCCCATTCACACCAAAATTTTATTATTTATTTCTTATACTCTATTTTTTTGTGGAGTATAGGGAGAACTATATTGATGATTGATACCATGATTTATATGATAAATTTAAAAATCAATGCTTGTGAATTTGGTACCATTATATATTCCAAACTTCTTTATATACAACCCTATTTCTTTATCAACTTATTTTTTGAAAAAACATAACATTTCCACAGCCTCTGACTTATGATTCAAAAAGTTGATGTTTCCCATCTTTGTGAAATCATCATTAAAAGTGATAAATTATAATCTCATTTTTTTGATTTATGTCTCATCGGCCCACATAAATCAGAATGAATAAGTTTAATAGGTTTGGTAGACTGAATCTCAACTCTCTTGTGATGTTTGTTAGTTATCTTACCCTTTTGAAAAGTAACACAATCAAATTCATTATTTTCTTTTAAATTATGTAAAATAACGAACAACATCATATTTAGAAAGTTTGTTTATGTTTTTATATCCAAGGTGACTAATCTTTCAATGCTATAATTTATTCTCATCTTCAACACTTAAGTAACCATAGTTGTTAAATTCTCATAATTAGAAGTGAATCCCACTGGTTCTTTCTCCTTTTGTAATAACTTTTCCATATTTCACATTTTTTATAACACAATAATATTTTCTAAATATCACTTCTTTTCCATCATTAAAATGTTTAATTATACTAACTAAGTTGTGTTTTATCCCATTAATAAATAAAATTTACTTATATTTTAACTTTTTTTCTTTAATCTCTACCATTCTGATTCCTTTGATTTTTATGGAACTGTCATTCATAAAGGTAACACCACCTCCATCATGATTTTCAAAATGTTTCAACATTTTTAAATCACATGTCATGTGTTAAGAACAACACTATCAAGTATCTATGGTTTTTTATTTTGTTACTTTCTTTCAAGGTAGTTTCAATAAAAATATCTCTTTCATCAACATTCTTCTTTCTATATTCCTTTTATTTTCTCTCATAAGAATCTTGTCCTAGAAGCAATGTCATATATCTTTTGACATGATTTCCAACCTGATCACATCTTCCACAAATTATTCTAGATATTCAAATTGATTTTTTTATGGAAAGTTTCTAACTTCTTGAGATTTTTATTTTATAACTTATTATGGGTTAGGAAAGTTACTCATCCTTATTCCAACATTTGTTTCCATTTGTTCAAACCTTCTTATAGGAAGAGACATGTTTTACTAGAAATTAGAGGCCCTATGCCCATATATTCCACAACACCAATAATAGTAATCAAATATTGACTTCTTATTAAAGTAAGAAATTTCTTTGTAGAAACTTTATTGAGGTTGATAACTTCTTCTTACTTTAACATACTCTAATCGTGGACCATCATTCCCACTAAGGGTGTTTTAAAATTTTGTAGATGTGATATATTTATCACATCCTTTTTTCACCAAATCTTTATCGACAATAATTCTAGAAACTAAAATGTTAGAAAAATATTTTTTATTGGTTGGTGAGGATTTCACATGATTCTTGATTTGAGCATTCTTAGAAAATTTAGAAGTCTCAAATTTTACTTCAATGTATTTATTTATGTTTTCATTCATCATCCTAAAGGTATTTTGGACTCAATAATTTTTTATTAGAACATGTTAAATTATTCTTCCTTAGCTGGTAGCTTATTACTAAGATATTCAATCATATTTCATTATTCATCAACTCTAAGTATGTAACATATGATATCTTGAATGTATTCTTCCTCATGATGAAAAACATATTTTTTCCTTTAAAAAATTATTCACAATATTTCTTCATTACTCAGATTTCTTTGTTGAGAGATTTGTTTTGAGTAAGACATATAACAAGTTCTGTTCTGAGCTAATACCCTCTGTAAGATTCTCCACCTCCTCCGTCTTCAATATTTGAGGTGTATTAAAAATTATCAACTTTTTGAATGAAATATATGAACATTTCTGAACATTTATTTTTTAAGGAATTGTTTTCAGTTGAGTCTGATTTTTCTTTCATACTCCACATACTCTTTTTTCCCCAGTGAACTTCTTATACTTGTGGAATGAAATTTATGCATTTGAAAAAGAAATTCACTTATTCCATTGAGTTTTTTCATTACAATCATCATGGTATTATCCAAATTTATTCTTGGGGAAATTCATTGAATCTTTTTTGATTCCACAACTCTCAAAATATTTAAGAGGAAGTTTACCTTCATACTTTCCTCTTCCACTTCGATATTTATTAGATATAAGAGACATGATTTTATGTTTAAACTAATAAATATTTTATATTCGGAGTGACAATGCTCAACATATTAAATATCTTGAATTTTTATTTTTCTCATAGATTCAAAATCTATTTCATCTTTCATCTTCTTTTTGAATATTGGAGATTTTCTCATTCCATAAGCAACAAGAAAGTTATGAAATTAATTAATAGATAAATCATTTTTATCTTCTAAAGAGAAAATTTGTGAATCAAAAATGTCTTAAAAATTTCTCATAAGTTTCATCAAAATTTTAGAATCTTCCAATAAATCACTGAATTCTCTAATGCTGTAAACAATTTTATTTAAACTGGTGAAGTATTCATCAATAGTTTCTACATCTCTCATTCTGATGTTTTCATACTTACTACACTAGATTTGTATATTTTATTCCTTCACATTGGTATTCCCTTTAAAAATAACTTACATTTTTTCCCTTATATGCTATGAAGTTTTGAGACCCATCACCTTCATATAAACATTTTATGATAAGGAAATAAGGATAAAATTTCTAACTTTTCCATCAACTTCAATATTTCTCTTATCAGCAAAAATAATTAGGTAATATTTCTCAATAGGTGGAAACCCAATTGTAGCAACATCAAAAAATTCTAGGGAAAGATATAGTAGATAAATAATCATCTTATTTTTCCATCGATAACAATTTTTTCCATCAAAAGTATGAATTTCTCTTCTATTGAAATAATTGAGATTAACATTGGGGGTGAATCAGTTGTTCACCTTTTTTAAGTTTCAAAATTTAAAAAATTAACCCCTAAAACCTATAAAATTTTATATTATTATCATCTTTTAGTAAATATTCATTAATTCAAAAGTAGGAAATCAAGTAAAGAACATGAGATTTAAAAGGTTTTGACTCAATGTGAGAACCTGCATCTTTATCATAGCCCTGTGGGTCTATGGACATCCACCATTCTGAAGAAGTGAATAAAACCTATACCAACTCCAATTAGACACATTATATCTACTGATAAGAATTATTATACTAAATCCCATTATTTTAAAACATTTCTTACAATAAAAATTATCCAAAACCAAATATAAAGACTTTGTTAAATCTAATCCACAAAATTTATTAGGTCTGATGACCCTAAGTCCAATGACCCTAACTTCGATGAACATAATCTTGTTGAACATAATGCAATTGAATTAGTCCAATCAACTCAATACAATTCTCCATTTATCAATTTTTTCTTCTCAATCTCTACACAGATGCTTAGTCTGGTCTTCCTCAGTCTGATGGACTCAAACCAATCTTCTCGATATGATCTTTCCATTGTTTGTTAAATAAAAAAATAGATGTTGGATCTTCTGATGATATATCTATCTAGAAATAACTCTTTCTGAAATTCTTTAGCTCTCAACCTTTTCAGATATCATAAATGTTTAAAATTTAGAATTTTAAGTGCTTTTATTTATAGGAAACTCTGAATAGAATGGGTAGGAAACTGCAAGACCTTTCTTTCTTGGTAAATTTCAAAAAATCTAATATTTTCATATACTTTAATTTCAACTTTTATTGTTTCAATACATCTCAATATTTATCAAAATTTGTCTTAACGATCATAATAACTTTTATTCATTATGATGGAACTTCCTTAGATCGTTATGATTTTATATTCTTCCTCTAATCACTTCAATATGTCAATATTCATCTAATTACGATATGAATATCTTCATCTCATTTAGATCTAACTATCTTCAACTCATTATGATCTAACTATCTTCAAATGATTATGATAAACATCCTCAGTAGAAGACTTATCAATGTCACATCTCATCTAATAAAAAACTCGAACCACCATTTGTTTCTTCTAATATAAAACACAAATCTTTTTAGAATATTCACTTATTTTATTAACTAATCTCCCATTTATTGATCAACATCAACAATGGATTATAAAAATAATAACGGACTCCGGGCCATTACCAAATCATTTGATGAATCAGTGCCTGTTCATGATCGAATTGACCATCCTCCTCAGATTCAGACTAGGTAAAAAAATATATTGATGAAATTATCATTACAATGGAATTATCATTATGATGTCTTGCATCTGATGATGACCATGCTTAGAAACTTTGAAATTATTCAAACTTCATTAACTTGACAAATTTTGACTTCTGAAAACTTTTGAGTCTGGTACTTTTGGATACGATATTTTTTGTTTGAGTTTATGGAATTGATATAAAGTATTCAGAGACCTTCAACATCTTCCATTCTTCAAATATTTTATCATTAGAAATTATTAATTTTTATGAGAACATTGTGACCAAAAAATCATCATGTGATTTAGTTTAGAAAGTATGAAAACTTTCTAACTCCTAACTTCACAATCTTCTTTCAAAAAAATTTAGAATCTTTTATACATTTTCACTCAACAACTTCTACCCTTCTAAAAAATTCCATGTTTGATGGATCGTGAACTTCATACTGATGGACCTAAGACTTATGGTTAATTTGATCAATAATTTAATAATTCTTGCCACCTCTAAATCTAATTTTTCTCGATCCAATACTCTACATCCAATGCTTCTCAGTCCGATACCATGTGTCTGGAAATCAACTTTCTTAAAAACAAAACTTCCCCCCTTTATATTTGGGATAAAACTTTTATAAACAGTTAACTTTATTATAAATATTATTACGATGGATTTGTTCTAATCTTGAAGAACAATATATTCTTTTACAAAGGGTTAGTTTTCAACAAACACAAAACATTGTTAAAAACCAAAACATCATAAATGTTCTTCAAACTCGAATGGTTTTAGGTAGGCATTCCAAATGCTAACTACATTAACTACTACTATAAAATAGAACTTTAAAAGAACTGGCTTTTATCAGGCCTAGAAAAAAGCATTGATAAAGGTGTCCATTATCAATGCGGGGTCCACTCGTCACTTACTAAGTCCAATACATTCCTCATATGAAAAGTTTGAAATATAACATAAATATTCGAATTCAAACTAGCATACAAAATGTAAATAATTTAACCATAAACCATGAATGGTATAAAAATAACACGTCCACAGTCAAACATATCGAAAAACCTTCAATATAATATGGAAGATTTGTATCATAATGAATCGACTTCAAACATGTATAAAATCCAACAAAGGATGTTTAAAAAGATGAAATCAAAACTATTTGAGAGAAATATCTCGTTCTTTTTTTTGAAATAAAATAATGTTACATAATTATAAAATAAAACATTTATTTTGA
Source organism: Viscum album (assembly GCA_963277665.1). Taxonomy (NCBI): domain Eukaryota; kingdom Viridiplantae; phylum Streptophyta; class Magnoliopsida; order Santalales; family Viscaceae; genus Viscum; species Viscum album. Next base: position 1,084,856,475 of record OY728151.1, read on the forward strand.
AAATATTCTTATAAGCTTTTAAGGTAAGCTTTGACGATGTTATAATGGTGGATAATAACCGCACCCTCTTTATAAGTTATAAAGACATTCTTACCTTAATTTTTTCAAAAAGGTCGTAAAGTACCTTGTTTGGAAAACAATGGAAAGATTTCTTACAAAACATATAAGGTCAAATAATGTTATAAAATACTTTAACCCCTTGTAGAATAAATATTAATAAAAATTAAATACATTTTTAAGAAACATGTATGTGGATGATAAATAGGTCCCAGTAGATACTTACGTAAAAACAACCTCAGATAATAATGAGATTGTGAAATTAACCCCTACCTTGTAATTTTCCTTATTCGAGGGTAGGTTAACCTCCTTATAATGGTGAAATAATTGTTCTTAAATTATAAATGAACCATATATATTAATATGATGTCATATATGATCTTCTAATATTGCTTTGTTAATAATATTTTAGTATTATCGTTGTTTCGGGTGTTAACTGAATCATTTTATTTTATATGATTTGTTACGTAAGTAATGTCTATTATGGATAGGATGTATCTTATTCATATTCATAATTATATGAAGTCATTAAAAATTATTTTTAAACAGAAAATAAAAATTATTCAAGAATGGATACGATGGGGGATGAATCTCATCTTGTTTTTGGATACGGTAATCCGTACGTACGCACGAGCGACAATTTCATTCTTTTGATTAAAATATTATATAATTGGATTTTAAATCACATATAAAAATTAATTATCATGTTATATTTATTATTTACATCAATTATGCATCATTATTATACCCATCCAAATAATAATGTACTGAATAACAATTACACCACGACGTGGAGACGGCAAGCTGTACGTACGCACGTATGGTGACATGTCATTCAAAGGATGGATAGAATGATTAATATGGTTGTACCATATTTATAATAATATCACAGTATATAAAAGGTACTAGAGTTATTATTTTTGAATGGAAAAAACAAGGAAATATGAATTGGATGAAGGAGAAAAACTTGGAATAGGTGATGAAATATTTACCTCTTCTTCAGGTTCTTCCTTTTGATTTGATCAAAAGGGCTCCTTAGGTTGGATTTCTGACTAAAGTAAGGCCTACATGATGAAGGTAGGACAGTAGAGAGGATATTTTTGCAAGTTTTGTCCAATCCAAATGGCTTTAAAGGTGTGAATATTAGATAATGGAAAGTGTCTTTTTATAAGAGGGGTGAGAGGCACCTTAGGAAAAGATTTAAATACAATATTATAATAAAATAATTTTCGGTTTATAATGGTTCCAAAATGAATTATTTAAATGATAATGTGGGGATGGGTCGAAAATCACTCAACCAATAGGTTTTATGTTGGTTTGGGTCACAATATTAACCTTATCTTTTAGATTTAACTCTTAGTTAAATAGTTTGACATTTACCATGCCTCTTTGTATGTTTATATTATATGGTTAATAAAATACTATAAACATCCATGAGAACCCCAAGTGGTTCATTAATGACATATATAATAGTATTTAATCCCTTTTTCTGAACCTTATATTTTTATGCATATAATACCAATTAATAATATAATATTTGTTTTAAAAACTATTTTATGTCTATTTTGACACTATTCGGTATTTTGTTTTTGCTAAATTCATAAAATCATTATTACATAGAATAAAATACATTTAACCAACCCTAAAATTTAATATTAACCTATAAAATTAGTTTAATTCATAAAATGTCTCATATTACATTTATTTGGGTATTTATAATATCCATTATTTTAATATTTCATTAATAAGGTAATTACTGCACCATCATTGTGTCATAAATAAATTAAATTAATTAATGTATAAAAATTATAAATAGTATACCATTATGTAGGAAATATTTTTATCTTTCTAATTAATATTTATAGTCGAATTTATCTTATGTGTAACCCTATATTAAAAAAAAGTTTTTAAACATTGATTTTACCACTTATAACTCTTCTTTGAATTAAATAATAATAAATGTCCTAATCTAATCCAAGTGGTCCTAAAAGATCATATTTTTTCCCTAAGGTTTTTTTTGGTCTAATTTAACTATCCAATAGTATTAGGACATGTGTTAGGGTATTAATAATATCATTTTTACCCTTAATTACCCTATTTACTTTTAACTGTGGTAAATAAAAGTCAAAACATACGATTCACCAAAAAATATTTTTATCTTATTGAACCACATTTAATTACTGAAATCAACCGTATCTCTCATAGTTTTGAATTTTAATTCAAATAAACGGTAAAATTAAGTTTTATTCAAATTTAAAAATGCTTCTAGGAGGTGGGTAAAAGATAGTAAAAATTTCGTAAAATTTTTTATATATCTAAAATTATTATAAACTGACTCCAATTAATTACATTGAAAATATATTGGTATTATGTATCTATTTTGACCTAAAATAAATTTAAATAAAATAAATAATTATTTAAATAAAAATTTTGTTTTAAACTATAACTCAGTGTTTTCCACTATTCATCGAAAATTTAATGTCTTCTGAAAAATACAAAAAATTCACCCTAAGATTATTTTGATATTAAGAATCCAAAAAAGAAGTCCATTTTAAAAAATAAAATTTATAAATTTTCAAAACTTGGGTATTACTATTCATAATGGCAAGTTTGATTGGTCGGGGTTTGTTAGAATCTCAATGTTGCGTATACAGAAATCTATTGCATTATTTGAAGGGAAATGTACAGTAGAATCTTGTGGTGTTACATTATCCCCTATTTTAAATAATTTTGTCCTCAAAATTTCTAGAATATTAATGCATAAAAACATTTTGGTGGTTCTTCATCATAAGTTCCTCAGGTTCCATCCTTGCGTCTTCCATTTTATGGTTTCTCCATTGAACTTTTACCAGATGAGTCGTCCGGTTTCTCAACACTTGTTCTTTTGTATCAAGAATCATGACAGGATCTTCACAACAAGAAAAGATCGGGTTCCAGTTCTAATTTCTCATATATGAGAACATTCATTGGGTCAAGCATGTATTTTCTCAACAATGAAACGTGGAACACATAATGAAATTTGGAGAGATTTGGTTGCCAAACAGTAAGATATAGCCCCAATTCTTTGTAGAATTTCGAAAGGTATGATGTACCTGGGACTTAATTTATCCTTTTTACTGAATCGTATAACTCCCTTCCATGGAGATACCTTCAAGAAAACAGGATCTCCTACCTGAAATTTCAAATCCTTTCTTTCCTTATCGTCATAGCTCTTCTGCCTACATTGAGCTACTTTGATATCAGTTTGGATAACCTTCACCTTCTCCATCATTTCCTCCACAAGTTCTGGGCCTATAAGTTATCTTTTACCAACATCATCCCAATAGGTTGGTGTGCGGCATATTTTTCCGTATAACGCTTCATATGGAATCATCTGAATACTTGAATGGAATCTATTATTATAAGAAAATTCTACCAGTGGTAAATATTGATCACACATACCTTGAAATTCAAGTGAGAAAGATCTCAACATGTCTTCTAAGGTTTGAACAGTCCATTCTAATTGTCCATTGGTATGAGGGTGGTAGGTAGTGCTCAAATGAAGTTCAGTATCCAGGTCCTTCTAAATACTTTCACAGAATCATTATGTAAGACGGGGATCATGATGAGAAACAGTCAATAGGGGTACACCATAGAGTCTTACAACTTCATTAATATATTTTCATGCTAAACGTTCAAGTGGTAAATCTTCTCTTATAGAAAGAAAATGTGATAACTTGGTAAGACGATCAACAATGACCCATATTCCATCATTCCTTATCGGTATCATTAGTATTACCATGATAATGTCTATCATAATATTATCCCATTTCCACTCAGGTATGGGAAGAGGTTGCATGACACCTCTAGGTTATTTTCTTCAAACTTTCACTTGTTGAAAAACCATACATCTTGACCAAATATCAGCAATTTCCCTCTTCATGTTGTCCCACCAAAAGTGTTCCTTCAAATCGTTATACATCTTAGTGATACCAGGGTGTATAGAGAAATTAGAGCTATGAGAATCATCTAACAATTCTCTTTTCATATCAGATATATCAGGAACACGTAGTCTCTTCCCAAATTTAAAAATCTCATCTTCATATACGAAGTCAATCAATCTCCAATCGTTCACAGATTTAATATTCATTTGAAATTCCTCATCATCAGCCTGAGAACATTTTATCCTTTCTAGTAAAGATGTTTTGGAAATCATTTGAAAATGCATGGATGTATCACCTTCCATAGTTATTCCCATATCCATCTTTACTAGATCCATGAAAATGGAATCCCTTTCAACTATCATCTTGTTCAAAACTCCATAATCTTTTTTGCTCAAAGCATATAACACCTTATTTTCCATTCACAGGAGGCAGTGTATTGTGCAATCATAATCCTTGAGTAGTTCAATCCATTGCTTTTTCCTCATGTTGAGTTCTTTCTGTGAGAAAATATACTTCAGACTCCTATGATCGGTATATATCTCACATTTTTCACCATAGAGATAATCTCTCCATATCTTCAAATCAATGATTACAACTGCTAATTCAAGATCATGAGTAGGACAGTTTTTCTCAAGAATTTTTTGTTTTCATGATGCCTAGGTACTAACTATATCATTATGCATAAGGACACAACCAATTCATTTCTTTGAGTCGTCACTATAAATAAAAAATCCATTATTCCCTGATGGTAGAGTCCAGATATGAGCATTGACTAATATTCTCTTAAGTTCTTCAAAACATTCTTCACACTCTTTTGTCCAAATAAATTTAACCCCTTTACTTGTGAGCTTGGTTAATGGGTAATGAAATTGGGAAAAATTATAGATAAAACATCGATAATAACTTTCTAAACCAATAAAACTACACACCTTAGTTATAATCATTGGTGTTGGACATTCATGGATTTCTCTTGTATTTGAATGATCAATAGAGATTCTATCCTTAGGGACAATTTTACCAAGAAAAGAAATCTCCTGAAACCAGAATTCACACTTTATAAACTTCCCGTATAATTCATTTCTTATGAGGATTTTAAGAATGGTGCACATGTGATTTTTGTGATCTTCATTGCTTTTGAAGTATACCAGGATATCATCAATAAATACCACTAAAAATACATCAAGTTATTTCTTGAAAACTCTTTTCATTAGATCCATGAAAACAGGGGGTGCATTAGTCATCCTGAAAGGCATTACTATAAACTCATAATGACCATACCTGGTTCAAAATGATGTTTTCGAAATATCTTCCTTCTTCAAAAACAACTGATGATACCCAGATCGAAGGTTAATCGTTGAAAATAATGAATTCCATGAAGTTGTATGAATAAATACTCAATGAGAGGTAGGGGATACTTGTTCTTTATTATTATATCATCGATATCCCTGTACTCAATGAACAACCTCATAGATCCATCATTTTTCTTAACAAAAATAATAGGGGCTCCCCTTAGAGAAATAATAGGGGGAATAAATCCATTATTACTCAATTCCTCTAGTTGTTTATTTAGTTACACTAATTCCACACTATTCATTCTATAAGGGGTCTTTGATATGGGCCTTGAACCATGAATTAAATCAATGGAAAACTCAATTTCTCATTCTGGAGGTGTCCAAGTAAAACTTATAGAAACACATCAACATATTATTTCACAATAGGTACATATTCAATTTTAACATTCCTTTCCTCACCTATATTTATTTAATTCTCTTCCTCCCAAATAATTGAATTTAGTTGAGCTATTGTGGGTGGATCTAGATAAGAATGAGGTGGTGATGTTTCTGCTCTAATGATATTGTTCTCTTTATCATCAACGAAAATTGTAACCTCCTTCTTCATAAAATAAATTTTCACATCATGGTCTAAAAGCCAATCCATTAGAAGGATTATATCATATTAAATCATGTGTATGACGATGAGATCAGCAGATAAAGAACATTTATATGCCTTAATGGGAACTGATTCACAAAACTGTTATGCAATGATACTTCCCTTATGAGTTCTGACTGAAAACACCATTGTTAAATCAAATTGTAAATATCTAATTTTCTTAGAAAAATAGGGATATATGAAACAATGAGATTATCCATTATCAAATAAAGTATTGTCTATACTTGAGGAAACCATTAAATTACATGCCACCACATCTTTCAGAGCTTCAACCTCAACAGTAGTTATCTCATAATCTTGGACATGATCCCTTGGCACTTTTTGAGGAAAGTTTCCCTGAATCTTATGAAAATTGAATACAAGATGTCTCATCTCCTTGAAATTGTATCATTTAACATTGGTAGAATCTTTCATTCCCTTATAATCACAAGCATGATGGCCTTTCAGTCCACATTTTTAGTATACTCATTTTCCTTCTAGACAGGCACCAGGGTGCTTCCTTCAACAATTATCACAGGGTCGAAATTAAATTCTTCCCTTCATCCCTGTTTCTTCATTTCCTTTCCCAGAGTGTTCAGTAGATCTCCCCTTCTCTTTCTTTTCTTTAAAGTTGTTAGACTTAGAGAATTCATTTTCTATCTTGATAGCACATGAGACAATAACTTCGTATGATGAGATGGATTATAATACTAATGCTCAATGGAGAAGAGGTTTTAAACCATAAAAGAAATGATCAATCCTTCTTCTTGGATTATGTATATAATCTGTAGCAGGCTTTGTTAACCTTGTAACGTTAGCCTCATACATTACAACATTCTCATCTTCTATTTTCCTCAGACTCAGAAATTACCTTTCCATATCCGCTCGATGGTCATGAGGAAAGTATTTTTCTAAGAAAAGTTCTTTGAATTCCCTCCATTTCATACTGGAAACTTATTCATCTAATTTTGTGTTTTGAATCAATGACCACCATTGATCAGCATCTCTAGTGAGGCCATAAACGGCCATGACAACTTTCTCCCTTTCGCTACTCCCCAAAGCATGAAATATTTTCTATAAGGAATTTATACATTTCTCAGCCACTAATGGATTTGTACTCCAATTGAATGTTGGTGGTTGTTGCCTCATGAAGTAGTCTAGCATTGATCCTCCGTGTTCTGGATCAGGGTGCTCTATACGAGTAAGGTTATTATTCATAACCTGTGTGAGTTGTCCCAGTATGATGATAAGCTGATCAGAACCAGTTGCATCACCAGCTCCGCTATAATTATCTTGAGTAGGAGGGAAATCCCTACATGGATTACGTATGTTGATACAATTTTCATTCCTTCCACTAGGATCCATTTCTAAACAATGGCATATACAAGATTAGTTTATGAATAAAAATACATAAAACCAAACATGTAAAACACTTAACATAAATTGAAAAGTTTATGGATAAAATCCATAATCATAAAAATGATTTCTATTAGGATGTATATACTCAGCAATCCTTCATAATGCTTCGTAAATAAAATGACAATTACCCTAAGAATATCCCCCGAGAGTATCGTAACCAAGAGTGCCGCAAGGCTCGTAGTCATGCGCCAATTCCTATTCGAGTCTAGCTCAATTCGGTGTTTTCGGGTTTTACCACTAGGTACATCTATTCCAGAGCTGCCTCTACCATATTGTATATATACAGGGATTTATTTATTGGAAAACTCAGAAAGTCTCTACATGTACCAAAATTCTAGGAAGTTCTTCTATACTAATCCTCAAAGTATATCTTTGGGATATGTGCTCAAATCAGAGTATATCAAAATCTATTTTCCATGGTTTGTACTAAACTTCCTCTGAAACAAATTGTAACACCCTGACCCCAGTTACCTAAAGTCAGTGAATTATTTCATAAAACTGGCATGATCACAAGTAAATCATGTCCCGAAAGACCGATTAGTTTAGTATTATTGGAAATAATATTCATACATAAGTTCAACTTTACAACTTGAAAAGAAATACAACACTAATTTATTCTGTTAGAAACATCCAACCCTCCATGATTATGCCTGAAAGTCACTCATAACAAAATTCTTCATATCCTAGGAAAATGAAACATACGAAAGGGGTGAGCTCAAATGCTCAGTAAGGGTAATCAATACAGTAGAAGATAACATAAATATTAATCATGGTGAATAATTTAAAACACATGCCTTTACCAATAATTAACATGAACACTTTTATGGAAGGAATATTAGAAGAGTAAATAATTCCATAATAAAACATAATCATGGGTATTATACTAGTTGAATGACCACATGAACCATCAATATTATTTTTATAATGAGGGAGTGTTTAATGTCGGACATTCTGAAACATTTTTTCAAGGCCACGACCAAGATGTCTAAAAATTATTAAGTCCTTGGAAAAAACCATATATCAAAATAGGATAGGCCTCAAATAATTCCATGTCTAGTTGTCTCATGAGACCTACCGATGCATCGAGGAGCTATAGCGGGCTCTACACATAATTTACTAAGTCCAATACATTCCTCATATGGAAAGGTTGAAATATAACATAATCATTCTTATTAAAACTGGCATACAAATTGTCAATACTTTAACCATTAACCATGAATGGTATAAAAATTACACATCCATAGTCAAACATATCGCATAACCTTCAATACAGAATAGAAGATTTTTATCACAATGAATCGACTTCAAAAAAGTATAAAATCCATCAAAGGATGTTGACATAGATGAAATCAAAACTATTTAAGAGAAATATATCTTTTTTTAAATCGTTTAAAGTTACATAATTATTAAAGAAAACATTTATTTTGAAAATATTATTATAATCTTGTAAGGGAACCTTTGATGATTTTATAATGGCATATAATAACCTCACTAGTCGTATAAGTTAAAAAACATTCTTACCTTAATTTTTTCAAAATGGTCGTAAAGTACCTTGTTTGGAAAATGACGGAAAGATTCATTCAAAAAAATATATGGTCAAATAAGGGAATAAATGAATTTAACCCATTGTTTAGTAAATAGTAAAAATGTTTTGAAATAAATTTTTTACAAAACATGGATGTGGATGATAAAGAGGTCCCAGTAGATACTTACGTGAAAATAACCTCGAATAATAAATAGATTGTGAAATTAACATTAAACTTTTACTTTTCCTTGTTCGAGGGTAGGTTAACCTAATATATAATTGTGAAATAGTTTTTATTAAATTATTCAAGAACCATATACATTAATATGATATCATATATGATCTTTAAATATTTATTTGTTAATAATATTTTAGTATTAACGTTGTTTCGGGTGTTAACTGATTCGTTTTATTTTTTATGATTTGTTAAATAAGTAATTTTTGTTATGGATAGAACGTATCATATTTATATTAAGAACATTATTATGTTTTTAAAAATTATTTTTAATCATCAAATGAATATTAGTCTTTAATGGATACTATGGGGAATGAATCTCATCGTGTTCATAGAGATGGTAATCCGTACATACGCATGAGTGACAATATCATTTTTTTGATTAACATCGTATATAATTTGATGTTATGTGTAACGAACCAACGTTTCATTAATCAAAATCACTCTTGATCTAATTAAATGTCTCATTATGTTGATATAAAATGTCAACTTCTTTGGTTTTATGTTAATAATTTTGACCGTTGCTAATATAGCTATTGAACAGTGATCACATGATTAGTATAAAAAAAGGGCTTTAAGAAATCCAAATTTACTCAGACAAAGGAAGCGATGGCCTCATCCAGTATAATTGACCCATACAAAGCCCATTTGTTAGAGCTCGGAAAAGAGGTGGCATCCTTGGACTTCAATCTTGACCAGGCCCAAGCTGAGCTTTATCCTGTCATGCTCGAACTGGACCGTCTACGGGATAATTGGATGTTGATAGAAATTACCACTCGAGCGATGTTATCCGAGCCACCCCAAGAGTCTGTCACCATCGCACACCTTACCCTTAGGTCATATGCAGCTGTTTTAAGGGGTTATGTAACAAATATCTAGTACTATGTTCATGTATATTATTTTTTTATATAATAATGAATATACCTCTTTGTCTTTTTGATACATTGTAAATATTTTCAAAGTACAAATAGTGTTTTAGTTATTATTTAAATATGATTATTTTTTGTTAAATTAAGGGATTTTTGAATTAAATAATATTTTACTAAAATATTATTAATTTTATTAAATTAATTTTTATTAAATATGTATGATCTTATAATTTTATGAATGCAATTATAATTTTTATTAATGTTTGAAAGCCATGTTTTGTCAAAACCCGTGAATTTTCGATAAATGTCGGTTTTTATTATAAAAGTGAAAATTAACATATATTGAAAATTATTTAGATAAAACAAATGTTATTTTTGGAATCAGGATGTCAAAATTATCCAACGCTGAATTTTTCATAATTTTCTGAGACAGTCCAATTTTTGGGTAAAAAATAAATACTGTTTAAATATATAATGTTTTTTATGACATCATAATGACCCAATAGTGATGTAATAAAATACTATAATCCTTATTTTCGGTCCATATATGTTTTACCATTAAAATAATGTGATTTTGGGTTTGTTTGACTTACTTTTCAAAGCATTAATGGACCCCTAAAGAGTTATTAAACACCTTGTCGTTTTAAATTAATTTCCATGGGAGTGTGACTCACCTCCACATAAGCAACCCTATTATTTTAAGAAGTTCGGACTTTGGCCTTATTAAATATTTTTTTCCTCTTCCCATTGCCAAAAACCATAGGCAAAAACCATGGGATGGTTTGTGGTTTGGATTAATTTAATATAAGGGGCCCCAAACCTAAATAATAAAGAATTCCCTCACCTTTTCTATATAAACCCACCAAAGATCTCACTTCCTCCTCACTCAAAGCCCTTGGAGTTCGTCCAACCACTGACCTACTCTATCTAGAATCCTCCCAAGGTGCCCCAAGCTCCCAAGAAGCCCCTCTCTAGACTTTGGAAGTACACTTCAATGTAATGGTTTTTTCTTCCTTTCTCATTTTGTCCAATTTTCTTTAAGTTGTTTTTCCCATTTAATTTCAATTATGAATGTTGGGGTATGGTCTCTCACCTCCATCATACTGCCCTCTTTATGTTTGATGATGGGATACCCCTTTCTCTCTCATTAAATTCCTCCCATGTACACCCTTTACTATGCCGAAATTCCGAAAGGAACTTCTCTCTCCTCATATACATTCAAGAAATCCTTTTGTATCATGAATCTAAATTCCATTAAAATTGTTGGGACATGTATCTATAGGACCCAATTACTGTCCATATCATGTAAATAGTATGAGTAACACCTTTCTCTCTCATCAACCATTTTTATGAATCCTTATTTCACGCTGTTACGTTGCCGAAATAACTCCGATTTTCTAAGACAATGCCTTTGTGTAGTGAATACCATGCCCATTTCTCCATCAAGGGTATTCACCTTTATGCACATTTACTTATTGATTATAAAGTTTCATGTATGAATTCCTCATTCCATTATCGTGTAATAATTTATTATGTTTGATGAATCCAAATTTTAGGATCCATGTGGCACACTTATGCATTAAATGAAATGTTTAAGAAGGGTGTGCCCTTATAGCGCTCCAATGCATTGGGTAAAGTATAGTATCATGTTACATCATGTGAAATGAGTGTTGACTCATAATAATTCACGTACAATGAGTGTTTACTCATGTTTTATGTGAAATGAGTATTTACTCATTCTCCATGTGCAATGAGCCTTGGCTCATGCTAATTCTATGTTAAGTGTTGTTGCCACATTTCCATGTTATTATTATCATGCTTTTCATGCCTTTATGATCATGTTTCTCTTATGATCTATTGATATGCCTATTGTATAACATGCATTTTACACCTCAGGTTATTCCATGTGTACTCTCTTACTGGGATTTATATGTAACCCTTTTCATATGCATGTCCTCAGGTTACCCCATGAAATGCTAAGTACGAGGGAATGTAGTGGTCATGTAAAGGATGTTTTCAATAAAGTTTTTGTATTTCATGTTTTATGTTTTATGTAATGATCGTAATCCCCAAAGACATTAAACCTCTTGATCTTCATTATTGTATCAAAAGAAGATTTATGTAATAAATCATGTTTAAGTTTTTAATAAAAGAAAGGTTGTCATATTATGTCATATATAAAGAATCATTATCATGTTATATTTATTATTTACATCAATTATACATCATAATTATACCCATACAAATAATAATGTATTGAATAAAACTACACCACAACATAGAGAAAGTAAGCCGTACTTACGCACATATGGTGACATGTCATTCAAAGGATGGATAGAATAATGAATATGGGTTTACCATATTTATAATAATATCACATAATATAGAAGATATTGGAGTACTTATTTTATAATGGAAACAGGAATGATGAAGTGGAAGAAGAAAAAAACATGAAATAGGTGATGAAATATTTACCTCTTCTTCGGGTTCTTCTGGTAGATTTTACCAAAAGGGTTCCTTAGGTTGGATTTATAAATAAAGGATGTCCACTAGGATTAATGGATGACATTGCAGAGGATATTTGGGAAGGGGTTGGCCGATCCAAATGGCTTTAAATCTGTGAATTTGAGAGAAGAGGAACTACCCTTTTATAAGAGGGGTGAGAGGCACCTTATGAAATGATTGAAATACTATTTTATAATAAAATAATTTTCGATTTATAATAGATTAAAAATGAATTATTTAAAGGATAATGTTGGAATGGGTCGAAAACCACTCAACCAATAGGTTTTAGATAGGTTTGGGTTATAATATTAACCTTATCTTTTAGATTTAACTCTTAGATAAATTGATTGACATTTACCATGACTCATTGTATTTTTATGTTATCTGGTTAATAAACATACAATAAACTTCCAAGAGAAACCCAAGTGGTTCATTAATGACATATATAATAGTATTTAATCCCTTTGTCCGAGCCTTATATTTTTAGGAATATAATACCAATTAATAATATAATATTTGTTTTGAAATCTCATTTATGTCAATTTTGATTCTATTCGGTATTTTGTTTTTTATAAATTCATAACAGCATTATTACTTCAAATAAAATTCAGTTAATCTACCCTAACATGTAATATTAACTTAGAAAATTATTTTAATTCATAAAATGTCTCAAATTACATTTATTTGTGTATTTATAATATCCATTATTTAATATTTCATTAATAAGATAATTACTGCATCATCATTGTGTCATAAATAAATTAAATTATTTAATATCTAAAAATTGTAAATAAAATACCATTATGTAGGAAATATTTTTATCTTTCTAGTGAATACATATAGACTTATTTGTCTTCTGTATAACCCTATATTAAAAATGGTTTAGTTATTAAACTTTGATTTTAACACTTTTAACTCTTCAATGAATTAAATAATAATAAATGTCCTAATATAATCCAAGTGGACCAAAAGGATAATATTTTATTCCTAAGGTTGTTTTCGGTCGAATTAAACTTATCAAATAGAATTAGGACATGTTTTAGGGTAATAATAAAAGTATTTTTACCCTTAATTACCCTATTTACTTTTAACCGTGGTAAATAAAAGTCAGAAGTTACTATTCACCAAAAACTAATTTTTATCTTATTGAACCACATTTTACTTACTGATATCAATCATGTCTCTTGTATTTTTGAAATTCAATTCATAGAAATGGTATAATTATGTTTTATTCAAATTTGCAAATGCTCCTAGGAGGTGGGTAAAAGACAATAAAAAGTTTGATAGATTTTTTATATATCTAAAATTATTGTAAACTCACTCTAATTAATTAAATTGAACTAATATAGGTATTATGTATATATTTTGAACTAAATTAAATTTATATAAAATAAATAATTACCTAAATAAAAATTTGGTTTTAAACTATAACTTAGTGTTTTCACTATTCATCAAAAATTGAAAGTTTTCAGAAAATTACCAAAAATTCACCCTAAGATAAATTCAATATTCTGAATCCAAAAATGAAGTCCATTTTGAAAATTAAAATTTATAAAGTTTCAAAAGGTGGGTATTACAATTCATAATGGCTAGTTTGATTGATCGTGTTGTGTTAGAATCTCGAAGTTGTGTACAATGCAAGCTATTCCATTATTCAAAGGGAAACATATCGTAGAAGCTTGAAGTGTTACATTTTATCAGCACTACAAATAACACTAATAAAAGGTACACTTTATCAGTTCTTTTTTTAGTACTTATGACAGTCTAGAATAAACTGAAATAAATAATTAAATCAAAATTACAAAATTATTAACAATTTTATTACATAATTAATTATTGATAAAAATGAATAAATTGACTATATATATATATTTTATAAATATTAATAAATAATATATATTAAATATATAGATATGTAAAATGAATAGAATGAAATAATTAAACAAATAAAAATTAAAAATGAGTAATTTAAGAAAAATATTAAACATTTAATTAATTAAATAATTATTAATAAAAATAAATAAATTTAATATACATATATATATATTATAAATATTAATAAATACTACATACTAAATATATATATATAAAATGAATAAATTGTAATTATTATACAAAAAACTTAAAAATTAATAAATTGTAATAATAAAACAAAAAAACATAAAAAATTGAAAAATTATTAAACAAATTTTTAATGGAACAATTATTAATAAAAATGAAGAATATTTATATCTATATATATATAATTTTTAAATATTAATAATTAATATAATTTAAATATAAATACATAGAAAATGAATAAAATATAAAAATTAGAAACATATTAATGTCTTATTCAATTTTAATGTTGTTTTATTTTTAATTTAATATATATCAAACATTTGATACATTTATTTCATATAAATATATTTAATTAATGCATTTTTATATACAATGTATACACAAGAATATTTATGCAATTGATAAAATTTTACATAGAAACATATACACCCAATATTTACATAATTTATTCAAATTTCATTATATTTTCGAATTTCAATATAGCATGATAAATTTAATATATTATGTCTTTAATTGGTCAATTTTATTTATTTATTTTTTATATTATTAAATTTAGGTATTAGTTATTCATTTTTAGTATTCATAATTTTTTTGAATTTAATCATTTTCAATAATATATTTATATTTATTTATTTACAATATTTTTTTTATTTTCAATATGTACTCATCTTTACAAAAATATATAACTGTATTTTCTTAATAATTTATATTTAATTAATAAAACTTGTCCACTTATTTAATTTTTTTAAAGTGTACTCATTTTTAATTATTCAATTTCACCCATTTTAAATATGTATGTATTTAATATTATATATTCACTAGTAATGTTAAAAACATTTTCTTAAGTAAATATTTATAAATAAATATATTTATAAATGTATATTTACTATATTTATAAATTTATATATTTATAATTGTTATAAATAAATAATTATTATTTTAAAAAAGGTATTTATATATTTTTAAATAATTAAATATATATATTTAAATAATTAAAAAATTATAATAAATTTATTTAAAATATGAATATACTATATTTATATTTATATTATATATATGGGTATATAACTTGAGGCCGAAGCCTGAGTTTATTCAGGGAAAAAGGCTACATTACAAAGAAAAGCATGTAACATACAATATAGAGATGTACTCAGCGAGACTCAAACTCAAGACCTCACCAAGACCCATAGGGGAACCTGCCCCTGAGATGTACCTTGGAGGATATATATATATATATATATAAATTGATATAAATATTGAAATATTTTTTAAAAGTATTCATATATTTATAAATAAATAATTATACATTTAAATAATTATTTAATTATAATAAATATATTTAAATGTTGAATATGTTAAATATATTTAAATTTATATATATATATATTAAAAATATATAATTATATAAATTTATATAAGGATATAAATATATTTATAATTATAAAATTATAATAAATATATTTAAATAATGAATATATTTACTATATTTATGTTTATAAATATTTATTAAATTTATATATAATTATATAATTATATATAAGGATATAAATATATTTATAATTATAAATAATTATTTATAAATATATTTATAAATGTATATTTACTATATTTATAAAATTGTATATTTATAACTATAAATAAATAAATATAATTTTTTTAAAAAGTATCTATATAATTATAAATAAAAAATTATATATTTAAATAATTATAAAATTATAATAAATAAATATATAATAAAATAGAAATATTTACAATTTTTTTATTTATAATTGTAATTATAAATTCTTTATGAGGGCTAAAGTTTTAGAGCTGATAAAGGTTACTTTCATCAACACTTATCAAATTAAAATTTATAAAGAGGTATATTCATTAGTGCTTTTTTAAAAGTGCCGATGAAATTTTCCTCGACCTATTTAACAGAACCCTAACTATGACTGATTCAGTCACGATTTTGAAGCTCTCATGGAACAACATTGTTGTCGGCACTCCTCCTCTACATTCTCTCAAATGTATCAAGGCAATAATCCAAGGTAATTTATTTCCTCCTTTTTCCCTCTCATTGATTGCTTGTTTGGTTTTTGCAGTTTGTGTTTATTAATTGTTCTCAACCATGACGAACCCTACTTATCTTCCTCCATAACTCTAGTTGTGGTTTGTCTCTCTCATTATTCCTCATTGTTTCCACTCTTATCTCCACCTTCACTAATAACTCTTTCCATAGTTTTGGGGACACATTCTTTCCATCACTATAGTCTTTGTGGCATCCCATGTAGCAAGATCTACTATTATAGAGTAAGTAAAGGTTGTTTGGTTTAAAATATTATTGTGCATCAATAAGGGATTCATCCCATGATTTTTTATAATTGACACTTCATTATTTCTTATATTTTTTTATCGTAAACTATATCCAATTGGCCAATTACCTAATTATTATGTAGTTTAATGGTATTTATTATAATAATTTGAGTTTCCCCAAAAATATTATAGACAAAAATATGGGTTCATACATGCTAAATTTAGTTTGAAGAACCAAGGTCTCTATGTTTATTTTCTATGGCTTTAAGTCTCTATGTAATTTCCGTTAATGATACATGAGTCTTAATTCCCTCAAACTATAGTATTATAGGCCACCATGATTTGTTTTTCACATGTTCCTTATTTTTTTCAGAATAATGTTGTATTGAAAAGTATATATATATATATGTGTGTGTGTGTGTGTGTGTGTGCGTGTGTGAATATTATATGAATTTCAATTTAATTTAATGTTTTTAATGAAAATTTGGTTCAAACAATATTGATTCTCGCCATATAATATTTTATTTTATGGGTTTTTTATTGAAGTCGTAAAAAATGAACACTTATGATAATAGAAATATATTTTTGAAATGTAATATGTTAAAATCCATAATTAAAATTTCATTTATGTTATTTTTAAATAGGATTGTGTTTAGAGTATACATGGGATAAACATATTTTTTAAAAATAATGAGTGCTAGGTTTTTTTGAAACAAATTTATCTTTAGTTTTTCATTCCAATTATATGTAAAAAATAGTTTCTCATGAAATATATAATTTAATTCATGATTTCCTTTAAGAAAAAATTTATCTATATTAATTTCACAATATTTAGATCGTGTATGATATGTAAGATTTTATAATTTATGTAATTTAGAGTATTTTTTGAAAATAGAGAATTCATTTTTTATTAACCATTGAAATATCATATTCATTAGTTAATTAATTCAAGACTAGTTAAATAAATCCGTTGATAAAGGTTTTAGATTGTTTTTTTACATAATCAATGATATTGAATGGTTATAATTTTTTTATATTTGTTAAGACATGAATTATATAGAATCTTGATCAATTCTTATTTATTAAAAATTCTATAGTATAAATATTTAATTGAATACCAAGTTTTATTATTCAATTATGGAATTTGATATTTATGATACCATATTAGTTATAGTTTTTATATATGTATTTAATATTTTATTTTCCTAATGAAATGATTCCTAATATATATTTGTATATAAATTGATAGGATAAATATATTCTTCAAATTATTTTACTATAATCATAAACAAATATGTTTTTAATAATATGTATATTGTAAAATTGACCAATACACATTTATAAATATTTTCTTGACTGAGGGAAATATATGAATTTTTATAAAATTTAACATTCTTTTTTTAGACATTAGAATTTTAGGAAATGGAAAACATATGTTACTTTTGTTTAGTAAGTCTTCATGTTTGTCTTTGTATACATTTTTACTGATTATTTAACTTTTTTTGTTTACTTGTCTAATAATTTGTTCTCTTGTGTAATGTTTCTGAAAAATATTTTATTAAATGTAATATGTAATTAATTTTTTTGTTAAAATTTGATAAATATTTCCTTATAATATTTTCTTTTAATAATAACTTGATATTATTTGAATTGATTATTTATATACCTCTCAATGTATAATTACAATATTTTTATACAAGATATACAAGTGTGGATTTGATAAAAATATTTTTTATCATATATTATAATATGATAGGTATTATGTGAGGACTAGGTAAGGTATTTTAGAATGTGAGGACTAGGTATGGTATGTTATAATGTGAGTTACTATAGACATGTTAGTGATTCATCGAGGGATAAGGTAAGGGTGATGTGACATTTTCGATGTTGTTTGTTCTTCTTCATTTTTTTTCAAAAGTTAGGTATAAATAATGTATTGTGGAACCCATTTTGTTGTTCTTTCTTAATGGAACCAATTATGTTTAAACATCCCCATATTTAAAATGCACTTCCTAAGAAAATTTTTTATGTCCTACACATTTAATTATTTTGATTTAATAAGTACATGTGATTTTTATCCTTGAGGTATAGCCATCGATGCTACAGATATAAGGTAGAATCTAATGGTACTTGTGATGTGGTTATTTCCAGAGTTAGATAAATAATTTTTTCTCCTTATATGATTCAAATGTTGACCTCTTATTAGTGTAATGATATGAATGTTATTGAAGAACCATGGTATAAATATATGTTATGATTAATATAATTCACTGGTATGAAATGAAGTATGTACATTAGATTATAATGGTGTCTTAGTTAGTACAAAATGACATGACTTAAATGTGTATCTTCAGTTTTGGTGCTTTGAACAGATACTAAAATTTATTCATTGTTGTATATTTTAGGGTAAAAATTAGTATTTAATTGTTTATTTTTATACTCACACCCTACACAAGAACCTCACTGGATATAGAAGTATTATATTTGTGATATAGGTGATGGAAAAGGACTACAACATAGATTAGAGTCGGTGTAGCTCAGTGGGGATGAGTTTATTTTCTCATGGTAGTGTCAAGTACCTTTTATCATTTTGAGATGATATTCTAAATTTTAAATTAAGATATAGTAAATTAAAAATATTTAAGGAGACAACTATCCTCCTCACCAACTTCATATCTTTAATAGTTACTATTGCATTTTGTTTCTTAAGACTCATCCCCCGCCGCTTGCATGTTTCTTGAACTACTATGAGAATTATTCATCCAAAATGATAACTGATACCTATTATGGGATGAAAACTACTCGGAGTAGTTCAATCAACATAAGTTCATGTCCAAAATATTCGGGGTATGAGTCTCAAGAAAAAAATGAAATAATAATTGTTCAAGGGATGAAGCTTATGAGGATGATAGTTTTCTATAACTTTTACCATTTCATGAATTTAGAGGATAAAAACTATCATAGTGGAGTAATTATTTTCTTAAATTAAATTACCTATTTCCATCAAAATGGATGCATGATAATTTTTTGAAAAAATAGTATGAATATGGAGTTAAATAGTTCATCATTTTTACAATAGAGTATTCACATGACCCCTCTCAAATATGTTGTTCATGTTTACATTGTTGTTATTCAAGACAAATTAAATGTTTGAATACTCATGATGAAAATGTATTATGAGCAAGATGATATTATCAATCCTAAGAAAGAAAAGACTATTGATGATTAAACTACATAATTATCATGGGATCAATATAATGTTGAAGAAAACCAACAATGATACAATGTCACCATGCTAAATAAAATTATCAAGGCAAGAAGTCAGGGTATAAAATTGGAGGTTGGTTAAAATCAACATGACCAACATATTAAACCCAACAAGTCAATGTTCATTAGTTATATTGGGTTCACAATGAGGATGAATGTTTCAATTGATATTGATTCATGGTTCCATGTCCAACTTTTAATAAAGGAAACCCTTTGAAAAGATATATTTACAATGTTTCAATATAATTTCTTTATTTTACCTAAAAATTAAATAATGGAACACTAATTTAATTTTCATTATTTCTTGTAGATTTTGTTTATTTTATAAGATTTCTATAAGAAATCTATCTTAATGGCCACTGAAAAATCCCATAGAGGCTTCTGGACTCCTATTACCATGTTACATCTTAGGGATGCTGAGGTTAAAGTAAACACCCACCCACCAATTTGTTATGCACACAACATAAAGAATGAAACATTGACTTCTTTCATCAATCATCGTAATGATAAAACATTTTAGGTTCATTGAATTCTATAATATATTATTTTAAACTATTTAATTCTTCCAATTTGATTCGAAATTATTAATTTTTCAAACAGGAAATGATTCCTAAAAATGAAGAATGTGAATGAAAACCAATGTACCCCTATCACAAAGCAAGGATGGGGTATACTTAACTAGAGAATAAACAAGTATTTATTTTAAATAAATAATAAAATTTTATGGGATATGATACTACCTATATTATTTTTTATCGGAAAATTGATGAATCAAAATTCTAAGTCACTTCCATCCCACATCATGTGCTATGGAAGCAGGCTCGCCAAAATAAAGAGGGAAAAGTAGTTGATCAAAACAAAAAAATTAGTATGGGAAACATGTGTAAGTATAAAATATTAACAATTAATTATGATTTATTATAGAATTACATAAAAATATCTATTTATGTTTATATTGTTTTATAAATATTTGACATATGAATCAACAAAAACCAAACCATAAGAAAAACTACATTCATTAGATTTTATGTGGCCTAAATAATATGGTCATGTTAGAATATTTGGTTTTTTAGTGTCTCCTAGAACATATTTCAAAACTATAAAAGCTCTTTAAGATTCATATAATACGGTGAAAAAAATGTAGACACAAATAGACTCAATACAATATATTATTGTTTGGTCTAGTTTGGAAGAACAATGTATGATAAAGAATCAAATAGAATTGGCGGTGGAATAAATATCCCAACATGAACCAAATAACCCCACTAGATTTGAGGCTAGTGATTCCCCTAACCACATACCTTATATGAGGTAATCAATTTTGTCATTAATCATTCTCTTAAATGTGAATAAAACTAATTTTGATAAGTTTATATTACTAAAATTTTTGTAGGGTACAGTCGTATGTGATTTGTATCTTTTAACACCCAAACAACTCATTACTATGAGGGGTAAGATTTATAACATCCCAGAAGACAAGCTACACCATGAAGACCTCCCAAAATATCACACTAAAGTGGGGTTTGAGGTAGCTCAGGAGCCGAATTCCGAGTTTCCTATTCCACTTAATGATCCATATATTACAATGGTCAATGATGCTATTGGGAATTTAATAGAATGGAGGTCTAATCTTATAAAGATATGTGAGGTACGTCTTTAATTAAAAAATTCATATGAAAAACCTATAATAGTTGATTAAAAAAGCACTAAAGTGAGGTATGATATAATACATAGATAAAGATATGGTGAAATAGAATCTTGGATTATGATAATCTAGTGAATCAATCAAGAAATTAAAATAACCTTTCGAGAGTACCTTCTCCTTGCTAGTTCCATAGAAACATTTATTATCATTAAAATGTAATTCAAATAACACATTTAAAGATTAAAATATATCATACATTCCTTATGAAAAATAAATATTTGGAACTTTCATGACAAGAAGAATTGGTCTCACGACTATAAATGATATTCTCATGCATGAATGGTTGTGCATCTAATTTATGAATTCATATATAAGGTACATTTTCATAATATGTGTGTTTGAATAGTGAGATAATATGTTTATTTAAGTTAATAAATATTCATATTTTATATAAGAATATATATTTCTACTATATAAAAGTGAATCCATGTGAATCACAAATTGGATTGATCAATACCTATATTATTTGTATGGGAAAACTTACTTTGGATAAGGATGAAATCGAGAAGAAAAGAGATGATATACCCGACGAGTTTTAGAATAAAATATCATACGACAAACTATTTTTAATGCCTACAATGTAGACGTAAAACTCTACAATATGATCACATAAAATATATTATTAATTTTTTCATTACTTATTTGTTTTTTAGATATCTATAGATGATAATATCATTCAATCTAGATACCCCAAAGATTTATGTTTTGGATCTAATTCATGGTTATCCAAAAAAACAACCACACATGATCTGTATTGTGAATTTTTAATACATTTCAATCAACATTTTATTGATAAAAATCATATTATATGTTTTAGTATGTGTTTAATAAAAATTATGATAGTGTGATCACTAAATATAGGCTAAATCATGGCATGAAGTCGGTGTTTGAATAGATAAATCATGTGGATTACTGTAAATGGAAACAAATTATGGTATATATAAAATTATTGAAATATAAAAACATATTTCAAAACAATTTAATTTTTTTGGTCAATTTTTCTATAGTTTATAACAAAGATAATTGTGAAAATTGTGGATTTTATGTTTCCAAAATTATGAGAGAGACCATAAATCATAAAAAGACCAGCATCCCATAAAAATTTATTTTTTAAGGTAATTAAAATTTCATTAAATATATTTCTGAATGATTTTTTATCAATAATTTCCCATTACTATAAATATTTCCAACAACCACTATACTAAATAGAAGAATTAAATTTGTTTATAGATGAGTGGGCATTGTAAATGTTGTCATAATGTTTATTGGCAATAAATTTTTCTTATTTCTTAATATTTTTGTGATCTAGTATGATATATGAGGTTATAAATATATTTTTGTGTGATGTATTAGTGTCATAATGATTATATATTAATTTTTTAATCTATTTTCTCAAGGATAAGTATAATGGAGGAAATACATTTGTTTAGAAGCACTAACTTAAAAATAATAAAATTATTTGGAAATGGAAGAGGTGGAGGCATAGTCTGAGTCAGAGGTGGAGGCAAGGCCAAAGGTGGAATTGGAGTCAGAGATCAAGGTGGATGAGGAGGAAGAGGCGAAGACCAAGGCGGATAACAATGCATAAAAGGATATTATGCACTAGCTTAAAAACAAAAAAAATGTAGGGAAATGGAGTAGAATGATGATCATGACAAGGTTGTATTTGATAAAAATTGATGAAAACTGTGTACAAAACTTTTCACATAATATAAGATCCATTATGGAAGTGTTCAGGTGTGTTATTGAAAAAAATGTTTTTCGACACTTGTTTTAGTGATTTTATACTAGATTTTAAGTAAAGTAATTTTTATCAAAATTAAAACAAACACCACTTGTTTTTTCAAGTTGAATATCTTAGGATATAATTTCTATAATAAAATTCTATATACTTTAAAATATTAATGAAGTGTGAAAACAACACCTCACCAAGAAAAAATTGAACAACAACAAAAAACATATGTTGTTTCTTTCCCATGACTTCTCTACACTACAAAGAATGGGTCGTAATAGTGGAGCCAATAGTCACTTGAGATTCATACAACACCAATCCAATCATAAAAAGGGGGTATAATCCAAATCAAATGTATGAATAAATAAGTGTGTAATCAACCACTAAATCTAACATGTGTATGTGAGAACTGTTAGAGGACAACCAGTATTGAGAGATTATGGTCATATAGGAGGGTTGGTTCCAAAGGAAACATGAAATCAAATGAAAAAGAAACCTCCTTATAATGAAATCCCTGATAATTAAAAACCCACTTAAAATGGAATTATGAAGCACAAAAAATAAAAAAAAAGACACCTTTTAAAAACAATCTAGTTTCATCATCCAAAACCTCTAATAAATAAATAAATAAATAAATTTATCAACTAAATTATGAATTTTTGGAAAAGAAAAATATATTGGATTCTCTTTGGTGGGAGTGGAATTATTTGGGATATTTGACCATCAATTAGATGAATGATATAATATCACAATTTCTTGTGAAATCCATACAAGTAACATTCATTATACACGTGCACATTCATTTTGTAAAATGATCCATGTTAACACATTCATTATTAAAAAACTCATAATCATTGTCAATAAAAAATAGATGATAATAGGGATATTCCCATTTTTATGAGAAAATAATTAGGATTTTATCTTAGAGTTTATCATCACCTGTAATATTGAAAAGTATATAGTAATATATAACACAATTCAATAAGACTTAATGGATGCACTAGATTTAAATTTCTCTTTGATGATATAAAGGGATATATTGATTTTTAATACTTTTGAAAAGGGGTAAACAATTTATAATGACCTTTAGTGTATTCTGAGGATACATAATGGATCACAATAAAGTTTTTCCATCGAATAAGGTAAATGGATTATCATGGAGTTTGTACTCTCTATGATGTTGAAAGGGTAATATGGATTTTATTATGTTCCATGAAAACTCATATGTAAATATTTATTTTTGTCATGACTCGAACCCCGGGGCCCGTGCAGTGACTACCCCAAGCCTACCTTCCATAAGCTAGGGGCTGGGGACTAGCACCAAAAGACATAATCCCTAAAACTGGAAAGTCATTTCCTTTATAACCTGTTAACACACAAAACCAAGAACAAAACACGATATGAACACAAGTAAATTGAATAGTAAAGGGAGTTAATACAGTAAGTAAAAGGGGCCCGAATACATGCCCAACAGGAAAGTATAAGAAACTGAAAGTACAAGTAAACTTGAGAAAAAATAAAGATAGTTGTTGGGTCATACTCTGATATTCCTACCTGTAGGGTAGGTATAGATCGCCTACATAGCAATCTACTTCTATCTGTCTCCTCCGTGTACAAACTCGTTGTAAGGTCCTCCTCCAGGCACCGTCCTGTCCTGGCACCCTCAGTCTCGATCAAAACTATCTTTCGTTTACACCAAACACAAAAAGGTGAGGGAATCGCCCATTAAAGGGTGAGTATAACGATACTCAGTAGGGACACTGAGACCCTCAAGGTATCACAAAAGCCACAAAGGATAAACCTCAAAGAAAGAAGTCAACTGTCAACCCTACTTAGGTATATGCCCATACATATACCTATGTTATCAAGTATACCCATCACAATCATGGGGAAACAAAGGGTCCAACCCAAGAGCCCAATGCTCAAATTTTCCACAAAATAAAGAAAACCATAAAGTCAAGTACCACACAAGTACGACACACAGAAGAATACCACCAAGGTATTACCTCAATGGAAAGTACCATAGAGGTACAAACTCAACTCACACCAGGTATACCTTAATTACAGTAGTAGAGATGATTATATGTAATTACTAAATTATCTTAATCTGTAATGAAGCTGACCCACACAGGATATCTAGGAGCTGACCCACATAGGATCGCAAGAAGATGACCCACACAGGATCACTAGAAGCTGACCCACATAGGATCCCTACGAGCAGACCCACATAGGATTGCTAGGAGCTCACTCACACAGGATCGCTTGGTGCTGACCCACATAGGATCTCAAGGTGCTGACCCACACAAGATTTCTAGGAGCTGACCCACATAGGATCATTAGGAGATGACCCACATAGGATCGCTAGGAGCTGACCCACACAAGATTCCAAGGAGCTGACCCACACATGATCTCTAGGAGCTGACCCACACAAGATTGCTATGTGTTAACCCACATAGGATCGCAAGGTGCTGACCCACACAGGATCGCTTGGAGGTAACCGACATAGGATCGCTAGGTGATGACCCACACAGGATCACTAGGGGCTGACCCACACACGATAACAATTCATTCTTCTCGTCATAGCCAGCTACTAGGTTCCCGTACTATGCACGCTCATCTCTGGGAGGATCCACTCCATAAGAAACTGGACAATACTCCAAATTCCACGAAGTCCCATGAATAAGTATCTCAAAGGACCACCACATCATAGGGGTCTCAATGTAATAGATGGTGTGTCGTTCAGACACCCGGCCTGTGAGTTATTATCCTTTTAGTCATGGGGGCCCGGTTGGATTCATGCTCGATCCAACATGACTGTACCCCATCTCAATCAAAATATCCAGTGGGGTATTACTCAAAGGGATCGTCTTGCTAAAAAGGTTCTCAGCGCTATTTATGGTTCGTCAAACAAACGTATGGTTCCAAATTTATGTCCCAAGTAAAGTATAGGGTTGTACAAGGTCCGGGTCCAATCCGATTTAGTCGAACTGACCCGACCTGGCCCGACCCTCTTGTCAATCCCAGCCCGTGGTGCGTCCCGGACCGCTGGGCAGTCTGGCAGGCTGTGAGGGCCGCGGGGGGACACAGAGGCTGTGGGTTCCACGGGGCGGTGGAGTTCGTGGATCGGCTCGGCCGCGGATGGAGGCTCAGTCACGGGGGTGTCGCGAGGCCACAGGGTGGCTTGACCCGGCTTGGGGCGGCTCTGCCGGGAGGCCAGAGGCCACGGGGTGGCTCAGCCGGGGGGTTCCGCGATAGCGCGGTGCAGCTCGACCTAGCCCAGGACCGCACGACCAGGAGGGCGGAGGTCGCAGGATGGCTCGGTCGGGGCATCTCGGCTAGGAGAGCAGAAGCCAAGGGATGGCTTGGCCAGGAGGGCAGAGGCTGCGGGGTGGTTCGACAAGGCCACGGGGCGGTTCGGCCGTGGACGGCAGCCCGACCATGGGGCGGCTGCTCGGACGCGGGGTTTGGCCATGGATGGATGCTCGGTTGTGAAGGGTGGTGGCTCGGCTATGGGGCAGCGGTTGTCTCGGGGCGTCGTCGTTGTGTCGTCGCCTTCTTCACGGCCGACGGTGGTGTCGACTGCTGTTCTTGTGCGCCACCATGGTTCGTAGTCGTTCATCCATCACGGTCAAAAATTAATCACAAGGTTTGTGGAAAGGGTGGGTCATGTTTGTTTGGCACACACTCTCCAAGTTAGAGTGGGAGCAAGCAGCTATAATTCCTTCTTGAATTATGAATAATTATCATGAACAAAAAGAAAGAAGAATTTGAAAAAAAAACCCTACATTGGATTTTTCGTTGACTTTGGCATGATAAGGAAGTCGAAGAAGGCGTAGAGAGTTCCTAAAATCATCGCTTCTGAAACCATGATTCTATGTCGGGCTCATTCATCGTCCTCTTCCTTGATTTCCGAAGAACATTATTTGATGTAATTCTTCATTGGAGGATGATCTGAAGAAGAAGTTTAATTAGTTTTCTGGCGTTCTTCATTGGAAGAAGTGTAAGCCTCCAAGGGCTCTCCCCTTTGTTAATACTTTCCCCCAAAATGAAAAATATCCATCTTTTGTGTTTCCCCAATTTTAAATATTGGAACAATTTCAAATATTTTTAATTAATTACATACGTTGGCGTACTAAATTAAAGGGGGTGGCACCATTTAAGTGGGGGAAGTTTAATAGGCATCCCCACACTTATGAGGTAGTTCAAGGGGTTTTAAGAATCGGGTGGTCCCCACCCCCATAACCACTCATGGGAGGTTAGGCTCGGTGGTCCCCACATCCATAACCTCTCTTGGGAGGTTTTAGTTCAGGTGGTCCCCACCTATGAAATATCCACATGGGTGGTTTCAAAATAAAATAAAAATAAAATGTTACACCTCTTTATTTTATTTTATTCCTTCACAAAAAACCCAAATTATATCATTCACTATCGACCACTGCGGTCGAGGTGAAGGTCTCCTTAAGCGAATATCGGCGCTACGAGTTAAACAGTGTCCTCATATTTCAATTCAGAGCACCGTTTAAAAAGTTATAAAAACCCACTCGCAATTTTACTAAACGTACCCGAACAAAATTTCAGAAATTCATTCCAGGCACTTCGGGCCTTGGAATCATGTTCCGTGAATTTTCGCGGACTTGTGAAATTCCCATATATTTTAAAAAATTATATGGAAATTCCGATTCATTACAATTTTAGTTCAATCAATGAATACTGATAGGATTACACTAATGGTAAATGTTTTCTAGGAATAAAATTATTCGTTAATAAGGACGATTCAATCCTATACCATGATCATGCACTCACTAATGTTTATTCAATCAGGATGATGCAATTTTATTTTTATTCTTCAATTCATTCAACATTTTGTCTTATAAAAATTCAATATTGTTAGATAACCCAGAGTGATAAATTCACTGTAGGATAGAAAGAAACAACAGAATCATCCATACCTCAAAGAAATACATCTTGTACCAGGTAGGACTCAAATTGTGTGCTGTCAATTTAAAATTGAAATTTTATTAATGTATTGTTTAATATTTATGCTTAATTTATTTATTTATAATATTACTAACAAAAGATTTTTTTTATTATATATGTGTATTTTTTTCACGATTTGGGGTGGATTTTTCAATGCTTCTCATGATCATGAGAGATTGGACTTTGAGGCTACAACTACAATAAAATTAATAAGGAAATGGGCCAACAATGTATACATTCATCATAAAAAGGTGAATTCCTGCTACTTATTTAGTTAATTATTTCATCATTTTATATACTATTTTTAAGTTAATTTCTTTTTAATGTTTATACGTTTCTTCACATATCTTTTTGGAAGTCATATTTTTTCATCAATCATCTACATGAAGCAAAGAAAGAGAGAACATGGTGATTTTGGGTGAGGTGTTTCAGGCTGCATGAGGTTTCTTCTTCCATCCAAATGGAAACTTTCTTTATTTTATAGCTTAATTTCAATGGTTGAAAGAAAAAAACATCACATATCAACCATCCACACCTAAATTGGATGCCCAGTGTGACTAGTATGACACGAATGATATGTTTTTAGGTTACAATTTAAATTTTAGTTCAAAAATCACATCACATACTCAAAATCAAAAAAACACATTAATCTTGTTTTGATAATTTATAGCAAAAATCCATATGTCATTTTTGATGTTTAAAAATCAACCACGCCGCAATCTGATACATTATATGCTCGTTATGACTCAAATTGTCAATTATTCGTTTAAAATTGACATTTAAGTTCACTAAAAACAACTCAATAAAAATAAAAAAACATGCTCATATTTCCTTTATAATTTAGTAAAATGATTTATTGGTCATTTTTTACATGTAGGAATCAATCTCACATCAAAAAGGCACATAATGAGATATGTATGACTCTAAGTGGATGTCTCTAATTTAAAATGGAATTTTAGTAAAAAAAAAAGTGACATACTCAAAATAAATAATACACATTACGATTATTTTGATACTTTATTAAAATAATCTATAAGTCTTTTGTGATGTGTAGGAATCAGTCACACCTCAATCTGTCTCATAATGTGACTAGTATGACTCGAAGTGCATCTTTTTATTTAAAATTGATATTAATTGTACTAAAAAAGTCAACTAACATACTCAAAACTAAGAAAATTCATTCACATTATTTTATATTATAGTAAAATGATCAATAATTAATTTTTGACATTTAGGATTCATCATCACCTCAATCTGATACATGATTTTCCTAGTATGACTCAAAGTGTCTGTTATCTGTTTAAAATTGACATTTTAGTAAAAAAACGTTTCACTCACTAAAAATCGAGAAACTATGCTCAGATTGTCTTGATAATTTATTAAAATTATTTATAGTTCATTTTTTATGTTTAGTAATCATTCTCATGTAAAACTGACAAACTATGTAACCGATATGACATAAATTACATGTTTCCAATTTAAAATTACATTTTTGTAAAAAAACATAAGCGACATACATAAAACTGAGGAAAAACCTTCATATTTATTTTATGTAAAGACCCAGATTTCCCATGTGATTTTTATAAATATATGGAATTATTAAGAGTTTGTGAAAAGTGATGACATGTGATTCTAGGGCTCGGTGTGCCCAGAATCAATTTTTGAAATTTTTATGGTCATTTAGTAAACACGTGAGTGGAATTTTTTAACTTTTGAATCAGTGCTCAGATTGAAAATATGATGGCACTGTTGAAGTCACATTACTGATATTCACTTACTGGAGAATTTAAATTTACCATAGTAGGATTGGAGAAAAATTTATGTTTTCTGACTTTTTAAAAGAAATGAAATAAAATAATTTTATTATTTCACTTTATTTCATAACCTCCAATGAATTAGTGGTGTGTGGGACCAGCAGTGTTTGAATCCATTAAATGGCTTGACCCTACAATCTAAGTAACAGTAATGTTGGAGAAATTAGGAATCTTCCTAATTAATGAGCCCCATTAATTCCCAATATCGTTACTTACCCTCCCTCCCTCCTTTACATATGGAGCTAGTGGAAAGGTACTGAAAAAGATTTTCTAAGTGATGAAGGGATGAATGAGTGTTATGATGCCAAACCCTTGGAAAATGGATCCGGTTCCAGAAAGCGGTGACAAGCGACACCACAACCCCAAGCCAGAGATCGAAAATCAAGCGACGTTGTTGGAAGCCTATTGTGGGAACAAAGAATACTGACCCAATTTTAACCGCAGGAATTTCTACAATGATTCATGGAAGGGGGTTTATTCTTTTACCCATATTAAATGTTTTCCTCTTCCCCTTTCTTGAATATTACAAAGAACACTGGCCAACCGACTAACGGGTTGATCCGTGATTCATTCATTTTTGCGGGATGTTGTTGTAGGGTATCTTTGTAGGGTTTTGATTGCCATTTAATTAAATTGATTATTAAATCATGAATCCCCCTCATGTATATGAGATAACATTGAGGGTGTGGTTCTAAAAAATCTGTCATGAACCCGCCATTGTCTTTCTATCCTTACACCTCAATGGAAGACCGCCAGTGTGACGACACTGACCGACTACGTTGGGGATAGCATGTCGACGCACACTGCAAGAGTAGGCTGCGACACAAAGAAACAGTGGTCATCAGAGCGGTTGGAAATAGTCGACCATGTATGAGTCATGACGTTCTATCATGTATTTCCATTGAGGAAAGGGGGTCACAGTTCATCGGTCGTAGTGACCAGAGGAAGGCGGTCGACACACCGGTCGGCCGCTGGTGGTAGAGCGGTGCGCCATCGTACACCGCTGGAGAAGTCAGCCGGCACACTGACCGGACTAGACGTAATTGGAAGGACCCACTCTAGTGGGTCCGACGTTCCACCTGAAAGAACCACATAGCACCGCCATAGTGACAAAACGCCAAACAAACTTCGGTCGTTCGAGAAAACTGGGGGTCACTCCCCTGGTGGCGGCTAGGGAGGACCCCCCTTGTGGGTCGCACCGCATGAGGCCAAGCCACCACCCAGCAGGCTGCCTCCTTATGGGTCGTTCCCTACATGGGACACCCCTTTTGAGTGGTACCCAATGAGGGCTGGGCTACCCCTTGTGGGATGCACCCTACGTGGGTCAGGCAGCCCCCTTGCGGGCCACACCCAACCCGGGTCGGGCCACCACCTTACTGGCCACCCTTTGCGGGCCATCCCCTTGGAAGCTGGCCTGGACCTCGGCCCAGTGGGATGAGCCCACCATGGACCATCCCAGACCGGGTTGGGTTGGGTTTGTCCGACCGGGTCGGACTAGACCTAGGCCCAACCGGGGCCAGAAACATTTAAAGGGCCATAACATGTGAACCAATCTTCCGTTTGATGAACAGAATGTGGCGCTGGGGACCTTGGATTGAGGTGATCCTTTTTTTAATACTCCACTTGAGTTTTGGATAAATTTGGAGTATGGTCAGGTTGGATCTAAGCCAAATCTAACTAGTCCCTCGAAACTAAAATGCTTATAACTCACAGACCGAGCGTCGGATTGGCGCACCGTCTGTCTTGTTGGAACCCTTACGACATTGAGGGCCTTTGGGTAATCCCTTTGCAGAGCTTAATTATAGTTGAAATATGAACGATTTCTTGAGGAGTGTTTCTCCTAGAATCATGCATCCTATGAGCGGTAATCCATTGGTTGGTAGTGAGGCGGAGGTTGTAGTCAGACCATACAGAGGTTAGTACTGAGCGATCATGTGTGTGTCAGCACCGAGTGATCCTGTGTGGGTCAACACCTAGCGGTATTGTGTGGATCATCACCTAGTAGTACTGTGTGGATCAGCACATAACGTTCCCATGTGGGTCAACACCTCGCGACCCGATAAGGACCAGCCTTAGAGCGACCTGTCGTGGTTCTGTGATATACCGATCCTGTGTGGGTCAGATCATGTGTGGGTAATTGTGGGGGTTAGTTTCCTATTGATCTTAGGCAAATAAAATCATGTGTGGGTCATTGCGGGGGTTACTTACCTATCAATAATGTCTGTGTCAAACTCTGTATGGTCAGTAGTAGTGCCTCTTGACAGTGTAAGGTGATCTAGCTTCATGATTAATCATATATACTTCTATACTTCACTAAAAACCTGGTTTGAGCTGAGTCACTAATAGAGATATGATTATTTCTTCTATTTTGCGATTGAGATCATGATTTGTTGTTTTTTACTTTGTGGAATTTTGAGAGACTTTCGGGGGTCTCAAGGTCCCTACTAGGTATTGTCATACTCACCCCAGCATGGGCTTCGCCTGCACCTTGTCGTGTCTTTTGAAGATGAGGAGCGGTTGCGCTATGGTTTGAGGGAGCCAGGACCAGGTGGTATGTAGAGAAAACGGGCGGATGTGGAGTGCTAAGGAGGTGATATGTACCTACCCTTTAGGTAGGATTCTTAGTGGATGATATAGGAGATGCTTTCTCTTTTTAGTTGTACATGTACTTTTCAGTTGGTCTTGTATTCCGGACCCTTTACGTTCAGAAGTCTTTTTACTGTATCATTTTACTTAATAGTTTCTTTTTTTTGTGTTATAGTTTGTGTGTTTGTATAGGTTTAAATCCAATTCCTTCCCATTATAGGGATACGCCTTTCCAGTGCTAGTCACCTGCCCTTGGCCTTTGGAAGGTGGGCCTGGGGTAGTCACGGCCTGAGCCACAGGGGACGGGTCATGACATTCGATACTTTAGTAAAACTATCCATAATACATATGGGATGAGTATAAATAATCCTACCCTCAATCTGATGCACGGTGTGACCGATATGACTCGAAGGGTATCTTTTTATTTATAAATTGAAATAAATTTTAGTAAAAAAGAAAACTGACATACTCAAAACTGAGAAAACACATTTTGAATTGTTTTGATACTTTTCGAAAATAATAAATAATTCATTTTTGACATATAGGAATCATCCATGACTCAATATGATACACAATGTTCCTATTATGACTCAAAGTGTTTGTTATCAATTTAAAATTGATATTTTAGTTCAAAAAGTGTCACTCACTGAAAACAAAGAAAACTTGCTGGAATTATCTTGATAATTTACCAAAATGACTCTTAATACATTTTTTACATGTAAGAATTATTTTCACATAAAACCCACACACAATGTGACCCGTATGACTCAAAATGAATGTTTCTAGTTTAAAATCAAATTTTAGTAAAAAACACAAGTGAAGTACTCAAAATTAAGGAAACACATTCAGATTATTTTGATAATATATGAAAATGATCCATAAGTTATTTGGGATGTGTAGGATTCAGTCACAACTCAATATGACATATGGTGTGACTGGTATGACTCCACATGTGTCTTTGTAATATATAAGTGTCATTTTAGTTCAAAACATGCATCACATCGCCAAAACCAAGAAAACAAGACTAGAATTTTTTCTCATCATTCTACATATTATTACTTAATTAATTTCCCTATAATTTTTATATTATACTTATTTACATATTTTTCATTGAGATAATACTTGAAGATGAAAAATATATGATGTGACATGAAAAATCAACTACAACTCAATCTGATATATAGTGTTCCTGGTATGACTCAAAGTTTAGTTTAAAATTAAAAATTCCAATTTAATTAATTTATTTATATTGTAACTAACATAAGAATTTTTTCCTTATATAGGTTTATTCTTTATCTTGAGTATGGGTAATTTGTTATTTTATACAAGTACATTATTTTTCTCTATAATAGTTTTTTTTTGTATTTGTGTTATAAAATTTATTTAATTTAAAATATGTATTTGTATCCAATTTTTCTAATTTCTAGTACTATTTATGGTGTTGTAATGTTATGCTACAACACACTACAGTATGGGATATTTCTAGTTCTACAGTGTTCTATAACATCACACTACAATATTCCCCTTTGTCAACACTACTAAATACACTAATAAAGGAATCTATCATTAGTGCTTCTAAAATCACCAATAAAGGATCCCTTTATCATCAAAAATATTAGTACTGATAAATTTTGCCTTTATTATCACTAAATAGAAGCACTGATAAATGGTTCCTTTTATCAGTTATGATAAAATCATAGGGATTTAAACTACAATGAGATAGTCAGCACTTTTTTAGCACTGATAATGTTCTATTACAGCATTGTTTAATGCCTCTTTTGTAGCAGTGAACTCACAGTTACTAGATCTATTGGGTGGACTCCCTAATATTGAAATCCTTTAATTGGATTTCTTAAACCCTTACCTTTCAGTTACACCAATTTCAGCTTTAGCAGTCAACCCTTGATGTGAATTAAATTATGTCAGCCCAAAACTTCATGTAATAATTTCATAATAATTGAAAGCACCCCAATTTTGGCTGGTCAATCACCTTGAAATATGGTTCCATTTTAACATATTTAATGTAAGGATATACAAATTTAATATATATTATTATAGTATTTCATTATTTTATGCGTAAGTGGGTTCACTTAAGTGATTAATTACGTCATATATGATATTTATTCATAATCCAATTTATTTTAGTTTTATATTTCATTTTTGTTAATTCATTAATTTAGGTGATCACAACAAAACATATATAATGAAATAACCATGAAACTTGACCAAAATAAAATAACAAACCAGTATGATCATGAGCTTTTACTAATTCTTAGTGTATCTAGAGGATGATAAACTAACCATCGACCAAGGGGAAAACACCTTGAACCATTTAAGGTTTGTGTTTCATATTTACAACTGTCCACCTATGTATCTCTCTTGGATTGTTTTCGTCTTGACTCCAAACTTGAACCACCTATACTACCTTAGGAACTCCATCCATTACAAATTATTTCACTCAAATGTAGGTGAGGGGAAGGGGTTTACATAAAAGAAACTGTGGGCACATAGACCCCTATATAATGAGATGAGAGATGAAACACATGCCAAAAATTTAATTTAATAATTATTAAAATGAAACTAATCACATATGATGTTCTTGGACTAAGATCATGATCTTCCATAAGTATGAAATGAATTACCCATTTAATAAAATTATAATTCAATTATAATCATTATTATTTATGAAAAATAATGCTTTAATCAATTAAATACCTTCTTTGATTAATCAATTATTTTATATTAATTATCATATTAATTTCATTGAGATTATCATCCATAATATGTTTAAAGAAATTAAATAAATTTATTTAAAATTCACTATGTACATAAACAGAACTTAGAGGAAACATGGTGAATACCCGTCCGAATTTTCCCAATATATATTATACTCGTATAATGTTTACTATTGCGATATATGGCATACACAACATATCACATACTTTCATGATGTGTAATATCAACTTATTGATTGAAAATACTACATTATTTTCCTATCATGTGTTACGATTCAATACACATATAGTAATAACCGTAATACGACTCATACATGATACGTAGATCTGAACATTACATAGAAATTAATTATATATATATATATATTATAACCCATTACATGGAATGTCCTATAAACTTAATTACCACATGCATGTACATGATGATAAGGTTTTTAAAGTATGATAAATTAATTTTAATAATGTGTAATTTGAAAAACGTACACAACATTATACATTGGATCTACATGATGGGTATGATTTCTCATCACTTATCTGTGGCTCATTCCTAGGGAATTAGTGTGTAACTATGCCATGGAAAAAGTTTGAGGTCATGTTATGTATATGGGATATACATCATGTGGTCTCTTTGTTACATGGTCACTTGTTAGGTAGGTCATGTGAGAAGATACATGGCCTGTATGTGAATAAGGACTACTCACCATGTGTGGAAGTAACAGGACATATATTCCAGCTGATCATAAGCTATGCTGGCCTAATCAACATGTGGTGTATAATTAAATGAACCATGTGTAATAAATTCAGATTCCTTGAATTAATTCTTGGTGTATTAAACACCAGTACATGGTGTATACCGCAACGTTACATGGAATGTATTCTTGTGTTATCTAACAAGATTCCTCAACACCTCTAGATGAGATCTTCAATTTTATTTCAATCAAAAAATTATTCTATTTTATTATATTTATGATAAATAAAAGAGGATGAAGTATACCTCAAAATTTTGATTAATGAATGATTAAGCATGAATTGAAAACTAAATAAAA
This sequence comes from Viscum album, assembly GCA_963277665.1. Classification (NCBI taxonomy): domain Eukaryota; kingdom Viridiplantae; phylum Streptophyta; class Magnoliopsida; order Santalales; family Viscaceae; genus Viscum; species Viscum album. The sequence continues at coordinate 1,084,893,155 of OY728151.1, forward strand.
AATGTACAAATCAATGAACTCTCTTTAAATAATTATCAATAATTATATGACCGCTCTAATTCCACTTGTAGATTTTTTGTGCAATAGATGTGTGCAATGGGATATACTTAACTTTTCTTTTTTTTCACGATCAATGATAAATTTGAGATTTACATGATGATAAAATTTTTGATCAATGGAATTGAATCAAATAAAACATCCAAGGGATGAAATTCTTGAACCAAGCGCATGATGATCACATTTTCCTTATAATTAATTCAATCAATTAACTAATTACCTTGTGATAATTATTTTTTAATTGATGGATCTAAAAACATATATATGTTGTACCTCTGTTGCATTTTGTAATCAAGAGCATATTCCCTCAATCAGTGATCCACATGTGTTAAAAAATTCTCTGAATGTTGCCCTAGGAATCTTTGGGTGGCAGCATGGCAGATCCTATCACTTACATCATTATTCTTAGATTTATATGTGAATTTTTTCCAAAACACTCTCCTTGATCTCTATATACTTGATATTGGAAGATTACAGAAGATTTACTCCTATTCTTGGGAGCTTCTTGGAGAAGGGAGATCACTAGTGTTTCGAGAGGATTCTTCAGATTAGTTGTGCATAAAAAATGAAATGAATTGTATCTCTTAAAAAATAATATAATTATGTTTATATACTACAAGGGTTTAGAAATAAATTTCTTCACAAGTTCCCTTTAGTATTTATTTAATCCCAAAAGAACACCATGTCAATAATAATAGTAAAAATATTATTTCTTTACATGCACTAAACTCATAAATTAAAAATTAAAAATTAATTATTCATGTAATATTCAATATAAATTATTTCTCCTCGGACCTATAAAATTAGTATTTCATTCATCCACAATATTTATCGATTCATGAATAATGACTATTTATTTAATAAATAAATATCACTGCATTATTCACCAATTAATAAATAAATATTATATTCATTAAATAGAAAATAAATATTTATTAAATATTTCACTCACATAATATTCTCTTCAATAATCGGTGAAAAAATATATGCATTCAAAAAAACATGAATAATTATTAAACCACATTCCATAATAATATTTATTCAATATGTTAAATAATCAATAATAATATTTTATCTAATTAAGACTCTAGATACACTTACTGTGTGATCCTCTAGTTCTCTTTCTTAGTGGCATTAGGGGAAACAACCTAATGTACAAGGTTAGAAACTAGAAACATGCCCTAGAATACATATATAAATAGTTAATTCTGAAATTTCATAATATCTCATATAGATTCTTACTGTTTAATATAATCCCTTTATCATGATAGCTCTAATCAAGCTGGTTGCATGCCGGTTCCATCAACCTATGTTCTCAATGTCTATTTATTTGAATTTCCAGAAATCAAACTTGCATATAGAACACCATGGTCATGGATTTATTTAGGCTATATCATTTCCATCAAAGTTTTTAATATATCAAATTTTGTTAAATAACTGAAAGAATAATCCATTCTTACATTATCTATTAATGAAATATGATTCGTGATGCTTCTAATGTATCCATCCTCACCGCGAACATATGTCATCAGAGTTTTCATCAATACATCAAAGTACATGACTTATAATACTCATTATTATTAATCTTAAAGTCTATGGATAAATAAACACATCCATAAATAGGAACATCCAATGAAACATATAAATGTTGATTTCCTACTAGAAGGTATTGTTCTCATAATATCCTATACTAGGTATTACCAATGGAATATTCCATGAAAAGATGCATCAAAGTACTATGAGTCTCCACCCTTGATATCATCTATCATTTGTGACCATCAAATTATTTCATCTGGATATAAAACATATATTTAAAAAATATTATCATGCCACTTTTGGGTTATCATCATAGAGGGGAACTACTATGACCTTTTAGTGTGACAGATACTCCTTGGACATTATCACATACTATGTCACACAAAATAACAATCATGATGTGATTAAATGATTATTAATATTCAAAACAATCAATATAGGTTATTATAAAGTACACATAAGTTTTTTTTAGGATACCAACTCCAACATAGAAGATTTGTAAGAACATTTGATTATTCATAGAATTGATTAGATCTATAAATGTTGGAATAAACATGGGAAAAAATTGAATGTGCAAAACAATTGAGATTAAACTCTAGTTTATATATCATTTGATAGTATACCAGTGTAAATGATGATATAGATTGTATGGAAGAAATGAAAATGGATATTTATGATGACCCATATGATTGTACAAAGTTGTTTGATAGTTTATGTAGGCATGATAAGATACCATTGTATACCAGTTGTACTGAATACAAAACATTTTCAGTAGTATTGAAGTTATATAATTTTGAAATTTAGAAATGGATGGAGTGACACCAACTTTACATAACTACTTGGTCTCCTTAATGATATGCTAACAGAAGAAAATTAACCTCTTTGTCTAACATATGATGCTAAACTAATTCTATTATCAATGTTCTTGATCCTAAAAAAATATTTCCTAAATTATTGAATATTATTTCAAATGGACCATGAATTAGTCATAAAATTCCCTAAGTGTGAACAAATTGATATAAGAAGTATGAATCAAGTCATTGGAGTGTTTTACGGTACTTTCATATAATTTCATGGCCTAGAATACTATATGGATATCAGGAAACCTTTAGAAAATTGACCTAAAATGTAGACATAAGAAATTAATATGAGAATCTAGATCATTAAACATCCTCTCCTCTGTAGAAGAAATTTGATTATGAGTTACCTAAATTTGTAAATGAGCTGACAAATGTGGATCTTACGTTATCCATAGATGAAATAAATCCTATTGTTTTATAGTGTAATACTCATAGTACATGGCCAATTATGTTTGTAAATTATAACTTTCCACCATGGTTATGCATGAAGTTAAAATACATTTTGTTTTCATGGACTTTATATGGAGAAAAACAAACTTGTAATGATATTGATTTCTATTTGGATCCATTGATTAAGGATATTAAATTGACATGGGATACAAGTGTTACAATGTATGATACTCATAGAAGTTAAGAATTCACATTGAGGCCTAGTTTTATGGGAGGATAAATGAATTTCCTTATTATAGAAAATTTTAAAGTTATTTTATTAAATTAATGTTGGGATATTCCATTTGTAAAGAATTCACATGATCATTTTAGTTGAAACATTTCTCGAAGAATGTGTTTTTAGGAAATCAAATTTTTTTACCTCGATGACATAAATACTGATCCTAGAAGACAAAATTCGATAGGAATACCAAATAAGGTACGGAACCATATTCATTAGTGGTTCATCAACTATTTGATAAAGTAAAATATATTGAAACTGTTTTTGGTAAACCATTTTAAAAAAACCTTACGAAATCAAGTTTTAAAAAGTGATCAATTTTTCTTGAATTACCATTCTATAATTGTTTGTACATCATATATTTTTCTGATGGTGTGAAATTAGAATGATTCATTTGATAGTTTTATTGGCCTGTAACTAAATTTTCCTAACAAAAATATGGCATCAAGGTTAGGTTAGAAATGTTAATATGGGGATAAAGATAGATTTCACACCGATGAAGGGTGGAAGTTAGAATTTTCTTCCTCTAGCATCTTACACTATATCCAGACAACTAAATTTATAATTTTTCATTTTCCTTAATGGTGTAAAATTTTCATAGGGGTATTCATAAATTATCAATAATTTCATTTCCATCACTAATTTGAAGTTGCATGGACTAAAATCACATAACTGTCATGTTTTGATGTAAGATTTGATTCCCTTTGATTTATATTTCATTCTTCCTAAAACTGTATGACATACATTAACCGGTCCTTATTTATCATTCAAATCTATATATCGTAATGTTATAGTCATTTAAAAGTTTCTAATCATGAATAAGTAGGTTGTACTCATATTATGTGAATTAGATAAGTTATTACCACCATCATTATTTGATATAATGTCCCACCAGATGGTTCACTTAGTTAGAGAGGTTCAATTTTGTGGTCATGTCTATTATAGATGAATTTACCCCATGGAATAGTATGTGAAGATTTTTAAATGGTATGTTATGAATCAAAGTTGTCCAGAAGGTTGTACTTCATAATGATATAATATTTTAGAAGATATTGAATTCGGTATCAATTACCTATCATATGTTGATAGCATCGATATACCAAAGTCTCGTCACAGCAACAGCCTTATGGGAAAACAAATTTATGGAAGAGATTTTGTTTCAATTACTATCATAGAGAGGGAGAAAGATCATCTTTACATTTTAAATAATAGTGAATTTGCTGAATCCCACAACATGATTATTCGATATTAGAATCCATCAATGGATGAAAGATGGATATCAAATACACATAATATAGAGTTTATAGGATGGTTCCAATATTATATTTATAATAGGTTATCTATAAATATGAATTAAATTTCTAAAAAAACTTGATGGATAGCCAGAGGACCAAATGAAAATGCTATATCTTACACAAGTTTTATAATTAATGGTTATATGTTCCACATAAAATAACATAATGAATGTATTATGATGAAAAACAGTGGAGTTACACTTATGGTGTAAGTGATACACATATCTGGTTCTAAGGATATAAATCCAATTTATGAAAATTTGTTGTATTTCATCATCATCCCATAGATATATGGGTTGGATTATACAAAATTTCATGTGCTGATATTCCATTACAAATGGTTCAACTATAAGATTGAAGTGAAAGTTGGTGAAATGGGATTTGTGAAGGATAATTTCAGTGTGGTAGGGGAAAAAAGTGATCCATTAATAATAGAATCACAATAATTGAAGGTATTTTATATCTTAGATACAATAAACAAAAATTAATCAATTGACCAGCTTAAAACTCAAACAATTGCAGGGTCATTTGAAAATTGAATCAAGGATGAGCCTTTAATTGGGATATCAAAATCATTTCATGTTAGTCCCATTGTAGAAAATTTATTGTACATTATAGGGGACCACAAAGTGTGGATTTTGATTCCTAATAGAGGATAAAAATCCCTTCATCCATTATAGAAATGAAATACATTTCAATGAGAAGGTTAATGTTTTTTTAATATACTATGCTTTTAATATACTATTATTTTTTTAATAATATTATGTGTTCTATAATATATTTATGTAATATAAATTAAATGTTTGATTACTCATGTAGACAATGAATTATTTATATGATGATGTTACCAATCTCAAGGAAGAACATGCGGTTGATGCTGAAACTATAGAATTATTATGGGATCATCACCATGTCGATGAAAAAAACAAGAAGGATGCAACATCATTGTGTTGACTAAAATTATCAACAAAAAAGTAAGGGTATACAGGTTAAGGTTTCCTAGAATCAATGCGACCAACCTTTTAACCCCAATAAGGAAATGTTCGTTAGTTATGTTGTGGTGACAACAATAATGAATGTTGTGATTAATACAGATTGTGGGGATATATTCAACTTATAATAAAAGAAACACTTTTGGTAGATTTAACGGTAATTTTATGATCTAATATTTTTATTTTAACAAAAATTATATAATGAAATGTTGATTTAGTTTTCATTATTCCTTATACAGATTGTTTATTTTTAGATGATTTTCATAATAAATATGTATTAATGGCCACTGGAAAATCCCATAGAGTCTTATGAACTATTCATATCAATTTTCATCCAAGGGATGCTAGGGGGGAAGTAAAGACTCACACACCAGTTACTTATGCACACATTATAATGTAGGAAACATGGAATTATATCATTAGTCTTCATAAGGAGAAATAATTTTTGTTTTATTATAACTAAAAATATATTATTTTGAATTCTTTATTTTATATCATTTAATTAAAAATTATTAATTTTTGGAACAAAAATGTTATTAGAAAAATTAAAAAAAAAACTTTCATCAAAACCAATGTACCCCAATCACAAAGCAATGATGTGGTATTCTTCACTAGAGAAGAAAATGGTATTTTTTTAAATAAACAATAAAATTTTTATGTGATATGAAATAATATATGTTCTTTTGTTTATATTATGATTTATGAATCAAAATATGAAGTCAGTTTCATACCACATCATGTGTAATGGAAGGAGTCCTCTGTAAATAAGAAGGGTAAAATAGTTGATGGAAACTAAAAAGAAGTATGGGAAATATGTCTAAGTATAAAATAATTGTAATTATTTATGCTTTATAATAGTATAATGTAAAAATGTATATTTATGTTTATATTTTTTATATGGTTTAGACACCATAATCACCATCAACAATATAAGAAGAAAAACTAATTTTAGTATCTTTGATGCAGCCTGAAAAATATGGTCGTGTAAGAGGTGTAGGATTTGGAGTGTATCATAAAACATACTTTAAGAAGAAAAACTAAAATGAGATACATATCCGATGATTAAAGTATTTTAGGAACAAATATATTCTTTTCAAGATATTATTGTCCACAATGGTTTGTAAGATCAATATTTGTAAAAGGATCAGATAAATTCGGTGGTGGGAAAAATAAAATTACATGAACAACCAAATGACCCTACTAGCTTTGAAGATACTCATTCCACTCAATCTCATAACTTACTTGAGAAAATCCGTTTTTTCATTACTTTTTCTCATAAATGTGAATAAAACATCGTTCAATAACTTTATATTGCTAAAATTCTACAGTGTAAAGTTTTATGTGATTTCTATCTATCAACACCCACACACTAACTTGTTAGAAGGGGTATGGTATGTAATATCTCAATAGACATGATACACAACAAATGACTCCTAAAAGATAAAATGGGAGTGAGAATTTAGGTTACTCAAGGGTTGAGTGCTAAGTTTCATATTTCAATTAATGATTTAGATATTACAAAGATCAATGATGATATTGTAACTTTCATAGAATAGTCATATAATATTATAGAGATATATAATTTATGTTCTTAACTGATTTATTCAAATTTAAAACATGTACGAGTTGATGAAAAAATGTCTGAAGTGAGGTATGATATTAAAAATGGATAAAACGATGAGAAAATGGAAGGTTGGATCAAGAAAATCTAGTGAATCGACCATAAAAACAAAAAAGACCTTCCAAGAGTACCTTCTCTCCATAAATTCCACTACAGCATATATTATCATTAAAACTTCACGAAGACACTATATTAAAAGAGGTAGATGTGTCCTACATTCCATATGAAGAATAAATATATGGATCTATCATTACACAAGTGGTTGGTCTCAAGAGTATAAATGAGATTCTCAAGTTTTAATGGTTGGGAGCCTCTGTTGTTAATACATAAATAAGGTATGTTTTCATAATATGTCTATCCAAAAAATGATTTAATATGTTCATTAAAGATAATAACTTTATTTTATTTTCTAACGGCATTTATATTACTACTACATAAAGAAAAAATCTTGAAAATTTTAATTTGAATTCATTAATCCTTGTATCATTTCTACTGAATAAATTTCAATATCGGTGAAATAAATTGATAAGAAAAATTATAAGTTACATAAGGTGTTATAGAATAAAATAAGAGATGATATTCTATTTTTCATGCCTAAACAACAAGGGTAAAAATCTACAATCTATTCAGATAAAATATATTTTTTAATTTTTTCAATAATTTTTTTTGTTTTTGTAAGAAACATTGGATACTGATCGCAGTCAATATGGATACCTAAAATATTTATTTTTCATATATAATGCATGTATATCCATCAAAATAACCACACATGATGTGTATTGTGAATTTTTAATGAACTACAACCTATATTTTATTGATAAAATTTGAATTATATGTTTTGTTCTGTGTTTAAATAAGAATTTTTTTATGATATGGTAACAACTAAATATAGGCTAAATCATGTTATTTAGTCGGTGAATGAAAATAATAAGACTACTGATTACTTCAAATGGACATATTTTAAGGTATATTTTAAAATATTTACCTATTAAAAAATATTTTAAAACAATTCAATTATTTTGGTGAACGTTTTTGTAGTGTATTAATCAAGATACCAACAATGACTATGGATATTAAGTTTTCATGTTTATGAAAGATATCATATACCATCAAAAGATAAGAATCCCCTAACAGGTAATTTCTGGATGTTATTACAATTTCAATAAAAATATTTCATAATCAATTTTTTCTATATTTTCTCAGTACTATGATGATTTTTTACAATCTACATACTCAAAAGAAGTAAATTTATTTATAGATGAGTGGGTAACATGCATGGTGTTAAAATGTTTCCCGACATCAAATTTAGGTGATTACATACTATGTTTATGATCTAGTGTGGGCTATGGAATTAGAGATACACTTGGATTTGGATCATTAGTATGATAATTATTATATATTATTTTTGATCTATTTCTCAAGGAGAAGTATAATAGAAGAAATAAATTTGTTTATAAATGAATGTGAAAAATATATTGTGATATAATTTATATAGACATAATGAACAAATGAATTCCTAATACTTATTTAGTTAATATTCACATCATTTTATCTAATTTTTTAGTTAATTTCTTTATCTTTTTTATCTAATACTTATTTCTTGAAATTTACACATTAGTTCAAAACAACTGTCACATGATAAAATACAATAAATAATTCATATTTTTTTATAATTTATTAAAATGTTCCATAATTTTTTTTAGAAATTTAATAATTGACTGCTCATCAATACACCACTTAATGTGGTCAGTATGACTCAAAGTCTATGTTTTCAACACAATGGAGTCATTTTAGTTTAAAATGTGTGTCAAGTCACACAAAAAATGAGAAAACGAGCTTGAATTAATTTAAAAAGTTAAGAAAACAATACATAATTCATTTAAATTGTGGATAAATCAACCACATGTTAATCTGACTCATGATTTGGTTGGTAAGACACAAAGTGTGTGTTTTCAATATAAAAGTGTCATTTTAGTTTTAAACACATGTCAAATAGTCATAATCGATAACATGAGCTCAGATTGTATTCAAACATTTGTAAAATGTTCTATAATTCATTTTTGACATATAGGAATCAACCAAATGTCAATATGACACCCGATGTGGTTGGTATGAATTGAAGTTCTTGTCTTCAATACCAAAGTGTCATTTTCGTTTAAAGCACACGTAAAATTTCAAAAATTAGGAAAATGAGTTTTTATTATTTTCAAACATTAACATAATGGTCCCTAATTCATTTTTGACCCATAATAATTGATCATAATTCATTTCAACCCATAATTTTATTGATAAGACTAAAAGTTCATGTTTTTAATAGAAAGGTGTTATTTTAGTTTAAAACACATGTCACATCACCAAAGCTGAGATAACAAGATCAAATAGTTTTTAAAATTTTTGAAAAATATCTATAAATAATTTTTCATGTGTATAAATTGATAACATGACAATCAGAAAAATGTTAAGGTCGATATGACACAATGTGTGTGTTTTTCAAATAAAACATTCATTTAAGTTTAAAATGAAACACATAACCAAAACTGAGAAAATGAGATTGTATTTTTTTCAGACATTTGGAAAATGGTACATAATTTATTTTAGTCATGCATGAATAAAACACACATCAATTTGTCACATTATGTGCTCATTATGACTCAAATTACATATTTTTAATATTAAAGTGTTATTTGAGTTTAAAATGGGCATCACATGACAAAAACCAAAAAAATATCTTTTATTATTTTAAACTTTTAGGATAGTGACACATAATTAATTTTTATGTGTAGGAATAGACCACAAATCATTTCTATAGATAATGTGGTTGGTATAAATAGAAGTGCATGTTTTTAATATAGAATTGTTATTTTACCTTAAAATGTGTATCACATAGTAAAAAATAAAAAAAAAGTTCAGATTTTTTCAAACTTTAGGTTTATGATCCATAATATATTTATGATGTTTATGAGTAGAAAACATGTCAATATGACACATGATGTGGTTAGTATGACTTAAAGTGTGTGTTTTCAATATAAGTACATTTTAGTTTAAAATGCGCCTCATATAGGAAAAATCAAGAAAATTGGCTCGGATTGTTTTTAAGCTTTAGTTTAATGATCCATAATTTATTTTTTACCTGAAGGAATCAACATCACATCAATCGGACACCCAATGTAGTCAGTATGTCTCAAATTTCATGTTTTCAATATAAAAGTGTCATTTGAGTTTAAAACACACATCACATTGCCAAAACCAAGAGAAATATATAATTTTTTTTCTTACTTTATGAAAATGATCCATAATATATTTTTAATGTGTGTTAATCACCCAAATATCAATTTGACACTTGATATGGTCGATATGACTCTATGTATATGTTTTCAATATAAAAGTTTCATTTTAGTTTAAAACATGTGTCACCTGCTCAAAGCTGAGAGAAGGATCTTGGATTATTCTAAAACTTTAGGAAAAAGTTCCATAATTTTTCTATAACATACAAGAATTTACCACATTCCAATTTGACACATGATGTGGTCGATATGACTTGAAGTTCTTGTTTTTAATATAAAACTGTTATTTTAGTTTAAAACTCATCACATATTTAAAACCAAGAAATGAAGTTTGGGTTGTTTTAAAAAATTATGAAAATGGTCTATAATTCATTTGTGATATGTAGAAATCAACCACACATCAATCCGACACCTAATGCGGTCAGTAGGACTCAATGTTCGATTTTTCAATACAAAAGTGTCATTTTAGTTTAAAACACACATCAATTAGCCAAAACAGAGAATACAATATTGTATTATTTTATAAATTAATATAAATGGTCCATAATTTATTTTTTATTTTTAAAAACCAACCACATATCAATCTAACACATGATGTGATTGATATAACTCAAAGTGCATGTTTTCAATAGAAATGTTCCATTTTAGTTTAAAATGCATGTTACATCTCCAAAATCAATAAAAAGATCTTTTTTCAAACATTACATGAATGAACCATAATTACTTTCTAACATGTATTAATTTTTATCTCATAAATATGACATAAGATGTGGTCAGTAAGACTCGATGTTCATGTTTTCAATAAAAAAGTTTCATTTTAGTTCAAAACACACACCAAAAAGACAAAAATGAGAAAATGAGATTGGATTATTTTAAAACAATATGGAAATGATCTATAAATCATTTTTATATGTTTAAGAATTGACCACACATCAATCTGACACACAATGTGGTCGATATGACTCGAAGTGCGTGTTTTCAATAAAAAAGTGTCATTTTAGTTTTAAATATTCTTAAAATATCCAAAACTAAGTAAATAATCTTGTATTGTTTTCATAGATTAGGAAAATGGTTTATAATAAATATTTTAAGTGTAGGAATCAATTGAAAATTAATCTGAAACACAATGTGATTGATATGACTCAATGTGTTTGTTTTCAATATAAATGTTCCATTTTGTTTTAAAATGCATGGCACTATCCAAAAATGAGAATAAAATCTTCGGTTGTTTTAAAACTTTAGGAAAATGATCCATAATTCATTTATGACATATAGAAATTTATTTCATATTAATCTGAAACATGATGTGGTCAGTATGACTCAAAATTATTATTTTCAATATATAAGTGTCGTTTTAGATTAAAACGCGTATCACATAACCAAAACATAAAAAACTAACTCATATTGTTTTCTTATCATTTTATCTATCACTAATTAATTAATTTCATTATCATTTTTATCATATAATTATATAGTTAATTTTTTCAAAGATAATGCTTGAAGACCAACAAGAAATGGTGTGGTAGTTGAATGTTTTTTCTAAAAAAGAAAGTCCTCCTGAATTGAATCTCAGCCATATTGAATTTTTTATCATCACATATGAGATCCAATTCAAGAGCACATATTTTTGAGAACAAAATTATATGGCTTGATGTGTAAGAATCAGCCACAACTCAATCTGATACATGGTGTTCCTGACATGATTCAAAGTATATGTTTTTAGTTTAAAATTGGAACTTTTTGTTTAATTTATTTCATTATAGTATTAAAAACATAATATTTTTTTTTATAAATGTGCATTACATTTCTTGAGCTTGGGTGGTTTGTTCAAAAATATCATAACAAGGGGTCGGGGCAAAAGAAAAAGGAACATTTTTGTTTTTGAATGTCTGTAATAAATTGTACATACTCATTTAATTGTACAAACTAATGTTTGAAATATCTATAATATAGGATTTTTTTCATTTTCATTGTGTTGTAAATTATATTTCAATTAAATTCTATATTATCTATTTTTTCTAATGTTTATGTTGTTGTTTTTACTGCCATAGTGTGTTCTAATATTAACATCACACTATAGTAGTATACCCCTTTATGCTCGAGTAATAGTGTTGATAGAGGGATCCTTTATCTGCTCTTTTAGTATCACTGATAATTGATATCATAATCTTCAATTTTTCTACCACTGATAAATGATAAATTTATTAATGCTAAATAAAAGCATTGAAAAAGGGGTCCTTTATCAGTGATCTTTGTAGTATTGATAAAATGTCACTTTATTAGTGTTTTTCTAGCATTGGTAAACGCCTAGGGATTTTTATCAGGCTTATTTTTTCAGTGCTATTTTGTACTAAAAAATAATTATTTTAGTGCTGTTAAAGGCTATATTTTTAGTAGTTCCCATTTATCAATGTTTTTTGTTCAGTGCAGATAAAGATCAACACTGAATATCATTAAATCTATAGTAGTTTATATTTAAAGAAAAAACCCCTCAAAATCATGAGACCATCTCACAATTTTAGGCAATGTAATTTTGTTAAAATAAATATAAACATTTGTGTGTGTGTGTATATATAGATAAACGCATATAAATATATATTTACACACCTTCATAATATATATAAACATAAGTACATATAAATATACATAAATACATATAAATATCTATATGTATATAGTAATTTAAATAAATTTAAACACACACATGTACACATATTTATTATATAATTAAATATAATTACATATAAATATAAATATGTATTGAAAGACATATAAATTCCCCATGAAGTCAGTTGGGGTAGCTGGGGGGATGGGGTTTGGGGCACCGGTCACGGTGTAGAGTCACCATGCCTCTTTCTCTTCTAGTTTTTTGTAACGTGTGTAATGTTGTTGATAGTTGTAACCCACCTTTTATAGAAACCCATATAAACATGCATAAATATATACACACACACAACCAAATAATATATATAAATAAAAATACGTATAAATATATATATAAATACATAGAAATATCTATATATGTGTGTGTGTGTGTGTAAATTTATATATATATATATATATAATTATATATATATATATATATATAAACACATATAAAAACACATAAATATATATCCGTATACACACCCACATAATATATATAAATATAAAAACATATAAATATATAAAAATATACCAAAATACATATAAATATCTATTAATATATAGAAATATAAATAAATTTACATATATATATAAATTCATATGTACACACACATATATATAAATATGCATAAATATTTACACATATATAAATACCACTCTATATTTACACACCCACATAATATATATAATTGAAATAATAGATTTATGAAATATTTTTTCCCAAAATTATATATATTACTTTTGTTATTAAATTTTACTAAAAAAACAAAAACAATGTTATTTTTCACTTTACATTTTACAAAAAAATGTTTCTTTCGTTTTTAAAACTCATTTTAATTTTTTTCTCTTCTGTGTGGGAGTTTTACTCTTTAATCTGGGGGAGCTTCATTCTAGGGTTTCTCCAGATTGTGAAAAGTTTATTTTGGAATTGGATTGCATCATCCTGATCGCATCGGCTTGATCTCATATAATTTACATTGTCCTGATCTCATCTCATGTGTGTTGATAAAGGATCACATCATCCTGATATCCACTAATTCTATATCATATTGGATTGTATTGCGTCAGATTTGATTAGATTACATCAGCTTGATCTCATCGATTTGATGTAATCTGCATCGAATTTATTGGCTTGATCTCATCTGTATCAGATTGACTTGATTTGATTGGATCTCTTCAGCATGATCAACTCTACTTCAGTATCAATTCACTTTAGCATCTACATTTTTTAGCATCTGCATCGGTTTAGAGCTCGTTTTGCAGCCGAGATTTGGGAGGAAAAGAAACGATTTGGGGTGACTACCATTGATTTCTCTTATTTGGTGTGACCAAAATGACGGAGGTAGATATTAAAGGGGATAAACATTTATCCACAACTACGGTTTCAAATCATCCCAAAACTTTGGCGATTTGGGAAAGAATTATGTTCAATTTAATTGTTTTTTAAATTTACCATATTATCTCTTTATGTATATATAAATAATTGATTCATGTCATTTATTCCTTCAAGATGGCATTTCATTCCCCTTCAAATTGACGTTGTCTAGTTCATCGATTGTTACAACATTCCTCTACTAGTGTTTCTTCAAGTTGCATTCTCACCCCCTTCATGGTTTTGATCATTAAATTTTTCGCGTTATGAGTATTTTAGGTTTGCAGTTTCAATGCTATAAAAATATGTTGAGTAGTTTCTTTATTCTTGTATGAATCCCAAAATTATTTGAGGTACTCATAAAATACCTTATGGATAACATGCATGGTCATAATATTTCCCTTGGTAATTAATATATTCCCTTTGTGATGGAAAAATAAACATATTTAGTCAATAAATTCAAATTTTTGGTGCCTTGAATTTCATAAAAAAAGAGATAAATGTTTTCCTCATTCATGGATATACTATTTTCTTGAATTAATATTTATATAAATGAACATATTTTTCATTATTAATAATAGCAATAGAAAATATTTTCATGTGTATATAAATATATTGTTCAACATAATTTATAAAAATTGATTTTTCTACGTTCAACATATTTTATAAATAATAATAACAATCAGATGTAAATAATTATAATTATGTGTATATAAATAATTTTTATTATAAATAATTTTGTGTATATAAATAATCATAAATAATTTTCATTTTAGATAATTTTGATTATAAATAATTATTGATTAACTTGAATGAATAATTAATATAAATAATTTATAAATATTTTTGAATTATTATTTTTTTTGAATTAATAATTGTTAATTAAAAAATATTTTGAATTAATATTTTTGAATTAATAATAATTTTGAATAAATATTTTTGATTATCATTAATTAATAATTTTTAATTAATAAATTATATAAATAATTTTTATTATCTTGAATTAATATTTTTTATTATCATTATTTTATTTTTAAATTTTAAAATTTGTGATAATATATGTATGTAGCTTAATGTTTACCTAATTTTAGTGATATAAAAGATAAAGATTACTTAAAATCAGAATTATTATTTTTGATTTGAATAAAAAAGGTAATAAAAATACTTTTTTTAAAAGGGTTATTTGTTTCATTTAACATAAATTGTTGATATTGGACAAACATGGTAGTGGGTGTTCTATCTGTGGGAGATATAATCTATAGTTGTTTTTGATTTTGGGAAAGTATTCCCTTTAATATTGTGTGTATGTGTTATTTTTTTAACAAAAGGTTATCTATGAAATTTCCAGAAAACCATTTTTTTTTCTTTTAATAATCGTCACGAAAAATTTTGGAGATAAATGACCATCATTAAGTTTCTTTTACTAAAATTCACATCCAAACAAAATAAATAGAAATCAAAATCATTTCTTTTCATTTATTTTCTTTTATGAATTATGAAATCATTTATTTTCTTTTACTAATACATTTACAAACATTGTGTTAGTGTCTACATCAGTTTAGCTCTAGCATTGATTTAACATTGACTTAGTTTGGATTCCATTTACATCATTTAGCATTTTCTTTGGTTTTTTTGGATATGCACTAGATTGCTCAGTTTGATCGGATTACATCTACATTCTCTCAGATTGCATAAATTTTTTTAATGTCCCAGATTTTTATGTGTACTATTTTTAAATATTATATTTAATTAATTTGAGACCAGGTGCGGAGACGGTGTGCGATTCTGAGGCCTGGTGCGCTCAGAATAAATGTTTGAAATATATAAAATATTAAAAATAGGAAGTAGACACTATTTTCCTGAAAAAGTAGAATTACATCTAAACGGGTGAGTAGATCACAAATCTGAGGCACCATTGCATTTAGAGCAGTGACATTACCCTACGAGAGCCATAACACTGGCCAACATGGGTCGATTATAAGAGTTATTTTTTGGACTTTTTAAAGGATAAAATAAATTAAGAATTTAATTTATTTCAACATTTTTAAGAGATGTAATGATGTTTCTTTTAATTATCCTTTTAATAAGGGATCCAAGGTTAGGCACATAACCCCGGAACATTCTGGAGACTCTATTGAGAACATGGATATTTTATCTCTACAGCAAATGACGATGAATCTCAGATCAGAAATTGATGGATGTAAATTTTGACAGATCTCTCTAATAGAAGAAATGCGAGGATCAATCCTCTTTAGTGAATAATCTATCCCCAAAGTAGGGAATTGTATTTTAAATTCCATATTTCCACATTCATAGATTTAGTGATGAATGAGGACCAACCAATGAACAAGTTTATTTGCAGTTCGAACATTCTTGCAGGATGGTATTTAACTACGGGATGTATGGGGTTTATTATTGTTTGATTTTTTGATTTTTATTATGGGAATGGATCAAGGTCGAAATGAACAATGGTCGAGGTAAATTCCTTGAGTTTTTTTCTTTGTACGTATATTATTATCCCACATATGTTCTATGCGTTCTTTTTTCTTCTCAGATTATGAATGGTTGATTATTGCACCCTCGTTTCATGGTTAAACAATCTGAAATTTAATATTCAATATCAGGATGACCTGAAGAAAGTACACAAATGATGGCGACAGACAGATTAGAGTGATTCAGAAGATATCATTTTTCGATCACTTTTCTCTTAAATGAGTTCTTTATGGAATATTCAGACCGAATCCCTACTGATGGTATGCAGTAGTTGTGACTTACCTCTAGAATATGAGTCTAGGATTGAGTATATATAGATATTCTTGTTATATATTTTTTAAACATATATTGTGTAAGGATGACTATAACCTTCCTTGATGTTTTACTTGGTTGTTTCATGGTGTCCTATTGAGTATTGTTATTTTCACCCATCTATGGGATTTTCCCGCACATGTTGTGTCTTGTGCATATGAGTGACCTTTTAATGGAGTCTAGGGAGGACTGGGACTAGATATAGCTTTGTGAGTTTATGTAGGTGAGGTGTTCCTATGGCTTCAATCAGTTGTCTCAGGACCTATTTTTTTACAGGTTAGACCATGGAGTTTTTAGACTCTTTCTTTTGGTGGTCTTGTATTCTGGTCCAGTTTACATTACTTCACATTACATTCCTATCATACTCAATTTCTTGGATTTAGTGGGATGAATGAATTTTGTTCCTTAGTGGTTTTTACAATTCAGAGTTTTTGGCTTGGAGATGTGTGTGTGTGTACAAGTACTTAGAAAATTCCTCCCTTTTTAGTGATACACCTACTCAGTTCTAATCACAATCCCCTAGCCTATTAGAGGTGGTATTGTGGAGTCACGAAATGGGCCCCATTAGGATGGGTCATGACAGAGTGGTATCAAATCATTCGGTTCCACTTAAGGATCGGGATACTGTGAGGTTGGTTTGGGGAAATAGTGTTAAGTGTTTCGAGTTTTCTCTTCTGGCTAGGGGCTCCAGTGTTGGTGTGCGTGGCTGACATATCCATACACCAAGACTTTGATAACCTATTTTTCAACTTGGTATATGAGAACACTAGTTGAAGGGAAATAATAGTGGTACATGCATCATATAGTAATGGGGTGTGGTTTCCATGTTCCTATTGAGGCAGCTCTCTAAATATACTCCTTGAACATGGAACATGTTATTTTCTTACAGGATGCCTCCACAATGCATACCAACTAGGATTCAATAGATCAATCACAAGGATGACCCCCTAAATGATGAGTCATTGATATAGGGTCTAGTTCCCCAGATGATACCTCATGGTGGTGCATCAACTATACCACCACGAGTGGAGCATCACATGGTATATGTATTACCAACAGACGTGGAGCATAGTCTAATCATGCTCCATGAGTTTCAGAGATATAGAACCCTAAGGTTCTAGGGAGAGCCCAACCCACTAATAGATGAGGACTGTCTTGAGGCGGTGACTAGATTTTTCCATCAAGTGAGGACACCAGTGGACCAGATGGTGATCCAAGAGATGAGCCTTCTTTAGGGTCTGGAAGGGCGATGTTGGAGTTTGACCACATAGACTCGCGATGAGGAAACACTTTTGTGGATGAATTTAAAGAGTCTCTTTATAGAGGATTTCTCTCTAGTTACACTAAGAGTAGTGTGTATATAGGATATTCTTCAGATCTAACAGGGTAACATGAAGGTGGATGACTATTAATCAAGGTTCACCAATCTCTCTAAGTACTCGATGGATATTGTCAGGGATTAATACATCATGGCCTCGTAATTCGAGAGAGGTCTGAATCGAAACATTCGAGATAGTGTTATACCTCTTTGAATTTTGACTTATGTTAGAGTGCTCGAGTGACATTTGGTGGTCGAGAGATTCTTGGTTGAGTAGATGCATCCACTGATAGTCAGCGCCTAGTAGACAGGTGTAGAGACCTTGACAGTAGAAAGACGATGTCAAAAACAGGGATATAGATGTGGGATACGTTATAGGAGGTCCTAATAAAGGGTATTTGTTGTTCATGGATCTCAGGATGGATCCAATCAGCCTAGGGATAGGCGATGCTACACATGCGATGATAGTGGACATATCACTAGAGATTGTCCAACTTGTCGAGCTGTTAACAGGGAGACAATGGATGAACCACCGAGGTAGAGGCAACAAGTTGGGAAGGTAGACCCGCTGGGTAGAGAATGTGGGATAGGAGCTAATGGAGCTATAGGAGCTGGAATAAATTTTGACATATTACTACCACCACCCCCAAGAGATCCACACTAGGCTTAGGGAGCTAGAGGAAAATGATCGGGGAAGCTACATGTGGCCGAGGCGTATGACCCAGAGACTTCAAAGATGATATGATGTATGATATGGGTCATTTCTACCTTATATTCCACACTTATAGAGACAAATTCTGGTCATTATTTTCATTCTATTTACCTCATAAAATACCATGATATTTTTGTAGAATTGTTGACTCAAACCTTACTCATAGAGACACCTACAAGAGAATACTTGATAATCATACTCTTGTCCCGATACTGTTATATGACCCTTGGAGGTGAGAGTTTTAGTTGGAACCTCTTGTTGGAATCATCGAGGCCTTACGATGTCATTCTCGGTATGGATTGGCTATCTTTAGTCTTTTCCCAGATTGTATGTTTTAGGCGAAAGGTGTGGTGTGTCCACAACAATGGGATGAGGTTTTCCTTTATTGAAAAAAGAGAAACCCAAGCAGCATAGGATGGACTATTGAATAGAGGTTTCAACAGATTACTCATGATTTGGCTGGAATTTATCCTTAGAGAAACATATGTTATGAGACTTCAGTTCCTAGAAGTAGTGGTAGAGTATGAGAAAATCATTTTAGAAGATATTTTATGATTTCCTCTCTATTGGGAGAACGAATTATGAATTAGTTTAAACCCCATGATGACACTAATATCGGTACAGATATATTGTATGGCTCTCACAAAGATTCGTGAGATGAGGGTGAAGTTGGAGGACTTGTAGAGGAAGGCCTTCGTGAGACCCAGTGTTTCACCCTGGGTGGCCCTAGTTTTGTTTTCTAAAAAGGGATATGGGAGTTTATGTTTGTGTATGTACTACCGGTTCTTGAAATATGTGATTATGAAGAATAATTATACAATACCAAGGATCAATGAACTCTTCTATTAGTTGAAAGTGTAAGGATGGTTCTCGAAGGTTGACCTTCGATCAGGGTATCACCAGCTGTGAGTATGAGATGAGAATATACTGAAGAAGTCTTTTAGATGCCACTAAAATCACTATGAGTACTTAATGATTCCCTTTGGAATGATTAATTACCAAAAATTGTTCATGGGACTGATGAAATGAATATTCTAGGAGTGCTTCGACCGGTTTGTGGTAGTCTTCATCGATGATATCCTTGTGTACTTTATGTCAAAGAAGGGGAACACGAGACATCTTCAGATGGTCATGGAAATACTTTGATAGTACCAACATTATGGGAAACTCTCAAAGTACTAGTTCGTGATTCAGGCATTCCTCTTTCTTGAACATGTTATCTCAATGGATGGAGTGGTTGTGGACCCAGCCAAGGTTGAGGTAGTGTTAGCATGGGATCCACCTAGAAGCGTGATGACGGTGCATAGATTACTTAGGATAATAGACTATTACCAGATATTCACACCTAATTTATCCATGATATCATCATCTATTACATATTTAACTCAGAGGGGATGCCTTTCGTATGGAAGGAGAAGTGACAACAGACTTTTCAGGAGTTGAGGTAGAGGTTGATCAGTGCTCTGATCTTGAGATCACTGGTGGAGGGTGTCAAGTACATAGTGTTCTGTAATGCATCAAGAAATGTACAATTTTGTGTCTTGATGTAGAGGAAAGTGGTTATTTCCTATTGTCCACACCAGTTGAGACCACATGAGCAAAAAAAAAGACCCATGATCTTGAGTTGGTAGTGGTTGTCCTCACATTAAAGATGTGGCGACACTAGCTGATGTACGAGCGATTTATCATCTACTCTGACCAAAAGAGTCTCAATTATATCTTTTCTCAAAAGGATAGGAACTTGATAAAGATGAGATGGATATTTTTCCTCTATGATTATAAATTTGATATTTTATATACTCTTGGGAAGGGGAACATGGAGGCATATTATCTCAATATGAGATCTAATTCGCAGCTGCTGAATGAGGCATCAGAGCATTTGTCCTTGTTATAGTTATCATTCATAGATGGAGATGATGAAGCTTACCTCCAGTTAATGGTTGCCAACCCTATACTCTTATAACAATCCAAGGAGGAACAACTTGGGGATACCAATTATTATACCCTAAATAATTAGATGTCCACAGGGGATGCTTCTGATAGATATTGATAAGTTGGAGAGCACATCATCCTTTTCAGAGGACACAAATTAGTACCAGTGGAGTTACAAGAGGAGGTATTAAGGTAGTTTCATACATCCCCTTTGATGGTACATACAGGCATGGAGAAGATGTATCAGAACCTCTGAAGTCCGTTCTGGTGGCCGATAATGAAGAAGGGAGTTGTGGAGTTTGTTTCTCGATGCCACACTTGTCAGCAAGTGAAGGCTGAGCACCATGTTCCAGTGGGTTTTAATCAACCCCTAGAAGTACTATAATGGATGTGGAATGACATATAAATAGAATTCATGGTGGTATTTCCTTGTATGTCCAGGAGAAAAAATTCAATCTATGTGATCATTGAATGACTCACCAAGTCATCCCACTTTCTAGATATCCAAGAGTAGAGTTCAGTAGAGATCATGATACACCTCTACGTTCAAGAGATATTTCGACACGATGGATTCCCATTGATGAAAGTTTTTTATCATGATTCTCTTTTTACATCCCAGTTGTGGAAGGGATAATTAGATGTTATTGGAACCCAGTTATGCTTGAGAACAACATTTCACCAACAGACTGACGGCTAGACATAGTGGACCATTCAGGTCTTGGAGGAAATGTTGCATGCATTCATGTTAGACTTCAGCTTTAGTTGGGAGGATCACCAACCTATTCTGGAATATATGTACAAAAAAATATATTTTCACCATTGGTATGGCACTGTTAGAGGATTTGTACGGTCAAACTGATCGGTCACCACTTTGCTAGACAAACCCAAGAAAGTTAACACTCATGGGACCAAAGATGGATTGAGCTACTATCGAGAAGGTTTAGATCATCTAGCTTCACAGATCCATCATAAATATTATGGTTACATATGATAGAGACCTTTGGTTTTTATGTAAGGAGACTATGTCTTCCTTCAGGTCTCCCCTCGATGAGGGTTATAGATATTTGGACAAGGAAATAGGTTATCTCCATGTTTTATCATCCCTTTTCAGATACAGTGTAGAGTTGGTGAGGTGGCATATCACTTACTCTACCCCTACATTTGGACTGGGTATATGACATCTTCCACATGTCGTAGTTGGGGATGTACGTGTATGACCCATCACACATCATCAACTGGGGAGATATGGAAATTGATGATGGAGAGACCTTTTCTGAGTACTCAGTTGATATTAAGGATCGGTAGAAAAAAATTCTTCATGGGTGAAGGATTACCTTGGTTTCTATTTGGTAGAAACACTAGAATCTCCCGGAGAGTACATGGGAGAAGGAGGCTCATATTTGGGCGTAGTACCCACATATTATTTTATAGCCATTGTTTTTTTGATTTCTAGGGATATAAATCCCTAAGGTTGTGAGATTATAATTTCCTGATTCTTTCTGGGTATTATTTTTAAATATGTTATGGAATTATTTCAAGACTAGGTGCTGATACAATAAGTGATTTTGAGGCCTAGTGCACCCAAAATAAATGTTTGAAATATATTAAAATATTAAAATATCACACAGACACTATTTTCATGGAAAAGTGTAGTAACTTCTAAATGGGTGCTTAGATAAGAAATTTAATGGCACAGTTTCATTTAGAGAATCAACTTTACCCTAGGAGAGGTCTAACACCAACTACAATGGGTCAGATGTGAGAGTTATTTTTTGAACATTTTAAAGGATAAAATAAATTAAGAATTTATTTCATTTTAAAGTTTCATAGAAATGCAGTAACATTTGTTATGAATAGAATTTTAAGCAGGGGTCCATGGTTAGAATCATAACCATAGAACTTATTAGTGGCTTTGGAGAGAACCTGGGGAATTTTCTCGATGGAAAACGATGACGGATCTTTGATCAGTGATCGAAAGATGGTATTTTGATGGGTATCATCAATTAAAGAAACACGATGATCGATAATCTTCAGTGAATGGTCCATCCCCAAGGTATAAAATTTTATTTTCATTTCCTTCTTTCCCCATTCTGAGATTTAACGATGAACACGAACCTACCAATGAAAAGGTTGATCTGTGATTTGATCACTCTTGAGGGATGGGATTTAACTACTGGATGTATGAGGTTGATTTATTTTTTGATATGTTGATTATTATTATCGAAATATATTGAGACCAAAAGGAAAAATTGTTGAGGTAAATTCCTCGATTTTGATTCCTTGTACGTATTTCTTCTCCCCTATATTTTGTACGCAGTCTTCATTCTTTGTGAATTGTGACCAGATGATCATTGTGCCCTAATATATTAGTGAAACAATTTGAAATTGAAGATTTGGAATTGATACAATCTAATATAGGTACGATAATGATGGAGACTCGTTTATTAGATTTATTTAAGAGATATTGTACTATGATTGATTTTCATGTGGGTGATCAAAATCGAATTTTAGAGATGATCAAAAGCCCACAACTCACTAATTTTGTGCTAGGAAGATGATTTGACCTTGGATATATAGTTTAGTGCTGAAAAAACCAATTTATTGAGCGTCATAGGATCATATGAGTTGCATAGGGGAAGAATAGTGGTTTTGGAATCTCATTATCAACACGGAATGTAACCCAGGGTCACACGGCGTGTGGCCCCCACTCTGTGCCGAATAGGGTTTTCGGAGTCAGTAAAGTGTCACACAGAGTGTGACCCCTGTCACATGGAGTGTGGAATAATCCATGAGACTTGATTTGTATCTTAGAAGGTACATAGAAATGGGGTGGAGTACATGACTTGCCTACATAGTGTGTACCCCACTACACAACCAGACCCGGACTGGATACAGAGGTTACCCCGTCAACTAGTACATGGGCAGGCAAACACAGGTTGACACTATGTATTGGAATATGAATAGAGTATATGGGTGGCCCCCAGATGGAAGGACATGGAGTGTGACTCTTCTACACACTGTGTACGCCCTTTTTACATGACGTGTTCTAAAGACACAAGATGTTCTACACAGATAGTACTCTGGGTCAAGGAACACAGAGTGTAACCCTAACACACACCATGTATACCATTCTACATGGCTTGAATCTCATTTAACCAATATATTGGACAAGCTTCATTAGTTTTCCTTCCCTTTATCATTTCCCTGAAGGTTGGTGGGTATCATTTTCTACTCATAGGTGTATGATCCCTTCAGTAAGACATTCCGGATATAGTCTAGAATCCCCTCCAAGAGGACTGGTGTAGGATCCTCTATCCAATATTATTCCCTATGAAGATTCTTGGTATCGGCACGAACAATCCTACAGAACATTGATCCTCTACTTAGTATGTGAATCTGGATGAGTCATGGTATCACCTCATGACCATGGCTGTGATCCTCATTCATGTATTGTGATCTGCCCCACTCATGGAGTGAGTAATCTAAGACGAGTGTATCATATCTCCCTTCATATATATCAGTGTATCTCTCTCATGATAGTTCCTGATGAACAATACTTCTTAGGTGGACTTCATTGATGTTATCAAACTCAGGAGTGTGTTATCTTGGATGAGTGACTGTGGAATCTTCAGACTGAATATCTAGTGATGTTATGTGGTAGTTGTGACTTACCTATAGACAACGGGTCTAGGTTTGAGTATATCTGGATATACATATTATATGTGATATAGATATATACTATGTAGCAACGATTCTACCCTTCAATTTTGTATTGCATTGTGGTTTTAGGGTGTTCTATTGAGTATTGTTATACTCACCCCTACATAAGATTTTCCCATATGTGTCATGTCTTGTGTAGACAAGAAGCCTTTTGACTTAGTCCAGGGTGGACCAGAACCAGAAAGATATTTGTGAGTTCAGGCAGGTCGAGGTGTTCCTATGACTTTGAGTTACAATCCCAAAACCTATTTTGTTTACAAGTTGGATATTTTTGTTTCAATACTCTTTCTTTTTGTGGGATATTATTCTAACCCAGTTTACTTTACTACACTTTACATTCTTATCCTACTCTGTTGGTTGGGTGTAGTGGTATGCATGTATTTTTTCCTTTGTGGTTTTGACATTTCAGTATTTGTGCCTTCGAGATGTTTGTGTGTGTAAATGGACTTAATAAATTCCTCCCATGTTAGTGATATGCCTACTCGGTGATAGTAACCATCTCTTATCCTATTGGAGGTAGGCTTGGTGAGTCATAACATGGTAACCACTGGGACTGGTTGTGATAGTTTGATCTGACTATTTTGGATTAATCAGTTTTTATTTGATTGATTGGATACCATCATTTACACTGATTTGGTCAATATGATCATATTACTTCATAACGTTTACTCTATAATTTGTGGGTGTGTGCTCCTGGTGATCTTTTTCATCTACTTATGAATCATATTGATTGGTTTCATTCACCAGGTAGACCGAAAAGCTCATCATATGAATTTTTTTTAAGATTGATCACCTCACCTACATCGACATCAGAGGTTTTGCATCATTTACATCACTTCTACCAAACTTAGGGAGAGTTTTGTGGTAATCAAACTGAGGGGGATGAAACTCTTGTGTTGGAATTATTGAGGAATTCCCTTAGAAAATTTGCATACTCCATCATTGTTGTTTCAAACACTACCCAAATATGTTTTTTTGTCTAAAACAATGTCAATATGATAGGACACCACATATATAGAGTCACACATCGGTTTTAATTTTTTTCATAAGGTTGATCATACTGGTGGCATTTTCATTTTATGAATGGGCTTGGATGTTACCATTTTTCACTACTCCCAAAACTATATTTTGCATTTATCTAGGATGATGGCCTCATGGTCTGGTTCATTGTTGGTTTTCATGGATGGACATCAAAAGAAGATAAGTGGTAGAATTTTTTCAATAGGATTAGAAATGAGTTTGTTGTCTCACTATTGATTGGAACAGATTTTAATGAAAACTTTTTTGAAAGATAAAGGATTGGTGGGGTTTTTAGAATAATGAGTTCTTCCAGAAAAGATCAACTACTTTTATATTTCCACATGAAAGATTTTTGTACAATAATTGTAGAAAAACATAATTACACTTGCGAAACATAGGGAAGATTATACGGGCGACAGATTCCACCTCCTATCACCAAAGACATTCATTATCATGTTGTAGATAAGAGGAGTAATACCACCACTCTGCACACTGAAATTCTTGAGAAATTCAACCTATCCCCTCTTGAAGGAGATCCTACCTCAATATATAGACTGGTATGATATGAGTAGTCCACAATCTAATAGTTTGGTATAACTATCCAACAAACTGGTAGGCTCTCATAAATAACTAACTAACCAATATTTACCTTTTTACTACTCCTTTGATAAGTATGAATAATCAGAGGAATCATGGGAACTCTAGAGGAAAAATATCATCACCTAAGTGACCAGCTCTGTCATGAGAACTATCATTTGACCTCTCCTAAAATCCCTCCTTGTCCTCAAGGAGGAATCCTGGGATGTTGAATAATTTTCATAGTGTCCTCCCATGTAGACTCTTTTGCAAGTTTTCAAGACCACCTGGTAAGCCACATGCCCTTTGTGTGTCTAAGGGCTTCCTTGGTCACCAGTTCCCCAATTGGATTAAACAAAGGAAAAGGATCCACCTCCCATAAATCAAAAGGCACTGAATTCACAATCATGTTTCCCACAACCATTTTGAGCCATGACATATGAAAAACATGATGTAAATAACTATTTTCAAGCAAAAGTAACTTGTATGTAGTGTTTCCACCTATGGTAAAGCAGGGTGGTTGGGCTGAGAGGGGATTGGGGTGTGCATAATGGGGTTGAGTCCATGAATGTGTTTTATTTCCATACGTGTGTTGTAAATAATAGTTTTTAACTTGTAAGTAGTGTTTCCAATTATGGACAACACCTTTTTAGGACCATAGTATTTAGTAGCTAGTTTAGAGTAAATTATTTTAGACATATAATTCTGGATCGTTGGCCTTAAATTCAAAAAATAGAATCCCCAATAGAAAATTCCACATATCTCCTATGCTTATCTAAGAATTTGGACATCAAATTTTGTGACCAATGGAGGTTTTGGTGGACAATGATTAAAATTGTTTTGTGCTCCACTAGAGTTCTATCTACTGAATCTATTGGTGAATCACTTGAAAATCTTATTATAGTGGGTGGCTTATGACCATAAACCACTTAAAATGGAGATATCTGCATAGAATAATGAGTGGTCATGTTATACCTATATTTTTTCCGAGGTACCTTGCCAGCCCATGTTGTAGGAAAATCAGAAGAAAAGCATCTCGATAAGTTCCAAAAAATGGTTGACCACTTCAATTTTCCCATCCATTTGAAGATGATAGGAGGAAATCTTTTTTAGTGTTGTTCATTCTAAATAGAATAGTTCCTTCCAAACATTTCTAATGAATATGGGGTCCATTTAACTAATAATAGAGCTAAAAATACCACTTATAAGAACTACAACTCAGAAAAAAAACTCAACTATAGTCTTCTAAGAAAAAGGATGACTCATTAAAATAATACAAGCATACTTGGACAGATAGTCCTCCAAAACCAAAAGAACATCATACCCCTATGATTTAGGCAACCTGGAAACAAAATCCATGTAAATTTGGTCCCAAAAACAATAATGGGGTTTCAAAAGGCGGAGGAAAACCTACTGTATACATCGCTAAATATTTATCTCATTGAAAAAATTCACATTCCCAAACAAATTGGAGGATTCATTGCATCACTCCTTTCCAAAATAATCCAGTAGCAAGAATTTTGAATGTTTTAAGAAAACTAGAATATCCCCCATCAGAAGTAGAATGATTAATATTATAGGAACTTGTGGATAAGACTTTAATATTTTTAAAACACTGTCTTCATGGGAAAATAAAACAAGACATTCTAGAATTTATATCTTATTGTTAAACCAGACTATTTCTCAAGATCTTCTATCAGTTTAGAAAGCTCAGGGTCTTGTAAAATCTCCATTTTTAGGGTTTCAACCTCCATGTATAAACTTTATGATATATTCTCACCCAACTTAAGGTCTGCTAAATTTGTTTCTAGGCATTCTTCGACCATTCTTGGCAAGGAATCTGCTGCTAGATTCTACTGGCCTAGTTTGTAAACGACCTCAAAATCCAACCCCAACAATTTCTTTTCCAAAAACATTGGTCAATTGTATTGTAATGTTGTGTAATAATATGTTTTAATAGATTTATGATCCAAATAAACAATTAAATTGTTACAAAAAAGTATTTTCTCTAATGATTGACAGCCAAAACAAGTGCCATAATTTATTTTTCGTACATGAATATTTTCAAATTGGTGTTTTCTTATGACTTTGTTTAGTAGGAGATGGGGTATCCATATTGCATGAGTACAACTCCAAGTAAAATTATGGAAGCATCACAATAAATAGTAATGGTTTTATGGAAATATTATAGAGCCAAAATGGGAGCAGTTTACATTTTTTCCTTTAATTATTTGAAAGTAGACTTAGTTGAAAAATTCCATAGGAATCCTTTTTTTATTTAGTCAAGGGATTTGCAAACTTTCAATATTCTTGGATAAACTTCTTGTAGTAACATTTAATTCCAAAATATCCCTTAACTCTCATCAAATTATATAGTCGAGGCCATTTTACAAAACACAAAAATTTTTTGAGATCCATAGACACTAATTGAGATGAAAGGATGTGGCCAAAGTTCTCCACTAATTGTTGTCCAAAGAAAAAAAACTCCCTATTGATTTTGAGTTGGTTTTCCACAAATAACTAAAATACACCCCTTAAATGATCTAAATGAGATTTCCAAGTACTCCTATAAATTTAAATATCATCAACGAAAAGTAACAAAAATTGTCTCAACACCACATTAAATAAGAGATTCATGGTTTATTGGAAGGTATCTAAAGTATTCATTTGTCGAAAAAGAATAGAAAGAAACTCATAATTCCCCTCATGAGTACATAAGGTTATTTTTCTAAAATCTTCTACCTTTACCTGAACTTGATGAAATCCAAAAATTAAGTGAATTTTATTAAAGTTACAAGCCTCGCTATGCTCATCCAATAATTCATCAATTATCAGAATTGGAAACTTTTCTATAATATTAATCTTATTTAGCACTCAATAACTCACACACACGCTAAATTATTTTTTTTATCAAAATAATTAGACTGACATAAGGTCTATTACTATGTTTGATGGTTCCATTTGACAACGTTTTCTAATTATCCATTTATAATTCATTCATTAAATAATGTTTTAATTTATATGGCTGAATATTAACTGGTTTTTCCCCTCTATCAATGTAATAGAATGACCTATTATCCAACTGGGAGGTAACCCTCTTGGTTCTTCAAAACGTTCATGGTATTCCTGTATAATTTCTCCATGTTTCCTATGATTTTACTTTTTCTCCAATTTCATCAGTGTTATTGGTAGATTCACCTAAATCTTCTAAATCCACCCATCCCTAGGTACTATTTTCAACAAAATACACTGCCTATGTTTTATAATGGTCTTCTAATCTTCGGTCACTCCCTCTAATTTTATCCACTTACCATCTAATAAAAATTCCCTAGTATTTGATTTCAATTTTTCATTACAAAACCCAATATCCTTAACCATTGCATTCCCAAAATCAAATCCATCCGAACAGTCTCAAACACATAATATTCCACATTTAATGTGACATTCTCCAATTAGATTATAACTTTTCAGCAAACTCCCTGCGAAATTACTTGATTTCCATTTCTCAACCTAACAAGAAATTGTTTAATATGGCTAATAACTGCTTTATCCATTTTGGTAATGTTTTTAGAATTTTTTTTGAATCGCACTATTATCCACAAGAACATTCACTAGAACCCCTAAACCACATCCCAAAAACATGAGTGAATCAACCCTTTCTTCGTCTAAGCTCCCGAGCTCCAAAAACTCTCCCATTTTCTCGATTGTTTTTTTAATTTGTCCCCACTGTTTTACATCCCAAAAACTTACAATATTCATTTATTGTCTCATATTATTCTTAAAAGGGATCTTCCATTTCCAAAACCATAAAATTTAAATGATTTTCTGGGTAGTGGTGTATATGAGAAAATGGTTTTCAATAACGAAAAAAGGTCCTTAAACTTCCTATCTTCCTTATCCTATCTGCTAATAGTTTTCATTCCATTTCAATGATCCTCAACCCGAATTTTTATAACTTTATATTCTTTTTCCACTATCCACCATGAATCTTCTTGTTGGTTGGTAAGATCCCATCATTCCATATGCACGATAAATTGGACTAACAAGAGGTATTCCATGAATGTTTTTAAGTACTCCTATGAAAAGACCATGTTCTACCTTCTTGGAGTGTGAATTCATTTTATATTTTTTAAAAGGATCATGTATGGACACTTAGTTTTCAATTTATGGTCGTATCCCAGCCATTAATAATCTCGCATACCATGGTTCTGGAAAATCTGATATGTGCATTACTACATACTCAAACACTTCAATATATTCATCCATTATCCCCATTTTCTGAAGCATATTCAATTGCATTAAATAATTTCCCTTGGTGGAATTCCCAAATAGTTCCATAATAGATTCTTTGAACTACTCCCAAGATACTCTTAGAATTTTACTTTGCTAATAAAGATACCAATACAGTGTTGAACTCTCTAGAAGGATCTGAATATGGTGTAGCTTCATTTATTATGAAATTTGATTCAATAAAAAAATATGATTCAGCTCTTTTTATCCATCCAAATGAATCTATTCAAGAAAATAGTAATCTCCACATTCCATGAAATTCTATAATTTTTCACCTCTTGGTAGCAGCCTTATAATTTCAATTTCCCATCGAAGCCACATCCATAATAAATTTTTCCCTTTCCATTTCCTACAAAACTCTCTAGTATAGAAATTCCTTATTTTTCATTTTAATTAAATTGTTATGTACACATTTAAATTTCATTAAATTATTCATTGTTTTCTCCTCTAGGGTTTGTACTCATTGTTCCATCCACTCTTCAGTTAGCTGTAGACATTTGAGTGTTGTTTTTTGTCCTTTGTTATATCTACACAAAAATGTAGCTAAATTATCCTATATTAAAAACAAGGTTTTTACATGATCAAACTCCTTTTTATTATACATATGTCGGAAAATAATTAACGTAGACTTAGTCGAAGTGATTCTTGACTCTATTCTCATCTACATCCACTCGCTATAAATTGACTGAATTCTTCTCTTCCAAATATTAATCTGAAACCTTAATCAAATTCTCTCATTCGTGATCATAGTACCATATTTTCTTTGTAAAAAATTCATAATTAATTTACTCTTGACATGTGCGTCTCTAAAAAAGTGAACATGTATCCCCAAAATAGTCGCCAAAGATGAGATAATAACAAGTTCTTCTTGAGAATTTTTCCTACTTGTA
This sequence comes from Viscum album, assembly GCA_963277665.1. NCBI lineage: Eukaryota > Viridiplantae > Streptophyta > Magnoliopsida > Santalales > Viscaceae > Viscum > Viscum album. The sequence continues at coordinate 1,084,924,751 of OY728151.1, forward strand.
TATTCAAATAGAAATTATTTACGTAAAATAATTGAAAAAAAGAATTACACTTGTTAGAAAAATGGGAGAATATATGAGTGAGAGAGTCTACATCTTATCACCTAAGACTACCCCTATTGTTTTGTAGAGAAGTGGAGCAAGACCACCACTCTGTTGTGAATGAACTCCCAAAGTTGCGCACTTTGAACGGCCGGATAATCCCCCCCCCTATTGATGGATCTCTTACCTCAATGTATTGACTGGTATGGTAATAGTTGTCCATAAACTAAAATGATTTTATAACATTCCAACAAACTAACTGGAAGGAATAACTAACTAAATAACCAATTTTTTCCTCTTTACCCCTACTCTTATAATTCTGAATAATCGTGGGAATCATGGGAATTATAGAGGACAAAATAATCCCATGATTGACCATCTATCTCACAATCACTAACATTTATCCCCTCCTCAAATACATTCTTGTCCTTAAAGAGGAATAATGGGATGTTCTATAATTTGTGATGTATCCTCCCAAGTAGAATCCTCCATGATTTTTCCAAACTACCTGATAATCCACATTCCCTTTTGGTGTATAGGGGATTATTTGGTTTCGAATACCCTAGATGATTTAAACAAAGGAAAAGTCTCCACATCCTATAAATCAAGTGGTAGTGGCTGCACAACAACATTTCTCATAGCCTTTTTGAGGTGTGAAACATGAAAAATAGGATGAAAATTATTAATTTCAAGAAAAATTAACTTTTAAGCAGTGTTTCTCCCTACTAGTGAGTAGAGCAGTTGGGGTGGGTTCGGTTTGGGGTGTGCGTCCAGGTGTAAAGTCCCCAGATGCGTTTTATTTTATTGTGTGCATTGTAAAAAAAATTTAACTTGTAAGTAGTGTTTCCAATTATATACAACACCTTGTAAGGGCCATAGTATTGAGTAAGTATTTTAGAATAAATTCATTTAGACTTAGAAGTCTGGATGTTGGTCCTCAAATTCAAAAAATTTGAATCCCCAAAAGAAAATACCATGTCTCTTCTATGATTATCTGAAAATTTGGACATCAACTACTTTGCCTGACAAAGGATTTGGTGGATCTAGATTAAAATTATTTCACACTAGACTAGAGTTATAGCCACCGAAACTATAGATGAATCACTTGAAAACCATATTATAGTGGGTGGATTACAATCATAAATCACTTCAAATAGAGAGATCTAGTAGAATATTGAGTTGTAGTGTTATAGCTATATTATACCAAAGGTACCCAGCTAACCATGTTATAGGCCTTTTAGAAGAAAATAATCGTAGATAAGTTCTGATACAATGGTTGACCACTTCAATTTTCCTATCTATTTAGGATGATAGGAGGAACTCATTTTTAGTTTCTTTCCTTCTAAACAAAATAGTTATTTCCAAAAAATGATAATGAATATGAGATCCCTGTCACAGAGAATAGTTCTAGTAATCCTATATAAATGGACTACTTCATAGGAAAAAATCTTGGCTACAAACATAGTATTATAAGGGTGGATCATTAAAATAAAATGAGAGTAATTGGACAAATATTCCACCATAACCAAAAAAATATCATAACCCAATGATTTAGGTAACCTGGAAACAAAATCTCTAGAAATTTGGTCCCAATATAATTCTGGAATTGGAAAATGCTGAAGAAAACCTTCTAGAGACATAGATAAATATTTATACCATTGAAAAAAATCACATCCCTAGACAAAATGGAGGATTTTCATCATCATTCCTTTCCAATATAATCATGCCACCAATATTTAGTAGGTTTTAAGAAAACTATAATGTCTCCCATTAGGGGAATAATGATAATATTTTAGGATCTTGGGGATAATACTTGATTGTTTGGAAAACACAATTTTCCCATGAAAATACTCTAATCTATTCTAGAATTTATATCCTAGTTTTAAACAAGACTGTTACTCAAGATCTGCTGTAAGTTTAGAAAGTTTAGGGTCCTAAAAAATCTTCATCTTTAGGGTTTCAACCTCCATTCTGAAAGGTTCCCATACATACTCACCCAACATAAGGTCTATTAAATTTGTTTCATGGCCTTCTTTGGTAATTCTAGACAAGGAATCAATTGTCTAATTTTGTCGGCCTAGTTTATAAACTAATTCCAAATCCAACACCAACAACATTTCTAGCACGAATTATTGGTACATTGTATGGTAACGTTGTGTAAGAATATGTTTAAGGGATTTATGATCCATATATACTACGAAATTGTTACCCAAAAAGTATTGTCTCCAATGATTTACAGCCAATATAAGTAACGTAATTTCTATTTCATACACAGATTTTTTGAAGTTGGTGTCTACTAATTCATTATTGTAGTAGGTGTCTTGGAATTTAGATTGCATGAGTATAACTCCAAATACCATTCTAAAAGAATCACAATCAATAGTAAATTTTTAGAGAAATATGGAATCACCATCATGGGATAAGTTTTAATTTTTTCCTTTAATTATTTGAAAGCATTCTCAGCTGGAAAATCCGATATGAATCCACTTTTTTCAATTTAGTAATGGGATTTTCAATCTTTCCATATTCTTGAATAAACTTCCTCTAATAACCTGTAAGTCCAAAAAATCCCCTAACTCTATTCACATTCTGTAGTTGAGTCCATTTTACAACACAATCCAGTTTTTCTGGGTTCCATAGACAATATATAAGTTTAAAGGATGTTGACAAGGTAATCTAATGATTATTGTCGAAAGAAACATTTTTACCCACTGATTTTGAGTTGGTTGCCAACAATAACTGAAATACAACCCCTAAATGATCCAAATGAGTTGTCCAAGTACTACTGTAGACAAAAATATCATCATAGAAAACCAATACAAACAATATCAAAACTTCCTTAAAAAATTGATTCATTTTTGATTGGAAGGTAGACAGATCATTCAATAGTCGAAAAGGCAAAACAAGAAAATCATAACATCCCTCATGAGTATGGAAGGTTTTTTTACTAACTTCTTCTATCTTTACTTGAACTGATGAAATATAGACATTATGTCAAGTTTATAAAAGTAAAAATCCCCATTAAGATCATAAAAAAATTCATAAATTATCATAATTATAAACTTGTTCAACATAATAAGCTTATTTAGTGCTCCATAGTCCATACACATTCTCAAAGTCCTTTTTATCCAAAATAATTGGACTGACATAAGGTCTATTACTATGTATAATGGTTCAATTTTCCACTTTTTTTTAAATATGTATTTTTAATTTATCATTCAAATAATGTTCTAATTTATATTTCCATAAATTCACTATTTTCCCTATCTATCAATGTAATATAATGATCAATTAGCCGGTTGGGATGTAACCCTCCTGGTTCTTCAAAAATTTCATGGAATTCCTAAATAATTTTTCCAAGTTGCCTCTAATTTTCATTTTTCTCCAATTTCATTTGTGTTTCTGGTATCTTTAGATATATCTTCAAAATCCACCCATACCATGGTAATGTTTTCAACAAAATATACTACCCATGTTTTGTAATGGTCTGTCAGTGTTTGGTCACTCCCTATAATTTAACTTCTTTACCATCCAATAAAAATTTTATAGTCTAAATATTATAATTTGACATTACAAATCCCAAGATCATTAACCATTCCATGATGAATTTCAAATCCATCTCAATGGTCTCAAACACATAGGTTTCCACTGTTAATGTGATATTCTTCAATCTGGTTATAATTTTTTTGTACACCCCCTATGAAATTAATCTATTTTCATATCCAAGACTAACACCAAATGGTTTGGTAGGGATAATAACCGCATTAGATAATTTGGTAAGGTATTTAGAAATAAAATTGTGACTAGATTCTCTATCCAGAAGAATATCCACCATCACCCCTGAAACAATTCCTACACACATGAGTTAATCCAACCTTGCTTCGCGTAAGCTCATCAGATCCAACAATTCTATTGTTTTCTCATTTTTTTATTTTTTATAATTCAACCCCCACTATTTTACATCCCAAACACTTCTATGATTCATTCAATATTTCATATTTTTTTTCAAATGGATCCTCTATTTACAAAACTAGAAACTTCAAGTGCTTATTTGGGTAGCGATACATAAGAGAAAAAGGTTATCCACAATTCAAAAAAAGTCCCTTCAACTTCCAATATTTCATCTCCCATTAGAAAATAGTTTTCATTCCATTCCATCAATCCTAAAACATAGTTTTTATAACTTCATATTCTTTTACACTATCTACCATGAATCTTATTTTTGGTTTCTAAGATCACTTCATTCCATATACATGACAAATTAGACTAATAATATGTCTTTTATGCATGTTTTTAATTAGGCCTCCAATAATATCATGTTAAACCATATTAGAGAGTGTATAAATTTAATATTTTTTAGTAGGTTCATGTGTAGACACTATGTTTTCAATTTTTGGTCATAGCCTACCTATAAACAAGATCAAATACCATGGTTCTGGAAAATCTACTACCGACATTACTACCTTCTCAAACTATTCAATATATTCCTCCATTTTCCGTATTTTAATATGTTTACTCAAGTGCCTCAAAATATTTCCCTTGGTGGACTTTGAAAATCATTCCATAAGATATAGTTTGAACTTCTCCCATGCTGCTCCTAGATTTTTACTTTGCTAATAAAGATACAATTATAATGTTGAAGTCTCTAGACTAATCTAAACAAGATGTATCTTCATTTATTTTAAAAAAAATATGTTTTTTCTCTTGTTATGCAAACAAATGGATCCATTCCAAAAAAAGGAAGCTCCATATGACTTGACACACTATGAATTTCTACTTCCTAGTAGCAGACTTCTGAATTCAATTTTCCATTGAATCCACATCTAGAATCTGTTTTTCCATTTCCATTTCTTACAGAACTATCTGGTATGGACATTCCCTATTTATAATTCCTAGTAAATTGTTTTGTATACATTTTAATTTCATTAATTTTTTTTAGAGTTTGTTACTCTACGATATACACTTATTGTGGTACCTAATCCTTAGTTATCTGGAGACATTCACGTGTTATTTGTTTTCCTTTTTTCTATCTTTGCAAAAAATTATTTAAATTATCATATAATGAAGGAAATGTTTTTCCATTATCAAATTTCATTTCTTCATGCATATTTCTAAAACTTTCAACCATATAATCGATCAAAGAAATTATATATTTCATTATTGTATGCATCCACTTGTTAGAAATCAACTGAATTCTTCACTTCCAAATTTATATTGAAATATTAATCAAACAATCTTAGTCATGATCATCCTCCCCCATCTTATCAGTCATATGCTAAATATTTCACTCACTCTCAATATGTGCATGTATAAAACAGTGAAAACATATCCCCAACAGAGTTTCTAAAGATGTTAGAACAATGTGTTCTTCTAGAAAAGATCAATTACATTTGTATTTCCATAGGGAATATTTTCCTACAAGAATTGGAGAAAAATATAATTATAATTGTGAGACACAGGGAAGAATAGTCGTGTGATAGATTAAAACTCATATAGTTTAATACTTTCATTTCAATGCCATAGAGAAGAGGATCAAGACCACTACTCTCCTATAAACCAACTCCCAAGATGCGCACCCAGAATGTATAGAGAATCCCCCCTCTTGAAGGATATCCTACCCCAATATATAGACTAGTATGGTATGATATTTCAAAAACTGACTGGATAACATAACTATCCAATAAATTGAAAGGCTTCCATAACTAACTAACTAACCAATGATTCACTTTTTTCCCCTCCATAAATAAGTTTTAATGATTAGGGGAATCATGGGACTTCCATAGGGGAAAAATCATCACCTGAGTTACCATCTTCCTCTCGAGCACTAACTGGGGTCATGAGGAATGTGAATTTAATGAAGGGTTTTTTGAGTACACTAGATGGTAAAATAATGGTGGATTTGTGTTATTAAGGTAACTCTTTTACATGGTCTAGAAGTAGGATTCCCAAATATCATATTTTTTAAAAACATGATATGTTTTTTGATTCTACTGAGTGGGTGGAATTTTTTCATTATTCTAAAATTATACAGTTTCTACCCATTACCTCTAACCATAAGTTGATTTTGGGTACTTTTAGTAGGAGTATGTTTTCTTCACCTTGGTATAACAAGATTTAGTTTGAAACAATATGCTTAATGGATATGAATTGCGAGAGTATTATTAAAGTGGAACAACAGTGAGGATAAGTGTGTTCTGGATAAATTAAAAAAAGTGGATTTGGATTTATTGGTATGGGGGATATGAAAAATAAAAATTTTGACTATGATGTTTGGATGATTGAGGAATTCATATTCATTGATTATGTAAATTCATCATTTGGTATGTCAATTGAGACTACATAGTTACTCAAGTTGCAGCTAGATGATTTTTTTAGTCAATATTTTTTAGAAGATTCTCTCTAAATATATTCATGTATAGGAAGTTGATCATAATACTATATTTTTTCACTAAATTTAATCTTCCAAGAGGTGGAGTAATTTTATTCATAAGATTATAGTATTTTAAAGTTGTTGGTTTGAGTCTGAGGATGGTATTTTGAAGATGGTGTCGAAGTTTTATATCTATTTTTTTAAATCAGAGTGGGATATTATCCTAAAATACTTAGATAAATGATTTTTCCATTTATTTCCCAATTTATAAATACCAAATTACTTAGTAATATATAGGAGAGAAAGGATATTTATTCTCTTAAATGAATGCATTCTTTAAAGGTGCCTGGGGTGGATGACCTCCATGTGATATTCTATAAGAAGGTATAACACGTTGTTGGTTAAAATGTTTTGAGTCCTATTAACCATTTTGTTAGGGGCATGATGAAACTTCGACCATATAATTAAAAGGTGTTGGGGTGAGTTTGGGGAATATATTTGAATCTATTTTTGAAGTTTTATATCTCTTTATTTAAATTGGAGTAGGATATTATATCATAATACATGGATAAATGTATTTTTATAGTTATTTCTAAGGATATGAATGCCAAACTAATTGGTGATATTTAGGAGAGAGAGAGTTTAATTATTATCTTAATTTCATGAATTAATTAAAGGTACATGGGATTGATGAATTCAATGTAATTTTTATAATAAGTTATGACAAGTTCCTGGTTCAAATGTGTTAAATCTTATTAACCAGTTTTTGAGGGGTATGATAAAACATGGACAATATAATGAAACTATTATTTCTATGGTTACTAAAGTGGAAGGTCCTTTATATGAGGTATATTTTCATCCCATTATCCTCTTAAATGTGATTTATAATATTTTTTTCAAAACATTTGGCTAAAATTTTGAGGATTATTTTTTCATCTTTTATCTCTAACTTTCAAAGTGATTTAGTCCCATGGATTTTGATTATGGATAATTTTATTTTCCCTCATGATTTTTTAGACACATTTAACATGAGATAATTGGATAAGAAAAGATCCATAGTTTTTAATAATTATAAAATGAATTTATATGACCAGGTGGAATAGTATTTCCATGAGTGTGTCCTCTTAAGTATGGGTTTCATTGGGTTTCTATTTGACACATCATGAGATGTTTTTTAATGGACACCTACAAGATTAAATTTAATGGAGAGTTTAATGAACTTATTTTCCCTTCCATAGTCTCACAATAATAGGACCCCATCTCACCTTACCTTTTTATTATCTTTGTACAGGTGTTTTCTATGATTATATCAAACATAATGCTATAGAGTAGGATCTATAGCGTTAGGGAGAGTAGGAATGACCTTATTATTTCCCAACTATTTTTTAGATGATTTTTTTCATATTTTTAGGGCCACTCATGAGGATTTTTCTCACATAGATCATCTTATTAGATATTACTCTGATGCATCAGTCCTAGAGATTAATTTCTTAAAATTGAAAGCCTCTTTCAAAAAATTGGTTCTTATGAAGAGGAGGGATGAGTTGTGTTTTATTTTTCATGTTAAATAGGTTCTTAGGTGATGTGCCATTATTTTATAACATTTTTAAACATTTATTTTGGTGGAATGAATGAGTTTCAATAGAAAATTTTGTTTTTAATGGAGAATTTTTGGATTAATAATAAATCTGGTTGAAGCTTGTTTTCATTAATATTTTTATCAAAAATGTATGTTTTTATCTATCATGATTTACATATGAAAAAATTATAGAACGAGGAACCTATAGAGAAAACATAAAAAATCCAAAACATCTAAACTACTTATTCCTAAGAACATTTTAAGAATAAACCTTTTGGAGCTAAAAGTTAAACGGTTAGTGTTGACGACTGCAAAGCTTGTGATGCCTATGTCAATATGGGACTCACCACTTATATATGGATTAATACTTCATATAAAAAAGTTGATTTTTTTCTATTCCTTAGAACTAATCAGATCCAAAGATGTTTTCTTTGGAACTCAATGATTTTAGGTTAGATATGATGAGGAAATAAGGACTATAGGGGTGAATATTTCTTTACTAAAAATATTAGTGTTATTAAATATTAATTTCATAATTTAGTGATTTAAAATAATTACATGATTATTTTTAAAAATAATAAAAATATTGGATGTGTCAATAGAGTATGAAAAAAATTAAAGAGAAGAACATAAGGAGTTTTTAAACTATTTCAGTCAAATTGACTTAGTCCAAACTTCACACCTTAACTGATGGAGTGTGAAACATACTATTAAAGAGAGAGAGAGAGAGAGATTTACAGAGGAGTAATCTAAACCTAGAACTATTACACAAGATTAATCCCAACCATGTACATTATGGAGAGAAATCTTAAACCTATATACACATCCTTTCATGAGAGAATATAGAAGAAACCAAAGCTTTCTACCAGGAGCATCCCCAACCTAAGTTTTCTACTTTTTGGTCAAGTAAGAAGAACCAAGGAACTACCATTTCGTAATGTATCACAGCAAATACTACTTTTTATAGGTGGTATAACCTATTGTGTGAAAGATATAATTTCATAAAACTCTGCCCAATTGAGAAGAAATAAGTACAACAATTACACAACTGTTGGGGAGTTTTAGAAAGCATATTGTAGAAGAAAAAATTAATGTATGCCCTTCAAATGTATTAGAATGATTATTTATGATAATTCTATAAAAGTTAAAATATATCTCTTCAAGGTGAATTAATTCTATGGAGATTGTTTCATTCCTTGAGAGTTCTTCACAAATTATGTAAACAGTTGTGAACATGATCACTTGAATTTCATTTATGTTTGAATATATGAAATCACCTATTATTGTATTGAACCATCATATACAATCTATACATAACATTAAATAATATTAAATTCCTTTAAATATATATTTATTTTTACTACACACTTTAAAAAATATTTGGAAACATTTAATATTTAAAGAGAATAATATTTGATCATCAGAGAGAGAGTGAGATAGATAGAAGGAGAAAGAGATTTTATTATTTCAAAATAAATCTTAATATACAACCAATATTTATACAAATAAATAATAATTAAAATAAATTTTGAAACACCTTTAAAATAATTTAAACGGTCTATATAATAATAGGTAAATGAAACATCCCATGAAAATCATATGATTGAATTTGAAATATGAAATTTAAAAATATTCTATTAAAATAAATAAATAAATATGAAGAGAATATAAAATAATTAACAACACAACATTAAATATGTTAAAAAATATAAAGTGGGATTAATATAAAAAATATTAATTTTTAAAAAATCATATCAAAGAAATCAATTTAAAATAATAAAAATGAATTTTTGAGTTTCAGGCTGTACATTTCATGTGTGAAAATAAAATAGCCTTCGATCTTTATAAAAACATGTTTATAAAAATGATAAATAATTCTCATGGGTTATTTATTATTAATATTAATTTATAAATTCATTATTAATATTTAAACATAATAAATTAATAATAAGAAAATCATAATATTAAATAATCTGTAAAACATATCATTTTCCTATAGGATTTATGTAAGAGATTTTCATAAAGGAGTTTTTTTCTACGTACGAGAATTAGCTACGTAAGGGAATCAATGTAGGAAATTAACATAAGAAAATTTTAGTAGGTAAATAAAGTAATGGATTCACGTAAATGAATTCATCATGTTGGTGATTCTCTCATGTATCCAAACTTCTCGCGTAAGGGAGTTTCTCACATAACCGATTCGAGAAAATTGTAAAAACAAGCATTCTCAAATTTCAAATATAAAAAATACATGATACAAGGAAGAATCAAATTTGGGACCTTTTTAATTATATTTATAAAATTTCATTATCTTTATAAATAAATAATAAACACCTTAATTATATAAATATATAACACAAGTTATCATAAAAAACAGTAGTAAAATAGTTCTAAGAAACTGCAAAAAATAAAACTGAAAACATGCATTTACTTAAAAACTGATTTCATAATTGATATAGATAAATTAACCATTTTATATATTATAATTAAATTTTGTAAATATTATTATATTTATAACAAAAACATAACTCAATTTATTGATTTGTAGCACAAGATATGGTCAAAATACTAAGGAAGACTGAATCAAGAAAAATAGCTACTTGAATTTCTAATTGGCTACATGGATAACCAAATGGATACTTGGTGTATAGTACAAATGCAGTATGTAAAAAATAGGAAACAGTTATAAATGATATTTTATGGTACAAAATGACTTATTTATCCTAGAAACTCAAAATAAAAATTTATAACATGTTTTAAACAATTAATGCAAGAAATCTAAAGATATTTTAAATAATTAATAAAGTAATATATTGAACATTAAGTATAATTTAATCAATGAAAAACTCAATTAATTAAGATATTTAAATGAAATAAAACAAATAAAAAAATTTAATTATCAAAACATAAAGTATTTCAATGAGACACTCAACATTCTCCCCCTTTTTGATAATTATAAAACCGATTTGAATTTTCAAAATCATCCCCACTTTTGAATGTATAAAAAATAAAAGTTTCAAAGTAAATAAAAAATATTTAATTATTTAATGTAATGAAATAAATAAAACTATAAAATTATAATAAAATTTTTATAAACATGAAATTTTAATCCAAATATAGAGGAGCTACGATAATGTTTTTCACTGTTAAAACATAGAATTAAATTCACTGAGAAAAATTTTGAAAAAGTTTTTTTTTGATAATACTAATGTTTTATCAATTTAAAAATTATATTTTATGCAAATTTAATATTAAAATAGTAAATTAATGTCATATAGTATGTATGATAGGTTTTATAAGAGTTATATCATAAGTATATTTGTACAGAAATTAAACAATATTAACATGAAAAATATTTTCCACATTTTATTGATTTCATTTAAATATTAAAATTACACCATATAAACATAATAAATATCCACCTAAACTTATGGAATAAAAAATAATATATAACATTCTATAAATAATAAATAAATGGAAGTTCTCCCCAAAATAGGAATATAAATTAGATAAAAGAAGAGATCCTCTTGAATAAAGTTGTTAGTGAACTTAAAAAAATTAAAATAATCACTATTTATAAATGAAAAAAAACATTATTTATAAAGTATAAAACATTTGAATAAATACTTTGGAATATGTTCTAGATTCATGTTACAATAAAATAGAAATTTCTTTTAGTATCCATGTTATTTTGGGTCCAATTGGGCTAGTAACAAAAAATTTTGATACCCAAGCAGAATTTTGAAATTTATTGTAAGGTGCACAAGAAGATAAATTCATTGAGATAGAAAACTTATTAATAATGAGAGAATCAGGGAACATGATAGAACATTCATTATAATTATTCCCACAAAACCTACATTTAAATCATCTAATTGAAGAATAACCAATCTTCCTTTTAAAATAACACTTTTTAAAATGAACAGGATGATCATGATTGGATTTTGAAACAAGAATTGTATTTGTCAAACTATTTAATCCTTTTATAACATTATCCAAGTAATATTTTTATTCAATATCATAAAAACATTATAATTAATACAATAAACATAATTTTTCATTTTATCAACTTATTCCTTATGTTTTTATAGTTTTCATAAATTTGAGAAAACTCATCTAACAAATGATTAAATTTCATTTATTCCTCCTCATTCATTTTTAAAAGAAAATTATTAAATAAATTATTCTTATATTTAATATTTAATATTTCATAATCATAATTTCTTAACCTTTTAACTTAAATTGATATCATATTATTTTTTTCAATAACTTTCATATATTTTGATTCAAGAGATAAATGTAAATTCATCATTTTATGATGTTGTTCTTGATATTTATAATGAATCTAATCTAAAATTATATTATTAATAATATAGGATTAAAAATCAAAAACCATAGTTTAATCAATGATATTACATTCATGAACAGAATACTACTTTACTTTAGAATATTTTGTCTCACACCCCCAATTGAATTTCGTTTTATGAAATTTTTTCTTTTTCCATCCAACCACCACTAAAATAAATACTTTCTTAGTATTCTTAAAGGAATAGTATAAATTTTAGAATAGATAATATGAAATTATAATATAGTTAGGTATCATTAAGCAATTTCACCTATAATACCAATTTATTGGTATAAAAGTAGAAAAATCAGAGAACCTAACCAAATTTTAAGGAATGTCCCTCCAATAACAATTGTTAGGTCGGATATGATGATTAAAAAATGAATAAAGGGGGGAGAATAGGTATTTATTTTAATTATTAGTGTTATTAAATATTAATTACATAATTTGTTGGTTTAAAATTATTAAACTATTCTTTCTTAAAATAATTAGAATAGTGGATCTATGAAGAGTGTATGCAAATAATTAAAGATAAGAACATAAGGAATTTCTATACTGGTTCGGTCCAATAAAATTGGTCTAATATTCACTCCCCAAATGATAGAGTATGACACCCTTTATTAAAGATATAGATAATTTTATGGGGGAGAAATCTAAATCCATACTTTTACACAGGATGAATCCCAACCTTGGACATTGCGAGGAGTAGCTCCAAACCTACACACACAACCTTTTATTGGAGTAGATATAAACCCATAAATTTTACTAGGAGTATCTCCAAACTAAGTGTTCTACTTTTGGTCCGGTAAGAATAACCAAGGAACTACTTTTTGGTAAGGTATTACAACCGCATACTACTTTATATAGGTGGAATAACTTTTTTTGAATGATATAAGTACATAAAACTTTTCCCTCATGAGAAGAAATAATTACAATAATTACAAAACCACTGGAGAGTTATAGAAAGTGTATTGTAGATGAAATAGTTGATGTAGGTCCTTCAAATGGATTATAATGATAAAGATTAGTAATTACAATAAAGGTACAATATGTCTCATTAAGTTGAATGAAGCCAACTATTATTTTTCCCTTCTTTGAGAGTTCATCACAAATGATGTAAATAGCAGAGCACACGATTTCTCAAATTTTATAAAATTATGAACATATAATATCACCTATTACCATATTAAAATTTTGTGTGTAATATTTATTAAAATTCCAATAATCCTTGAGTCCTTTAAATAAAAATCTATTTTAACTACATGCTTGAGAAAAATGTTAGAAACATTTAATATTAAAAAATAATAATACTATATTATCATAGAGAGGGAGATAGTGAGATTTATATTATCATGGAATAATAATTGATCAATATCTGACCAATATATTAAAAAATTAAGAACAAATCAAACCAAATTGAAAACACCAATCAAATAATTTATATGGTCTACAGAATAATTGTTCAATGAAAAATACCATGAAAATCATATGTTTGAATTTGAAATAGAAAATTCAAAAATGTTATGTTAAAAAAATATAGAGAATATTGAAGAATTATAAAAACCTAATTAAATATATTAGAAAATGTTTTAATGAAATTAATATCACGTAATATTAATTTAAAAAAAATATCAAATAATAAAAATGAATTTTTGAGTGTCAAGATATATATTTTATGCGTGAAAATAAAATAACATTAACTCTTCATAAAAATTGTTTATAAAAATGAAAAAAAAACTTTTCATGGGTTCTACATAATTAATATGAATTTATAAATTCAATAGAACAATTTATTCATAAGAAATAGAAGGAATGAACATATTATTTATTCCCCAAGTGATACTCAGATTCCTCCTTACGGAATGCCAAGGATGGGATCATGGTTATATGATGATTCATATGTTGGGGGTGATACCTACTATATCTTTTACGGGCTTACCATGAGTGTTTCTTACCTCCACATGAGAGATTCTAGTTCCCATGGGAGCACCTATGGTTTAGATCAGTGAAAAGATGTTTAAACCATGTCGTGATTGATACTCGGACCCCTTTGTGAGATACCAAGGATGAAATCATAAGGAATATGTTCTAATTATGTCAGGAGTGAAACTTAGGATTCTATATATGGATCACCATGAACAGACTCCACGTATTTGGAATATTTTTAAACTCTTGGTGAGATAATTTAGTTTCTTTACAAGGTTCACCTTGGATGGACATATCATTACATAAAAATGAATATTATAGATTCATCCATAAATTAAATGCAATAAGTAAAGTGATTAAACAAAATGGCTCATCATCTAAGCCAAATCACATGTCTGGGATTAGTCTATTTCTAGCTTCTTAAATTATGATGATCCATTATTATAGTATATCGATTTTCATAGGTTAACTTTGGTTTATAAATAATGGATTAGGATAAAGTAGGTATGGTCAAGATAGGGTTCCTTGAGGAACATGTGCCCAATTTGGTTATTTATTCATTTTTAACTACCACTTTAATTTTGGTATACAATGAAAAAGACTAATTTTATATGAATGAACAAGATCATTCTTTAGAAACTTTTTGTGGTGGCCTAATGAGTATATCTCACACCCTTCTAGGGCTACCATTACTTTGGGGTACCTGAGAAGATCCTCTTGTTCACAGGTCCGTGATCCTTTTTCTTGTGTTATGCAATGTACTGGGGATTTAAGAGCATGGAACTGATTTAGTACTCAACATGCTTGAAGAGACAACCCACTGAGACTATTTTTTTTTGTTCTTATATTCTATCATATCACCTTTTTTATGATTGATACTTTATTATGTAGCATCACATGGACAAGAATTCATGGTTAGTTGTATATTGTTGTTTCCCATGTCTATTCAGTTATTATATATACCTTCACTAGTGGAAATACGGGCTTTAACATCGTCGTAATAACGTCGGTTTTTTAAAAACCGACGCGAATAGTATGTGCGGGGAATTTTTAACATCGGTTTTACAAAAAACCGACGCCAAAAATAATTATGCGTTGATATTTCGCGTCGGTTTTGAAGAAAACCGACGCCAATAATATTAGTATACATATTTTCCGCGTCGTTTTTCCTCAAAACCGACGCGGAAAATAATTAAAAAAAGTTTTCATCGTCGGTTTTTTTAAAACTGACGCCGAAACTAATAAAAAAAATATATTCCACGTCGGTTTTCCTGAGAACCGACGCAGAAAATAAATTTTTAAAAATGTTTCGGCGTCGGTTTTCATGAAAACCGACGCCGAAACTCATAATTCCGCGTCGGTTATTTTAAAAACCGACGAAGAAATTAAATAAAAAAAGTTTTCGGCGTCGGTTTTTTTAAAACCGACGCTGAAACTAATAAAAAAAAATATATTCCGCATTGGTTTTCCTGAGAACCGACGCAGAAAATAAATTTTTAAAAATGTTTCGATGTCGGTTTTCATGAAAACCGACGACGAAACTCATAAGCGAATATATATTCCGCATCGGTTATTTTAAAAACCGATGCCGAAAATTTTAAAAAAACATTTCGGCATCGGTTTTTCTTAAAACCGACGCGAAGAGTCTTTTAAAAATATTCACGGTCAGAAACCCTCATTTTGTTCGATCGTCGAAATCGAGTTCCGCTGTGGCGCTTCGCACTCCCGACGACCTTCTAACCTGATTTGCGATCTTGGACGGCCATTGTTGAAGGTTTTTTGTTGTCTGCACGATTTTGGGTATGTGTTATTCCTCTTTATCTCTTATTTAGTATCCCATTGTTTATTTCTTTATCAATAACCCTATTTTGCGTGGTTTTGATTATTGGTTAGATTTTAGTTGTAATTTATCATTATTTTTTGTTTGTATTATCATTGTTGGTGTAGATTTGATATTGTTTGTTTTTGGAAGTAATTATACCGGTCGCAGTTTGGATTTAACATCTCCATTCGGGTTGAACTTCAAATTTTTTGTTTGTATTATCATTATTCCTGTTTAAAATGATCTTTCATTACATTATGAAGTACTATATTTTTAATTCCATTTCCATTTTAATAAATTCTTCTTCAAAAAAATAATTTTATTGTGTTAAATGAATTCACTCACATTTTTTCATGTAGTTTGTTGTTATTTCATTCCTTCTTGAGATTTACCATGCCAAATTCCTCAATTCTCTTTGGTTCTCATCATTTAACTAAGACATGAATAATTACCACTATCTATTATGTTAAAAAAATTTGAATAATTATTTTCATGCCATTATATAATAAATAATTTTTCTTGCAATGTCCATAATACGACTAGAATCATACATTTAATGTATTGTAATTATTTCTTCGTAGATAATAATATAATCATTATCCCTCTATTAATCTTCAAAAATACCTTTCCACTTTCATATGTGGGGTTAGATTCATGCATTTGTAATAAATGTCCTCTTAAACTTATCTCATTCCATTGATTATATTTATTCATATTTCTCTCCCTCTAAATAATAGTCATGAAATGATTTACTTCCCCCCTCTAAGTCATAGGCTGTAAATAAAACATTCTCATGATCTAATCTTTCATGGATGGATAATATATTTCTCTTCATGTGGATCCATTCCTTGACATGTTTTGCTGCAATAGACCCATGGAAGGGGGTGTAAGTTGTCACCTACAATATGCAATGGAATTTTTATCCCTCCATAATGAATTTATATGTTCATAATTCCCTATTATAAAACTCATGGATTGAGGGAGTTGAGTTATCATAGTCACCAAAAATTGTATCATGTCTCTTAATACACATTGTCTTAAATAAGGATAGTTATTGCACTATTTTTCACATTAATTTTTCCATGATTCATTCATGTTACATCAAATGAATAAACAAATAAATATAGTTTGATCAATAGTAGTCATAGTGAGAAATCATATTATCTTGTATGTCATTCATATGATATTTATATCATGAAACTTTATTTTCAAAAAATGAAACCTTTGATTTAACCATTTTTTCCTTGTATTTCAATATAACACACATATATATAATATGAAAATAAACTGTTTACTCTATTTGTAAACGTGTTTCATATCTGATGTCTTTTATCTGATTATCAATAGTTTTTATGGAATATGTTTTTGTCTACAATTTATCTGATAGATATTTTAATGTTTCTATGTTTTAGTATATTCATCAATTATATTGTGATATCAGGTATTAATGGATCATAATTGGATTTATCTACGAAGAACTACTAGTGAATATGAAAGAGGAGTTGACAATTTTTTGGAATTTGCTAAACGGAATAATCAAAATATTGATTTGATTTTCTTTCCATGTGTGAAGTGTGTAAATATGAGAAAGTTAAACTTCAGAGAAATCAAGGATCATCTCATTTGTTATGGTTTTAGCCTTATTTATACACGTTGGATCTTGCATGGTGAAAGAACTGAAAATTCAACATCCAATGTTGATGATGATATTCATAATGAGGCAGAGGATCGTATTGAAGAATTAATTCATGATTTAGGTGTTGAAACCATCGAAAAAACACCAACTGTTGAACGATTGTATGGAGATTCTGAGAAACCATTATTCCTAGGTTGCAGTAAATATATAGTGTTATCAGCTGTTTTGAGATTAGTTAACTTAAAAGAAAAAAATGGGTGGAGTGATAAAAGTTTCTCCAGTTTACTTGAGCTTTTAAAAGAGCTTCTTTCAGAAGGCAATGGGCTTCTAGATTCCAATTATGAGGCGAAGAAAATATTATGCCCAATGGGACTGGGGTATAAAAAGATACATGCTTGCCCCAATGATTGTGTACTGTATAGGAAAGAAAATGAACATTTATCAAGTTGTCCAACATGTGGAACATCGCGCTATAAGATGGATGAGAAAGGCAACTCAAATTCATTTTCAGGTGATGTCATGTAACGTTATGAAAAATCAATTTTTTTACTTTCTAATGATATCATCCAATATTTTTTTCAAACAATTCTGATAATTCAATTCTGATTTATTTTTAGGTACCAAAATCAAAACTCCATCTAAAGCATTTTGGTACCTTCCAATTATTCCTCGTTTGAAGCGTCTATTTGCAAATTCAAATGATGCAAAAAGGTTAAGATGGCATTCATATGAGCGCATTTCTGATGGTAACTTACGTCACCCTGCCGATTCACCACAGTGGAAGAGTTTTGATAAAAAATTTCATGATTTTGGAAGTGAAGTTAGAAATCTCAGAATGGGATTGTGTACTGATGGAATGAATCCATATTGGAGCCTCAGTAGCCAACATAGTTCATGGCCTGTTTTGCTGGTACTTTACAACTTGTCCCCACATCTATGTATGAAGAAAAAATATGTTATGATGAGCTTGATGATTTCTGGACCAAAAAAACCGGGAAATGATATTGATGTGTATCTTACACCATTGATTGAGGATTTAAAACTGCTATGGGAGAAAGGTGTTACAGTTTTCAATGCATACAAGAAAGAGTATTTTATTTTGCGTGCTATGATAATGTTCACTATAAACGACTTTCCTGCATATGGAAACTTATCTAGATATAGTGTTAAGGGACATAAATCATGTCCAATTTGTGAAGAACAAACTTCATATTATCAATTGCATAATGGAAGAAAGACAGTTTACATGGGACATCGAAGATTTTTGCGAATTGATCATCCTTATAGTAGATTGAGAAAAGCATTTAACGGTTTACAAGAATACAACCTCCCCCCTCAACCATTGTCAGCTGAAGAATATTATGACAGAGTGAAAGATATTGATTCAACATTTGGAAAGAGAAAAAGTTCTGGTTTACAAAAACATATCTGGAAGAAGCAGTCTATTTTTTTCGAACTACCTTATTAGAGATTTTTAGAGATAAAACATAACATTGATGTTATGCATGTTGAGAAAAACATATGTGATAGTTTGATTGGAACTTTTTTAGACATAAAAGGAAAGACAAAAGATGGATTACATGCTATATTGGACTTGATATTAATGCGAATACGTTTGGAGTTAGCTCCCGCTGCGAAAGGAAAAAGAACATATTTACCTCCGGCTTGTCACACATTAAGCAAGATTGAAAAGATTAATTTTTGTCAGTGTCTTCATGGTATTAAAGTACCCATCGGTTTTTCATCAAATGTGAATAATTTTGTGTCATTGAAGGATTTTAAATTAATAGGTATGAAATCACATGATTTCCATGTGTTAATGCAACAAATTCTACCAGTAACAGTGCGTGGTATATTACCGAAAGCTGTCAGGAAGACAATCATCGGGTTATGTATTTTATTTAAATCCATTTGTAGCAAAGTCGTTGATCCAAATTTGTTAGATTTGTTGGAGAATGAAGCAACTCTTATTCTTTGTCCACTAGAAATGTATTTCCCACCCACATTTTTTGATATAATGGTTCATCTATTGGTTCATTTGGTGCGTGAGATAAGAATGTGTGGGCCTGTTTATTTAAGATGGATGTATCCTTTTGAAAGATATATGAAAATTTTGAAAGGATATGTTAAAAATCCTTATCGACCAGAGGCCTCTATTGTTCAAAAATATGTATCAGAAGAGGTGATTGAGTTCTGTACTGATTATTTGAATGAGGTGGAGCATATTGGTCTCCCTCTATCTTGACATATGACAGTTGACAGAGAAGGTAGAGGGGTTCGAGGCTTAAAGGTAAAGTTCATTCCACGTGATGAAGTGATGCAAGCACATTTATACATTTTTAACAACACATATGAGGTTCAACCATATATATCCTCACATATTGCTGAATTAAAGTCACGATATCAGAAAAGAAATGAAAAATGGTTGATGATTGAGTATAAGAAGACATTTGTTTCATGGTTTAAAGAGAAAGTCACCCCAGATATATCAGTATCAGAAACATTGAAGTGGTTATCAGGGGGACCATCTTTTAATGTGATCACTTGGTCTGGTTTTGATATCAATGGCTACACATTTTACACAAAAACCTGGATGACAAGAGTACCGTTCAGAATAGTGGTGTGATGGTATTCGCTGAAGCAGTGCATTTTTCGAGTTCCAAAGATAAAAACCCAATTTCTGCTTCAACATCATATTTTGTTGTTATTGAAGACATATGGGAAATTGATTATATTAAATTTCGAGTCACTATTTTTAAGTGCAATTGGGTCGATAGTAATAGTGGCGTGAAACATGATGAATATGGGTTTAAACTGGTTGATTTGAAAAGATTTAATCACAATGAGGAACCATTTATCTTGGCGACACATGCAAAACAATTATTTTATGTCATTGATCCGTCGAATGATCAGTGGTCAGTTGTTTTGCAAGGGAAAAGATATCATTTGGGTGATGATGATGATTCTGATGATGCTAGTGATTTACATGAGCCTTATTCATCTATTATGCAATTTTCAGATGATTACAATGAATATAAGACAAACATAGTGCATGCAGTACGTACCGATCATGATGAAGGGATTTGGGAAAACACTAAATTAGTCTCCTAATTTTTCTGGTAAATATTTATATTTTGTGTCTATTTTTAAAACTTACAAATGCATGACTCTATTTTTACATATTTATTTTTCATTTCCTTGTTTCTAATTATTCAATTTTCTAATGATATGCAGGTACCCAAAATTTCATTACACTTTCTAGTAGCAATGTCAAATACAGATAGAGAGGAGCAGTTACCGAGGTATATCTATTTTGACATATTATTAAATATTCAGTAATATACATATTTAATGAAATAAAACTGTTAATTTATAAAAAAAATTGCAGGACTACTGATGCGTTCTCGGCGGAGGAGACTTCTCCAGTTACTACTCAAAAATGAAGTTCTCTAGTTGGTAAACGTGGTATTACACGTTTACCAAAACAATCACTCGCTCATGATGATAACAAATTACACATCCGTTTTGATGATAATAATAATGCAGTTGGCCCAAATGCAGTTCAGTTTGTCAGTTATATAGCGATGCAGAGCCGTTGCAGGATTAGTATTTTATATCCTGATTGGAAGTCAGTGGACAGGACGGCGAAGCCACAGCTTTGGGAGGCCGTGATGGTAAAATATCTTTATTTATTTATTTTATCTCATTTTTTTAATATTATATAGTTTAAATGACATATTTAATTTTATCAATTACAGATGACATTCAATTTTGAGGAAACCAAACAAATTTGGAAAAGACATCTCTCTTTAGCGGCGGTTCGATGGAGAGATTTTAAAAACAAACTGACGAAAGAATATTTTTTTGGAAAGAGAAGGTTTAAAAGCCCGTGTCTTAAGTATCCATATATAGATGAAGAAACATGGAAGCGATTTGTTGAGAGTCGTCAGGAAGAGAAATTTCAGGTATTGTAATTGTTTTATATTTTAAAATTTATGCTATATGTTCCTTATTACTTATATGTATATTTTTATATAATAGGCCTCCAGAAGATCTCATCAGGAGATCCAGCTGAAAAACGTATACCCTCATACTTTATCACGTGGAGGATACTCGTATTTGGAGCATAAAATTATTGAAGAAAAATTTGAAGCATTAAGAGCTCGATCAAGTAGTGGTTCAGAAGAGGTCCAGTATGGTCCTCCATCTCCTCCCACTCGCCATGAGAAATGGAAACGATCAAGAAGAAGAAAAAATGAACAATATCTTACAGACGAAGCTCATCAAGTGGCTGATAGAATTGTAAGTAAATATTAATTCTTTGTTAACAATTTTCCTTTTTTATAATTTATAAACACTAATATAAATTTTTTATTTTTCATTTCAGGTTGAACTTCAGGAGAAAGAGACACAGGGCTCTTTTATCCCCGAGGGTAGGATGGATATCCTAGCCACTACTTTGGGAAAGGCTGAACACCCCAGCCGTGTTAGAGGATATCAGGCGGGAGTTAGTATTCGGAAGTTTTTTTCTAAGAGTAAGCAACCAGGAGACCCGGAAATCGATTCCTTAAAAGAAGAGCTGCAGGATATGAAATGGTCTATGGGTGATCAAATTCAAGCAGCAGTACAGAAGGCTTTATTAGAACACTTGTCAAGACAATCACAGTCTGCTCATCCTTCTGAGGTATATTATTTACTGTTAACAATTTTTCTTTTCTATAAATTATAAACACTGATATAACTTTTTCATTTTTCAACATTCTCAGCCTACTCACTCAGACTATCCTGCCTCATATGCTTACCCAACACCGTCTGGGCAGCCTTCCGAGGTATATTATTTAATGTCATCAATTTTTCTATTTTATAAATTATAAACACTGATATAACTTTTTCATTTTTCAACATTCTCAACCAACTCACCCGGACTACCCTGCCTCATCTGCTTACCCTGCCCCGTCTGCGCAACCATTTGAGGTATATTATTTTATTTAATTTTTAATAAATTTTTCTATGTTATAAATTTTAAACACTAATATACCCTTTTCAATTTTCTGACTTCTCAGCCTGCTCACCCTGCCCCACCTGCTATCTTTGAGCCTCCACCTCCTCCATCGGATCGAACCTTATATTGTGAGTTGTTTGCGGGATATCCTCATGTACATATTGTTGCGTTAGGACATGTTTATTTTTTGGGGGACTCGGTACATCATCAGCCTATGCAGATGGGTCGGGTTAGAGTATCAGTACTTGTTATTATAGATCCTACTTCTCTACTACCATTTCCTACTGCGGATATCACCAGTGTTGGGGAATGTATGGGCCATTTTTTACTTTGGCCAACTACACTTCTTCGTTATATTTCACATGATTTATGAGTTTTTTTAACTAGTAATTAGAAATGATTCCAAATTACTTATAATGTTTTCTAACATTTAACTTATATAGGAATATCTGAAAGCAAAAGAAACTGTACAAATGCAGCAAAATGTTCAGAAATAGTCGGTTGTAGATACTTCTGATATTTCTTCTGGGTTGAAAAGATTATCTCAGTGCTCTTCTTCCTTGAATTTTATCTATGAGTTTCGAATGACGTCCGATATATGTGGAAGAAATTATAAATTGAGAATATTGAAAGAAGATATCATGAATTTAGTTAATTTTGAAGAGATCGGGTGGAATGTGGTGCAGTTGTTTTCCATGTAAGTAAATTGACGTTTGAATTGCTATTTCTTTAATAAAATATTGTTATGTCATTTACTAACTATATTTTCTTTTTAAATTAGGTATCTATACATGATTCTTTTACAAAATGAAACTACAAGCATTTAAAGATTTATTGATCCAGAGTACATTTCCTTGGAAGTCAAACATGTGAAAAATGATGAAAGAGTTCAATATATATCCGAGAGATTATCACGAACAGAGATTCAGTGCTGGTTTTTTCCATTTCTTGATAAGTAAGCATATCAACATAATTTTGAACTCATGATCATTATAATGTCATTAATTGTGAACTTTTTGTCTTATAGGGGGTATTGGATGTTAGGTGTATTTTGCCCAAATGAATGCACCTTATATTGGTTTTGCTCTTTATTAGGAAAAGTGCGTAAACCGTTTTCTAACTTATTAAACAGGTATGTTGTTTTTTTATTTTTAGAAGTTTGTTATGTTTAATTTTAAGTGTTTACACAAGTTTTATTAGTTCTTATATAAAAAAATGCAGTTCATGGAAACATTTTACAAAGGAAAAGAAACCAACGAAAATAAAATATGTGGAAGTACAAGTTATTAGTTTTTATATTTTTGTTATATATTGGGTTTCATTATTAGTTAAATGTTTTATAACTGCAGTGTCATTGTCAAAATGGACATGTTGAATGTGGTTATTATATTCTACGATTTATGTACGAGATAATCACAACTGGGGAAACTACTGATTTTCATAAGGTTAGTTGTATTAATTTTTTTATATATTTTCATCCACATTCTTCTATTTATTAATTTCATATCATTCAATATTATTGTAGGTATTCAATGATTCACAGTCATATTCTTAATCTAATATGATCCATATTCAATCTACTTTTGCGGACTATTTGTTAAGTCTGATTAAGATTTGAGGTATGTATATACTAATATTTATAAATAATAATATATATGTGTTTAAAAAAATAACTCTTAGGATATATTAGGTGTTTGAACCTACTAATAATCAAATGAATGCTTCAACAATAACAAACAATGAGCATGTCATATATTTCAGGTACGTGTATTTTAATTCTGCTTTACTGAGTTTTCTCAAGTGCCTCTGCAAAAACTGTTTTATTGAATCTACTAATAATCAAATGAATCCTTCAACAATAACCAACAATAAGCATGTCATATATTTCAGGTACGTGTATTTTTATTCAGAATTAGTTATTATATTTCTTTTCATTGTTATTTCTTAAAATCATTTGTCTGTACAGTGACTGATCTGGAGGGTGGTACTTGGATCATGAACATAGAGATTCGTATAGCGAAATAACATTCACAAACACTTAAAATTGTCTCCCTTGCATTCACATCAATATCTTATAAGCCTTTTTATTTTTTATGCAAATAAATATCGGAAAATGATTGCTGAGAAGCATATCACATAATACCTGAAACAGCGCTTAGTGGGTTTGCACAAAGATAAAATATAAGGCGTCAATTTTTAAGGTATGTTTCTTTATGTCTCTTCAATCTGCATTTGATTTAAATTTTCTAACCTATTTTTTGCACTCAAACTTATTTCTCTGGTATTGCATAACATAAACAAATAACAATAGTGAATGGGTAATGCACGTCTATACAGAGCAAATATAAAAACCTGAGGTTGGGGGTGGTGGGGATCCTATGGTGAAAAGACACCCCCAACATCATCAATGGGGGAGGTGAGGAAGAGGTTGCATCGGCTGAGTGTTCCTGGAATTTTGATCAGGAGTCATAACATTTCATTTTGGTAATTTACTTTGTGAAAAAATGAATGATTCAAATAAATTACACATTTTCATTTAATGTTTATTCATTGCACTAATATCTTGGATTGATTTTTTCATGCACATCTCCTTAGTTTCATTACTGTTTTGACAGGATTGGTGCTATCTATGGGAGGATACTTACAATGATTGATACTGAGTATGGTTAGATTAAGAAAATGCACCATGTCGGTACGTGTATTTTAATTCTGCTTTACTTTGAGTTTTCTCAAGTACTTCTGTTAATGCTGTTTAATTGTTTTTGTATACTTCGTTATTTTTTTTCAGGGTTCTGATTTTTTGGAGGAGAAAATATATGTATTTTCTTAAAAAAAAAATTTATTTACGGCGTCGGTTTTTTTAAAAACCGATGCCGAAAGTTTGATATGGCGTCGGTTTTTTAAAAAACCGACGCCGACAATCCTATGTAAATTAGTTTCGGCGTCGGTTTTTAGAAAAACCGATGCGGAAAACCGATATTTCGGCATCGGTTTTATATAAAACCGATGCTGAAAACCTAGTCGACTCTATTTTCCGCGTCAGTTTTTTAATGAACCGACGCGGAAAATAATGTTTAAATGTAGCTTCGGCGTCGGTTTTATAAAAAACCGACGCAGAATCTCATAAGCGAATTATTTTTCGCGTCGGTTTCTATGAACCGACGCGAAAACTTTATTTTTAACGTTGCCTATAAAGACGTCGGTTTATAACCGACGTTAAAAATTAAAAAAAACCGACGCTAAAAAGTGTTTTTGCACTACTGCTTCCACTATTTTCCATTTATTATTACTTATTATGTTATTCTTTAATGATTTAAACATGATATATTGATCTATAAATATAACAATGAGGGTATAGTATCCCCATTGTACCACCATTAGACCCTCACTACTAGTAGACAACCTCTAGTGTAAGGGGAGGCATGCCTGAGGCCACACGATGACGGATCCAGCTACCTGTTTAGTGGTCAGTCAGTTTGGGACATTTCTTATAGGTTACAGGCATAGAGAAAGTGTGTGATGTGTTGTTCCCAACATATAGTTTTATCAAGATTGATGATCAATCCAATATTTACACATTGATAAACACTCCAATCAATGGAATTTAATCAAAGAGAATAAACAATGGATAAAATGCTAGAACCAGAGCACAGGATCATCACATATTATTTAAAATTATTTTAATTAATTAAATAATTACCTTGTGGTAATTATTTTTTCATGGATGGATACAACAATAGATCTAAATTTTACTATCATTCTATTATAGGAATCAATATAATATTCCCTCTACCGGTGATCCACACATGTTCCAAAAATCTCTAATCATTGTTGTAGGAATCTCTAGGTGATAGCACGACAGATCATATCACTTGCATTTTTCACCTTTAATATCCATGATAATAACTTACAAATGATTCTACTTGATCAATATATACATTAGTGTAGAAGTTATACGAAGATCTCTCTCTGTTCTTGGGAGCATTCATAGATAAGGGAGCTCTCTAGGTCTTTGAGAGGATTCTCCATATTCATTGTTCATAATAAAACAAAGGAATTGGATTTCTTGAAAAATTATATATGTGGGTTTATATACCACTTGGGTTTAGAAATAATTATTTTCACAAGTTACCTTTAAAATTTATTTAATCCCTATAAAACCCCTTGTTTATTATAATATTAATATTATTATATCTTGACATGCACTTAAGTTGCGAATTAAAATTAAATATTATTTATTCAAATAATATTCAATATATATTTTATTTGTCAGAGGACCATTAAACACAATCCTCCATTCATCCACAATATTTATTAGGCCCAGAATAATATCTATTTATTTATTAAATAAATGTCACTACATTATTCACCAACAAATAAAAAAATATTATATTCACTAAATAAAAAATAAATATTTATCTAATATTCCAATCCCATAATATTCTCTCGAATAACTGATGAAGGAATATTTGTGATCAAGAAAACATGAATAAATATTAAACCCTATATAGGAATAATTTTTATTCAACTTATTAAATAATAAATAATAAGAAATTATTTAATTGATATTCTTGATACACATAGGGTGTGACCCTCCATGGCTCGTTCTCATTGACATTAGGAAAAATATCCAAAAGTCTAAGTTTAGTGTCTAGAAACACACCAAATCACCCATTAAGAAAGAAGTTAATGCAATAATGAAATAATATCACATACATATAATTACTGTGTAATGTAATCCCTTTATCTTGATATCTTTAATCAAGCATGTTTCATGTTGGTGCCATCAACTTATGTTCTCGATGTATATTTCTTCGAATTTCAAAAAAAACATACCTATAGATCATTATGGACATGGATTTATTTAGGCTATATCATTTCCAACAAATGGTATGAGATATCAACTTCTGTTGAAGAACATATGGTAAAAATTATTTCTCAATATATTCATTAATTCAATATTACTCATGATTTACCCAACGTATCATAACTCTCCATGAACATATGTTGTCACAGTTTTCATCAATACATCAATGTGCGTGACTTATAATACTCATTAATAATAATATTAAATTATAAGGATCAATAAACACATCAATAATTTGGAACATCCAATGACACATATAAATGTGGATTTTTTACTGGAAGGTCTCATTCATATAAAATCATACTATAGATATTACCAAGGGTGTAAGCCATGAGAATGTGCCTCAAAGTTTTATGAGTCTCCAAACCTGATAGCTTGTATCATTTTTTCCCATTAAATGATTTCATCTAGCCATAGAACATATATTTAAGAATACTATCATGGAAATTATGTGTTCTCATCATAGAAGAGACTTGAAATGAACTTTTAGTATGACAACTAATTTTATGACATTATCACATACAATGTTATGTAGATGAACAATCATGATCTGATAATAAGTTATTTAATATTCAAAAATATGAATACAGGTTATCATTGTAACACCTTGAGATTTTATGAGATATATTATTTTTAATTTATTTGATGTATTGTGTCGTACTCTACACCAAAATAATATTTCACTATACGCAACACCATATTAGCTTGAAGTATATGCAACACTGTTCTTGGCTTGTGTTGCACACAATTTCAAGTTCTTTTGAAAGAATTAATTTCACGCAACACTGAGTAAAGATTTTGTCCAATTTATAAATAAATATGTCTGGATTATGTTATCTTCAACACCAAATGAATATTTCACTACACGCAACACTGACTTGTCTTGTGTTACACACAAGAGCGACCTTCCTCGATAGCTTGCATTGTACACGATACCAAGTTTCACTAAACAACAATATATTATTAAAATATTTTTAATTAATGGGATATAAACTAGCCTTTATGAATAGTATTAACCACAGTTTGAATTTTATATAACATTCGTATTCATCATACACATTTAATAGAACATTATATAAGAACAAAATTAAATTTTTAGATAAAATAAATATTTTTTAAAAAAATACAAATTTACAGCCTTTGGATGACACATCCATTTTAAATCTCGTTTTCTACACTATTATAAGTTAAATTTGATAAAATAAACTTCTTATTTGGAATTGGGACATAAAAATACACTTTTATTAAATTATTGTTATTTTTCTAATAAAATTAAATTTTTATTGAATAGTGAAAAATACTGCATTTTAATTTGAAATTACCTTTTAATCTAATTTATATATATATTTAGATTATATTTTTTTGATTTAAAGTATAATTGGATTATATTTTTATTATATAATACAATTTTGGACATTTTAAGTAATTTCAATTTTAAATTGGACATAAACACATGTCAATATTTTGATAGTTATTACTTTTTAAAAAAATTTCTTTTTGGTTTCGACAACAGGAATTAATTTTAAATTAATTACTGCAACTTCTGTGTTTTAATTTTTGAAAAATGGATTCTATATTTGGAATCATAAGGTTCAAATTGTGTAAATAGGTACCTTTTATATTTGCCATTATGAATAGTAACTTGAGTAATTATTTTGTTTACCATGGTTAAAGGGTAAATCTGGTAAATAAGGGTAAAAAATAATATTATAATAATATTAACTAACCTTACCACATATACTAATACTATTGGATAAGATATTTCTAACTATGAGAATCCTTGGGTCATTTTTGGGACCCCATAGATTCATTTGGATTTGAAAATTTCATTTTATAATGATTAATTTAAAGTAAAGATAATTATAACAAAAACATATATGTTTTACTAAAAATATTTTTATATTGAGTTATATAACTGATCACTTTGAAAATAAATAGTAATTAAAAATATAAAAATATCTCCTAAATCATTATATTTTATAAATAATTTTTAGATATTATATAAGTATATTTATTTATGACATAATTATGATGTAGTGATTACCTAATTAATGAAAGATTGAAATAAATGAATTTATAAATATTGAAATAAATATAATTTGAACATTTTTATGCCATAAATTAATTTTATGGATGACAATGACATATTAAGTATTAGTTAATTCCTTTTTTTGAATGAATAAAGTTTTTATGACTTTTAAAAAAATCAATTACTAAATAGTGTCAAAATTGACATAAAAGTGTTTTTAAAATAAATGATATTTTATTAAATGATATAAAAATACTAAAAATATAAAATTCTGAAAAATAACATGTATAGTGATACAAATTTTATATATGATCTACTTTAGGTTACCTTGAAATTTTATAGTTAATATATCAAGCATGTAGTATAAAAATACAAGATGACATGATAAGAGTTAACTTATTTTATAGAGGGTTAAATCTAAAAGATTGGTTTAATTTTATGACCTACACATGTCTAAAACCTATTGGTTGAGAGGCTTTATAACCATAATCATCTTATCCTAGTAATAAATCAATTTTGAACTATAATAAATCATAAATTGTTTTATAATAAATTAATATTTCAAGATTTTTTCTAAAGTGACCCTCACCTCACATATAAAAGAGAACATCCCTTTCTCTTTAAATCACACCTCTATAGCCTTTTGGTTTGGAAAAAAGCTACCCATTTCTCCTCAATACCCCCCTAATTTCCTCTTAGTGGCCTAAAATTGGTAATACAGCCATAATATTGATCCATTTTGTTCAAATCAAAAGTAAACACCCGAAGAAGAGGTAATCGTTTTATCTCATCTTTCAAAGTTATTTTATTATTCTACATCGTCATTCTACCTTGATTCCATACTGAAGTAATAAGACTAGTATATTATACATTATGAGATGTTATTATAATTATGGGACAACATTATACCTAATTTTATCCATCCTACTAATAATAATATCACTATACATGCGTACGTACAGCTTACCGTCTCCACGCTGTGGTGGAATTTTTTATTCAAAAACACTTAATTAGGATGGGTATAATGATGAGAAAAATGGGTTTAAATAATGAATATAACATGATAAATATTATTTATAATTAATATACCATCTAATTACATACCATTTAACCATCAATAGGATAACATTGTCTCTTGTGTGTACGTACGACTTCTCGTCTCCACGATGTGATGCAATTCATTCTCCATGTTAACCATTCAAGAATGATTATAAAGTATATATAATAAATAATCACTAAAAATATAAAATAATTATTCTACTATATTTATGTATATATATATATATTTCATTTACTTACTTCCATTAAATTTAATAAGGAAACAAAAACAATGTTCATGCATGCGTATGACCAACCATCTCCATGAACGGTGTATTCGATTTATATTATCTATCTATTATATATATATATTCTGAATATATATAATATATAAATATTTTTTACATTATAGAAGTAATTAAATAATGATATAAGTAATAATATCAAGAATAAAAATTCAAAATACGTACAATAAATAAAATGATTATTACCCAAAATGTTGCTTTAACATGGAATTGACAAATGAACAGGTAATATAAAGTCATAAGTGAATCATATATGATATAATAAATATTATTATGGTTCTATTACAAGTTAATAATATGTTAAAACCCACTATACATGAGTTTCAGACACATACAATGGAAATCAAACCTAACGTAAGGGATAACTTTTCCAATCTTATTTTTATCAGAGCTTGTTTATTCGTAAATATTTACTAGGGATATATTTATCATCCATGACTTGTTTTCTAAAAATGTTTCCAATTTTTTTTAAATATTCTTAAATTTTTTGAATGTAATTTTTACCCATTTTTGACTTTTACTGCATGTTATGAAAGGAATCTTTCTTTGGTTTACCATACGAGGTACTTTTTGAGTTTTTCGGTAAAAGTACAAGGAGAAAGTTTTTTTAACTTATACAGCATGAATAGATTTTTATGATTTCATGATGAATTATTTCCATGAATCTTAAACTATAATATCTCAATTTTATTTTCAACTAAATTATTTTATTTTAAATTTTCACTTCATTTTGAGAAAAGGGAACGTTTTTAATGAAAATGTATATTTTTCTCAAGAACTAAGTTCAAGTGTTTAATCGAAATTATTTTCCATATAATATTACATAGGTTTATGTTTCTATCTCTATTATTAAATTGATTTTATTATATAAATGATGAAATTATTTTTATAAAATAAATTTATGGATTATGTTATGATGGTTTGATGTTTAAGAAACCCATTTTATTTCATAGGTTATGCTATGGTGAATGTTTTTATATTTTTGTGGCACACGTAAGAATGGTTTCATAATTATATGGGTGGGACCGATATCTCCCTCTAATTAATTAGGTAAAGATTTTTATCTCATGAGATAGACATTACTGGAATGGAAAGTAAATCTAGTTAGTAATGTAGGGATTGAAATACAAGTAAATCTAGTTCAGTAATACATAGCTGAAATGACAACTAAACCTTATTCAGTAATGGACTATGTCCACTATAATGGTCTTGGAAACAATGACTTGGCTACTATGGATATAATTTTATGTGATTATTAGTTTTCCACAATTACATGTTTTATGCCAATTTTATTCTATCATGGTTAATGTTTCTTTATGATACACGCCTTACATACTACCAAGGTTTTTTACATGACATATGATTCTAATGTTTAAAATTTATGTTCATGTTTTTACATTCAAATATTTAGGGTTTGTTTTATGTTCTCCATGTTTACCCTTACTGAGCATTCTATCTCACCCTTTCTATGTTTTTTACTCAGGATATAAAGAATGTTTTTAGGTAGTAACACAAAAGGGGAAGATTTTTATGGGAGATGTTGAAGATATTTCACTAAAATTAGAATATTTTGTTCCATGTTTCCAAAGACACTAAACTAATACTATCTTTGGGCATATATTTTGTCATGTATTATGTATTCTGAAAAAGAAATGTAATGTACATGTACATAAAGCATGGGTCTCTATAGTTAGTATTTGAGAGATGGTTTAGGCAACCTTTGGAAACTAGGATGCGATAACTATAGTGAGATACCTCGATATATTTCTAAGGATACATCTAGGGATCTCCTAAGGATAAGTCAACTATAGGTTAAGATCCTAGCATTCTTTTGATAATCTTGAATAACTTATGATTAAACCTATTATATCCTAGCTTGAAATATTATATGTAATTTACCTTACTTATGTGTGTTTAATCTCCTATATGTATTTATAACACTTTTCTTTATGGTCATGGTCAATAACCAGAACTACATAGAACATAATTTCATATGTGAAAATTATGGGAATAATGAAGATTAATTTCCTATGTGGAAATATCATGAAGAGAATCATAAATAAGATACGAGTATTGATCATACTATTTAAGATAAAGAGATTGTAAATAACATGTGAAAGGTATGTGATGTTTTTCAAGAATTTTTTACATTAATCCTATGAATATTGAGTTTGAGAAACCTTAAGACCTTATACATAATTTGTTAAATAAGAAGATGATGGATCGTGAGTAATGGTTTAAGAATATTGTTGGATGATTTAGGTGTATATATTTCAGATTTCAAATATTATGTTCTATGAATCTTGAAATATATAAGTGTTTTGAGTATATGTTTTTTATTAATGATTGGAAAGTATTTGTTAAATAGTAATAAGGATCCAACATGTGATTTATGTGTATGGAGATATACTTGGAGAACACATGATTAAGGGGTACATAACCCTTAATATGCACCTTATTTTTAGATAATTATGCTTGGATAAAGATATGTTGTATTTGAATAAGTAAATTGGATGATGCTAGTTTCTTGAAAACTAATTATAGAGTTGTTGACAAGAGGGTTATTCGATCATGGATAAAGTATATAAATTTTTGGGACTTAATGAATATATCCAATATGTTTTGGAAAAAAGAAACGCTCTTGTTTTCAATAAGGATATATTATAATTCATTTTGTTACTGTGACTCAAGAGAATACATGATATAGGTATTCACATGTTTGGAATGTGACAACCAAGAATCACCTTATGATATATGGGAGATAAATGTTATGTAGATTTAGTTCACCTCTTTATATGTTTTATATTTTTGGAATTATTTTAATGTTATCCATTTATGGATAGTATACGTTATTTTTCATTTTAAGTTTGTTAGATTAATCTATCATCTTACTATAGGTGGGATTATGCTTATTCGATAACCTATTATAACCTTTTTGTTGAGATAGATGGATTGACCTATCATTCTATCACATGATCTACTAATACGTCATGAATGACAAATTCAACTTCATTTCTTTAAGAGATAAAGTATAAATTGTTCAAGGCATGAACAATGGTGAGATTGTACTAAAATCAAGTAAGAATTTATTCTCATGAAAAATTATTCAACTTTAGGAAAAGGATCTGGAAAACAAAAAGTGTTATCCAAGTACCTTCTTATATAATGAATCAGATGGTCCCTTAAATCATCGTAGATTTATGTATTTTTTATAGTTAACTTTCTCCAAACCTTATTCTCTATCACTATTCACCAGAACATGATGGTTAGATTTATCATCCAAATCCATGTTTTCACTTCCTACCTATGTTATCCTATTTGGAAGCCCATTGAATAGTTACTTTGGGTAACCAGTATGTTTATAAAATTCCTTTTTGAAATGAAGTTTTAGTATTCCTTTTTATGATGTGGGTTTATATGAAAGAAACATTCAAGTAGAAAAACATTTATAACCCTGACAAATTTTGAGGGAGAATTTCATTTTAAAGGGGTAAAATGTAACACCCCGAGATATTATGAGATAGATTCCTTTTAATTTCTTTTATTTATTGTGTTTTATGCTACACAAAGATTATATTTTACTATATATAACACCGTATTAGCATGCAGTATATGCAACACTATTTGTGGCTTGTGTTGCACACAATTTCAAGTTCTTTTAATGGAATTCATTTCATACAACACTGAATATATATTCTGATCAATTTATAAAGGAACTAAGTTTGTATTATGTTATATGAAAAACCAAAGGAATATTTTAATACACACAACATTGAATTATCTTGCGTTACACGCAATAGAGACCTTCCTGGATAGCTTGCGTTGTACGCGATACTGAGTTTCACTAAACAATGATATATTATTAAAATATTATTATTTAATGGGATATAAACAAGCCATTATGAATATAATTTAATGAATTTGGAATTTTATTTAAAATTATAATTAATCTTACACATTTTCTAGAACATGATATGAGAACAAAATCAATTTTTTTGGATAAAAGAAATATTTTTTCAAAAAATGCAGTTTTACCACCTTTTGATGTCGCACTAATTTTAAATATAGTTTTTAAAAAATTTATAAGTTATATTTGATAAAATGAACTTATTATTTGGATTAATAACATAAAAATATACTTTTTTTTCAATTTTTCTCATTTTTTTAATAAAATGAAAATCTTAATGAATAGTGAAAAATACTACATTTTAATTCAAAACTGCCTTTTTATATAATTTATTTATATAGTTTGATTATCTTTAAAATTTGTTTTAAAGTTTAATTAGATTATATTATTATAATTTAATCTAATTTTTGTCATTTAATGTAATTTAAATTTTGAATTGTACATTAACACACGTCAAAATTTTGATAGTTATTACTTTTTTAAAAACCCGCTTTTCAGTTTTGACAATGGGATTTGATTTTAAATTAATTACTTAAAATTATTTGTTTTTTATTTGAAAAAATGGATTCCATATTTGGAATTAAAAGGTTCAAATTTTATAAATAGGTACCTTTTATTTTTGGACATCAGGAATAGTAACTTCAGTAATTATTTTATTTACCATGGTTAACGAGAAAAACTGGTAAATAAGGGTAAACAAATAACATTATAATAATATTAATTGACACTAACACATGTCCTAATCCTATTTTATAAGATATTTCCAACTATGGGCATACTTGGTTTGATTTTTGGGTCCCATGGATTCACTTGGATTTGAAAATGACATTTCATAAGAATTAATTTAAAGTAAAGATAATTATAACATAAAAATATATCTTTTAAAAAATAGATTTTTATATGAAGTTATATAACTAATATCTTTGACTATAAATATTTATTATAAATCTCAAAAAATTCCTACATCATTGTATTTTATTTTTAATTTTTACATATTAGATAAATATATTTATTTATGACTCAATTATTATGTAGTGATTACCTCATTAATGAAAGATTCAAATAAATGCATTTATAAATATTGAAATAAATTTAATTTCAAAATTTTGATTCCATAACAAATTTTATCGGTGAAAATAACATATTAGGGATGATTTAATTCCTTTTTTAATAAATCATGTTTTTATGACTTTTACAAAAATAAATTACTGAATTGTGTCAAAATTGACATAAATGTGTTTTTAAAATAAATGGTATTTTATTAAATGATATAAAAATCATAAAAATTTAAAATTCAGAAAACTAACTTTGATAGTGATAAAAATGTCATAAATTATCCACTTTAGGCTCCCGTGTCATCATATAGTAAATATATTATCCGTGTAGTATAATAATACAAGAGGGCATGGCAAGAGTAAACTAATTTTACAAAGGGTTAAATCTAAAAGATGAGTTAATTTTATGTACTAAAAATGTATAAAACCCATTTGTTGAGTGTATTTCTACCCATACATATATTATCCTTGAAATAAATCAATTTGGAGCTATTAGAAACCGAAAATAATTTTATAATAAATTAATAGTTTAGGATTTTTCTTAAAGTTCCCCTCTCCTATCTTATAAAAGGGAACATCCCTCTATCTTTATATGACACCTCTAAAGACTTTTGGTTCAGCCCAAACCGTCCCATATATCCCCCCAACATCCCTCACTTCATACTGGTGACCTATAATTTGGCATAGAGTCATCCTATTGATCCCTTTTGTTCAAATCAAAATTAAACACTCGTAGAAGAGGCAACCATTTTATCCCTTCTTTCAAAGTTCTTTTCTTCTTCTACTTAATATTTCTATTTTGATTCCATAATGATGTAATAAATCCAGTATTTTATACAAGGTGATATGTTATTATAATTATGGGACAACCTTAGGCCTACTTTTATCTATCCTATGAAAAACAATATCGCCATACATGCATATGTACGGCTTACCGTCTCCATGCCGTGGTGAATTGTTTTATTCAAAAATACTTTATTAGGATGGGTATAATTATGAGTATAATGGTTTTAAAAAATTAATATAACATTATAATTATTCTGTATAATTAATATACCATCTTATTACATATCATTTAACCATTAAGTGAATGATATTGTCACTCGTGCGTACATACGGGTTACTGTCTCCACGGCACGATGAGATTCATTCTCCACATTAACAATTAAAGAAAGATTATAATATTAAATAATAATGATACAAGATTTATGTATATATATATATGTCATTTACTTACTTTCATTCAATTTAATAAGGAAATAAAAACAACGTTCAAGCGTACGTATGACCAACCGTCTCCATGAACGGTGTATTCCCTTTATTTTATCTATCAATTATATATACATATATATATATACTGAATATATATATAATATATAAATCATTTTTTACATTCTGTAATTAATTAAATATTGATATAAGTAATAATATCAAGAATAATAATTCAAAACACGTACAATAAATAAAACGATTATTACCCAAAATGTTGCTTTAACATGGAATGGGCAAATGAATGGGTAATATAAAGTCATAAGTGAATCATATAAGATATCATCAATATTATTATGGTTCTTTTACAAGTTATTAATATGTTTAAACCCACTATACCTGATATTCAGACACATATGGATGAAATTGGACCTAACGTTAGGGATAAATTTTCCAATCTCGTTTTTATCTGAGATTGTTTATTCATTAATATTTACTAGGGATATATTTATCATCCATGTCCATGTTTCATAAAAATGTTTTCATAAAATGTTCACTATTTTTCTATGTTTTTTTAATGTATTTTTACCAATTTCTTATATTTACTACATGTTATGGAAGTAATATTTCTTTGGTTTACCATATGAGATAATTTTTGACTTTTTAAGCAAAAGTACAAGGAGAATGATTTTTTAACTTATATGGCATGAATAGATTTTTACAATTTCATGAAGCCTTATTTTAATGAAGCTTCCTTTACACTATATCAATTTTATTTTCAACTAAATTATTTTCTTTTAAATTTTCACGTCATTTTGAGAAAAGAAAATGATTTTGAATAATAAATGATAGTTTCCTCCAGAACTAAGTTCATGTGTTTTATCAAAATTATTTTTCATATAATATTACATAGGATTATGCTTCTATCTCGATTATTACATTTATTTGATTATGAAAATGCTGATTTTTTTATGAAATCTATTTATGGATAATATTATGATGGTTTTATGTTTAGTAAACCCATTTTATTTTATGGGTTATGCTATAGTGAATGTTTTTATGTTTTTGTGGCACACGTAAGAATGGTTTCATTATGAGATGTGTGGGACCTATATCTACCTCCAATTCATTGGGTAAATATTTATATCTCATGAGATAGACATGAATGGAATAGAAAGTAAATATGGTTCAGTAATGCTGTGCTGGAATGACAAGAAAATTCAGTTCAGTAATACATGGCTGGAATAAAAAGTAAACCTGGTTCAGTAATAGAATATGTCCACTATGATGATCTTGTAAGCAATGCCTTAAATATTATGGAAATCATATTATGTTCTTATTTTTTTCCCATAATTACATATTTTATTCCAACACTATTCTATCATGGTTAATGTTTCTTTATGATCCCTGCCTTACGTACTGGCAAGATATTTTTTATGACTCAAGATTTTGATGTTTAAACTTTATGTTCATGTATTTACGTTAAAATGTTTATGGTTTGTTTTATGTTCTCTATGTTTACCCTTAATAAGAATTTGAGATAAACCTTTATATGTTTTCTTTTCCCCTGGATATAAAGAAATGTTTTAGGTAGGAAAAAAAGGGGAAGATCTTTATAGGAGATGTTGAAGATATTTCACCATGATTAGAAGATGTTTTTCTATGATTCCAAAGGCACTAAACTACCACCAATATTATTTTTGTATTTTTTTAAAAACCACTTTTTGGGTAAGTGATAACTATACAAATGAGCCACTAGTACATTCATATCCCACCTCCAAAAAATCCACTACGCACCACATTCTAATTTTAAAAATTCAAACATTAATATTTGAAAAGGTCAAATACAAAGGAACTGCCACATCCACCTCGAACCATAAGTAAATCCATCTCGATCCACAAACGATCAGCCATCACGAGGAGAACCTGATCCAAGAGAGTGATCATGTCACTGCCTTTTCCATCGTTAAAGTCATGGTCATTATTGTCCTTACCGTCGGTGAAGAAACTCACCACCATTACCAACCAGACTGCTGTCGTCGAAACCCAGCATCACACCAGTCGCCGGAAATACCTTCGTAACCACCATAAAACAACAAAATGACATCGAAAACCAGGAACATCGCATGGGGGAATTTTCAGGAACAATCCCAAAAAAGGAGTTGGGATAGAAACCCTAGGAAGGACCAACTCTGGAGCACCTAGAAATCTGTCATCCATCATACTGCATGCCCGAAACCACAGTAAAACCCATGCTTCAAAACCGACCAGGATAGAGAAGAGGAACGCATGATTAGAGTGCAGGGAGGAAAATAGGAAGAAAACTGGAGTGCATCACAAAGTAGGGAAAGGCAATCAAGAGAGAAGGAAAACTGAGAATAAGCGCATCCCTGAGCGAGTGAAAGTCACCTCCAGGAGAATGATGAAAGTGGAATAAAACCAAAGAGGGATGGTAATGAAACCCTAGGCTGAAGGCCCAAATTTGGTAGCACCTGGAAATATTCCATCCACCAAACTGATCACCCAAAACCTTAGTGAATCTCGTGCCCCAAATCTGACTGGGAGAGAGGATGGGGATCGTAAGGTTAGAGAAAGAAGAGGCGGACATGGAAAAAAATGGATCACTATCACAAAAAGTAGAAATAAGAGAAAGAGAGAAAGAAAAAAATGAGAAAGAGTGCATCCTAGATAAAATGAGATCCGCTGCCAGGAGGAGCCAAAACCCTACCAAAGGGAATCCAGACCGAGAGCTTCGGAGAAACCAGGCGAGTGAGGCGCCATAGGATTTTAGATCCAAAAGGTACTAAACATATATGATCTTTGGGAATCTGTTTTTGTCATGTATTAAGTATTTCAAAAAAGAAGTGTAATGTCTATGTACTCCAAGCTTGGGTCTCTACAATCATAAAGTATATAGATATTGGTTCTAGGTAACTAACTCCAACACATCCCTCCTTAGGAGACATCCCCATGGAACTGCCTCCCAAGGGCCCTCTACAATGAAACCACTAGGCATCAATGAGGTTTCTACTTATTAGGATTCATTGTGGGGTGTCCCTGACTCCTCAACAATACTCTCCTTGTAAAAACACCCAACTCCACGACCTTTTGAGAACTAATCAGGGCTCAACCCCCTGCCTGTTGTGTGTTAATTCCTCTAAAAACACCACCATGGTGTAGAACCCTTCTCCATTATGTGGTTATCTTCCACTCTCCAAACAAAAAATCCCAAGACGCTCACCAAACCACAATTCCCTATGATATGGATTTTTTGTCACTTGCAACCAAAAATCAACACTTGGGTTACAATAGTCCTTCTTCAATGTTTACCTGAAACACTTTTTAGACCTTCATCAATGTATAAAAGCATCACTTTGAGATTTTCCAACCCTCAAAATTATAATTTTAGACCTAATTCACAAAATTTACACTACTCTAGGATCAAAAAATAAAATTTATTCTTAAAAGAAATGACCCTAGAATCTATGGGTCATTACAAACACCCACCATAATGCTTCTCCTTCTAAATAAGTTATAGTAGTCCTCCAACTACTATTCCCAAAAAACTAAAGTAATTAATCCCCCTCTAGTTCATCATGTTCCATCGTTGAATGCTGAATTCACTTTCGAAGTACACATCATAACACTAAGGTGTAACATTCACTAAAAATGATCCACCCGCTCTCCATCAGGACCAACACCAAAATAAAACTCAACTATTGATTTCTATCCAGAGAAACCAAATAGCCATCAAGAAATTTATCCCAAGGTCCTTGGTTCTCCCCACCATAAGACTCTAGTTACAATGGTCGATTCCAAAAAAATGTGTTCCCCACTAAAGGAATCGTCTACCGAAAACAAACTTATAGTGGTCTATTGATATAATCAAATGGCTTCCACCTCACTACAACCAATTCCGTGAAAAAAAACATTAGTTGGTCCATCTTTAGATGACCTCTCCCAAAAATGCTCGGTTTCACCCGTCAATGCTACATCACCTCTTGATCACATTGCCTTAAATATCATAGGCATCATAAGATTATCCAAATGTCTACACTGAATCCAAAACCTTACTCTCGGTGGAATTTCATGGTTTGATCACCAACCAACTTCAACATTCACCATGCTCCAACCCCAAGAATCAATGCACCTCTAATACAACTCATGTTCAAATCACATCAAAACCACCCAGATTCTGATGTTAGCATCCAAACTCTATCTGACACCACATCCAATCTCAAATCTAGTATTTCCCAAGGAACCAAATCAAATTAGATCCTTCTCGCTTACTTTCTTCATAGTGGCACCTCATCATCCACCAATCGATCCTACTGCATCCATGACCCTTCTAACATGAAGTTCACTTCCCCATTACTGATTCAATATTCCTTACCATGGGAGTATTCTCATCATTACTCCTCTGAATTAAAGCTTCATCTTTCTCTGGCCACACCTTTTCCATCACCAAACATAATGATTTTATGTGACCAACCCACTAATACCAAGGGACCAACATGAAATGATGATCAATACTCATTTTCAGGTCATCGGGAATGCTCTCCTTGACATCCATTGAGAATTCATTCCAAATGCGGGTCACACCCTCCAATGTCCAATGGTGGGATCCTCGATATATGGATTCCCCTACACTGTTAATCGAGTACCCACCTAGACGAGTCCCAAAATCACATGTGTGTCACTCCCCTCAAACCATGATCACCCATCCCGTTAACCCCGACACCATCCATCCATGAGGTCACCATCTATTATGGGGGAAACACCTCTCACACTTGCCAAAATTGTGAGACCGTCTCTTGATTTTTGGAAAATTGATTTTTATATATATTTATATACACACCCACATAATATATATAATTATAAATACTCATAAATATATATAAATATAAATAAAAAATATAAATATCTATTAATATATGGAAATATAAATCTGTTTACACACACACACATATATAAATTCATAAATATATATATTTAAATATAATTATATATAAATATACATAAATATATATATATATGTATATACATACACACACACACACACACACAATACATATAAATATGAATACATATAAAATATACATATATAAAAATAAATATTTAAAAATATATAGAAATATAAATAAATTTATGCACATATATAAATATATATATAATTAAATATAATTACATATAAACACACACACACAAATATAAAAATATATATTAACATATAAATATATATATATACCAACCCACATAAATTATGTAAATTAAATACATATAAATATTAATCCATATATACATAAATACATACAAATATTTATAAATATAAATAAACATTAACAAATGTATATATATATGTATATATATTCATGTATACATAATTACACACACATATATACATGTATAAATATCCATAAATACACGCACACATATATATGTAAATAAATAAATAAACATACACACACAGAGAGATATATATATATATAAACACACCGAAATAATATGTATAAATATAAATATATATAAATATAAATAAACATACACAAATACATAGAAATATCTCTCCATGTATAGAAATTTAAATAAATTGACACACACATGCAGACATATTTATTATATAATTAAATATAATTACATATAAATATAAATATATGTATACACATACACATATAAATATACAAATATATATATATACATGTATAAATACACACACACACACCTACAATATATATATATATATATAAATTTACAAACATATATAAATTCATATATATATATAATTACATATAATTACATATAGATATATATAAGTAAACACATATAATTATACATACATATATATATATACATGAGGTTTTTTAAATGATTTTTTTATAATTATCTGACTAGGTTTTTGGTTTTTTATTAACCAAAACGTGGGTCCCGCGTAATATGTATAATTAATAACACATATAAATACATATAAATATACAAAATTATACACAAATAAGTATCCATAATATATATATATATATATAATTTCACATATATATAAATATAATTAAATTTAATTAGATATAATTACATATATATATATATAAACACATATAAATATACATTAATACACACACACAAATATATATATATATACACCCACATAGTATATATAAATATAATTAAATATAAATATACATGATACATATAAATATACACACACACACACACTCATATATATATATATAAATTCACAAACATATAGAAAATTAAATATAATTATGTATATATAAATACGTGTATATATATATATATAAACACATATAAATATATATATATACCCATAAAAACACACACTCACACACCCACATGACATATATAAATATAA
Organism: Viscum album; assembly: GCA_963277665.1. NCBI lineage: Eukaryota > Viridiplantae > Streptophyta > Magnoliopsida > Santalales > Viscaceae > Viscum > Viscum album. The sequence continues at coordinate 1,084,968,244 of OY728151.1, forward strand.
ATACATATAAGATATATAAATATACAAAAATACTTATAAATATCTATGAATATATAAAAATATAAATAAATTTATAGGTATATATATAATTTCATATATATATAATTAAATATAATCAAACACACGCATATAAACACTTTTAAAAATATATATATATATATATAAAGACACACGCACACCAATGTAATATATATAAATAAAAATACATATAAATATATATAAATATAAATACATATAAATATATATAATTATATATAATTATAAATAAATATCAATACATATCTATCAATATATATAATAATAAATAAATAAACACAAATACATATAAATAAACACAAGTAATTAAATATATTTATATATAACATAAATATATAAATATAAAATATAAATATATATATATATATATAATTAAATACAATTATATTAATATATACATACATAAATACATATAAATATATATATAAGTATATTTACATGCACATAAAAATATAATTATATATATAATTGAAATGATAGAATTCTCAAATATTTTTTGAAAAACTAATTTATATTAATTTTTTTATTATGTTTTAATAAAAATAATAAACCATGTTATTTTTAGCTTTACATTTCACAATAAACACATTTCTTTAATTTGTTATTATAATGTTAATATGAAATTAAAAAAACACCATCGTTATTTGTTTTTAGTAAAATATTGTCTGAGAAAGTGTCTTCCATGTTAAGTGAAATAAATAATTTCTTTAAATCCAAAACTAATTTGTGATTCATAAAATTATTCTACCCAAAATTATTCTTTAATTTTTTTTAAATTATTCTTCCTCAAATAGTTATATAGTCTCAATATTTGGGTTAAAAAAAACTATTCTTCCAAAAATCATGAGACGGTCTCCGGATTATATATAAATATATATATAATAAAAATTTATTATGACCCAAACCATGAGATAGTCTCATGATTTTGAAAATCATTTCAATAAATAAAAAAAATCCTATATGCATATATATATATATATATAAGGATCATTAAATAAACTGATGTTACATATATCTCCCTTGAACTTGATCTTGTCACCCACTAGGTCACGATGTAAGTGGTCAAGTGAACTATATCCATATACTCATTATTCGCCATTCTTAAATGAAGTGATACTCTGAACACTCTATTGCACATATTTGGATCCCACTTATAAGTTCAATGGTGGCCTCCCATTAACTCATTGACTCATAGATAGCCAAGTTGGGGAAATTGTCACTCGAACATAGCCAACCAGTGGATGGGTGGTTGGGTCGGTCACCTACCATTGTGATTTTGAATTTTTCCCTCAAAATGTTAAGCAAATTTAAACATTTTACATAAAATTTCAATTTTTTAGAATTCCAAAACCTCAATTTACTGTAAAATTTATAACTGTGTGTGCTCATTTTTTCAAAACTATACCCACTAAATAAATTTTACCACATATACATCATAATTAAATTATAATTTTGACTATAATGAGTAAAATTATTGAATGACATTGACCAATATGTTATATAATGACTACCTTGGGGGACCATCATAATCATAATCTAATTATCTAAAATTATTCTATATCTTCTCCCAGAATAACATGTCAAGAATGAGGAGAGTGAAGGTGAAACAACTATTAAGTGAAAACCGTTGAAAATTGGATTGGGATGTCCCCAAACATGACATTTAATTTTGTCAATGTTAAATAACACACTATTTCCTAGGAATCATGGAATTGAAAGAATACAATTTGGAGGCATGATTTATGATATAATTTATTAAACATGTTACACCATAATTAAATAAATTAATTCTTTAAAAATGTGTGAAAATTTTTGGAGCACCAATTTACACCAAAATTCAACAGTAAAGAAAAAACTATGTTCTAAAATCAATGATGTAGTTAGAAAAAATTTCAAGAAATGCATTGCATTCTAAATAATTAATTTTCTCTATAAATAAAATAATAAACATGTGCATTTTTAGATTATTAATTATTCAAATTATTTTTTATGATGTAGGTCAAAAGATTTATAATACATGATAAACGTCCAACATAGTGAAAACACTAACTCAATGATAAAAAAACATTAGAAAATTTATTCAGAGTTGTTCAGTAGGTTAAATTACTATTTTACCACATTAGATATAAAATTACCAAAATTCCCTTGAAATTTCACAAACTATGAAACTAAAATTTCATCACCTTTAAAATGTTTGAACCTTATAAAAATTTCATCCACAAAATCCTTATATAATCCTTAAAACCTAAAATGCATAAATTTTTACCTAGTCAATTTTAGGATATCCCATGAAAGATACACCTTTAATAGCATTTATCCTTAGTCAAACACATGAATCTATAAAATAGATACATATTTAAAAGGTGTGATACATGATTAAAAAAAGGAAACATCCTAAAAACTATAAATATTCATAGCCACCAATTCAGTATATTTATTATAAAACCACACCGTTCTAAAATTTCATCAAGATTAAAAATAAAAGTAACTGATCAAAGAATTATAACATCATATGGAATCTCAACTCTTAGGTGATTTCCTCTACCCTATTATGAAAATTAATCCAAAATAATTACACACTCTCTTGTGACCCATGGTTTATCCGATCACATTATTCTATTGTACTACATTCATACAAGATTCAAGGTCTCTAAGATTTTCTATAGACTCCAACATCAACTTGGATTCCTTGGTAAACCATCACTTAAAATTAAAAGTAAAAGTGATGTTTTGATTTATTATTTTTACCAAAGAAATTATATGTAATGTCATTATCTTATAAATAAAAAGAATTGTCACACCTAAGACAAATACATGACAATACACAACAACTCATACTTATTTTTAGTAAAATGATCACTGATTGAGTTTCCATAAGTTTTCAATGATGGGTAAATATCAACTTCATAATGTAAAGAAAAAAAACCTTTTCTACAATACCGATGAAAAAATATTTACTAAGAATAATGTATTTTTATTTGGATCACCTTAATTTTATACAACAAAATTTTGTAGAAAACATCAATTCCATATGAAAATTATTAATAAATAAGCATAAAATACCACTTAATTTTTTTCATGACTACCTATTTACCTCATTTTAACAAACTAACAATTTCATGGTATATCAAATAATCCAGTAATATCACATTTCATATCAACAATACTATGATTCCTTAACCATTACCCAATAAATAACATCATCATCATAATTCATGATACCATCTTATAACACATGAGTAAACAAATAAGACACATCATTTTGAGCTAGTTCATCAAATGCCTAAATACCTATGGATGAACTTTTATTTATAGGATACATAGATGAGAAATAATTTAAGTTCAATGAAATAAAAATATCCCCACACTATCTATATTAATCCACTATCCATTTTGACAATTGTTGGCTCACATCCCCAATGGATCCATAAGATCTTAGTGTCAACTTTATTTAATTTTTTATATCAAAATCCACTAAAGAAACATGTTTTAATCATCATTGTTGTTCTCACAAGATAGTCTATATAGGAGACCTCTTAAACCATGATTTTTTTGCATCATCCCACCAAACACAAGTGGCCATCCTCCTGAGATATATAGCTTTTGAAGGACCCATACCAACACAATCCAAGAAGAAAAGGTTTCATTCAAAATAATGATATCAAAAAATCTACCTAAAACAATTGGATGTAAAACTAACTAAGTAAGAGACTCTAATTAAAATTGAAAAAAATCATAACTGCAAACCATCATTCAAAATGGAATCAAATCTATTGTATTCATTAAGATGAAAATTTTCACCTATAGACTGATAAAAATATTTCTTATATGTTTAGAAATATAGATTTATCCGAAAAATTCATGAATATTTTAACCCATAACATTCAAATACTAAGTGAATTACCCTTCACAAAGGGTAAGTTCAAAGTTCTACCACCACTACCTTAGATTTAAGCTATAATTTTCAAGAATTTCAATACCTATGTATCAATCTAATACTCTTACTAAAATCGATGATCCCATGAAATCAATCATCATAAAATTTTCATTGGTAAATTATAAATTCAAAACATACCTTACTGAAGTAATTTCAATCTAGATAATATATCTTGAAACCTCAAAGGAAAATTAATAACTGATATCATCAATGATCTAATCTATCAAATTTAGTTTACATTTATGAGTAATGAGGTTATATAATTGAGTCACAACACATCACCCTGAGTATAAATAGTCTTTATCTACAACATTCCTTCTAATCATGTAATAATATCATAACTTAATAAAAAATACTCCTCATAACTCATTAGAGTCTCACATATCATTACTTGGAAATACACAAACCTCAATTATCATTATAAATCACAAATTTAATAAGAAATTCATAAATGAGAAATTAAATAGGGACTAAATATTTTAACATATTTATCTCAATAATAAATAAATAAAAGTGGGAAATATAAGAATTACCAATCATCAAGAAAATAGGAAACTACCAAATAATTATAATAAATGAGACAGAAAATTATTGATGGACCAACCATCAAGGAAATAACATGAAGTCACAAATCCCTCCCACACCATCCCACAACTTATCTTACTACATCTCACCAAAATGAGATGTCCTAGACTCTACCTATCTCAATCATCAATATGGAATAAACTATAGAATCAATCAGTGTTAGATAACTATTTTATATAGATTTTCTATTTGAAAACCTAAAACATTCCAAAAGAAACCACAAATTCAGGAAAGTTCATACAAAAAATGATAATTTTTTAGAAAATATCATTATAATTTCTCTATTATCCATCCCCAATATAATACCCTTATCTCAAGAAATAATGTCTATAAATCATGTCCTAAATACTATATGATAAAAGTACAAACATAAATCTAACCTAAAATCAATGTTATATGAACTCAAGTTATTCAATAGAAAATCATATTCCATATATAGGAATTCACAAATCGTTACACCCTATGATGGATTATCTAGTATCCCAGACTGAACTCAAAAACCTCTGATACTATTTCCCTACAATTTTCCAAAACTAATTAAATAATAGGATATTAATAACTATAAAAAAAACCTAATCCTTGACAAAATTGTTTGATACCAATATTTAATGACTCGATTCTATTAGAACCCTACCCAAGTTGGTGAAGAAACCAATTTTGACCCCTAAAATCCACCTCTAATAGTTCATGAGATGAAAACTATCTTCAAGGGTAAAATCACACAAATGGGAGGAATTTCCATTTTAAAAAAACCATACGTGATTATATAATCAAATAAAAATTTCTATCCCCTAAATAATAAGAAATTCATGATTAATTAATATCATAAAAATTATATAATGTATGAATTTCACACATCATAAAAGAAAATCAAGACAACTAAAACTATCATAAAAAACTCTAATTCCCAAAAATGAAATAATCACTCACAACCTATATACCATAGTGGTATACAAGAAAATCCTTTTAATCCAATCTCTTTCTATCAAAATATATTTCCAAGCTAGTGCCTCCAAAAATCTCAGCAACACAACACTATAAACATATATGTTAAATTAAAGGTGGAAAAAAATTTCTTAGTAATACATCACCTCAGGAAAAATAACCACGTTAATATCATGTGAGTATATTAATATAAGTTGTAAAATAATAATACATATTCCTATCCTCAACAACCTAAAATCATATAAGGAGAAACTATTTTAAATATCAACTAGTGAATTAACCTATCCTTAAGTTTCATTAGGTTCTTCCCACAAGCCTATTGAATTCCTTGAGCCTACACATCCTTGACAATAAGTTATTTTTATTATGTTACATCTTTCCAAATATCACCAAAACTATCATTGACTAAATAAAAACCAATATATAATATAACACATGTAAAAACAATATAAAAGTCCCCTCATAAAATAACTCCCACCAACCAAAGAACCTACAGTCCAAATAGCTCAATCATGAATTCCATCCACCACACAATCACCTCATCATGAACATATCAACTCTATAGATGCATCATAATGTAAATAAACCTCACTCCAACCTCCTCATGATTATCTCTATTATACTAGATATAATAAATTCTATACTGAACCCACCTCCAAGATTTCAAATATAGAATAATTTTATTGAATGTTATAAAAGATCATGATGCCAATATTGATGTATCTTGAATAAATAATCAATTAATCTCACCCATAAACCATCCAAAACACTTGGAAACTAAAAAATATACATTTAATACAGAAAAATCAATAGATGGAATTATAATAAAATACAATGAACGAACATGATGATTTTCATGGTTTGAAACAATTATTAATCCATTAGAAATAACAACTTCACTATAAGAATAAACAAAAGATTATAATAGAATGATTAACTCTAAATCACAGGTTAATAGAAGATTAGTATTACCAAAAATAATTATCTATTACAAATTACCCACCTCTAATTTATTGGCCACCATATATGAAGATTTTTTATATTTTTTGTGATGTACCAATTAAGACTCTATGGAGATCATGCCTCCTAGATATGATCATCGCAGGTATCCCTTCTCTCATCCAAAAGCAATCAGCACATCAAGTGGTCAATCTGTAGAATAGTTCTTACTTCTAGAAACTCCACGGGTTTACCCTTATATACAATCCTAAATAATTTTACATATCCTACTCTCTACTCATTAATACCAACTCACTTCCTACCCCATATGGGTGTTTCATAGCCCATAGGCTCTTCCCGACCCTGGCCTTTAGCCCAGTCCAAACCTCATCAAGAAACCTCATCACTCCTAGTCAAACTACACAAGGATTTTACAAAGATAAATTGATCTAGAACACATTTAAAATACATACTAATTCCTTGAGAGAAAATTCATACCAACCTTAGAAGAGTTCTCCTCACCAAGTGTGAGAATTATAACCATACCAACCTTCCCACTATGTCTAATCCACTCATTCCCATCCGACTAGCCCTGTGAAAATAACATAGGCTGCCTAAAACTTATAATTCATCCCAATACCTACCAAATGCCTCTTTTCAACTTAACAAACACCATATCCCCTTGAAAATATAGTCATCAGGTGATCTTAAATTACCCAATGTTCTAAAGATTACTAATATTACATCTAGGATGCGCAAAACCATTCTAAATCTTCCTATAGGAAACTCAGAGTCAATATCCCTATACTTAATCCCTTATAACATGCATGTTGAAAAGACATATTACATTATAAATCAAATGAATATATATTATAGGGACCACCTACCTCTATAAAAAAGTTACCACCCACGACATGCTCTATACACCTTAGACAATCCCGCCCGTGCCTCTCTCCAGCTCATATCACTACACAAGATATTATCTCACACAAAAAAAATCATAAAAATTATTCATAATAATTTACAGTTAATTGATTAACTTAATAAAAAGAAGAATAATTTCCAAAAACTAACTAGGCATTTCCACATAACTGCAACTACTCAAAACTCTAGGCATTCAGCCTTACAAGACCTCCTCCAACCAAGTTGGAAAAAATCCCCAAAAAATCAGTATGATTTCACCATTATTAGTGAAATGCTTACTGAAACCCTATCCCAAAGACATTGAAATTAGTGAAATAAAAATTGAATGATGTATGGAAGATTAATAAGAAGAACATACATTAAATCTGTCATAAAACCCCCAATAATACACTCTCTTATGATGTGATCTAATGAGAGGAGAGGGATGGGGATATATATCTGAATGGTCCCTCTTTGGCATCTCTATTAACCTAAAAAAATAGGGGATAACCCTAAAATTAGTGGTCTTCCATCAATAAAAAACCTTGTAGGGGAACCCTTTGTGGTATGGCTAAAGAGGATATAGTGTAAGGCCCATATCATAGGGACACCTTATAGTGTATCCCGCTAGGTTATGGTAAAATGTCATATCCTCGGTCTCTAGATGTAGCATGGAGTAGGGTTCCATGAGAAAACCCTCTTTGGGGGGTAGCCTGATGGACCTACCTCTTGGGGGCCCTCCACAGTATATCCCCTAGGTTGTGATGTGATAGATTCCTTTCAAGCAGTGTGGCATCATTTCCCTAGATCCATGATGCAACATTCCTCAAAGAGGAACCCAACTTCAAAGCTTGCTGAGCACCCACCATGGTGTAGCCCTGTGGTCGTGGTGTGGTCATTCCTCTACAAACACCACTAGGGTGTATTACTATTCTCCATGACATAGTTCTATTCCAACCTAAAAAAACTAATGATACACTCACCATATCGTAATACCTTATGATGTAGGATGGTTTGACGCATAAAAATACAACTCTACACTAGGGTTACCCTAGAACTTATTTGAATTTCATCTAAGCACTAGAAACACCTCTAGAGTATCAATCCATGTCTATAAACATCACCTATAGATATTCAAACCCTCATAATTCCGATCTAAGTCTCAATACCTAAAATTTACCCTACCCTAGGTCCAAAAATTCCAATGTATTATAAAATGTAATGACCTTGAAATGCATAGGTCATTGTAAACTCCCAATAATAATGCTTTTTCTCCTTGAGAAGTCTCAATTGTCCTCCGAACATCATTCATGACCTACAATAGTCATCAATCTGCTACTAGATCATTAAATTATATACTTGAAAATCAAAAATAATTCCACTATAACATTTAAAACACCAAGGAACACCATTAACCAAAAGCTGAGCCACCCATTCACCATCAGTACCAATACGTAGATGGATCTCTACTGCACCTATCAATCTTGAGACATCGAATCACCATCAACTGATTCATCCTCAGGCCTATTGTTTTTTCCACTATAAGACTCTAGCTATAATGTATGATTGAAAATGATGGTTATCCCCACTGTAGGAATTGATGAAAAAAAGAATCCATATGTTCATGAGCACTCTCAATGAATTTTCCACCTTACTGCACTAAATACCATGAAAAAACATGGGTCAGTTCTTCTCAAGATTACATCTCCTAAAAATTATCTATTATACCCACTAACGAACCACAAAATCCCAATAAGTATTCCTTAACTCTCAAAGGCATCATGGGATCATCTGGATTCCCCACTAAAAACCTAACCCAACTCTAGGTGTAATTCCATCGTTAAATCACCAACCAACCTCAATATCCATCATACTCCCAACCCAAGCACTGATGCACCTCTAATCTGAATCACCATTAGATCACACCAAAACCACCCTGAGCTCGATGTCAATATCTTAACTCTATCTATAACTATAGATAATCCTGAATATAATATTTCCCATTGATCAAGATCAAATCAAATCCTTTTCATATACTCGCAACTCAGTGGAACCTTTACCATCCACCAAACAATCTTAACGCAACCACGACCCTTCTGACATGAGGGACACTTTTCAGTGGATAATTAAATACTATTTACCATCAAAGTATACTCACCATCACTCCTATAAATCGAAGCCCAATATCTATAGATAATTCCCAATCCATCGCTGAATGTAATGATTGGATGTGACCACCCACTGGTACCTGAGTTCCAACATGAAGCTATGATCTCCACTTATTCCGAGATCACCAGGAACTTCTTCCTTAACATCCATTAAAAATTCATTCAAAATGAGGGTCAAACCATCCAAAAGCCAATGGTGGCCTCCCCACCATATATATTCCCTTACACCGGTATTTGAGCTCCAACCTAGGCGTGTCCTGAAATTTCACATGTGTTGCTCCTGTTAAACCACATTCACCCCTCCCATGAACCCCTGACAGCATCAATCCATGATATCACCATCTATTACTGGGTAAACACCACTCATTATGGCTAAAATCATGATAGTGTCTCACGATTTTGGACAGACTAATTTTTATAAATAAATATAAATATATATACACACACCCATATAATATATATAAATATAAATACGTATAAATATATATAAATATGAATAAATACCTATAATTATCTATATGTATATATATAATGAAATATAATTATATATATAAACACATATAAATAAACATAAATACACACACATATAAATACACAAACACACCCACCCACATAATATATATGAATATAAATGTATATAAATATACATAAATACATATAAATATCTATAAATATAGAGAAATATAAATAATTCCACACACACACATATAATTAAATATAAGTAAACACATATATATAAACAAATATAAATATGTGTAATATATATATACACACACACATGTATAAATAAATAAAAAGTATATATACATTACCATATAATATAAATAAATATTAATACATATAAATATATATAAATATACACAAATACATATAAATATCAATAAACATATAGAAATATAAATAAGTTTACAATTATATATAAATTCATATATAAATAGTTACATATATATATATATAAATACAATCATATAATATATTTAAATATAAAAATTCATACATACACAAAAAAATTATATATATATATAATTGCATATAATGACACACTCCCAAACAATCACATATTAATATACATAAATATAGACACACACACACACACACACACATATATATATATACATAAACCCAAATAATATATGTAAGCATAATGACATATAAATATATATAAATATAAATAAATTTAGTTACATATAAATATATATAAATATAAATAAATTTAGTTACATATAAATATATATAAATATACAAATACATATACATATATATATATTCTGACACACACACACGTATATATATAATTAAATAAAAGTACATAAAAATATATATATATATATATATATAAACACACACACACATATATATATGAGGTTTTTTTATTCTTTCAAAAAAAGTATTTAAATTCTTTTTGATATTTTTATTTACCAAAATGTGGGTCTCATGTAACATATATAAAGAGGTTTTGATAATTGAACATTCTTGATTAATATAAAACTAAAAACAATACAATCTTTGTGTTTTTTCAATAAAATATTTTTCGACAATGTCATCCTTGTTGAGTGAAATAAAAAAATTCATTAAATCTATATTATATTAGTATATGTTGAAATTATTATACCCAAAATTATTCTTTAAATGGGGTTTTTTGAAATAGTCTTCCCAAAATCATTATATGGTCTGGTTATTTGGGGTTTGATTAAAAAATATTCACTCAAAATTCACGTGGCAATCACATACTTTTTATTTAAAAAAATCATTTAGCCAAAAATCATGATATTGTCTCACAGTTTTGGAACCCATTTTAGTAAATAAAAAAAATAAAACCCATTTAAATAATTTTTTCTTAAAAAACCAAAAACTACATCACTCTCTACCATGAACTTGATATGAACACCAAAAAATTCTCTAAGCAACTGATCACATGATCCATCTCCAAATTCTTTTTATTTATCATTCCTAAATTGAGTGATACTCGAAACGAAAAATATCATGGTAGATAAAAAAATGTCATAATAAATTCAGAAATAAGAAGTTAAATAGGGCCTAACTATCTTAAAATAGATATCAAAATAATAAAGAAATCAATTTGGTCAATCTATGAATTCCCAATCATCATGAAAATAGAAAACTGTTATCTAATGAAAAGAAATGAGATGGAAAATTAAATGTGGGCCAATCCTAAAGGAAATAATGTGAAGTCACACATCCCTATTACACAACATACCAACATCTCTTACAAAATCTCACAAATAGGAGATTTCATATAATATACATAAATCAATACTCAATGTGAAAAAATTTGTATACCCAATTAGTGTTAGATCACAACTTGAAAAAGAATTTTTTTTATGATAATATAAAAGTTTCCAAAAGAAATATCAAATCCTAGTAAATTCATAGCACCAAAAATTGTTTTTTCAGAAAATATCATTATAATTTTTTTACTATCCATCCTCAGAATAGTACCCCAATATTAAAAATTCATGCATATAAATCATGTTCTAATCACTATATAATTCATGTACCAACCCAAATCTAACCTAAAATTAATATTATAGTCATTTGAGTTAGTTAATTGAAAATTAGATTCTATAAATCATAATGTATCATCCATCACACCCTATATGATATTATATGGTCTTCTAGACTAAAATATATTACCTATAACACCATTTCCCTAGTGTTTTACCAAACTAATTAAATCCTCACATAGAACTAACTTTAAACGATATCCTAGATCCCAAAAAATGATTTGATATACCACTCTTTTATGAATCAATTCACCTGGAACCCCAACGTAGTTGGTGAAAAACCCAACTGTGACCCCTAAAATCCACCTCCAATAGTTCATGGATTGGAAACTATTTTTGTGAGTCAAATCAGAAAAATAAGTGGAATTTAACTTTCATAAAAAAAATTAATATTATATAATCAAATAAAAAACACTAATAGCTGAAAAATAATAAATCCATGGTCAATTGATTTCATAAACTATATATAATTCATGAATTCCATTCATCATAAACAAAATTTAAGACTACTACAACTGTGATAAAAAACCTCAAAATTCAAACAATGAAATAATCACACAACAACTTATATACATTGTTGATGTAGAATAAAACCACTAAAAAATATAATTTTATCTACATTGGTCTCCAAGATGATTTCTTTTAAATCCTCACTAACATAACCCTCCAAACCTATATGTAAAAGCTGGTGTGAGAAATTCATTTTTCATAGTAGGATATCCCCTATGTTAAAAAACCAAGTTAATATCCTATGGTTATGAAAATCAAAGTAGTAAAATCATAACGTATATTCATGTCCATACGAACCCCAAATCGTTTATGTATAAACTAAGTAAAATATCAATTAGTGAATCGTCCTATACTCAATCCTCATCAAGCAATTCCCACAATTCTATTGAATTCCATGAGCCTAAAAATCCTTAATAATAAGTTAATTTTATCATGGTATTACATTAAAAAGCTCACTATAACCATCACTCACAAAATAAAAAAGTATATATAGTATAACACATGTAATAAAAATATATAAGGGCCTCTGTAAACCAACTCCTACCACCCCAATCACCTATAGTCCAAAAACCTCACATCATAAAGGACATCAAAATCATGATCTCCTCCTCAGGACTATATCAAAAATATATACACATCATATAGTACAGCATCCTCATTCCATCATATTCATGATCAATTCTCTAACACCAGATACAAAATCTACAGAAATGAGACAACTTATAAAACCTCAAATATAGAATAAGGTTACCATACGGTACAAAATATATTGAAATCATAGATGTATTTATCTAAAACTGATAATCCACAAAAGTTAGCCTTGCATCATAAAAAACTTTTAAAAACTCATAATAGGCATTTGAAATGGAATAATCAACATATAGAAGTAAAACAAAACACAATGAAGGAATATAAGCATTCTCATGGTTTTAAATAAGTCATATTCAATTGGAAATAAAAATATCACTATAAGAGTAAAAAAGATATTAAAAGAGAATGATTAACTGCAAATAACAAGTTAGTAAATGATTATACCTAACACAAAACAATCATCTACTAAAAATGACCCCCATAAATTTACTGGCCACAACACCTTCAAAATTCCAGTGATTTTGGTTCTGCATCCATCCAAACATTGTAGAGATCACTCACCTTGTATTTAATATTTATAGGCATTCCTCATCTCATCTAAAGGCAGTGACCACCTAAACTATTCCTTGTATTAAAAAATTCTTTATTATAGAAACTCTATGAGTATACCCTTATGTACCATCCTTAATAATTTTACGTATTCATAGGGAAAACTGTTACATAATGTGTAATTCCTAAGACCATGACTACTCAATAGTGTTCATACTAGTGGAATCACATTGAATCATACATGACTCTTCATATTCCAGAGGCCTCCAAAAAATGGTGAGGTCCTAAATCATATATTGGGGAGACAATTACATCAAATTATAGTAATAAAAAAAATAACTAAATAGTTTTTATCATAATCATCATAGTATGGATAAATCAATAAAAAATAATTCTATAACAAACATCTCATGTAGATGAATATATATTCATACATTAATTGATCACCCACTTGGCTGATCACATATGAAAATAAACAAAATATCAAAATACAAAATGTCCCTAATTCTATCCTAATACCTCACCTCAATCCTTATCTCTAATACCCATCAACCTAATCTATCCGAATCAGTTTTATATTTGGTTCTATGACTTGTAATGAAGAAATAAGGTCATCATGTGCCAAGGTTCCCATGCATGGTGTGAGAAATACATCTCAGTAGTGTCTCATGAAGTTCCCTTGTTACACAAAATTATACACATGTATTCATGAGTAAAGTTATAAACATTATCACAAATTTTAATCAAAATGTATTTGTGAAAACCCACCACCCAAAAATTCATGGGCATCAGGACAACATGTGATAACCGAACCACTATGACACCTGATCATTTTTTTCATCCCCACTCTAGAATCTAGTCACCTTATTTTATCAAAATAGTATCCTTTACCATACATGAAGAATTAGGGTATGAAATCTCATTAAATCCCCAACCGCTACACTATTGGGACCAAGTAGACAAAAAGTTGTTTTTGGAAGTTGAATGAATTTTGTGCTGAGAGTGTTTTCATTTTTTGTCAAAGAAAATAAATCAATTAACTTTTTAAGTTGTTGGACATCAAACTCACAATTATAATTAAGATATTAGAGGAAAAAAGATTAAAAATCACAGTGGTTTGGGAAGATGTTTTCTAGGAGATAAGGCTTATCAGACTCACCTTGAGTCTGAGAAAGAATGTTCTGATAATAATAACGATGTCAATTAGAGTCTACATGGATCTGATAAAAACATGATGATGATTATTTTATCTTGGATTTCACATAAATCATAAGTAATCTATAAAACTTATGATACAATCCTTATGATGCAATATGGGAGAACAAGTGACTTCCATCGTATTGAGGTTTGGTTGGGAAGAAAGAAGTTATTAGTAAGGATGGGAAGTTATAATACATCCCAATGTAAGTTAAATGATTCTATACCAATCTTAAATAGTCTCAATGTCATGAAGAATTCATTTTTACAAGATAAAGATTTAAGAAGAAGAGATCTTGTGAATTCAAAACTTTCTGGTCTCAGTTTAATGGTATGAATTCTCTAGATACATATTTTTTTAATGGTCGTAATGTTTTTGTTCAAAACATAATATGATGAAGATTATAGTTTTTAGAAAAAAAATAAACCAAAATATATAAATATTTAGAGAAATAATTTGTGGGTACTATAATCAGAAAAGGAAGGAAGTTTCTAAATTGAAAGTTGTTGATTTCCAGGCCATTAGACATGGTGTGCCACTGATCATCAGGGTAATATTGACATCAATCATAAAACCCAATGATGGTTGAAAAATATACTTAGAGGTGGAATTATTTTTTTGGGATTTTTTGTGACCAGTGAAAAGAAAACAAGTGGTGTTTATTGGACTGATTCATGGAGTAAAGACATAGATCGATCAAAAATGTATTCAACCATTTTCATCAGGTAAATTTGTTATGTCTCTTTATCAATTGGGTTATAATAAAAAAATAAATTTGATAGGTTTTCATTAATTGGGTAATGTTTCATTAGAACATAACTAACACCAATTATCTTAGTGAAAGAGAGACTAATCCATTAGATGTAGATTGAAACTGATAAAGTCATCAGTTGAAGGATCATTAGTGTAAGGAAAAAGGAGAAAAAGAGAACTACATAAAACAGTTCCAAAAGTGTTTTCATTGGAAGATTTAAGTTTTAAGGGAAATAAAGTTTTTCTAATGAAGAATGAAGCCACTGCCATAGTTTTACTGAGGATTCGAAAGAATATTTAAAAGTTTCCACAATGTTTATGGGAAAAGAAGTGAAATTGATGTCTAACAAAGTGGTAATTTTTTTGAAAGAATTATTTAAATGTTTTGTAGTTTTTAGTTGGTATAAATATTTAGAATATGAATTTGGTTTTCATTTGGTTCTATGAATAATAATTAGAAGACATATTCTTTTAATATCCTTTAATTGGTGTGGAGAACCATAATGAAGAATATATTGTCTTCACCGTAATGGGGAAATCAAAATGAAAATTGGAATAAAAATAAATATTATGAAGAAATTATAAAATGATATGATGTTGTGAGAAGATTTTATAAGGATTTAGAAGAAACCATATGATCACAGATGTGTTTAAGAAGTCAAATATGCATCCTAACTTCCTGTAAAATTGATGTTTCGGGAAATTTTTTCAAGCGGGAAATATTTTCAGAATACTACCTAAACCATTTTTTGTGCACCTATAAAAGTAGGAAGTAGTTTTTACTTTCTAACAACTATATTTTTCAAAGAAATAAGAGAGAAGGTAGAGGGATGAACGTTTTTAGAGAGGATGTGTTTCTAGATTAGGATTCCTTAAGGATGTTTACTAGACATAAGAGTAATAAGATAGAAGATCACATTCAAAGATTCCATATTGGACCAAGAAATAATATTGGGATTTATGAACTATGGTAAAAGAAGTTAAAATTTGTTACAATTTTTTTTATATATTTATTTTTCAATATTAAGTAATTAGACTGGGTAGATCAAACTGGGAAATTAGACTGAGTATCCCTATGATTCCAATAAATTTTTACCTAGTGCTGAGAAGGAATGTGAAGAATTATTTTAAAGATTATATTTGTGAAAGTTGATAAGGTAGCACAATAACTTTTTTTGAATCAGATATTGAATGTTTCTTAATTTTTTAGAAAATTGATTTTACATAATTTCATTATACTTAATGAATATACACTGTTTTATTGAACATTTTGATACATAAGTGTAAGGTAATATCTTACTTATTATATCCATGTAAAAGGATTATTTTCAAGTGGATTTTGTGGTATTGGTGTCACTTAAATGAATTATTTTAAAGTTATTATTCATTTAATTTCCATTATTTCTTTGTTTTGGGGGTTTGCCGTGCATTTTTGTGGAAATGATGGGCTTTCAAAATTTGGGCCAAACCGTGATCCCATTTCCAGATTTAAAAAAAAATTATGTTTCTTTTATAACAACTTCATTTTTCAACATCTTTCATCAATTCCAATTCATACTTGGACTACCCTGACATATTAACACCTCCATATCAATTTTGACCCTTAAATAATGCATAGTCATGGTGTATTTGTCTTTTTTATTTAAGGAATTGAGCCGGCCTAGAAGCCCATATCCCGTTTTTAAATAAAAAATATTTATTTAATATATTATTCAATTTTAATTTTTTTTGTTATTCTACCTCTAACCCAAGACCACAAAACCTATATGTGCCCCAATTATCTTCTCCCCCGCTTTAGATCTCATTTTCATTGAATATTTTGTCAAAACATCTTAACGTGTCAGAATTCATCCAAATTTGAAGAGGTGACTTATTTCCTTCATAACTAATTAAATTATTACTCTTTTTCCCCATTTCAGTTCTCACATAACCTTAGAATACTTATTCAAACCTCAATTGTAGGTTTTTATGTTTTTAAATTCATTTACTGGTGTATTTGCGGAGATTTCTTCATGATCCCTCGAGCGAGTGGGTCTCCTTCATTCTTCTTCCCATTTGATTAGAGTTTTGTTTTCTTTTTTAGGGTTTTTTCCAATTATTATTAATTTTTCTAATTTTCAGAAATTGGGTATTAGAACCTAGGGTTTTATCTTGGATTTATTGGCCTTTCCTTTTGGTCTTAGGATTGATCTAAGTCTCTTTAGGTACGGCGGTGGTGCGATTGAATTTTCCCACAAGGTATTCAACAGTTTAAAAATTTTGGTATTATATTACATTATGTGTGAAATTATTGTGACATAAATTGATGTGTTTATATTATTTTCATGTTTATATAATTTTATTGTTTCTAAAAAAATTTGTTTTATTGTTTTTTTAATGAAAATGAATTTTAAGTTCCACTTTTATGTGAAATTGGGGGTTTTTTATAGAAATATCTTATTGGTTCATTTATCAATACTAAAATACTGTTTTTAGTGTTTATATATTTTGGTAGTTTCTGATAAAACTTGTTTTAATGGTTTTCGTGAAACACATGAATTTTTAAGTGCCATGTTTGTGTGAAAATGGAGGTTTTATAAATATACCACTTCATGGTTCATATGAGGCTGCCCAAGAAATAGATATTTTGGTTTCATTGAATGGTATTGGGATGAAATTTATGTTTTTTTGATTTTTAATTATGCACATGGTGTTCAAAGTGATTATATCAAGGAGTTTTGTGTCCAAAACAATGTGATATTTTGAGAAGTTGTTTTATTGAAAATAAAAATGTTTTTGTGTGTGTTTTAAGTGGTATAAAGTGTGTATAGCTACTGTATTTTTTATTTTTAACCAGTAGTGGTGTTTTTATATTAAAATATATGTTTTTAGTATGCTGAAATTGTTTGATCACAAAGGGTAAACCCTAGTAAATAGTTGGAGGATATGTACTACTACCTATATTGATCCGGATGGGTTTTGTCATTGTTTCAATGAGAAAATGGATAATAAAAACTATAACTAAACTCTATATATGATTGTTGGGGACTAATCGGTTATTTTTATGTTCCCTACTAGTGGATAAATCATGGGAAAGGATTTGTCACATGGTTACTTTTCACTGAGGTATGAGGTACATAGGGCCCGAGACTATCTAGTTGCCTAGGTGTATTCCCAGTTTTGGTGATCATTGGATTTGGGTTATCTACCATTTTATTAGAGTTTGTTTTTCTATAAATTATAGTATATAACATTTCTTATTCAAATGTGTTAACATTCTGAATATTTGAGTTTGAAAACTATTTTCAATTGGAAGTTTCGTTTCTGGGAATTTGTCACTATTTTCTTTACATATTAAAACTACTAGATTTTTCACCTTTTATTGAATACTATTTGAAATATTTGGGTGATATCATATTGTTATTTGGATAAAACCCTACTTACACCCCTTGGGTGTAAGTATAATTTATTATGTTTGACTCAAGTAATGTCAAATCCTTGGGTGAAGGCGGTTTGGGTTGTTAGTCCCCTCATATGATGTGATGTTGTGGAGACGGCATGGGGGTGATGTACCCTTGTCGTTTGGCATCATTATGGTTTAATTTTTGATATTTTTATTATTATTTGTGCATCTTTTAATTTTTTTAAAATAATATATTCATATCTGATTTTTTTTAATTCTTATTTGGCATGAACATTTCATATTCATATTATTGATTGTTTTTAAGGTTTTATGCTTTCATACTAAGGTGAATCATTCCCAAACCTAATTTATCAATACCCAATCACTTATTCTAGACCGTGGGGATAGGGAACGCCCATAGGTACTTTTCATGGGCTGGATTTGGTGCCTTTATTATTGGATACCAGATCCAGTTCGTGACAATTGGATTGTTTCCAAACCATACCATAGACGTAGCTACTCTTGTTGAGTAGTGAACCTTATAAATTCTTATGTTCCTATGATTGTGTAATCATTTAGTTTTCTTAAAATCTATAACTCCTTAATAGGAGGAAATATTTTTTTGCAAAGTAAGTAAAATTATAAGAAAAAAGATATCACTGATTCACCCACTCCCCTCTCAATCATATATTGATATTGGCTGGGAAATCTCAATTGGTATGAGAGGTATGGTTCCATTTGTTTACTATTTGATGAAGACTTTTAAGGATATACTGTGTTGGATAATTTGACTTTTGTGAACCATAAGGATATTTTTTTCTTCGATGGTATGAACAATCATATCTAGAAAGATACATTGTTTCCTTTTATTATGTAAATTGGGTATGATTTTATTGAAGATGCAACATATGGATTTCCTCCTATTGATGAAAACGTTACCCTCACATATGTTAATAAGAATAATATTGAGAACGTGGAAGATATAATAATGATTTACTCTCATCACTTTATGAAAATGATTTTTTAAGAGTAAATTATGTTTACATTACTAAAGGTATCTAGGATAAGTTGAAGAATATTTATGAAGGCAATAAAAGGTTAATAAGGTCAATTTATGAATCTAGAGTTTTAAGTATTAAGATCTCAATATTTATGTGTATAAATATAATGGTTTCCTCTTTACTAGGGTGAACATATTTGTAAACACTATTTTATGTCTTGGTGAAAAATTGTAATATGCTACTATTGTTAAAAAGATCTTGAGAAATATTCCTAACAACTTTGTTGCCAATTTTTCCTCACTGGATGATTGATATCCAGAAACATTATCTCTGGATGATTTTAATAGTACTATAATTACTTGTGAAATGATAGGGGTAAATATTTGAAAGAAGAAACCAATGTTGATATAGAAATTTTATTCATGTTTTCCAAGAAAGGTAAGTCTAACAATTTTCTTGAAGAGGAAAAATCTTCTGAATCTGAATCCAAAAATTATGTATATAAAAATCTTGAATAATTTTTTTCCATTTAAAAAAATGAAAATAGGTATAGGTAAATTTAATGGAAAACTATTTTTAAAATATTTTGAATATGGGGTTTTTGGGATCTTTGTGGCTAATTATCCTCATAGAAATAAAGATTAGGATTGTGATGAAGATAACAGATAATAGAGATAGTCATGGAAAAAACAGGATGATAAGAATAAATATTTCTCCAAAGGGAAATATAAAAAATTATTCAAATCCCCAAGAATATGTTTTTTATCTGAATATTATGAAGAAGAAGATAGTGAAGTTGATTCCAAAAAGTCTACTTAGAATTATGGAGAGAATAATTTGATTAAAACAGTCAACAATTAATATTTCAGAAGAAGTATTTCATAAGAAGATCAAACCCAATTAGATTTTAATCTAAAATAAGAATTTAAATAATGTTTTAGAAATATTGGGAGTCCTGAGAAAGAAAGTAGTCAATTGAATAATGAAGAATCCTCAACAAAAAATAAATAATTTTTTCCGGATGAAAAATTTAAGTTGTTAGAAGAGATTGGTAAGATGATGAAATATATTAAGATAAAAAATAATTATCATGAACACATGGAAGTAAATTTAAAATTAAATGAAGAAGAGTTTTAATGTTTCCAACAAAAATGATCTAAATCTGAGTAGAGGGCTACAAGTTTCAAAAATTAAATATCTAAAGTTGGAGAAATCTCTAAACACAATAAAACTAATAAGGATAAAAATTTACCTTCAAAAGCTAAAAATGATGTTGAAATTTTTTATGAGAATAAGAATGTAGGGAAAGATATGTATATGGCCAAAATCAACAATGTAGAGAAGTCAACGTTGCCGGAACTTCTGAGCCAGAAAAACATTCTATTACTTCTAGTTCTGATATGGCTAAAAAGAAAAATACTCTGAAAAAGAGAATTCCAATTGATAATAGAAATATTGATGGTAAACAATGTTCTGATAAAAAATATAAGATGTTTATTAAGAAACATGCTCACAACTCTAGACAGTATAAAAGTTATAGAGGAAAATATTCTTTCTATGGATACAGCTAGTATTACGATGGATTTAAAAATATACAAAATATGTGTCACTTTAATCAACAACAATACCACTATTCCACAAATAATAGAAGGAAAAGTTTGAGGGGGAGTCAATCCTCTCAAAGTAAGAATTCTGAGAATCATGTTTTGAAGATACCTGAGAAGGTTAGTGTGAAATTTGAAAATAGATTCAAACCTTTGGATACTAATTGTAAAATATGTAAACAACCTAGAAATATTGAAAATGTTTTTCTTTTTTTCTATAGGAAAAACAAATGTTTTTTAAAAAATTGTCAAAATATGGCTATGAAAAAAGATAAACGGAAAGAAAAATATCTTATTATAGAAACTGATCTCAAAGTTACAAAAGGATAATGTCCTTGGTCTCTAGATAGTGGTTTTCTTCCCATATTATAGTAGATTTTAAATTATTATGTAATTTTAATGGTTTTAAATAAGTAACAATGACATTTGTAAATGATAAATCTCTCAAAATCAATGGTGTTGGATCAACAATCATTGGGGAATAAAAGTTGAAATCCAAGAAAGAATTGTTTGTTAATGGGATGAACCCAAATATTATGAGTGTTTTATAACATTGTGATGAAGGTAAAATAGTTATTTTCAAAAAATAATATTTTTTTTGTGAAAACTGTGGAATAAGGGAAAATAGTTACAAGAGGCCAACAAATAAAAAGAAAACTTGTTCCATGTTGGTGACACTCAAAACTTTTGTTGCATCAGCATGGTGGAAGAGAATAAGTTGTGGCATAAAATATTGGTACACATGTGTCAGAGAAACAAAAGAAATTTATCAAATTGAGATAGTTTCTATGGAATTATTGATATGTTATGATGAATATATTGATGTTTCTCAATTTTTTTGAAAGGAAGGATAACAAATTTTATACATAATAATGTTAAAAGGTGTTCAAAATTACCCCATGATCTTATTCATTAGGATATCTATGGTACAATGAAAAAAAATCATGGAGATAAGTAATTCAGTACATTTATTTATGACTTTACTCATATTACTTGTGTTATATATATCAAACATAAGTCATATGCTTTGAAAATGTTTAAAATATTTAGGAGGAAATCTGATAAGGAATGTGATTATTCTATAAATAAGTTTAGAATAGTCAATGGTAAGAAATAAAAAAAGAATAATTTGAAATTTATCTTGTGAATAATGGAATTCATCATGATTTTATTACACCATAAACTCCTTAACAAAATGGTTTTTCCAAAAGGAAAATTAGAATTTTGGTTGAAATGGGTAAGACTATGTTACATGAATATGGCGTCTCCCATTACTTTTAGAGGAATTCCATGAACACTTCTATGTATATTCAAAACCAATGTTTCTATAGGATAGTTTATGATATGATTCTATATGAAATGTTTTATAACAAAAATCTAAGTTTGAAACGCTTAAGAGTTTTTGGTATTCTATTAATCATAAATAAGATGGGTGGAAATCTTGGAATGTTTGATAAGATAGGTGAATATGGGATTTTTAGTGGATATTATCTAAATGGATTATGATATAGTTGTTTCAATAAATAAATAGGAATATTAGTTGATTCTTGTGATGTAAAAGTTATTGAAAAATTTGGGGAGGATGATAAACAAACTCATGCTAATAAGAAATATAAAAAAGATGAAGGAATGTTTGCTAACAATTATGATAAGGATACTTAAAATGGTAATCCTACTCAAGAAGATAAATTAGAATAATCTATTTCAATTGATGAGGAAGAATCATGAAAATCTCATCCCAGGTTGATGAAGCAAGTGGAAGATAAAATAATCTTTGGTGATCAAAATCAACATGTTCAAATAAGAAGATTATCAAAAGATATTTCACATACATCCTTGTATAATAAGTTGAGAAAAAAGATTGGAATGAGGCTTTTGAGCAGCAATAATGGATTCGGGCTATGAACTAAGATATGGATCAGATAGAAAAGAATGATACTTGATAATTCATACCTAAAACAAATAATAAAAATTTTATAGATACAAATTGGGTTTTATGGATCAAGCTTAATAAATATGGTGAGGTGATAAGGGAAAAAGAAAAATTAATATGAAAATGTTACTTACAAGCTGAAGACATCTATTTTGATGAGAATTTTTCTCCTGTGGAAATGTTAGAAACAATCATAATCTTTATTACTATTGATGCACAATGAATTTAGAAATTGTTTTGTTGGATGTGAAGTTCTCATTTCTGAATGGTTATCAAGAAGAGGAATTTTATATTGAGAAACCATGTAGATTTTTTTTTCTGAAATAATAATATTATGTGTTAATGTTGAAGAATTAATTGTTTGAGATAAAAAATCACCAAGGGAATAATACATAAAATTAGATACATGCTTAATAAAGATGAATTTTAATAAAAGAGAGTTAATAGTATTACATTAAATAAATTCATAAGTTTTCCTTCATTTTAATTGTTTAAGTTGATTACATTTTTTTGATGGGAATGATGAAATAGCTTGTGAATGATTTGTGGAATAGATGAAAAAGTTGTTTGAAATTTCCATGTTAGGTAAAATGATATAATTTCTTGGGATAAACATATTGCATATGAAGAATCTCATATTTCCTTCTCAATAAAAGTATAATAAGTAATATCTTAAAAAGTCTAAAATAGAAAATTCAAATCTCGTTTCAACACTGATTTATGTGGGAACAATGTTAAAAAAATATGGATAATGTAAAGAAGTTTTCTCTAAAGAGTTTTATAATATTATTGGAAGTTTGTTATATTTGACTGCCTCAAGAACCAAAATTGTTTATGATGTTACCTTCTGTACAAGATTTTAGATTCCTCCAAAATAATCACATCTATTGGATGGGAATAATGCTCAAGTATATCAAAGGCACAACAAATTTTGGAATATAGTATGATAGATCAGAAAATATATAATTTTTTGGTATTCAAATTTTAATTGGGAAAAAAATTGATGATAGAAGATCCACATTTGGCAGATCTTTTTTTACATGGAAGGGGTTTTTAGTTGGAATAAAGATAAATATAATTCAGTAACACTTATCACAACTAAAGAAGAGTATGTTGCATCCACTCAAGATTATACACAACTTATGTGGATGAAGACTTAGTTGGAAGACTTACTTATTGAAGTGAAGTTACCTTTTCTCTTGGGTTGTTATAATTAGATTTTCATAAACCATATAAAAAATTTGGTACAAAATTATCATTCAAGAAATATTGATATGAAATATCATTTCATCAATGTTCATGTGGAGAAAAATTAATTTAAAATGAATTATGTTTCTATATGGGAAAAAGTTGCTGAAATTTTCAAAAAACAGTTACCTTAGGAAGTTTTTATAAATTGATGTTGAGCAAGGGTGTCCAACCTCTTTATCATCAAGGTTGAGTTATGTATTTTTGTACCTATCTTTTATATTCTTTTGATAGTGTTATCAAGTGGGATAATTTTTATATAAATCTATCCATTGAAATGTGCTAAACCTTTTTAAGGAAGAATGTATGTTTGGGGAGTTGAGGTAAGGTTTAAATCAAGCATGATATCATTTGAACTATTCTAATACTTTGTTGGAGTGGTTTTGGGTAAATTTTATTAACAATAATGTGGAATAAGTAATGAAATATGTGAAATAAAGACGCACTGGAGATGGTAATTTTTAATGGTTGAAGGAAAAGTTTTGAAATTCGATACTTTTGGATGGTTTGGTATCAATAATTATTTTTCCAAAAATGTGGTTTATCTTATAGGATTATAATTTTTGATAAGTAATCTACAGCTTGAGGTTACAAAGTTCTATGATTTATGAACCTTTGTTGACAATAAAATCCAAAATGGGAGATTTTTGGGACAGAGTTGAAAAGAATATGTTTTTAGAAGTTGAAAAAATTTGTATTTAAAGTGTTATATTATTTTTCAAAAAAAAAAATCTATTCACTTTATTAGTTATTGGAATTTGGACTCAAAATCATAATTAGGATATTAGATGAAAAAATATTAATACTGTCCAATGGTTTGAGAAGATGTTTTTTTGGAGAAAAGGAATATCTTAATCACCTTGATTCTGAGAAAGAAAGTTCCAATCATAATGATGATTTCAATTAAAGTATTTGTGGATCTAATATAAATATGAATATGATTTTATGATCTTAGGGTTCTCATAAATCATAATTAATCTATAAAACTTATGGTTCAATCCTTATAAAGGAAAGGGGAGAACACGTATTGCTAATCATATAGAGGTTTGGCTGGAAAGAAATTAGTATTTGGTAAGGATGGGAAGTTACAATACTTCCCAATTTAAGTTAGATTATTCTATGCCAATATTAAACATTCTAAAATTCATGAGGATTTAATTATTATATGTTGATTCTTATAGAATAATAATGTTTCTAAAGTCAAAAACGTCTAGTAAGAGTTTATTAGTATGAGATCACTGAATTTATATTTTTAAAGGTCGTATTGTTTTTTTAGAATGTAAGAAGATAAATATTCTAGTTTTTAGTCTAGATAATAAACCATAAGATATAAATCATTATTGAAAGAAGTTGTGGGCACCATAATCAGAGAAGGAAAGAAGTTGTTGATGTTGATGTTTTTGATGTCGGTTCATCGGACGGGGTGTGCCACCAATCAACAGAGTAATACTGAAACTGATCATTAGGCATAATGAAGGTTTCAAAAGGTAATAGGTCGAATAATTTTTTTGTTTGATGTTTTTGTGACTAGTGAAAAAGAAAGGAATTTGGGTTTTTTGAACCGATTCATAGAGGAAATATTGATATTGATTTGGGTTAAGAGAAAATAAAGAATTATAATATGTTTTCATCAATTGGGTCAGGTGTCATTAGACAGGAACTAACACAGATTATCTCATTGGAGTAGAGACTGATCCATCCGATGAAAGCTAACATCAATAAATTAATTTGATATAGGATCATCATTCTGAGGAAAAGGAGAAAATAAAAACACAATAAAATAGTTCCAAAAGTGTTTTTGATGGGAGATTGAAGATTGAAGAGGATAGAAAGTGTTGTCAAAGAAGTTTGAAGCTGGTGTCAGAGTGTTATTGAGGTTGTGTAAGAATATTTGGAAGTTTCCATAATGTTTAATGGAAAATAATGGGAACATAATTCCAACTAAGTATCAACAATGTTTTGATATAATTTTTTCAATTTTTTATAATTTTAACTTTGTATGGAGCATCATAATAAGAATTTTGTTTTCTATTATATATGAGAATCATAATGAGAAGAAATATTATATTTATATCTTTCAATTGGTGTAGAGAAACATAATGAATAATCTTATGTATTCATCATAATTGGGAAATTAGAATTATAGTTGGAAACAGAATGAAGATTATGTAGAAATCCTAAAGCGAGATGATTTTTTGAGAACATTTTAGATGGTTTGATAAGAAACGAGAAGATTTAAGAAGCATTGAATAAGTCAAGGATGGATATGAAATTCATAAGGAATTTAAGTTTCAATAAAATTTCTTAACACGGAATGATTTTCAGAATCCCCCTAAATTATATTTGGATAACCTATAAAAGGAGGACGTACTTTTTAATTTCTAACAGTTTTACTATTTACATAAAGAATATAGAATTCATAGTGTTGAATTTTTTTAGAGAGAAGGGGTTTTTAGATTGGGTTTTCCTAATAAAGTTTACTAGACAGAAGAAGAAGAATATAGAGAATCATATTTAGTTTTTTTTATCAGACCGAGCAATTTGATTGGGATTTTTGAAATGAGGCAAAAGTAGTTTAGATTTGTTTCAATGGTATTCTGACAGAGTTATATTTATGTACAAAGAAATTGTATTGAAATTTTTTTCACACAATAGTAAGGTTATATTATACTTGTTGTATCCACCCAAAAGTATTTTTTTTCTAGTGGATTGTGTGGTATTGGATTGTTTCCAAACCATACCAAGGATGTATCTAGTATTATTGAGTAGTGAACCTTGTAATTTATTATGTTCCTATGGTTGTGTGGTAATTTTTTTTATCAAAGTAGTAACTCTTTAATAGTATCCAAAGGTTGTTTCAAAAGGAATGAATCTTAGAAGAAACATATATCACTGATTCACCCCCTCCCCCTCTCAGTGATACATTGTTCTTCACTAGGAAATGTCATACCTGAAGGTGCATAGAAGGGTTTTGTTTCCATGCCCTATGATCACATTATCACTCAAGTTGGTCCTACATCCAAGTATTATACCATCCATTATCACTCAAGGGATGTAACCCATTAATCCCTAGTTTATACCTTATCATTGAAGGTATGGAATCATGTCACCACAATACCAACTTGCATCCTCTAACTCATGGCATGGTCAATCATACCTTCTCACTCAAAGTATGTCCCCTAATTAAACCATTACCTTATCACTAAATGTATGGCCTATTATCATATCATCATTGATACCATTTCACTCAATCTAGGGTCTAAACTACAACTACTATCACTCAATTAAATTCTTGATATTACATAACCACCACTGCCTTCCCACACAATAATGGGTTTTACCCACAACCACAACCTTATCACTCAAGGTAGGGCCCAATATCACATCATGACCCGTAAATTATCATTGAAGAAGGGTTATAAATAAAATATCAATTAGGTTGAGGTCAAGACTTAGAATACATCATTTACCATTTATATTTTTGTATCCTACTACTCAAACATAAAACTGGGCATGAAACCCATCACATAACTCATGATGTCATCACAAGGGTACTGGTCACTTAGACCTAGCCTTGTGATTTGAACATGCATCAACATCCATATATCCTAAACGTATCATCCTCTAAAAACCATATTTATCACACAATAAAAATATTTTGAACCCCTTTGAATCCTAACCTCATATATAATGGAATCCACTAGGGTCCTCTAGAACTATCCCAGTCTCTGGTCATTGATACCAAATCACATCCCAACCCTCATGGGTCTTCCATTTCTCATAGTTTTTTCCCAGCCTTGGCCTTAATACTAGTCCAAACCTCATCAAGAACCATAATTAATCCTAGTCATACTACCCAATGATGATAAAAAATCAAGATATTTATAGATACCCCACTCTTCCCACTAGATCCAAGTCACTCATTACCATCCAAATACTTTAAGATAATGGCTTTGTCTACTTGAAATGTATCCCACAACCTAATACCTACTCGAGGTCTCTTTCCATCTCAACCTAAAACTTATCCCCTTGGATACATAGTTATTGTGATATCCAAAATTACCCATAAGTGCTAAATAGAACATATATTTAATCTTGGAATCCTCGTGATATTCTAACTCATCTTATAAGGCACTTATAGTCCACATACCTTTATCTAGTCACTTGAAACATCTATGCATGAAAGAAATAATGCATAACAAAGAATATGAATTTATATTATAGTAACCACCTACCTCCATAAATTATTTACCACCCTCTACAAGATTTGGTCAACCTCATCCATGCTCGTCCATGACTGACCTCATCTCGTATCACCGCCCAATATCCTATCTCACACGAAAACACCAAAATAATTAATTAGAAAATTTCTAATTAATTATTTAACTTATTACATTGATTCAAATTTTCTAGAAACTCATAGGGAATTGGTACATAACTAAAACCACTCAAAACCTAATGCATTCAAACTTATTCAACCTCCTCTAGCCATGTACGAAAAATATTGTTTGAATCAAGAATATTTCACCATGTTCTAGAGAAATTGTCATCAAAAACCTATCTTGTAGACATTGGAAATAAATAAAATAAAAATTAAGAAATATATAAGGAATAATAAGGATAAAATACCTTCAAACAACCAAATAAACCACCATGAATATACCCCTATAAATAGGGGATCAAATAAGAGGAGAGGGAGGGAATATATGGATAAATGCACCCTCTTTAAAGCCCCACTTTCCTTAAAACAATGGGAATTTAACCAAAAAATTATAGGTTTTCTCCCAATAATAAAACTTGTGTGGGGACCCCCTTAAAACCTGTATATAGAAGAAACAATGAAAACACCATATCCATAGTTCATCTTGCAGTGAAACCCCTTCGGTTATGGAACAAAAATCCCACCCCGGGTCTCTGGATATGATTTGGAGCATAGATCCATGACCCGACCCTCCTTGTGAGGCATCATAAAGGTCCTATATTCTACAAGACCTCCATTAAATATCTCTTAGGTTGTGGAATAGTTCCTTCATGCTAGGTTGTTCAATGATGTGGCCCTGAAATCATAGCTCAACCATCATCAAAGAAGTGTTTAACTCCACTACCACTTAGGAATCCACCACAGTGTAGCCCTATGGCTGCAATGTAGTCCTTCCCCCACAAAAAACAATATGAAACAACACCCTCTTCCATGAAATACTTCTCTTAAGCCCTCTATAATAATCTCCCATCACTCCCCACACCACAAATCTCAAGGATGTGGTGTGTTCTATCACTTGAAACCACAACATAGAATCTATATTAACTTATACCTTCATCAACATTAACCCAAGAACCAAAAACACCTCCCAATACTTTATTTATGTCCAAAAAAATCACCTCATGATGTTACAACAATCATAATTCTTATATGCATACCAATTCATGGAATATCCATTATATTGGTGTAAAAATATAAAATTTATTTTAAAATTTAATGACCTTAAAATCTTCAGGTCATTATAAACTCCCCACCATAATGCTTCTCACCCTCAAGAAGTATTAGTAATCATAAAACCATCATTCCAAACCTACCATGTAATTAATCCACTACTATATCATTGTGTTCCATTCCTAAATATTTAATTTTATTCTTTTGTGAAACTCCAATCATCAAGTCACACCATTCACCAAAATCCAAGATACTCACTCTCCATCTGCAAAAATACCTAGATAGTTCTCAACCACCCCCATCTATTCCAAGATACCATGGTTCCATTATCTACTTCATCAATAAGACTATGGTTCTCCCCACCAAAATTATCTTTTCATGATGGTTGATTCTAAACCATAATCCTTTTTTTCATAGTAATCACCTACCAAAATAAAACTTATAGTGGTATATCCGTAAAATAAATGCATTTTCCACCTCACTAAACCCAATCCCATGAAAAAAAATTATTTGGTACTTCTCTATATTAATTCTCCAAAAAATTATTTATTTTTCCCATATATGCACCATCCCCTCCCCATCATGATACCTAATCTCTTAGAGGAGTAATGGGATCATACAAATGACCAAACCAGTGTTCTAACCTATCTCTTGGTGTAATTCTATAATTGGATCATCAACCAACCTCAAAATTCATTATACTTCCACAAAATCACCAGTGAAACTCCTATTTGACTAACCTCCAGATCACACCAAAGCCACCCCGACCCTAATGCTAACATTAAGATTCTATATAAGACCAAATCCAATACCAAATCTAGTATAACCTTTGTATCCTCATAAAATATTATTCTTCTTGCACAACAGCATATTGATGGAACCTCAATCATCCACCACCCAATCTTACCACATCTATGACCCTTCTTACACGAGGGTCACTGACCCATGAAAAATTCAATGCTTCATAATATGGGAGAATCCCCATGATATGACCTATGAACTAAATCTACACACACACACACACACATATATATATATATATCTATGTATCCAATATCACATTCATCACTAAATGTACTAACTGGATGTCACTAACCCACTCATACTCAAGCACCAACCTAAACTCTGATCACCACTCATTCAAGAATTTCCAAGAATATGAACAACTATATCCAATGAAAATTAATTTAAAATGAGGTACAAAACCTCCAATGTCCAACAGTTTCTCCCCATAATACGGATTCCCTAACACCTCTACTTGAACACCAACATAGATAGGTCCCAAAATTGTATGTGTGATGCTCCTACTAAACAATGATCACACATACCATCAACCCTTAATAACATTCATCTATGATGTCACCATATATTATAATTTCAACACATAACAGCCTTGAAAAGAACTTTTGACTCTATACCAGTAATCATTTCATAAAATCCATCAATTCTTAGCCCACACATAGTAGTTAACCGATCTAAAACTCAAAAATCATCGCACAAGACTTGTGTACACCTACCCTCAAACAATGTGGATTTTCCTATAAATCCTTAACAACACCCACACTCTTTTTACCCAGACATAGTGAATCTACAATGAACCATATCATAGGTTCTTAACCATGATCTCACTCAATCTCACCCAAACCGAATGGATGTGTGCCCCTATACAACCTGATCACATTACCAAATTCACACACCTATGAGTCATGTCCCACCAAACCTAGGCACATGTTCTAAACCCCATGAATATGTTCCACTACCATTAAACTTATTCAATAGATTGATGTATCTCAATAATTCCATGTCCAACCACATAATCACCTCCCAACTAGACATTGTGCCAAAACCATGAGAATCTACCTACAGTCCCACCATGCAACTAAAAGGGAATTCAGAATCAATTACAATAGGCATTTAACTAATATTTCTATCAAAAACCAACCTTGATACCAGTAGAACTTAGATACATTCACATTTTAATAACCTAAGGATTCCCATACACCTTTCCTTAACTACACAGTTTGGTTAATCAGTGTTCCACCAAGAAGTTATATGGGAAACATCTTATAGGTTTATGTTGACAATTTAGTAACCAAAACCCATTATAATCACACCAAGGTTTCTATAACCAAGTAATTATATTACTAAACTAAACCATAATGTTTCACTGTACATACCTCATAAAAGAGAAAATTACAGTGATCATCAGATAACATCCCTCCTTGAGATCCACATAACTTGATATCAGAAAACTGCTTGTGGGTGAAAATCACATTCCAACTAAGTAGAATTACATAAAAAATTATAAAGGAAAATTATATTTTTTGAAACATTAAACAAACACACATAACATAAAAACACACACATAAGAACACATATTTTATGTGAATTTTACATGACAAAAATGAGGCATGTGATGTCTCTTTCTACTATGGGAAAAGAGTAAAGAACAATAAAATGACATATTTTGGTAAAAAATCATATTTAAATAAATATCTCAACTATAATATTGGAAACCATAAATATAAATCTCATACCTCTAGTAACCAAGATTTACCACTGAAAAGGTGTTAATGAATCACTAGTCTAAGGTCCATCCTAAGCTCTGACACATTCCTATTATCTATCTTCCATACCCATAATAGTAGGAAAAAGAAAAAAATGATCTGATACCATTTTGTAACACCTCAACCTCAGACCACCCAGTAGTTTCTAGATGTGAAGCGTCACATGGACTCAAGTATGTCTCCTTGTACAGTATAGGATTCGGGCTAATGTCAATGGACTAAATCATACAGTGAGGAGATTATTTCCTCAAATAAGAGTAATAAAATAGTAGAAAATAACTAAATAGCATCCATAAAAAACATCAAAATATGTATAAATAAATAATAAACAATTTTATAAAAAATGTCTCATTCATAATAATAATATCATACATCATCTAATCACCCACTGGGAGGATCGCATATATAAAAAAACTAAAGAAAATAATAAATAGAAGGATCTACTTCCATCCCCAATCCTCACATCAATCTATGTCTCAAAAACCCATCGAGCTACTCTACCCTAATCCATTGTATGTCATGTTCTTTGACTTGCATATCATACATAAGGTCTAAACACACACACACTAGGGTGACTATATTGGGTGTGATAAATACATATCGATAAGGTCCCACAAAGTTACCCTAATATACACCACCATACATGTGCATGCTTGAGGAAAATAAATAGCATGCTCATATAATCACCTTGAAATATTTTTTTATAACCAGGATACAAATGCTCCATATGCATTGGGTCATGATTTGTATACTTGGCCACCACAACACTCAATTATACCAACTTCAAATTCTTATCGAAATCCAATCACATCATTCCATCGAACCCACATCCCAACCAATACACAAAGACTTAGGATAGGGAGTGACACTAAATCCCCAACCACTACTCAGATGTGTAGTTTAAGGTCCTAAGTTCAATCCTTGGACACTCCTTTTAAAAAAATTTAGTCCAATATCCAAGTCATAGATCATCCCTTATCACTCAAGGGAGGATTTAAGACCCAACCAATACCTTATCACTCAAGGTAAAACCTCATGTTTCAACTATACCAACCCATGTCCTCTCACTCAGGGCATGGTTTACCATACCCTCCCACTAAAGGTGAGATACCTTCCATAAAAGTTACCTTATCACTCATGTTAAGGCCTCACATGTCATCACCACCACTACCTTCTCACTAAAGGTAGGGTCTTAACCACAACTAGTACCTTATCATTCAAATAAAGGCCTAGTATCACATCACCAACTCTAACTTCTCACTTGTGGTAGGGTATTACTCACAACCACTACCTTATCACTCAAGGTAAGACACAATATTTCATCACAACCTCTACCTTATTTGTCAATTTAGGTTTCAACATACACCTTATCTGTTAAGGCGAGATCGGAACTTGAGATCTATTATCAACCATGAAGAAATCCATCACCTATCACCCACACATCAAACCAAGCACATAACCCATCACATATTTCATGATATCATCACAAATGTGCTAGTCACTTAGACCTATCCCCATGCCTAAAACATTCCTCAACATACATCTACACTCATCAACTAATATTATTAAGACCAAATTGGTCACACAATCACAACATACCAAACCTTTCAGCACCACCACCATTCCCATAGGGTCAACCACTAGGGTCCTTTAGACTCTTCATGGTCTCCTCTCATCGATAAAAACGCACATCCTACCATACAAGGGTGTTTCCACAATAAATATGATCTTCTAAACCCTAAACATAATCTGAGTACAATCATCATTAGGAAACCTCATCACTTCCAGTCCCACTACATAAGGGATGTCTCAAGATAACACACTCTAAAACTTACGTAAATTTGATGAAACATTTTCAATAAAAAAATCAACCCACCCTCAGGATGGTTCTCCTCACTTGGTGTGAGATGTATGAAAATACCACTCTTCTCACAAGGTTTACTCTACTCATTCTCAACTAAATAGTCATAATAAAACAAAATATAATACATGAAACTTATCCCATATGTTCATACCTACATAGGACTCCTTTTTACTTAACTAACACCCTCACCCCTTTGTGACATAGTCACCAAGAAATCCTAAATTTCTTAAAGTCCTAAAGAGAAATTGTAATGAGTCTAGGATACCCAAAAGTATCATAAATATTATTCTAGGGTGATCACAATCCCTATACCTCTACCCAGTCCCATGAATCATGCATGTAGGAAATAAATAATTCGCAATAAATTATATGAATTTATATTATAGGGACCACTTACCATAATAAAGGAGTTACCACCCTTTCTAAGCTCCACACAATATTTTCCAAGCCCTTCCAAGCCTCTACCCAGATCATACCATAAATTGATATTTTTTTCTCACACCATTACATTAGAATAATTATTTATAAAGTTTATAATTATTTATATAAAATAATTTGAAGTGCAATATTCATTAAAAACTCACATCGAATCACTGTATTAATAAAATCTCTTAAACCGTATGTGTCCAACCTTCTAAGAAAACCTATAACTACACTAATAAAAGTACCCATCAAATATGGATGATTTCAAAGTGATTTGGTGAAATATTCACCAAAACAATAATTAGAAGATAATGAAAATCATCAAAATAAAAAGAAAATAAAATTAGAGGAATAGAAAAGAGAATGTACAAAAAATATACCCTAGAAACCCCCACGAATCCACCCCTAACAATGGTGGTAAATGGGGAGATAAGGAGGGGTAGATTCATCCAAAGGGACTATCCATAATACACCTCTTTCTATAAAAAAGTGGAGATGAAACTAAAATGACAGGAATGAATCAATAAAAAAATTGGTCAGGGATCCCCTTACGGTGTGGCCATAGATTACCCATTATATGTATCCTTTCTTGGGGTCATGTAACAGTATTATCCCCTAGGTTTTGGCACAATGTCCCACCCCAAGTCCCTATTTGTGGCATTGAGTAAGGCTCCATAGCACAACCCACCTTAAAGAGTGTCCTAAATTCCTTGCCTCCCATGAGACCTCCACAACACAACCCCTGGGTTGTGGTGTGGTTTATTCCCTACAAGTTGTGTTGTGTAATGGGACTAGATACATAGTAAATCCCTATTTTCAATAATGACTAACTCAATTTCCTCTCGACCACCCACCGGAGAACAAACCCATGATAGTAGTGTGGTCCTTCCAAACACCACCATGATGCAACACACACCTCTATGGTACAACAATTTTCCAACCTCCAGAAAAAAATTTCCACAACAATATCCATGTTGTAACACCCTATGTTGTGGTGTGATTTATTACCCACACCCACAACTCAAAACCTAAGTATACATATCCCTTCTTTGATGTTAACATGTGAATATAAAACCACTTTTTATGCCTTGATACATGTCCAAAAACATCACCTAGATATGTTTAGACCCTCATAATTCCAATCCAAGAACCAATTCATGAATCATACCATGATCCAAGACCGAAAATCAAAATTCCCTCCAAAAATTAGTTTTCCTAAAATTCAAAGGTCGGTATATAATTCCTCTACATATTTTTATATTTTCATTTTTGCTTCACCTAGACATATTTTATTCTAAAATTCCACTTTCTCTGAAACTTTTTTGGTGCATCTACAACTACCCATTCATCTTTGACACCCCGTCATATATAATATGGTATCACCCCATGTGAATGCCTGAAAACATTACCATTCTAGATTATCATTTTCCTTACATCCAATATTAGTAAAAAAATTTGGAAGTTACTCAATTCTGTAAACTTGAATTATTAGTTGAAAAATGGATTATCATGCTTGAACTCATAATATACCACTTGAGAATCATATTCAACATTCATCAATAAGTCCACTGGGTCACAAATAATAAGTTTGTTTTAACTTTGTTATTCAGTTTCATAATTATAATCTATAAAATATTACAAAATATTATTACCTATAAGTTATCCAAGAAATATTAAAGTGAAACAATGATCTAGAAATTCCCAAGCTATAAATTCAGTTAGAAAATCAATTAAAATATGATTCCCATCAACATTTAATAATTAAATTAATCCATCTTCCATAATCTTTTAGATGATGTGATATTTGAGTTGAATGGGCTTCTTTTGAAAGTGAAATATTGAATTTCGGGCCAATTGAATCACTCTAACAATCAAAATTATAACTCCCTAACCTGGATTCCACAAAAATGGTGACACGATCTGGTGAACCACATGGCCCCAATCATGACACCTAATATTCCAAAAGATTACAACAAGTAGTGAGGATCCATATATGGTCTGGTAGAGAGTGTATACCCTTTGGTTAGAGTCTAATACAACAGAAATAATGTAAAAAACACATCTAGATAAAAAATAAGTTTTAAAATAACAAGTTTAAACCCAAGAAATAACATACTAATTCCACATACAGAACATGAAAGCACACACATAATTTAGGTCAAGTATAATGATCCCTAAAAGTGAAAAAGGGGGAAATGAAATACAAAAAAAACTAGAAGTACATAGCTCTAGACAATATCCTCACACATATCTCCAATCCTATAAATAACATCAAGAATCAGATGAATCGTTCTCAGCCTTTTCCCAAATTTCATTCATGAACTCTGTTCAGGTACTAAGTAGAAACCCATATATTGTGTGAGTACAACTGAATATGACCCCACTAATGGAATCTAATGAAAATTTTGTCTATAGGTGTAAACCTTAATGGTGTGAAATATACTAGAAAAGAAATAAAATTAATCATAATCAGTGAAAATAAAATGAACTAAGTTAATCCATGGGCATTAAAGAGAAAACCCAGACTGAACCCACCATCTTTGTCCTATGATAATATCTAAACATAATGGAGGTATCATGGACCAATCTGGTTCTAAGGTACATCATTGAGGAATCCATGATCGTATAACCTAAAGAAATCCGCACGGATGGACTAGATATTCTCTCACACCTAAGGAATTCTATACCAATATGATCGACAAGAATCTAGGGAGCCCATCCTATGAAATTAAATAAGGCAACCCCTCAAGAATTCATGAAATTAATGCATAAAAATTAATAATTTAATACATTACTATAATACAAGGGGGAGCCACCCCATATTATTTCTAGTAATGAAGCAATGTATAATCCACTGGATCACATGAGTAATTCCATATCATTAGACCTCATTATATCTAAAGGTGTCTTCACACCCCATAATTCACTTGTATAACCGAATGTAATCCTAGTACATCCATGGAATTAAATTATAATACCATTCATGTAGAATCCAAGTAGTTACTCCATAACATTCTACACTCATAACCATTTAAATTAATTTCAAACATGTCATTATTACACAATTCAAATAATGAAAATACTAAAAATAAATCTAGGCTCACTATTTAGTTTCAATTAACATTCCCATTTAATAATTCAATGGACACAATCACTAAGGGGTTTTAAGGGCCATCTCAAGAAACCCATTTCTATATTAAGTCATAATGTATCTAAAGGAAGCTTTAAAATAACCTATTAGTTCACCCAAAATCATGGAATAAGGGAAAACACACCTCTTTAATAGATTCAACAAGGGTCTACCAAAAAATGACCAAATTTTCTAAATCTAAGAAATATTTTAAGTCTTCAACAAGGTATAAAAATAATGTAGACTAATTTTAGTTCAAGTTTATAATGATTAGATGTGGCTACAAAAGATGAAGATACAATATAATGGTGAGAATTTAAAGGAAAATCATGATACCACCTACCTTATGTTAGAATAGTTCCATTTGTTAAGTGTATTCCTTTGATTCTAGTATAAATGATATAAATAGATAAACTAGAAAAATCCCAAAAATAGGGAATTTATATTAAACAAGATGATAGATATTTATACAAAAATTAAAATATATATTCAAATATATAAGATTGTTAGACTTACTTTAATCATTTTAACATGATCAATTAAAAGGAATCAAAGGTGGGTTGTTGGAGAAACACCAGAGTGCCTAAGGAAGGAGATGATAGCCCTACGCACTTCTAATGGCCTAAAATGACTCCAAAATATGGTTATTAAAGGGTGGGGAAGTAAAATATAGTAAATTTATAGTTTTTATTAGAGAAAGTGGTTTGAATTCATGGTTGGACAAACCAAATACTAACACTACAAACTACACAATTTATAACACCTAACCTCTCTTGGTTAGGTGTATAATTAGACAGACCATGCACAAACCATGAAAAATGAATATGTAATAAATCATATGTATTTTCATAGTTTACTATCCCCCTTCACATGGTTAAGAAAATTATGGTATTTTTATTTCAAACCATACAAATTGGGTAAACAGTTAGAAAAAACAGTGCACTAAATGTGAACCATATTCTGTTTCCCCAAAACATTCAATTTCAAGCCTCAAACCCTCCAAACACTCTCAAGGTCTCTCCATTAACCAAAATGAAACCTAATGAATATAAAAAAGGAAAAAAAATAAATTAATCAAAAAAAATTAATAAATAATTTACCTCATAAAAAATTTAGGGACTTACAAACTCCCAACCATATAACAACTTGTCCTTGACCAATATCATCAAATATCATCGACTTCCTTAGAGAATAATTAAGGCCACTAGGCCCTCATGTTTGATTCCTTATCCAAATTCTCCTAAAAATTCTAACATATTTTATTAACACACATACCAAAATAATAAATCTATAACATATTATAACACCTTGATATTTTAAAATGAAACATTATACACATTATCATATAAGATACTCAACATCAGTCTTAAACATATGAATAAATATTATTATTTAAATATGATAGTTATAAACATTCCATTGGAATGGAGGGAATGAATGATATTAAAGTGAAAATATTGTTTAAACATATTTATAAAATAAATTCATTGGTTACTAATTAATTATAAATAAAAATAAAAACCAATTGAATATAATGGATGTGTTTATATAAATAAATATTTTATGCACAAAATGATGTTTTGTCTTAATAAATTAAAATAATAACCATTAGTAAAATATATTAATGAATTTTTATTTTATATATTCTGTCATTTTTTAAAATTAATCCAACTTTTATGATAGGATTAATATAAAAATAAATCTTTTTTAAGCATAAATTCTATATTTTTCTAAATGCAATTTTTTACACCGTTTGATGATGAACCTCTTTTAAATCTAATTTTTAACAATTTTATAGATTTTATTTGAAAAATAAAAATTCATTTTTTGATATCATAATATAAAATTTATATTAGGGTGAAATTATGGTATTTTTTGGAGAAGTTTCATTTGTTAACGAATAGTGAAAAATAATAAAGTTTAATTGGAGACTTATTTTTCATGTAATTTAATTATATGGTTAAATTATATTTTAAATTACCTTTAAAGATTATTTAGTTAAATTATAAATCAATAAATCCAATTTAGTTCATTTAATCTATTTCATATTGAAATTGGATATAAAAACATTTCAAATATTTGAAATTATCACTTTAAAAATCATCATTGTCGTTGTGTCTACGAGATTAATTTTAGATATAAATTTTCCAATTATGTAAATTGAATTGGGTAAAATGGACTCTATATTTGGAATCATAAGGTTAAAATTAGGTTTTAAGGTCAATTTATTTTTTATCCATAAAAAATTTACCAAGGAAAATAAATTCATTACCACGGTATATGTAACAAATGGAATAGGCTAATGTTAAAAACGTAAAAGGCTTAAAATACCTAAAAATTGAAAATTTTAATAGTTGGATATGGTATTTATTGACCCCAACCAGCCGATAAAATATTAATTTTAATCCATAGTCATGTAAATTAATTCCTCATAAATGTTGTTGACTATAAATATAAAATAATTATTATTTTAATCATTTAAATACACATATTCTCAAGTATAAATGCAACCCCTCGCCACTCCATTTAAACTTAAAGGCATTATAGCTCCTCAAATATTTTCCCAAGCCTCTCATACTCACTCTCCCAATGTCTATGTTCATCTGATCTCACAAAAATACCTAATCCAGGGTCCCCAAAAAATCATTCAAGGAGGTGATATCCAAGAGGAGGCTTGAACACTTTTGAATAAAGTCAAATGCGAGGGAAGGTATTTATTAACCAAATTTAAATTTTATGGGTTAACTTTATACTTATATATTATTTCATGCTCATATTATGTGTCAAAATGACATTTGAATATATTTTGTTGTACATACACTTGTATTATGTTAATTTATAGTGGATACACATATTTGAATCATTTGATTAATTCCCACTTCAATGATATGATATTAATAAGGGACATTAATTTTAAAAATTATCTTATTAATGTTACCCTAAAAAAAATATTTATCATCAATGTCCATTTTTTCTAAAATTATTCCAAATTTTTTTACTATTATACGATGTTGGATAAATTAAATTCTACACATGTTTGAGTTTTTAACAATATTTTTGACAGTTTATTTTTTACATTTTAAAAAATAAGTTCTTTGCGACTTTTTAGAAAAAATAATGGAAGAATTTTTTTTAACTTATATGGAATGAGTGTAATTTCCCACCGTTACAATGATTTAATGCTTGTTTTATAACTTTTCATGGTTTTTTCCAAATAAAATGGTTTCCTTATGATATAATAAATGATTCAATTTTAAAAATTCGTTTTAAATGTAATGTGTATTTTCATATCCAAAAGTTATTTTATATTTACTTTTAATGAGTTTTTAGAAATTCCATTAGATAAAAAAATTATAACAATAATTTTTTTATTTATTATATAGTACTTGAGTATTAAACATGTGGTTTTCTAGATAGCAGCCGGTAATCCCATTATAAAATAACATAATGTGGACCAAATAATTCCTGATAATCCCATTATATCATAACATGTAGTGTCATAGATAACACTGGGAAATCTTATTATTGATAAACATGGGGTGTCCCAGATAGCACCGTGTATGCTGATAACAACTTTTGTAAGTGTGATATGTTAAATGGTGTCCCAATTTACCTACTCATATTTTAAATAATTTATAATGAGTTTTCATGAAAATAAATTGATTTTAAAAAGATATGATATTGAAAATTTTGAAAATATAATTTCTTTTACTGAATAATAATGTATGTTTTTATGAAAATGTTTTTACGAATTTTCACTAAACTAACATTTTTTCATCTTTTATGTCCATTATCGTGTTTTTTATTCTCTTCCATGTGTTTAAATTTTTATTTATATGGTAAATAATGATTAATGATGAATACAATTACAAGATGAAAATTGTAAAGATATGTCATGAAAAGAATACATGTTTAATTTTAAAAGGGTTTCCTTTCATGGAAAAAATAGATACTGAGTTTTAGTGTCCGCATAAAATTTATGGTTTTACTATGTAAGGTTTTTTCCCAAATCTCTAAAACTATAAACCTAAAATATTTTTGGGAATGATAGAAATATAATTAAAGTTTAAAATCATCAGAATA
This sequence comes from Viscum album, assembly GCA_963277665.1. Taxonomy (NCBI): domain Eukaryota; kingdom Viridiplantae; phylum Streptophyta; class Magnoliopsida; order Santalales; family Viscaceae; genus Viscum; species Viscum album. The sequence goes on from OY728151.1 coordinate 1,085,010,549, forward strand.
TTTAATGCTGGAGGCTAGTTCAAAATAGTTGGTATCAGAGGAGGGCTATACAACATTGGAGATTAGGATGTTTCTTTTTATGGGTTTATTAAGAGTTATAGATATCTTCATGGGTTTAAAATTTCAAGGATTAATATAACATAAAATTATTAGATACACCTTTATCATTTTAAAGTGATGCATTTCTAGGATATTAATGATATTTTTAGAGATTGGATTTATAAAAGGTTTTATATTTAGGTATAAAATATTTGATGGTTAAAGTATTATAGAGTTTCTATGGGTATTATATTTAAATGGAACATTTTAATTTTTCATTTTTTAATGATGTTATTTTGTATAGATTAAGGATCATTTATCAAGATAGAAGGAAAGTGATATTTCATAATCATTTTATATATTATGGATGATTTGATTATCACTATTATTAAAAAATCACGTTCAAATGATTTTGATAGATTTATGATTATTCTAAACCCCTCTAATAAATTTTTTACTTCTCTAACAAATTTTTTTCTCCAAAAATTTTATAGTCCATGCTACCTTTTTCAATTGATTTCAAAATATCAATTTTACCATATCTATTAAAAATGGGTCTTCTACAATGGACATGACCATTTAGTTTATGGAAGTTGAAGATAAAGGGGATATTAAATAAATCCTTAGGTTTTGATTTAAGGTTTGAATTATTTTTTTTATGTTCTAAGTATGTATCATTTTTGGTGTTATATTGTTGAATAATAAGCATATAATTCACATCATTGATTATAGGAATGAAGTACTAAGGAATCATAGGGTGAATCCTTTTTAATGGTTTATAACATAAGTTGAATGAAGGATGTGTTTATGTATTTAAAATTCAAATTTATGATATAGTAATATTTAATAAAAATTATTTGATTCATGGAACACCTAAAAATTTTTATATAGTAAGTCTTGTTTTCATAAATTTGGAACCATATGTTATATGGAATCGATACCTTTGAAAAGTGGTAAATGGTGGAAATTTGTATGGTAAATTTAACCCTAAATTTTATGATATAAAAAATTCTATTTGAGGAATAATTCCTTTAATTTTAGTGGAAATAAGTTTAAAGGTATTCAAATTCTTTTTGGTTTATATGAACTTTGAGGTAATTATGGGTTCTTACTTTTTGGGATGAAAAATGAAAGGAATGATATAAAAATTGAGGTTAATTTTTTGATGTTATTTTATTGAGGATGTTTAAGATATTTCTATAATTTTTGAATGATTATATTAATTTAATTTTATAAAAAGGACAACCCACAGGATGGGTGACAATCCATCACATCTGTCAAGGCCTTGAGAATAAAACCCACAACCGAAGGGAAATAAGGGTGCATCACCTACCACATTCCTATGTGTTATCCTGGTTATATGAATTGTTTTTCTTTCTTTGAATTCTCTTATGGATAAAGGTTATTTTAATTTTTTGGAACAAATGTTTTATCATATTTATAACCATGGTATTTTTAAATTCATTTGGTGATTAAGTGAGTAGTGTTGTTTTAGAATATGTTTACTATTTTGGGAACCCTATATGATTAATGTAAATAGATTATTGTAGAATTTTATTTGAGGAAAAATGGATTAATTTTATTTTATTGGAATATATGATTTTATTTATTTAGGATATTTAAATAATTAAATAGCATGTCTTAAAGATTATTAGATTTTTGAAAATACATTTTTGTTATGATACTTTAAGAGATATGGATATTATTTGGAGATAAATATTAAATTTATCTTATAATATTTGGTGATCAATTACTTTTAGTTTTTGGGTATCAATTTTAGTTAGTAATATTTTGATGAATTTTAAAGATTAATTTTTTCTTGGATGTTCTATGTTGAAATTTGAGTTTTGTACTGTAGAATTTTGGGGATTAAAGTAGGTTTTATTTATATAAGGTTTATTATTTTTTGGAAATTAACTTATCTTGTACTAAACAATTTAGTTTCAATAAATTTTTAAATATAGGGTGAATAAATGGTTTTACTTTAGTTGATTTTGTGATCTACATAGGATGATTATGATGCTACAGGTATGAAAATTCATTTTGAATACTCATCATTTCGAGAAAGGATAATGATAAAATTATACCTTTAAATTACTCTTTTTTTCTTTTTTTCATAGTCCATGTAGTAAAATAATTACTCAAAACTATGAAAAGGATATTGAAACAAAAATGATATCTATTTACTTTTCTTACCAAAAAATCAATGACCTTTTAAACCATCATAGATTTATAGTTTTATGATGGTATACTTTCCCCATGACCATGTCCTCTATAATTATCCATAATAACATGATAGTAAGTATTTTCTTCCATATAAATTTTTTCCTAAATGGAATCCTAGAATTTTTATCTCATTTGACCTTTGTACTTTCTTTTCTCTCTTTTTAAGTGGAGGTTTTATTGACCCTTTTTCTTATGTAGGATTTCAACAATGGTATTTTGAAAATTCAAACCCAAACTTTTTGGATCCCAAGTTCAAATTAAGAGGAATAAATTAATTAAATGGGGGAGAATTTAACACTGATATATTTTAAAATGAAACACTACGCACAATAGCATACAAGATATTCCACATCGAGCTTAAACAAATGACTAAATATTATTACTTAAATGTGATAGTTATCACCTAACCATTATAATGATAAGAACGAATCAGATTAAAAAAATTATAATAATATAGTTTAAATGTGTTTAAAAAATAAATTAATTTTTTAAAAATTAGTAATAAATGAAAATAAAAACCATTTCAATATAAAGATTATTTTTTTATTAAAAAACTATTTTATTCCCATAATGAAATTTTATATTAATAAATTATATTAATAAACATTATTAAAATATCTTATTGAAATTTATATATTATGTATTATATAAAATTCTTTTTACTTCATCCAATATGTTTGATAGGATTAATTTAAGAATAAATCCTATTTGAAGCATAAATGTTATATTTTTTCTAAAAAGAAATTTTTACGCCTTTTGATAGAGCACTTATTTTAAATATAAATTATAACACTTTTATAAACATTATTTTAAAAAATAAGATTCATTTTTAAAATTGGGATATAAAAACTAGCTTAGTGTCAAATTTTGGTATTTTTTGGAGAAGTTTCATTTTGTAATAAATAGTTAAAAATACTGAATTTTATTTGGAAATTACTTTTTCATCTAATTTATTTATATAGTAAAATTGTAATTTTAAATTGGTTATAAAGTATAATTAGAAAAATTATACAACAATAAATCCATTTTAGGTCATTTTAATAAAATTCACATTGAAATTGGATATAAAAACCATTAAAAATTTTGAACAGTTCACTTTAAAAATACGACTTTTCTTTGTGTCTACAGGATTAATTTGAAATTTAATTTTTCCAATTCTATGAATTGAATTATTTATCATTGATTTCATATTTGTAATCATAAGTTCAAAATTAGTTTTTAAGGTCAATTAAATTTTTACGCATAAAAAATTTACCACGGTAAAATTTATTTACCATTGTATAGGTAAAAAATGAAACGGGTTAATGTTAAAAAGGGTAAAGGCTTAAAATACTTAAAAAATATAGCATTTAATGCTTTTTTGAGGTATTTCTCAACCCTAATAAGAATATAAAATATTAATTTTCATCCAAATTCATGGAAATTAATTCCACCTCAATGTTTTTGGTATTAAATATAAAATAATCATTATTTTAATCACTTAAACATACCTCTCCTCAAATATAAATACCACCCCATACCACCCCATTTTAGAAAAAAGCCTTTTATATCCTCAAATATCATCCCAAAAATCTCATACTCACTCTCCATATGTCCAAGTACTAATGGTCTCTCCAAAAGACTAGATATAAGGGCCTCAAGGGTCTCTCAAGGAGGTGATATCCAAAGGAGGTTTGAACACTTTTGAAGAAAGTCAAACATGAGGTAAGGAATTTCTTAACCAAATTTCCATTATTTGGGTTAAACTTATACTCCCTGATTATATTCTTATAAGATTATGGGTTAAATGATATTTTAATATCTTATATTTTATTTCCACTTGTTTGATGTTGATTTATAGTGGATACACATATTCTATTTATTTGATTAATTCCCACTTTAAAGATATGATATTTATAATGGACTTTGATTTAAAAATTATCTTTTTAAAGTTACACTAAAAACTATATTTTTCCTCCATGTTCACATTTTATAAAATTAATCCATTTTTTTAATATTCTAATATGATTTTTTAAAATCCTTTCTACTCATTTTTTACTTTTTACAAAAAAAAATTAAAAGTATTATTTTTTTCATTATATAAAAGTGATTATTTGTGAATTTTTCAACAAAAATAAGGATGGAATATTTTTTTTAACTTATATGTAATGAGAATATTTTCCCACTATCATGATGATTTAATGATTTGATTCTTCTTTTATAAATTTCCATGTTTATTGTCAAATAAAATGGTTTCTTTATGATATGCACAATGTTTCAATTTTAAAAGTCATTTATTAAAAGTAAATGGTATTTTGATAACCAGAAGTGGTTTTCTTTGGGGTTTAAAACAGTGTTTGAAATGGTTTATCATAAAAAAAGTACATACAAAAAATATTTTATTCATTATACGGTTCTTGATCATTAAACATGGGGTGGCCCAAATAGCATTGGGAAATCTTGTGATAGCTTAAAATGGGGCGGCCCAAATACCATTGGGTAATCCCATTACAACTTATCATAGGGTGGGCCATATAACATTTAGTAAGCCCATTATAGCTTGACATAGGGTGGTCTAAATTGAATTAGGTGAACCTATTACAACTTAACATGGGGTGGCCTAGATAGCACTCAGTAATCCCATAATAGTTTTTGTAATTGTGATATGTTAAACGATGTCCCAGCTTAGAGTCTTATGTTTTAGATTATTTCTAATGTGTTTTCATGAAAATTGGTTAATTTTAAAAATATAAGATATTGATATTTTTTAAAATATAATTCCTTATTCTAAATAATAAGTTATGTTTTCATGAAATGTTTTTATATATTTTCACTTGACTAACATTTTCTACTCTTTTATACCCCTTAATGATATTTTTATTCTCATACAAAGTTCATAAATGTTTTTTCACAGGTTAAATGATGAGAAGAGATAAAGATGAGGGAAAGATGAAAATGTTGAATATATTTCATGAAAAGAAAAGTTTTTTTATTTTAAAAGGGTTTCCTATTGTGAAAAAATATATACTAATTATATGTGTCCACTAATAATTTATGGGTTTATTATGTAGGGTGTTTTTATTAAATCTATAAAACTCTAAATGTAAATGTTATTTGGGAATGAAAGAAATTGGATTCTAGATTAAAATCACTAGAAAATTTAATGTTCAAGGTTGGGTCCTTACAAGGATCTTCTTTTCATTATGATCCATGATATAAAGTGGATGTTCATCAAAGGATTCATTTAACATAACATCGACACTCATACCCAGTGCATTCCATAAATCAATCTACCCCAGTTACTCATAATTGAAAGATATAAAATATTGATAAACACCTCCATCTCAAATCATCAATATAGAACTCATAAGAATTACCACTCATTGAGAACACTCATACTCGATAACCTACCACCTTATAACATTTCCATGTCTCACTCATTACATTTGAGTGAACATTCAAAATGAGATCTTCCCAACAGCCCTGAAACATGGTGGTATCCAGACAACCTTATTTAAATGTTTAATACCTAGCTTTCCATAAAATAAATTACATGATCCAATGATATAGGCTTCACTTATAACTATTTACAGTTCATGATAGAATATTTTTCTTATAATGTTCATCAATTATGAGGTATTGACTAATATTCAGATCTATGGTGCTCCCTACTGTAAGGAATTACTTATAATTATAATTATTTTGTCTAATATTTACCACTATTAGGATCACCTACCAGAGATATCCCAACATTTTATCAATATTTTGGGTACAAATTCCATCACACCGCACTTAAAAACAACATAAAATACCCAGTCAGATACTGGTACATTCATCATTCCAATTACCAAATGAGTTTGTGGATACCCCAAATCCCATAAATGATCCAAAATAAAAAAATACCTTGGAAATAATATATTAAACATATAATATTTCCATCATATCCAATTTAATGTTCAATAAATGGTTCCCATACTACTACATCCTCTTCTTCATGAAAACATGATAGTAGGTCCACCCATGCCACCTTATTCCTAGAAACTCTTCTCTAATCACTGAAACAATACCATAATTATTGATAATGATAATTTAATTTCTAAAAAAATTGATCACTTGGTAAATTACACTATATTCCCAATATGACTTCCACTATACTACCACAATCATGTTCTTATCCCACCAAAACAAGATGTTAATTATATCACAAACACTGATGCAACAACCCCAACTCCCGTAACCTAGAGCCAGTGTCTAATTTATGAAATGGGAATAATAGGCTTGGGATAACATCTATAATGATCAATAGATGTAGTGGTTTTTAATAACCATATACAAACATGATTCTAATATTATATTAGAAATATAAAATTTATATTGAAAGTAACATTGTCACATCCTTGATATTAGTCATAATATTCATATTCATATTTTGGGGAAAGGAAAAAAAATAAAGGGTGAGATAAAATTCTCAATAAGGTTTATGTAAAATATAATCATTCATCAGAAAATAAGGAATAATTAATATGAAAAGGTAAATAACTAGAAACACATTCCATTTAATCAATAACTTGATCATGAACTGTATCAATAGATAATATAAATTGAATTATCTCATGGACAATAATAAATGAATTCCCAATGAAGTAAATGATTAATGTTATATGTAATCATCTCAAACATCATGATATATTTACTATCAAGTCATTGTTCCAAGGTAGTCTAATTTATGGGTAGGTATATAAAAACACATTTAATAATTTTGGCCAATTGATTTTTCTCAAGATATCTATCAATTCATTGAGGGACTATCTACAATCGAGCGCCACCCATCACTACATGTTCAATTCATTCCTTATATATTGAATATTAAATTTAATTTATAAACAATATTACTTAGCAAAAAATATTTATATTATGTAAAGAATTTGAAATGTTAATACTTACCCTGTAAATCAAATGAACTTTATAGTAAAACATCATATATAAAAAAGGTATACAGTTAATGAAATAACCATATCTATGATATGAAGAATATGGATATTTACGAGAAAGGTAATGTTAAATTAAAAATGATCACAATTTAATTTTCAAGAGAATGTTAATGAACATAAAATTAATGAAGGATAAAAGATATAACCATCAATTCATTATAAATATAGGTTTTATAAAAGTGTCACATTCATTGGTGAATAAAGAAAAAAGGAATAAAATCATTTCAAAAATATTTAATTAAAGAATTTTATTTTAAAATACATTTAAATATTATAGAATAATATAATATATTATAATATAGTTTTGGTGGTGGAAAAATTTATTAATTCCATATACGTTAAAAAAACATTCATTGTGAATTTTTTTATAAAAAAGTTGAAAAGGATCCACTTGGAAAACATTAGAACGATTAATTTAAAAGCTTTTAAATTTTAAAGGGTAAAATAAATTTTCCGTAATTAATAATTAGGTAAATACATCATAATTTTTCAGAAAAAATTAAAAATATTGATATAGAAGAAAAATATACCCTATTAAAAGAGAAATAAGGTAAATTTTTATTTAGAAAAATGTATTTAATTTTTTAAATTGAAAAAGATAGGAAAATTTGGCTGAAAATATAGAAAATAATAAAATATACAAAGGAAAATAAAATAGATGGATTTTATTAAGGATATATTATAAGATTCCTTTAATGAAAATAAGAGAAATCCCAAAAAAATGAAATTGTAAAATAAGTTCTTACCACTTTGGTAAATTTTAAATTATAACTACTTGAAATTGTAATCATAAACTGAAACTATAATAATCATGAATTAATATATATTCATTTTAAATTCATAAAATGTTAGTATATACACCACATAGAATTAAATAGGTGCATAATACCAAATATGGCTTATTGGAGTTGAAATTGAGACGAAATCCCTTACCTCAAGTTCGTCTTTCCTCGTAGGTGATATAGCCTCACATATAATGAATGTTAATTTATTATAATTTTATATCATATTTATTTAAATAATTATAATATCTTATATGATCCACTTATACAATTTCAACAACCATTTATTAATAATTCCTTATTAAAATCCTCGTTTTCAGTTGTTAACTATTTCATTTTTAATTAGAATTTTTGTTCGGTAGTTCTAATAATTGTTATTTTATTATGGTTAAATCATTTAAATAATTTAAATAATAATTTAAATATTATATATTTTCATTATATTTATAATTATATTCATCCATAAAAGTCATATAAGGAAAAATTAATTACACCGTTCATGGAGACGATATGTCATATCTATGCATGAACGTTGTTTCCACTTTTTAGTGGAAGGAATAAAAGAAAGGTAAATAATAATTCAAATTTATTGATTAATTATTATATTATATATAAAATATAAATTCATTAAATACTTTTTTATTACCATCAAAGTAAATTAGTAATGAAAAATGGATTACATTGCTTCAAGGAGGTGGTTGTCCACACATAAACATGAGCAACATTATCGTTATCCAACGGATTGGAAGGTAATAAGGTATATATGATATTATAATTCCATAATAATAATAATATCTTAATTATTATATATATATATTCATTATTTATATCTTTATTACAATCCATGTAAACTGGTGATGAAAAACAAATTACACCACTACGTGGAGATGGTATGTCGTACATACACATGAGTGATGTTTTTTCTTTTAGTAGGATAGATTAAAGATCGAGAATAGTTGTACTATAATAATAATAATAACAAAATAATAATATATTTATGATACTAGATTTATTATTTTATGATCGTTACAAAATATTTAGAGAAACTAGAAGAATAACAACACTTGAAAGAGCCAGTAAAGATAATTACCTCTTCTTCCATTAAATTATCTTAGATTCTTTGTTAACAACCCATGGAATGGTATTTTCAGAAGAGAAAAACTTATAATTTTTTATAGTGAAATATATAATATAATTATACATATTTTTCTTCAATATATATGAAACAATTTGTTGTACATGAAAGATATAAGGGGCTCCCTTTTATAAGTAAGGGGTGGAACACTTTTGTATTCTTGTAATAATATAATATAATATGTTTCTAAATCTTTTAAAATGTTTCCAAAATAGAATATATTCAAATATAAGGGCGTTATTGTCATTATATAATAATAAAATCAATTTTTATTGGTTTATATATCATTTTAATCGTTATCCATTGAATTAACCCATTATTTAACCAATTTTAACCTCAAGCATGGTAAAGAAAATTTTAATATTAAAAGGTTATAATTTTAATTATAAGGTAATTCTTAAATAATAAATGGAAAAGAGATGAAAATTTAGATCATATATAATCTGAATTTCCCTTGTTAACTATTTTTATGATTTTTTAAATAATTTAATAAATATTATTTTCATAAAATATCTTTAATTCTATTTTTGACACTATAAATTTAATTTGATATTAAAGACATGAACAAAAATATTTAATTAAAATATAATACTTAAACACTTACCTAATATGATATATTCATATATAAATTATTTTAACATAATAATTAATCCAAATTTTATTACTTAAAATATTTTTAATCTAATATATTTTATTTTATTATTAATTGAATAAATATTGTGGTGGCGTTGCGTAAGAATTTAATGTAATTATGGAATCAATAAAAATTAAAAATAAATTACCATAATAAAAATAATAATATTTAAAATGAAAATTTAAAACATAACATAACCTATTTTTATCCTTATGATATAATATTTGAGATATTAAATTCAAGAGTGTGAAAAAAAATTTCTTCCTTTCTTAAATTAAAATAAAGGCCAATATCAAAGAAAATTGGAACCATGTGGATATATTTTATATAATTAAATGTAAATTGAAAAAAGGAATTCATTAAATATGATAATGTAAAGTATTAGAGTAGTTTTAAAGCCTTATCCTAATGTTTCAACCTTGTTTTACCTCTTATACTCTTACCAATGTGACAAATATCTACCAAGGTTATAATTCATAATGAACAAAAATAAAAGTGAAATATTTACTAAATTTGAACATAATAAACAAAAATATGGACTCCATTTTTATAAAATTCAAATCATATAAGTGTAATAAATTAATTTAAGATAAAAACACAAAACACAATCAAAAATAGTTTTTTTGAATAATGCGTTTATAAGTCCAAAAATTAATTTAAACCAAAATCAGCTATAATGTTGTTTAAAATGTAATTAATTAGATTATTTATAAATAAATGAGGTTTATTTTAATTTATTATTAAATTAAAATCATTATTTGGTATTTTTTAAAAAAAATAAATGACACTTTAAAAAATTGGTATTTTTTCACTATTCACTAAAAATTCAATCCTTTCAAAAAAATCCCAAAATTTAACCCTATGATAATATTGAAATGATGAATCTAAAAATTTTATAATTTTAATATAATTTTATTTTAATAGGTTTTCATGTTTCATTTAAACTCTATGTTGTGTATAAATCACGCTATCAAAGATCTTTTTTTAAAGAGAAATATATCCTAAAATATTGGGTTGTCACATTCTACCCCTTTATAAGAATTTTTACCTAAAAAATATTCACTTTGATAAAAAATGAGGATACTTATACCACATCATATCCTTATGTTCATGTGTTTCTCCTATAGTTTTATTATTCTACTAAAAACTTTGATTATATGAGTGGTCTTGTTTCGTCGCACTTTCTCTCTGTGATCCCAAATATCCATCAGTTATTCCTTATAAAAGAGATCTTAATCTAGTGGTATGATATCTAAGTATAGTTCATGTGAAGGATTATTTATTTACTTCTTCAATATAAGTATATACATGGAACACATCATGAACTTGAGATGGAATTATTTGAAGTTCTAAGTGATAAGCTAACATCCTAAAATGATCAATAATTTCGAAAGGACAGATATATCCAGGACTAAATTTTCACTTATTCCAAAGTCTCATTACCTTTTTCCAAGGATATATTCATATGGATAACTTTCCATAAAATTTAAACTCCCTAACTCACTGATGATTTTCATCCTAACTTTTTTTTACTTTAATCCACCCTTATGTGTTTTTGAATAGATCTATCCTTCTCTATCATTTCCTTCGCTTCATCAAGTCCCAATAGCATTAGTATTCCAAATTAATCCTAGCACTTTATATTTCAAAACTTCCTTAGAGAGAGGTATTTATAATGAGATATCTAAATTTTCATTTGAAGGCTACTATTGTAATAAGATTTTACAAAAAGAAGGTGTTGGCCCCAACCGCCATTTAAATCCATAGAGTATGCTCTCAATATGCCTTATAGTGTTTGAATGGCCCTCTCATACTGACTATATTTATGAGGATGATAAGAATTATTGAAACTAAAATATGTATCTAGATCTTACTGAAGTATTATCCAAAACATATAGGTAACCCTCGAATCCCAATGAGATACGATTCATTTAATAACCCATGTTTTGAGCCAAGGTAAATTTCAAGAGAATTTAAATGTTTTCATTTACTAGATGTGGAATTTTTAAAAATGATATTAGGAATGTAATTATTGGAGTTGTAAAAATTAATTTTTTTTGTACTTGGATAAAGGCATGATATATTATTAGGTGTCTCGTCAATTTTTGGGAGTGCTAGGGCCAGAAATCAAATGTTTGGGTGCTCTGTATATGGTGCACGATTTGTCTAAAACCACGCAGCCCTCAGCCAAAAGATGTACAGATAATGAAAAGTAGTTGAAACACCCCACATAGGCTATGAATATTTTAAAAATACATTGCACCTAGACCACGTTGTTAGTGTCAAATGGATAATATGATCACACTATTCATCGCATTGTTGATGCATGGTTTTTCTAACAGTACGACCCAAACCATGCATAGTGTTTTTATGAAATTAAATTAATTATATTATATTAAAAAAAATAAAAACCTTATATTCCATTCATATTCCCCATTTCTTACATGAATCACCACCTCCCTTCTCCCATGGCATGTATGATCCTCCCCTCTTGGCTCCCTCTTCATGTAGATATTCAGCCGGATTTTCTCCGGTTTCTTGGTCAATGTCTCTATGTAAGACCCCCAAAGCTCTATTCTTACCATGTTTTGGCGTTTGTATCTTCCCCATCACCCTACCTAGCACTATCGAACCCTTGGGTTTGGGTTCACCTGGTTTTTTGTGTTTTCCTCCATTTTTAGGGAATGTGGTGGCTCTCCTGGGTCAGCCATGTTTGTGTTCTGACATCCACTACCGAAGGCGAAGTATTTCAGATCATTTTGGTCTAAATGTCATCATTTTTAGGTAGGTTTCCCTCTATTATTCATTATTTATCAATTTCTAATTTGGCATTTGGTATTTTCTTGATTTTATAGTATTTTTCTTTAGTGCATTAGACCTTATTGCATTGATTTTGGGTTGCCATTTTCAAAGAAGAATTACTTGTGCATGCATCGGTAGGTATATATATATATATATATATTACCCAATTATATATATATTCACCCATGGTGTCATGAATATATATATTTGGGATATATTTTCTTATGTATATATATATATATGAAAAATTCATACTGATGTAAGTGGAAATAGGTATATGCATATATATAAGGATCCACTTGTACATGTTCCTGGCCATGTTAATACGTACATTGGGGACAAGTATAAGGACCCAACCTTAAAACATTGCACAATATTGAATTAAATTAATAATTCACATTGAGGATCTTCTCAGGTTAAGAGTTTTATAGAATTAGGTCATAACTATTACATATCAACTTGAAAATTAAATGTAGACACTACTACTCAGTTTCCATTTTTTTATAAAATAAAAACTCCTAAAAAGAAACATGTCTAGTTCCATGTTTTAGACAACATGACTTTTACTTGATCCCATATTTGACCCTTATTTATCTTTAAGTCATGTGGAAAATATTTTAAAAACATAGGGTGAGCATAAAAAGATCAGTAAGGGTTATAAAATAGGGAATGAAAACATTAGCCCATAAACAAATACAAAACAATGAAACCATACTTTTCAATCATAACATACCTTATGAAATCATAAGATATATGAATAACACACAGAAATCATAAATCATAATGGTAACTTATGGAAAACATAACATACTTACATTATAGCTTTCACAGCTACATAGGGACATACGTTTGGAATAACTATCATAGTATAATCTATAAATAACTTAAGAGAAAAATTAACCTTTACCTCTATCATGTTACCCAATTCATTGGGGAGCTATATTGGGCTCACCCGCCCTAGGTTTATCACAGAACCACCAATATCCATAAACAATGCCTAATAACCATAACATATTCATAACACATAAAACAAGACTAAAGGAAAGATTACATTTCCGCATTGCAACCCCAATATATCATTTCATGATATTAATATAATCAATGCTTTATCAAACCATTTTAAAAACAATTTAAAATATTTAATAAAGAGATTTTTGAATCAAAGTGCCCCATACCACCTTGAAGCTTTTAAGGAAATTAATATTTTAAAAATATAATATACATATAAATAAATCCTTACAAACATCTTTAAAACATGGACATTAATGAGAAATATTTAGAAGAATAAATCTTTAAAACATTTAAAGGGATATTTTAGTTAAAGAGATCAATACCAAATGAGAGACGCTTGAATACAAATAATTGAGGAATAACATTAATCAAAGCTTATAATATCATGAGAATAGAAATATTCATCATATAATACATCAATTGTAAGTATATAAACCATATAAAAGTTAATTGGTGTATAACAATAAATAAGTTTCAATTAAAAGTAAATTGAGACAAAGTCCCTTACAAAGATCATATCCTTAGATTAAAGACAAATCAGTGACATAATTATGTTAGAAAATAATAATACACCCAATATAAGTGAATATTAAGTATAAAATAATTATATTTCATTCACAAATATTCATACTATGACATAATCATGAATTAGATGTTTAACCCAAAGAATTGAAATTGGATAAAGAAGTTCCCTTACAAAAATTTGACAGCCTAACAATGTCACTTTAAAATTAAAAAAATCATTTGATGAGAGAAAAAAGGGTATCTCATCAATTGTACATAATATATACAGCAAAAATAATATATAATAACATATCCCAATATAATAAGATGTATATTAAAAGACATAACAAAAATAAGTCTTTGACTAAAATAGGATGGTGAAAGGTCCCCTTAACGATTTGGTAAATTACAAATCAAACACCCCATGAATAAAGGATCATAAAATGAAGATGAAAATACCCATAAGGTAAATTATATTACACAAAGAATACAATCATGGGCAGTACACACACCACACAAAGGTAAACAGTGACAAATATAACATGAATCTCACGGGAATAAATAGTGAGATAAAAACCCCTTACCACGTTGTAATCAATCGAGTCGTATGACCAAAATTTAATAACCCCAAAATTAATCACATAATACCATTTATATAAAGAGAATAATAATAATATATATAAAAAGTCAGTGCACAATACACCACATGCAATAAATAAGTGTCGAACAATGAAAATCTCATGGAATTAAAAGTGAGATAAGAAACCCCTTACCTCCTGTCTGACTTGACTCGATCATTATTTAATCTCTTGAATAAAAAATTAAAGTTAATTTATAATTTCTTAAGAACAATATTCAAGTTTATTATTCCTTTTATATCAATTATTACTTTTTTATAACAATAGGTTAATTATTTGAGTTCATATCATACATTTTGTCGATGTTCAGAATTTGAGTTAAAAATGAACTTCTTATAATTATAAATTATCCATGTGATCGAAATTACATTATCTCTAGAATGATATTCATGATTTATATATCATATATATCATATATATCCAGTATATAAATGTATTTATAATAGTACCTAACATTTGGAGATAAGAAATGAAATGCATCGGTCATGGAGACAGTAAGTCGTATGTATGCATGAACACTACTTTCATTTCTATTTCAAATTTAATGGAATAAAAACATAATGATAAATATGTATATTATAATTCTAGTATAATATCATATATAATTTAATTAAATCCATCATTTATACGTTCCACGTATGACATGAACGAGTCATATCACATTGAGGGGGCGATAGTCCACACTTCCTCAAATGAAATTATTGTATTTACCCACTATGGAAACCATAAAGGTATTATATAAATAAAAATAAAGAGGCATTGAAAAAATATAAATATTATATATATAACATATAAATATAGTTTCATCGTAATGGCCACAATGAGAGGCGGTATGAGATAATTGAACAAGCATCCTTTCGTGAGGAAATAGTTTGTCGTCCATAGAAATAGTATACTCTTTAACCATTATATGGAGCTGTTTGTAGGTGTAGTTTGAGTCCTTATAATAACAACAACCTAGTATATTTTGGATACTGTTGTTTTTATAAAATAAATGAATAAAAGGAGTTTAGTGGATTGGAGAGGTAAAATAAAACAAATTAACATAAGGGAAGACGTTACCTTTAAATCGGGTATCTCCATTTGGTTTGACCTAAAAGGTTTTAATAAATTTCCTTCTTCCTAGGAATAGGATTCTAGGAGAAAAAGAGGGATTTAGGGAGATTTATTTGTCATATTTTCGATGATCAAAGGGGCTTGAGAAGTGTGAATAATTGGTTAGAAGTGATGGATTTTTATAAGGGGGGGATGGGCACTTTAGGAATGTTTAAAAATATTATTTTATTATATAATGATTTTTCGTTTCTAAAGGTATAAAAATATTAAATTCAAAGATAAGATGACTAATGTTCAAAATAAAATCATCCAATAGGAATTGGACAGGTTTTGTATGTTGTTTTAATCTTTATGATCTTATTTATTTAAATCATTCATTAATGAGGTAAACACTGCATCATTATTGTGTCATAAATAATTTTATTTATTTGATTTATTCTAATTATAAAAAAAATACCATGATGTAGGAAATATTTTTATATATCAAATGAATATTTATAGATTAAGATATAACTTATATAATGTAATGCCCCGACCCCAGTTACTCAGAGTCGGTGCATTTTTACGTAACATTGGCATGATCACAAAAGATCAAGTCTCAAAAGACCAATTATTATAGTATCCTTGGAAACACTAGATACATTCATAAAATTTACATTACATCATAAAGTGAAAAAATACAATAACATGGTCTCCATAGTCCACACTCATATCCCCTTCTGACTATCCCTGCAGGTCATTCAAAAAATACATCTTTACATCCTGGAAAACATTAAAACATTGAAAGGGGTAAGCTGAGATGCTCAGTAAGGATAATAATATTGTGAAAGCTTTCATAAATAAACATAAACATTTAAGTCAATTTATAACTAAAACAAAAGCCTTTTAAACTTTAACATCAGCGTAATATGGCAAAAGTAAAATGAAATAATTACTTATTCACATGGATATTCTACTAGTTGAATAATCACATGGAATATCAATAACCACTTTCATAATGATGGAATGCATAATGAAAGACTATCATAACCACGTAGACAAGGCCTCGTGCAAAGACTACAAAAAATATTTTGTCACGGCCTTGTGCGAAGACACTAGTTTGCCTCATGAGACCTACCGATGCATCGAGGAGCTATAGCGGGCTCCACCCGTCACTTATTAAGTCCAATTCATTCCTCATACGAACAGGTTTTAACATATCATAAACCATAACATAATCGTATCACATAAAACATGCATAAAGGAAATATAACATTTCCAAATTTCAAGCACATGATATCAATAAAACACATTGATATAATAAAAATTCTTTCAAAAACATTTTCAATACCTAAATAAAATAAAATTAAAACTTTGTATTTATTTTTCATTCTAAAAAGGTTATGGCTTGTAGAGGAAGTCGAAACTCAAATAATGGTCACGGCGGCAGAGAAGTCGTTATCGCTGCATACGTACGACAAAAAAACATTGACTTTTTTCATTTAGTAAAATGATTCGTATAAAAAATATTCTCTTTTAATAAACGTAAATGTCAAAGGGTTTTATACACTGTATAAAAGAAATTTGTGTATAAAACAAAATATGCCTCAATGAAAGGTGATTGAGACGAAGTCCCTTACAAAGATAATTTTTTAAATAAAATATATCTATTATGTGTATTCACTATATGTAAAGATAAATAATGTACAAATACAAGATATGACATAATAATATCATGACATAATTTGAAATTAGGAGATTAACCCAAAGAACCTAAATTGGGTTAAGAAGTTTCCTTACCTCATGTCTGACTTGACTCGACCGTTCATTTACCTCTTGAATAATAAACTACAGTTAATTTATAATTGCTTAAGAACCTTTTTCAAGTTTATTATTCCATTTATATCACTTATTACAAAGGTATGAACATTATGTAATTATTTATGTTAATAATGGTCGTTTTGTCAATCTTTGGTACTTGAGTCAACAATAAACATCTTATAATTACAAGTTGTTTATGTGGTAGAATATCAATTATCTCTAGAATTATATTCATGATGTAGGTATCATATATATCATATATATCCTGTATATACATTCATTTATAATATTACATAACATTTAGAGGTAAGAAATGAAATGTTCCGTTCATGGAGAAAGTAAGTCGTACGTAAGCATAAACGCTACTTTCATTTCTATTTATTATTTAATGGAATGAAATTATAATTATATAAATTTATACTATAATTCCAGTATAATATAATGTATAATACCCTCTAATTCGTCCTTTATACATCCCACATATGGCATTAATGATTCAAATCACATTGAGGGGGCGGTAGTCCGCACTTCCTAAAATGAAATTATCGCGTTTACCCATAATGGAAATCGTAAAGGTATTCCATAAATGAAAAATACAGAATCATAAGGAAAACAAAAACATAATATATATCATATATAAAAATATTGTCATCATAATGTATAAGGCCCCAGCCTTAAACCTTCCTTAAAATTAAATTAAGTGAATAATTCACATTGAGGATCTTTTCTGGTTTAGAGTTTTAGAGAATTAGGACATAACTATTACATCTCAAAAGATTACAAAGTAGTCTCTTCTACTAAATTTCAATAAAATAAAAAATATTAAAAAGAAACATTTCTACTTCCATGTTTTTGGTAGCATGTCTTTCCGTTGATCCCATCCTTGACCCTATTCCACAATATGTCCTGTGAAAAACATTTCAAAAACGTGGGATGAGCATAAAAAGCTCAGTAAGGGATACACAAAGAATGAAAACTGTTAGATTTTCAAAACAACAAGTAAACCATTCTACCTTATCAAAGTAATACTTTTCACCTCTTCTAAGTAGTAAAAACTCTTCACTGAATAAAATTTCACTACTTACCTTTTTGTAACCAAAGGATTACCATAAAACCCATATAAAGAACACATAACATATAAAGGTAACTTGGGATATAAACATACTTAAGTGGAATAACCATACGGCCGACTTCCACACATATCACTTAATGGAATAGCCATATGGCCAATTTCCATACATACTTAATGGAATAGCCAAACGGTCGACTTCCATGCCCAATGCATTGGAGGTTATAACGTAACCACCCATCCTGGTATTCACGGAACCACCCGTCATATGTTTTATAATGTAACCACCCGTTAAAATGTCCAAGTACCAATATAAAATCATAAAACATACAACCAATATAAAGGAATGATAACATTTCCACATTTCAATCACAATATATCATAAATATATTGACATAATAGAATTCTTTATCAAAACCATTTTCAATACAAAAATACATAAAAGAGTATATGGTATTTATTTTATTCTAAAAACATTACGGCTTTTTGAGGAAGCCAAAGACCAAATAATACTCGCGGCGGCGGAAAAGGTCGTTGTCACCGCATACGTTAAAAGAAACATTCCTTTATGTCATTTTGTAAAATGATTCGTAGAAACAGATTCCTTTTGTATAAAAGTAAAAGTCAAAAGGGGTTTATACACTATTACAAACGAATGTTGTGTATAAAACGAAATATGCCTCAATTAAAGGAGATTGAGACGAAGTCCCTTACAAAGAAGGTATCCTTGGTTTAAGGATAATTCAATTACATAATTATGTGTGACAAATTAATACACCAAATATAAGTCGATATTAAGTGTAAAATAATCAAAGGTCATTCACACATATTCAAAGGATTACATATTCAATAACTACATGTCGAACCCAAAGAAATCGAAATTGGGTTAAGAAGTTCTCTTGACAGCCTAACGGTGTCACATCAAAATGAGTTGATGAGAGATAAAAAGTGTATCTCATCACTTGGAAATAAAAGTTAAATCAATAAGGATATATGAGAACATATCCCAACATAACAATATGTAATTTAAAAGACCCAACAAAAGAAGTCTCTTAAAAAGTGGAGGGTGAAAGGTTCCCTTACCGACTTGGGAATCTTTCAAAACATACACCCCATGAAAGAAGGACAATACATCATTGATGTAAATACTCATAAAACCAAAGTATATTACAAAACGAGTAGAATAATGGGCAGTACGTACACCACTCAAAGGAAATTGTGACAAATGTAGCATTAATCTCACGGGAATAAAATTGAGATGAAAAATCCCCTACGAAAACTCGTAAGCCTAACGACACCACATAAAACTTACAAAAATGGATTGATGAGATCAAATAGGGTATCTCATCATATTAACATAAAGTTTATAGTAAGAGGAATATAAAATAACATCCCCCAACATAACAAAGTGGAGCTTAAAATAAGTGACATAAAGGAGAGTACTTAAAAAGAAAGAGAGAGGTTGGATCTCTTACGAGAAATTCGGCAGCCTAACGGCGCCACTCAAAACTTCCAAAATGGATTGATGAGAGAGAATAGGGTCTCTCATCATATGAACATAAAAATTACAGTAAGATTAATATAAAATAATATCCCAATAACAAGAAATATGATCTTTAAAATGAATGACATAAAATAATATACTTAAAAAGAAAGAGAGGTGTAGGATCCCTAACCTCGGGTCCGACTTGACTCGATCGTTATTTAACGTCCTGAATAATAAACATGAGTTAATTTATACTTTCTTAAGAACCTTTTCCAAGTTCATTATTCCTTTTATATCAATTATTGACATGTTATAAACATTATTTAATCATTTATGTTAATAATGTTTGTTTTATCGATATTTGGTTCTTAAGTCAAAAGTGGACTTCTTGCAATTACATGTTGTTCGTGTGGTCAAAAGTTCATTATATCCAGAATAAAATTCCTGATTTGGATATCATATATATAATATATATCTAGAATATACAGGTATTTATAATATCACATAATCATTTATAGGTAAGAAATGAAATGCACCGTTCATGGAGACGGTAAGCCGTACGTACGCATGAACGCTACTTTCATTTCTTTGTCATATTAATGGAATTAAAACTAAATGAGAGGTATGTATATTTTAATTACAGAATTAAATTAATCATTTAGATGTATCATTCATCAAATATATCCATTATATACATGTACTTATAATAGTACATTACATATGGGGATAAGAAATGAAATGCACCGTTCATGGAGACGTTAAGCCGTACGTACGCATGAACGCTACTTTCATTTCTATCTCATACTTTAATGGAAAGATATAATAATGATATAGATGTATAAAATAATTCCAGTATAACATCATATATAGTAACATTAAATACATCCTT
Source organism: Viscum album (assembly GCA_963277665.1). Taxonomy (NCBI): domain Eukaryota; kingdom Viridiplantae; phylum Streptophyta; class Magnoliopsida; order Santalales; family Viscaceae; genus Viscum; species Viscum album. Next base: position 1,085,031,590 of record OY728151.1, read on the forward strand.
TATATGTCCCACGTATGGCATTAACGAATCATATCACTTTGAGGGGGCGGTAGTCCGCACTTCCTAAAATGAAGATATCGTGTATACCCATAATGGAATCCATAAAGGTAAGCCACAAATGAAAAATACAGAAGATTAAGTAAAACATAAACATATTATATATCATATATGAATATATTGACATCTTAATGGCCACCTTTGATGTTGTTAAAAGAATTTTGAGCAATCATCATTTCGGGAGGCATAAATTCTCCATCCACGGAAACAGTATGTTCGTTAACCATTAGATGTAGGTGTGTGTAAGTGTAGCTAGAATCCCTGTTATAATAACATCCTAGTATATTGAGGATACTGGAGTTGTTACAAAAGAAAAGAGTAAAAAGAGTTTAGGGGGTTGGAGAAGCAAAATAATACTAAAGGACTCAAAAGAAGACATTACCTTAAAATCGGGTAACTCCCTTTGGTTTGAGCTCAAAGGCTTCCTTGGGAAGACTTTTGCCCAATGTGAGGCTTTAAGGAGTAAGAGAGGGAAGTGGAGAGACAAAATGGGTAGGGGTTGGCCGTTCCAAAGGCTTTGGGAGTGTGGGTACGGAGGTAGAGGTGTGGGCTTTTTATAAGAGGAGAGGAGGGGCACTCTTGGAATGTAAGCAAATTTTACTTTATTTGAAAATGGTATTCAGATTTAAGAGGTCCCACATTGATTTTTTTCGAGGATATGGTGATAAGGGTTAGATATCCACTCATCCAATAGGTTTCGGACATGCGTAGGTCTTAGATATTACATTATCTTTCCATTTTATTTAAATCGTTAAATAATGAGGTCATCGCTGCATCATCATGATGTCATAAATAATTTAATATATTTAATTTTTAAAAATTATAAAAAAAAATACTATGATGTAGGAAATAGTTTTATCTTTACAATTAATATTTATAATAAAATATATTATTTTTATAACCCCATATAAAAATTGATTTAGTAAAACATTTCATGTTTGTCTCATTTTTACTTTAACTTTAAATAAAATTATATTAATGTCATTTTCCAACCAAAGTGGCTTCATGGGGTCCCCAAGTTGACCCATGGGTTTTATTGGTCTTCCATGACTCGTCCAATGAGGTTAGGACATGTGTCATGTTCATTTCATATTATTAAAACATTATTTTTGCCTTAAACTACACAAATTACCTCTAATCGCGATTAAAAACTTAATAAGTTAATATTCACCAAAAAATTATTTTAATCCCATTGAACCAAATTTTAATTATTAATGACAACCATGTCTGTCTGATTTTTGAAATTCAAAACACAAAGGTGGAAAAATTTCATTTAAACGGAAAAATCAGTTTTTTATAAGTACCACTTAGTGGTTTCATTATTCATCAAAAATTGAAGTTTTTCAGAAAATTACCAAAAATTCACCCTAAGCTATATTTGATATTCCGAATTCAAAAATGAAGTCTATTTTAAAAAATTCAAAACATATAAGTCACATTAATTAATTTAATAATTAATTCCCGTTGTCATGACAAATAGCGTGTTTTTATGAAACAATAAGTATCAAAAGATTGACACTAGTTTAAGTCCGATTTCAAAGTGAAATTAATTCAAACGACCACTATTGGATTTAATGGTAAAAATATTTTATAATTTCACTTTAAACCCATTTCAAATGATAATATAATCATATAAATAAATTATATTAAAAAGAGGTTTTGAATTAAAATACAACATTTTACACTATTCATTAAAAAATGAACATTATCGGAATAATACCAAAAATTTACACAAAGTAAAATTTGATGTCCCGATTCTAAAGAAGAGTTTTATTTGGTCCAATAGAATGTATAAGAGTGAAAAAAACTATATTTAATGACGGTTCGCCATCAAAAGGTGATAAGTGAACCTTTAGTGAAAACTAGGGAATATAAGCCTAAAATTGAATTCTTTCCGTATATAAAGCCTTTATCTTTTATTGAACAAATGTAAAAAAATTTAAAAACATATATAATCATATTTTAGTTATTTCTATCCATTTCCACCAATACAACGGCTACATGTTAACTGCCATTTAAAATAATATTATTTTATTATTAGAGTGCAACGTAAGATTCCCAAGAAACTAGTTGTTGCGTATTGGGTATGCCATCGAGCATAGCATCCCCTTTAAAGTAATATTAATATTTGATTCACAAATATGGATAAATATAAAGATGTCATATTCTTTATTTACCTGGGGTGTTACATCCTTCCCCCCTTTTGGGAATTGCGTCCTCACAATTTTAAAATTGGGCTTGGAAACATCCTTGAAAGTCCCGCATCGGAAGAAGAGTCGGTAAAACAATCACTTTAAAATAAAGAAAGATAAGCACAAAGGTCACCTGAGTTAACCCATACTAGGATTCCATGTATGAATACATGGACATGGAGAAGAAAACATAGGGTCATGTTCTGATGGAGAGTGATAAAAAACATGTTTAGGAAAACGTTAACAACAAGAAAATCACAAACTTGTGATGGGTTAAACGGTGTTGGGTTCCCCAGTAGGAAAAGTTAATAGACAACATTTTTTTATGTTACTTTTTATTGAGGAATTTATTCATCAGGAAACATAATCACTTATCATGTGGACTTTCAAATTTTATTAGATTCCTTACACAAACTCATATTTTCTCCAAAAGGTGAGTATTTAGGAAGACTTGTTCACATTAAGAGTACTATAATCAACTTTTAGAGAATCACCCAATCCAAAAAAGAGAACTATATACTTCCCATGCCTTTATACTTTAAATAAAACCAAAACCAAAAAGGCTAGTACAAGATCAGATAATCCAGAAAAGGATAACCCTTTATAAAAAGAAAAACTATGCTTAATCTCCAATATTTGTCCAATAAAACCCAAAGTTCAACGAGGACAATTAGATAAACCATTTGTCCATAAAATTCTTCAAATTAAACCAAACTAAGGTTGAAACCCAAATATTTGAAGGATTTAGTCACATAGTCTTCCAAGTTAAATCGTAACATTTACCTCCAAACAAAATCAGTTCCTCTTAATGACTCTTATTGAAAAGTAATTAACCTAATCACATATCCCCGATGATAGGTTAATAATTTCAATAGAAAACCCAAATAAACTTAATCTTGATTCCTAAAATAATCCAACTAAAAGGAATCAGTAAAAATAACCAGGGACTTCACGCAGTCTAGAGGTAGGCGATAAATACCAGTTGCACTTTGGTTGTGGGTTCGATTCCCGCAGCTTTGTCCGACGCGATGGGTTGTCACACGGTCTGCGTGTTTTCCTTTTTCCAAAACTATATAATTCTTAAAACATTCCCCAAAATGAGATAAAATCTTCAAAAATAATCATAGCATATTTTAACCTCAAGTTTATCTCATGCCTTTCATTTTCCATCATATCATATAATAACCCATAACTACCTCAAAAGTAAGGATCATATAAAATCTAATAGTTACCTTTATAATTATTACCTGAACTTCCACATCGATTGGTCACCTCATACATGATGCATCACAGAACATACCAAGGTTCAATTGTTTGATCATGACTCCTTGATAGTTGGTATAGAACAACCACGAGTTTCCTCATTGAATCCCCCATTTTATCTTGTATCTTAATCGGAGAACCACCACAGTTTTCCTTCAAACCTGTTGTCTCTTTGGTGCCTGCTAGATCCATCCATTCACTAAAAACAGAAATGTCAGTGTGAGTATATCAAAAAATCCATCATGTACTAATGAGGAAGGTAAACACTAGGATATAATTACTCATTCACTTTATCTAAAACTAGGACTCTTTCTGAAATCCTAACCATTATGGTAATGTCAATTATGCTTAGAGAATACCCTAACCTCTAAATTTATCTAAACCTTCCTTTGATACCAACTATAAGGCACCAGCCTTAAACCTTACTTAAAATTTAAATAAATGAATAATTCACATTGAGGATCTTTTCAGGTTTAGAGTTTTAGAGAATTAGGACATAACTATTACATCTCAAAAGATTACAAAGTAGTCTCTTCTACTAAATTTCCATAAAATAAAAACTCTTAAAAAGAAACATTTCTAGTTCCATGTTTTAGGTAGCATGACTTTCCCTTGATCCCATCCTTGACCCTATTCCACGATAAGTCCTGTGAAAAACATTTCAAAAACTTGGGATGAGCATAAAAAGCTCAGAAAGGGATACACAAAGAATGAAAACTGTTAGATTTTCAAAACAACAAGTAAACCATGTATACCTAATCAAAGTAATACTTTTCACCTCTTCGAAGTAGTAAAAACTCTATGCGGAATAAAATTTCACTACTTACCTTTTTGTAACCAAAGGATTACCATAAAACTAATATAAAGAACACATAACATATAAAGGTAACTTGGGACATAAACATACTTAAGTGGAATAACCATACGGTCGACTTCCACACATATCACTTAATGGAATAGCCATACGGCCAATTTCCATACATACATAATGGAATAGCCATACGGCCGACTTCCATACCCAATGCATTGGAGGTTATAACGTAACCACCCATCCTGGAATTCACAGCACCACTCGTCATATGGTTTATAACATAACCACCCGTTAAAATTGTCCAAGTACCAATATAAAATCATAAAACATAAAAGCAATATAAAGAAATGATAACATTTCCACATTTCAATCACAGTATATCATAAATATATTGACATAATATAATCCTTTATCAAAACCATTTTCAATACCAAAATACATAAAAGAGTATATGGTATTTATTTTTTTCTAAAAACATTACGACTTGTTGAGGAAGCCAAAGACCAAATAATACTCGCGGCGGCAGAAAAGGTCGTTGTCACCGCGTACGTTAAAAGAAACATTCCTTTTTGTCATTTTGTAAAACGCTTCGTAGAAAACGATTCCTTTTGTATAAAAGTAAAATTAAAAGGGGTTTATACACCTTTACAAATGAAAGTTGTGTATAAAACGAAATATGCCTCAATGAAAGGAGATTGAGACGAAGTCCCTTACAAAGAAGGTATCCTTGGTTTAAGGATAATTCAATTACATAATTATGTGTGACAAATGAAAACACAAAATATAAGTGGATATTAAGTGTAAAATAATCAAAGGTCATTCACACATATTCAAAGAATTACATATTCAATAACTACATGTTAAACCCAAAGAAATCGAAATTGGGTTAAGAAGTTCTCTTGACAGCCTAACGGCATCACATAAAAATGAGTTGATGAGAGATAAAAAGTGTATCTCATCACTTGGACATAAAAGTTACATCAATAAGGATATATGAGAACATATCCCAACATAACAATGTGTAATTTAAAAGACCCAAAAAAATAAGTCTCTTAAAAAGTGGAGGGTGAAAGGTTCCCTTACCGACTTGGGTATCTTTCAAAACATACACCCCATGAAAGAAGGACAATACATCATTGATGTAAATACTCATAAAACAAAAGTATATTACAAAACGAGTAGAATAATGGGCAGTATGTACACCACTCAAAGGAAATTGTGACAAATGTAGCATAAATCTCACGGGAATAAAAGTGAGATGAAAAATCCCTTACGAAAACTCGGCAGCCTAACAGCACCACATAAAACTTACAAAAATGGATTGATGAGATCAAATAGGGTATCTCATCATATTAACATAAATTTTATTGTAAGATGAATATAAAAGAACATCTCCCAACATAACAATGTTTAGCTTAAAATAAGTGACATAAAGGAGAGTACTTAAAAAGAAAGAGAGAGGTTGGATCTCTTACGAGAAATTCGGCAGCCTGACGGCGCCACTCAAAACTTCCAAAATGGATTGATGAGAGACAATATGGTCTCTCATCATATGAAAATAAAAATTACAGTAAGAGTAATATAAAAGAATATCCCAATAACAAGAAATATGATCTTTAAAAGGAATGACATAAAATAATATACTTAAAAAGAAAGAGAGGTGTAGGATCCCTTACCTCGGGTCCGACTTGACTCGATCGTTCTTTAACGTCCTGAATAATAATCTTGAGTTAATTTATACTTGCATAAGAACCTTTTCCAAGTTCATTATTCATTTTATATCATTTATTGACATGTTATAAACATTATTTAATCATTTGAATTAATAATGTTTGTTTTGTCGATATTTGGTTCTTAAGTCGAAAGTGGACTTCTTACAATTACATGTTGTTCGTGTGGTCAAAGGTTCATTATATCCAGAATAAAATTCCTGACATGGATATCATATATATCATATATATCTATAATATACATGTATTTATAATATCACATAATCATTTAGAGGTAAGAAATGAAATGCACCGTTCATGGAGACGGTAAGCCGTACGTACGCATGAACGCTACATTCATTTCATTGTCATATTAATGGAATTAAAAATAAATGAGAGGTATGTATATTTTAATTCCAGAATTAAATTCATCATTTAGATGTATCATTCATCAAATATATCCATTATATACATTTACTTATAATAGTACATTACATTTGGGGATAAGAAATGAAATGCACCGTTCATGGAGACGGTAAGCCGTACGTATGCATGAACACTACATTCATTTCTATCTCATACTTTAATGGAATGAAATTATAATGATATAGAGGTATATAATAATTACATTATAAAATCATATATAATTACATTAAATCCATCCTTTATACGTCCCACGTATGGCATTAACGAATCACATCACTTTGAGGGGGCGGTAGTCCGCACTTCCTAAAATGAAGATATCGTGTATACCCATAATGGAAGCCATAAAGGTAAGACACAAATGAAAAATACAGAATCTTAAGTAAAAAATAAACATATTATATATCATATATGAATATATTGACATCTTAATGGTCACCTTTGAAGGTGTTAAAAGAATGTTGAACAATCATCGTTTCGGGAGGCATAAATTCGCCATCCACGGAAACAGTATGTTCGTTAAACATTAGATGTAGGTGTGTGTAAATGTTGCTGGAATCCTTATTATAAAATCATCCTAGTATATTGAGGATACAGTAGTTGTTAAAAAATAAAAGAGTAAAAAGAGTTAAGGGGTTGGAGAAGAAAAATAAAACTAAAGGACTCAAAAGAAGACATTACCTTAAAATCGGGTAACTCCCTTTGGTTTGAGCTCAAAGGCTTCCTTGGAAAAACTTCTGCCCAATGTGAGGCTTTAAGGAGTAATAGATGGAAGTGTAGAGACAAAATGGTCAGGGGTTGGCTGAGCCAAAGGCTTTGGGAGTGTGGGTAAAGAGGTAGAGGTGGGGGCCTTTTATAAGAGGAGAGGAGGGGAACTCTTGGAAAGTAAAAAACTTTTACTTTATTTGAAAATGGTAATCAGATTTAAGAGGTCCCACATTGATGTGTTTCGAGGATAAGGTGATAAGGGTTTGAAATCCACTCATCCAATAGGTTTTGGACATGTCTAGGTCTTAGATATTACATTATCTTTCCATTTTATTTAAATCGTTAAATAATGAGGTCATCACTGCATCATCATGATGTCATAAATAATTTAATTTATTTAATTTCTAAAAATTATAAAAAAACTACTATGATGTAGGAACGCTTTTTATCTTTCCAATGAATATTTATAATCAAAAATATTATTTGTATAACCCCATGTAAAAATTGTTTTAGTAAAACATTTCATGTTTGTCTCATTTTTACTTTAACTTTAAATAAAATTATATTAATGTCATTTTCCAACCAAAGTGGATTCATGGGGTCCCCAAGTTAACCCATGGGTTGTCTTGGTCGTCCATGACTCATCCAATGAGGTTAGGACATGTGTCAAGTTCATTTCATATTATTAAAACATTATTTTTACCTTAATCTACACAAATTACCTCTAATCGCGATTAAAAACTTAATAAGTTACTATTCACCAAAAAATTATTTTAATCCCATTGAACCAAATTTTACTTATTAATGACAACCATGTATGTAGGATTTTTGAAATTCAAAACATAAAGGTGGCAAAATTTCATTTAAACGGAAAAATCAGTTTTTTATAAGTACCACTTAGTGGTTTCACTATTCATCAAAAATTGAAGTTTTTCAGAAAATTACAAAAAATTCACCCTAAGCTATATTTGATATTCCGAATTAAAAAATGATGTCTATTTTACATAATTCAAAACATATATGTCACATTAATTAATTTAATAATTAATTCCCGATGTCATGACAAATAGCGTGTTTTTATGAAACAATAAGTATCAAAAGATTGACACTAGTTTAAGTCCGATTTCAAAGTGAAATTAATTCCAACGACCACTATTGGATTTAATGGTAAAAATATTTTATAATTTCACTTTAAAACTAATTAAAATGGTAATCTAATAATTTAAATAAATTAGATTAAAAAGAAGTTTTGAATTAAAATACAACATTTTACACTATTCATTAAAAAATGAACTTTATCGGAAAAATACCAAAAATTTACACAAATTAAAATTTGATGTCCCGATTCTAAAGAAGAGTTTTATTTGGTCCAATATAATGTATAAGAGTGAACAAAACTATATTTAATGATGGTTCTCCATCAAAAGGCGATAAGTGAACCTTTAGTGGAAACTAGGGCATATACGCCTAAAATTGAATTCTTTCCGTATTTTAAGACTTCATATTTTATTTGATAAATGTAAAAACATTTAAAAACATATATAATCATATTATAGTTATTTATATCCATTCCCGCCAATACAACTGCTACATGTTAACTGCCATTTAAAATAATATTATTTTATTATTAGAGTGCAACGTAAGATTCCCAAGAAAGTCGTTGTTGCGTATTGCGTACGCGATCGAGCATAGCATCCACATTAAAGTAATATTAATATTTGATTCACAAATATGGATAAATATAAAGATGTCATATTCTTTATTTACCTGGGGTGTTACATAATTTCCACCATTAGAGGTGTGAAAAGAATATTGAACAATCGTCATTTCGTGAGGCAGAAATTTGCCAACCACAGAAATAGTATGTTCTTTAACCATTAGACGAAGGTGTGTTTAAGTTTAAATCAAATAAATCTCATAAAAACATCCTAGTATGTTGAAGATACTAGTTATGTTACAAAATAAAGGAATAAAAATACTTTAAGGGGTTGGATAAGCAAAATAAATCAAAATAACATAAGAGAAGACATTATCTTAAAATCGGGTAACTCTTTTTTATTTTAACCAAATGCTTCCTTGGGAAGAATTCTTCCCAAAGTGGGGCTTCTAGGAGTAATAGAGGGAAGTTGGGAGAGTATTTTGGCAGAGTTTTGACAAGCCAAATGGCTTGAAGGTGTGAATAAGGTGGTTGTGGTGGGGGCCTTTTATAAGAGGAGAAGAGAGGCACTCTTGGAAAGTAATGAAATATTACATTATTATGAAATGCTTTTCGGATTTTAGAGGTCCCACAATTATAAATTTTGAGTATAAGGTGATAAGGGTTCGAAATATACCCATCCAATAGGTCTTTGACAAGTTTATGTCTTATATTTTACATTATCTTTTCATTTAATTTAAAATTTTCATTAATGAGGTAATCGCTGCATCATCATGGTGTGATAAATAAATTTATTTATTTAATTACTAAAAATTATAAAAAATTACCATGACGTAGAAAATCATTTTATCTTTCCAAATAATATTTATAGTAGAAATTTTAACTTATATAACCCCATTTAATAATGGTTTTAGTAAAACAACACATTTTGTGACAATTTTATTTTTACTTTAAATAAAAAGTTATTAATGTCATTTTCTTACCCAAGTGGCTCCATGGGGTCCCCAAGATGACCCATCGATTTTATTGGTCGACCATGACTCATCAAACATGTTTAGGAAAAGTGTAAAGGTAATTTCATATTATTATAACAATATATTTACCTTAAGTTACACTAATTACCTTTAACCGCGATTAATAGAACTTAAAAGTTACTATTCACCAAAAAAATTTATCTCATTGGACCAAATTTTACTTCCTAATGATAAAAATGTATGTCGGATTTTTGAAATTCAATACACATAAGTGGTAATGTTTCATTTACACAAAAAATTAGTTTTTAAACTACCACTTAGTGGTTTCACTATTCATCAAAAATTGAAGTTTTTCAGAAAAATACCAAAAAATCACCCTAAGATATATTTGAAATTCCGAATTCAAAAATGATGTCTATTTTAAAAAATTAAATACATATAAGTTGCATTAATTAATTTAATATTTAATTCCCATTGTCAAAATAAATAGCGCGTTTTTAAGAAATAATATCAATCAAAATATTGATAATTGTTTATGTCCAATTTCAAAGTAAAATTAATTCTAATGACCACCATTGGATAAAATGGTAAAAATATATTCTAATTACACTTTAGAACCAATCGATTGTATAATTTATCACTATAAATTATTTTTATTAAAAAAGTTTTTTTATGTATTTTTCACTATTCATAAAAAATTGGAAGTTCTCAGAAAAATACCAAAAATTCAACATAGGCTAATTTCGATATTCAGAATCCAAAAATGAAGTCCATTTTGCAATATAAAATTTATATAATTTCAAAAGGTGGGTATTACTATTCATAGCTGCTACTTTTATTGGTCGGGGTGTGTTAGAACTCGAGGTTGCGTACAACACATGCTGCTATATTATTCAAAGAGGAGCGTACCATGGAAGCTTAGGGTGTTACATTCTCCCCACCATAAATAAATTGTGTCCTCGCAATTTAAAATTTTTCATTGAAAATAAAAGGATGAAAATACAAAATACCTTTCTGGAAAACCCACATCAGAAATAAGGTTAATAAAAATATAACTTTAAAAGAAAGAAAGAGAAGTACAAAGGTCACCTGAGATGACCCATACAAGGATACTATAAAAATATGGATAGGGAGGAAAAACAAACCATCAACGTCTGCTGGAGAGCTGTATAAAATAGGATTAGGAGAAAGATAACTATATGAAAATCACAAACTTTTGATTGGTTAAACGTTCATTGATTCCCCAATTAGAAAATTTAACCGGAAAAATTTTTGTTTTAAGTTACCTTTCATAAAGTTGAGGAATTTATTTAGGAGATTTACTAAGAACCTATGGAAATATACTTACTTTTCATGTAGACTTTCATCCTTAAATAAATTTTTACCACAAACCCATCTTTCATTCCAAAAGGTAATAGAACTCAAAAATATTCTATTTATCATAGTTGTATCACATACCATTTAGATTAGGAAAACATTTTTGTAATAACTAGGTACTTCCTGTAGGCTAGTGGTAGGTAATAAAGGCATGCCACACTATGGTTTTGGGTTCAATTCCTACAGCTTTGTCCGACCCGACGGGTTATCCCCCAACCTGCAGGTTGTCCTTTTCCTAAAACTATAATATTATAATATTCCAAAAAAATATTCAAAAATTTTTTAACATTAAACAATGCTATCCAAATTTCAACTTAATCCATTCCAACCTTTATTGTTATCCAAAATACCTCCGTCCAGACTTTCTCTAAAAGGTCTTTAAATTACAAAATCAATTGTATCCTCAGATTCCTCAAACAATTTAAAGTTTCTCTTATTGCCACTTATAATAATATGATTACCTTCATCATATTAACACCATAATGAAAACAACAAGTACTGCAGTACAATCCATATATATATCACATTATTCTTATAAACAGAATATAATCCTTGAGTCCAAAAGCACCAATACATTAATTATTCCACTTCAACTATAGTAACAGCATAAGATTTTTCTTGACCCCTTGTCCTTTTTTGAGGTATGTTTTCTTGACGCTTAGGACATTCATTTGCATAATTCCTCATTTCCCTAAAATTGTAGCATTCAACATTGATAGCCTCTTTCTTTACCTTGCAATCACGATCATGGTGACCTTTTTCTCCACATTTATAACATACTCCCATTCCTTTTAGGCACATACTAGGGTGATTCTTCCCTAAATTATCGCATAAGGGAAAATACTTCTTTTCCTTTTTCCATTTATATGTCTGTTGTTACACCGTTCTCTTCTTCTCTTGCTTTACTTTGTTGTCATAAGACATAGAGAATTCCTTTTTGTCTTGATAGCACTCGAGACTGTATCTTCGTATGTTGAAAAGGTTGTGATACTAATGCTCGATGGATAAATGGTTTTAACCCATCAAAGAAATGATCAATAAAACTTCTTGGGTTACGTATATAATCTACAGCGTGTCTTGTGAACCTTGTAAAGTTGGCCCCATACTTTGCGACATTCTCATCATCCTTCTGCCTCAGACTCAGAAATTGCCTTTCCATATCTGGTCGATGGTCACGAAGGAAGTATTTTTCTATGAAAAGCTCTTTGAACTCCCTACATTCCATATTTGATACATTGTCATCATCCTTTGTGTTTGGAATCAGCGACCACCATTGATCGGCATCTCTAGTGAGGCGATAAACTGCCATGCCAAACTTCTCTCTTTCGCTACTCCCGAAGGAATGGAATATTTTCTCTAAATAGTTTATCCATTTCTTAGCTACTAATGGATTTTTACACCCATTAAATGTTCACTGTTTTTTCCTCCTGAAACGATCTAACATTGATCCTCCACATTGCGGATCAGGGTGCTCCATACGAGTAAGGTTATTATTCATAACCTGAGTGAGTTGTCCCAGTATGGTGATAAGTCGATCTGCACCAGTTGTATCACCAACTCCATTATAATTATCTTGAGTATGAGGGCAATCCCTACTTTGAGTGCATGAATTTATACGGTTTCCATTCCTTCCAATAGGAACCATTTCTAAACAATGGCATAAACTGGTTTATTTTATGAATCAAAATACATAATTCCAAACTTGCAAAAAACATAACATAAATTGAACTATTTTTGGATATAATCCATAATCACAAAAATGTTTTCTTTGAGGAAGTATATACTCATAACCCTTTATAGTGGTTTGTAAAGAAAATGAGAATTATTCTAAGCATATCCCCCGGGAGTGTCGTAACCAAGAGTGAATCAAGTCCCGTTGTCGTGTACCAGTTCTCGTTCGAGTCTAGCTCAAAGCGGTGTTTTTGGGTTTTACCCCTACATACATCTGTGCCAGAGCCGCCTCTACTTGCTCATATTTAGACAGAGATTTATTGCATGGAAAACTCACAAAATCTCTATAATACCAAAATTCTAGGATGTTATTCTATACTAATCCTCAAATTCTATCTTAGGGCTATGTGCTATAATCAGAGTTTATCTAAATATAGCTTCCAATTTTAGTACTAAACTACCTCTGATACCAACTGTAACGCCCCTACCCTAGTAACCTAGAGTCGGTGCATTATTACGTAACATTATGATGATCACAAAAGAGCATGTCTCAAAAGGCCGATTAGTTTAGTAGCCTTGGAAACAGTAGATACATTCATAAAAGTTACATTACCTCATAAAGTGAAAACCCACATTAACATGGTCTCCATAGTCCACACTCATATCCCCTTCTGACTATCCCTGTAGTTCATTCATAAAATACTTCTTCACATCCTGGAAAATATTAAAACAATTAAAGGGGTGATCTCAGATGCTCATTAAGGATAACAACATTGCGGAAGCTTTCATAAATAAACATAAACATTTAAGGAAATGTATAACTAAAACAAAATCCTTTTAAACTTGAACTTCAGCATAATATGGAAAAAGTAAAATGAAATAATTCCATTTACTTATTCACATGGATATTCTACTAGTCGAATAATCACATGCAATATCAATAATCACTTTTATAATGATGGAATGCCTAATGCCAGACTATCATAACCACGTAGCCAAGGCCTCGTGCCAAGACTACAAATAAGATTTTTTCAAGGCCTCATGCCAAGACACTAGTTTGTCTCATGAGACCTACCGATGCATTGAGGAGCTATAACGGGCTCCACCCGTCACTTATTACGTCCAATGCATTCCTCATATGAACAGGTTTAAACATATCATAAACCATAACATAATCATATCACATAAAACATGCATAAAGGAAACATAACATTTCCACATTTCAATCACAAGATATCAATACAACACATTGATATAATAAAAACACTTTCAAAACCATTTTCAAAACCAAAATAAAATAAAATTACAACTTTGTATTTATTTTTCATTTTGAAAAAGTTATGGCTTGTAGAGGAAGTCGAAACTCAAATAATGGTCACGAAGGTGGAGAAGTCGTTGTTGGCGCATACGTACAACAACAAAAACGTTCACTTTTTTCGTTACTAAAATGCTTCGTATAACAAAATATTCCTTTTGAATAAACGTAAAAGTCAAAGGGTTTTATACTCCATATAAATGAAATTTGTGTATAAAACAAAATATGCCTCAATGAAAGGAGATTGAGACGAAGTCCCTTACAAAGATAGTTTTTTAAATAAAATAGATCTATTATGTGTATTCACTATAAGTACAAATAAATAAAGTACAAATACAAGGTTGGACATAATAATATCATGACATAATTTGAAAGTAGGAGATTAACCCAAAGAACGGAAATTGGGTTAAGAAGTTCCCTTACCTCGTGTCCGACTTTACTCAACCGTTCTTTAACCACCGGAATAATAAACTAGAGTTAATTTATAATTGCTTAAGAACCTTTTTCAAGTTTATTATTCCTTTTATATCACTTATTACCATATTATGAACATTATGTAATTATTTATGTTAATAACGGTCATTTTGTCGATCTTTGATACTTGAGTCAACAATAAACTTCTTGTAATTACAAGTTGTTTATGTAGTAGAATATCCATTATCTCCATGATTATATTCATGATTTAGGTATCATATATATCATATATATCTATTATATAAATTCATTTATAATATTACATAACATTTAGAGGTAAGAAATGAAATGCACCGTTCATGGAGACGGTAAGCCGTATGTACGCATGAACTCTTCTTTCATTTCTATTTCGTATTTAATGGAATGAAATTATAATTAGGTATACTATAATTCCAGTATAATATAATGTATAATACTATTTACTCCATCCTTTATACATCCCACATATGGCATTAACGATTCAAATCGCTTTGAGGGGGCGGTAGTCCGCACTTCCAAAAATGAAATTATTGCATTTACCCATAATGAAAATCATATGGGTATTCCATAAATAAAAAATACAGAATAATAAGGGAAAAACATAATATCTATCATATATAAAAATAGTGTCATCATAATGGCCACCATGAGTGGTGTTAAAAGAAGATTAAACAATCATTGTTTAGTGAGGCAGAAATTTGCCAACCACAGAAATAATATGTTCTTTAACCATTAGACGAGGGTGTGTGTAAGTGTAAATCAAATACTTATCATAAAAACATCCTAGTATATTGAAGATACTAATTTTGTTACAAAATAAATGAATAGAAATAGTTTAAGGGGTTTTAGAAGCAAAATAAAACAAAATAACATAAGAGAATACATTACCATAAAATCGGGTAACTCTATTTGATTTGAGCGAAAGGCTTTCTTGGAAATAATTCTGGACAAAGTGAGGCTTCTAGGAGTAATAGAGGGATGTTGGAAGAGTATTTGGTCAGAGGATGGCCGATCCAAATGTATTTAAGGCATGAATAAGTTGGTAGTGGAGGGGGACTTTTATAAGAGGAGAAGAGGGGCACTCTTGGAAAGTAATGAAATATTACATTATTATGAAATGATTTTCGGATTTTAGAGGTCCCAAAATTTTATATTTAGAGGTTAAGGTGATAGGGGTTAGAAATATACCAATACAATAGGTCTTTGAAATGTTTTAGTCTTAGATTTTACATTATCATTTCATTTTATTTAAAAAGTACATTAATGAGGTAATCGCTGCAAAATCATGGTGTGATAAATAAATTTATTTATTTAATTCATAAAAATTATAAAAAAAATTACCATGATGTAGGAAATCATTTTATCATTTCATTGAATATTTATAGTCGAAAATTTAACTTATATAACCCCATGTAATAATTGTTTTAGTAAAACAACACATGTTTGTGAAAATTTTATTTTTACTTTAAATAAAAAATTATTAATGTCATTTTCTAACCCATGTGGCTCCATGGGGTCCCCAAGTTAACCCATGGATTGTCTTGGTCAGACATGACTCATCCAATATGTTTAGGACAAGTGTAAAGGTAATTACATATTATTATAACATTATATTTTCCTTAAGTTACACTAATTACATTTAATCGCAATTAATAGAACATAAAAGTTACTATTCACCAAAAAATTATTTTAATCCCATTGAACTACATTTTACTTCCTAATGACAACCATGTATGTCGGATTTTTGAAATTCAATACACAGAAGTGGTAATGCGTCATTTACACGAAAAATTAGTTTTTAAACTACCACTTAGTGGTTTCACTATTCATCAAAAATTGATGTTTTTCAAAAAAACACCAAAAAATCACCATAAGTAATATTTGATATTCTGAATTAAAAAATGATGTCTATTTTACAAAATTCAAAAAATATAAGTAGCATTGATTAATTTAATAATTAATTCTCGTTGTCAAAACAAATAGCGTGTTTTTAAGAAACAATGTCAATCAAAAGATTGACAATTGTTTATGTCCAATTTCAATGTGAAATTAATTCTAATGACCTCCATTGGATAAAATGGTAAAAATATATTCTAATTACACTTTAGAACCACTAAAATGTATTATTTATCACTATAATTTATTTTGATTAAAAAGTTGTTTTTAAGTATTTTTCATTATTCATCAAAAAATGGAAGTTCTTAGAAAAATACCAAAAATTAATCATAGGCTAATTTCGATATTCCGAATCCAAAAATGAAGTCCATTTTGAAATATGAAATTTATATAATTTCAAAAATTGGGTGTTACTGTTCATAACTACTACTTTTATTGGTCGCGGTTTGTTAGAACTTGAGGTTGCGTACAACACACATTGCTCTATTATTCAAAAAGGAGTGTACCATGGAAGCTTGGGGTTTTACATATAACCCCATGTAAAAATTAATTTTCTTAAAGATAAATGTTTAAGTCATTTTTTATATACTTAGAATTAATTAATATAAAGTTTCATTATCACTCCCAAGTGGATCCATGGTGTCCCAAAATAGACCCAAGGAGACCCATGGTCCGAAATGTATCAACCAATAGGATTATCACACATGTTAAGGTAATTTAATATTATTATAATAATATATTCTTACCCTTATTTACCACATTTACCCTTTATCCATAGTAGATAGAGTTTTTATTAACGTAAATATTCATAATGTCTAAACATAAAAGTAACATATTTACACAATTTGGAACTCATGATTCCAAATATGGAAACCATTTTACAAATTAAAAACACATAAGTGAAATAAATTAATTTAAAATTAATTCTCGTTGCTAAAACAAAAATCATATTTTTAAGAAATAATAACTATCAAAAGATTGACACATGTTTTTGCCCAATTTCAATGTGCAATTATATACAATGAACATCATAGGATTAAATGGTAAAAAATTAATCTAATTACACTTTAAAACCATTTATAAATATAGTATAACCATATATATAAATTAGACTAAAAGTTAGTATTGAATTAAAATAAAGTATTTTTCACTGTTCATAAAAAAAGAACGTTATCAGAAAAATACCAAAATTTTATCCATAGTAAATTTTGATGACCCGGTTATAAAGAAGAATATTATTTTTTAAAAAAGAACATATAAAAGTGACAATAACTATATTTAATTATGGTTCACCATCAAAAGGCGGTAAATCAACATTTTAATTAATATTATAGCATTTATGATTAAAATCAGATTCTTTCTTATTTTAAGCCTCTTAAATTCCATGGATAAATGTAAAATCATTAACAAAAATCTATTTTAATATTGTAGTTATTTATTTCCATTCCTACCAATAAAACAACTAGGAGTTATCTACCATATAAAATAATATTATATCATTATTTTTCAGTTTGACTCAACATTGTATGCAACATAATATTTCAAAGAAAACCATTGTTTTGTATCGGGTACACCATCAAACATAGAATCCCCTTTAAAGTAATATTAATATTTAATTCACAAATTTTAATAAATATGATAATGTTATATTCTTTATTTACATGGGATGTTACATACTTCCCCCCTTTTGGGAATTGTTTCCTCACAATTTTAAAATTGGGCTTGGAAACTTCATTGAAAGTTACACATCAGAAAAAGTGTCAATAAAAATATCACTTTAAAATAAATAAATAGAAATATAAAGGTCACCCGAGACAACAGATACTTGGATTACATGAAAAAATGGATATGGAAGAGAAAATAACTCTCATAGATTAATAGAGAGTGATAGAAAACTTGATCACGAAATTTTGACCACCACAATACCATAAATTTTTTGTTGGGTAAAAGTCTGATGATAAAAAAGAGCTTATAACATTTTTTTCATCCAGATAATTTTCATAGAGTTAATGAATTTTATTAATAACTAGACTAAGATCGTGAGGAAATATACTTACTTGTCATGTATAGTGTCATCCATTACAAAAATTCTACCACAAACTCATATTTACTCCAAACAGTAAGTATTTAAGATGACTTGGACACACTTGAAGTGCTAGAATAAACATCTAGAGCATCACATAATCTATAAAAGATGAACTGTATATTTCTCCTATCATTAGACATCAACCAAAACCAAAATTGGTTAGTACAAGATCAAATAATCCCCAAAAGGATAATCCTTTATAAAAATAAATTATACTCTTAATCTCCAAAATTCAACAAAAAGAACCCAAAATTAAGAAATACCATTTAATATACAATTGTCCTTAAAATTATTCAAAATAATCCAAACTAAGATTGAAACCCAAAACTCAGAAGGATTTAATCACTATGTTTTCCACATAAAATCTTAAAATTTACCTCCAAAAAACAACGACTACTCTTTAAGTCTCATACTGAAGTGTAATTAACCTAAACACATATTCACAATGATAGATTAATCATTTCCATAAATCGCCGAAAATCACATTATGTCTACAATAAAAACATAGATTCTTCCAAAATAATATTTCATCCATTACTGTACAAATCAAATTCCATAGTATTTTATTTTCATTAAGAATATAGTGTTTCCTAAAGAGAAAACATCTTATAAAATAACCTTATCACTTAATCACCAAATCATTTTCCTATATTAAGGATATCTATTAGATAAAACATAAGTTCCCAAAATCAACTTATTCTTGATTCATAAAATTATTTAACTTAAAATAATAAGTCATACTAACTAGGGACTTCACATAGGATAGTGGTAGGTTATGCACCTTTATCGCCCTTAGGTTGTGGGTTCGATTCCTATAGCCTTTCAAGACACGAAGGGTTGTCACTAATCTTATGGGTTGTCCTTTTTATAAAACTCAAAAATATCCCTAACATATTTTAACCTCAAAGGTTTTATTATACCTATCATTTTCATCCCAATACATTAATATCTCAACATCTTGTATATTGTCTTTTTTTCACCTCTATATGATAAAATAAAAATATTCCCAACAGAAATAACATCATACCTTGATCATAGTTTCTGTATGGTTTCATCATCTTCTTGTTCATGTAGGTAGAAGGTCCATGCATTGCAATAATAATTTATTGATCCTTCCAAATCATTTTCTTCCTTCATCTAAATACACCTTGTACAACATGGGTTATATGGGTGTTCACAGAAAACCAGTTTTGGAAAATAATCACTTATGACATATAATTTCAAAAAATCTAATGAAAATGAATTTTATAAAACATTAAAACCATGTTTGAGTTGAAACTTTCAATAAATGGTCCTTTTAAAATATCATAGGTATGTGCGGTGAGACTATATTGTAAAAGTAAATATAAATAGGTTGCACAAGGTTATCCTTCTTCAACAACTTTTTCAAAATCATAATATGCTTCAAAATCATGTGATAAGTTTAAATATTTAAAAATTCCTTGATAATATCTACCTTTCTTGAAAATATGAGAATATTGATAAAATAGGATTTGATTAAATACAACCCATGATACACTATGATATTGAGGTATATTTGAGGTGTTTGATATCTCAAACAACTGCTTGCAAGTGATTTGTATGCTAGAAAAAGTTTCATAATCATCTAAACATGACATTGTAATAATTATTGCAAGCATGTCATCAATAAGTGATAGGAATTTTTTTTGGGATCCTCCTCCTTCCATTTGTAACTGACGTTCCTTGATCTCAAAAATTTTAGAATGAAGGATTTAACTGAAATAATAGAAATAGGGACTAACCATGTGTTTAACTAAAACTCATAATCCCTAAACTTGTCTAAACTGAACTCTGAGACCAAATATAAGGACCCGTCCTTAAAACAATAAATAATCTTGAATTTAATGAATAATTCACATTGAGAATATTTTTAGGATTAGAGTTTTAGAGAATTAGGCCACTACTATTATATATCAACTTGAAAATTACACGTAGACACTACTACTCAGTATCAATTTTTTTATAAAATAAAATCTCTTAAAAAGAAACATGTCTAGTTCCATGTTTTAGACTACACGAATTTTACTTGATCCCATCCTTGACCCTTATTCATCTTTATGTCCCATGGAAAACATTTTAAAAACTTGGGATGAGCATCAAAAAGCTCAGTATGGTTTATAAAATAAGGAATGAAAACATTACCCCATAAATAAAACAAAACAATGAAACCATACTTTTCAATCATAACATACCTTATGAAATCATAAGATTTATGAATAACACACAAAAATAATAAATCATAAAGGTAACTTATGGCATACATACCATACTTACATTTTATATTTCACAGCTACATAGGGAGTTAAGTTTGGAATACCCATCACAATATATTCCCTAAATCTCTTACGAGAAACATTAACTTTTACCTCTGTCACGTTACCCAATGCAATGGAGAGCTACCTCGGGCTCACCCACCCTAGGTTTATCGCAGAACCACCTCTATACATAAACAATGCCTAGTCACCATAAAATATTCATAACACATAAAATTATAATAAATAAAATATGACATTTCTGTATTACAATCACAATATATCATTTCAAGATATTTACATAATCAATGTTTTATCAAACCATTTTTAAAACCATTTAAAACATTTAATAATGAGACTTTTGAATAAAAGTGTCCTATAAAACCTTGAATATTTTGAAAAAATAACATTTTAAAACATTAATGTACATATAAATAATTCCTTGAAACCATTTTTAAAACATTTTAATTAATGATAAAGATTTAGAAGAACAAATCTTTAAAATATTTAAAACAATATTTTAGTTAAAGAGTTCCTAACCAAATGAGAGATTATTGAATACAAATAATTGAGGAATAACATTAAACAAAGATTATAATATCATGTGAATAGAAAGATTAATGATATAAAACATGAAATTCTAGTATATACACCATATAAAAGTTAATTGGTGTATAACAATAAATAAGTTTCAATGGAATGTAAATTGAGACAAAGTCCCTTGCAAAGATCATATCCTTAGATTAAGGACAAATCAATGACATAATTATGTGTGAAAAATTATAATACACCCAATATATGTGGATATTAAGTGTAAAATAATCATAGTCCATTCACACATATTCATATCATGACATAATTAGGAAGTAGAAGTTCAACACAAAGAATTGAAATTGGGTAAAGAAGTTCCATGACAAAAATTCGACAGCCAAACAGTGTCACTTTAAAATTCATAAAATGAGTTGATGAAAGAAAAAAGGGTATCTCATAACTTGGACATAAAATATACAACAATAAAGATTTATAAGAACATATCCCAACATAAGAATATATAAATTAAAAAACAAAACAAAACAAAAATAAGTCTTTGACTAAAATCGGAAGGTGAAAGGTTCTCGTACCGGTTTGGTAACTTACGACACATACACCCCATGAAAGAAGGATCATAAAAGGAAGATGAAAATACCCATAAGGTAAATTATTTTACATAAATAATACAATCATGGGCAGTACATACACCACACAAAAGGAAATAGTGGCAAATATAGCATGAATCTCATGAGAATAAAAAGTGAGATGAAAACCCCTTACCACGTTGTAATCAATCAAGTCTTATGACAAAAAGTTAATAACCAGAAAATGAATCATATAATACCGTGAATTTAAATCGAATAATGATAATATATATCAAAATGGAGTGTACAATACACCACATGTAATAAATAACTTCTGAACTTTGGAAATATCACGGAATTAAAAGTGATATATGAAACCCCTTACCTCATTTCCGACTTGACTCAATCATTATTTACTATCCTGAATAATAAGGTAAACAATATTTATACTTTATGAAGAAAATTTTTCTAGTTTATTAATCCTTTTATATAAATTTTTACCTTGCTATAAAAATTAGTTAATTATTTGAGTTCATATCGGACATTTTGTCGATGTTCGATACTTGTGTTAAAAATGAACTTGTTATAATTATAAATTGTCCATGTGGTAAAAATTCCATTATATATAGAATTATATTTATTGTTCAGATATCATATATATCATATATATCCATTATATATATGTACATATAATAGTACATAACATTTGGTGATAATAAATGAAATGCACCATTCATGGAGAGGGTAAGTTGTACGTACGCGTGAACGTTACTTTCTTCATTATTTCATATTTAATGGAATAAAAAATTAATGATACATAGGTATATTATATTTCGATTTTAATATTATATATAACTTCCTTAACTCCATCCTTTATACATTCCATGTATGGCATGAATGAGTCATATCACTTTGAGGGGGTGGTAGTGTGAACTTCCTCAAATGAAATTATCTTATTTAACTACTATAGAAACTATAAAGGTATTCTATAAATGAAAAATAAAGAATCAAAGAAACAATATAAATATAATATATATCACATATAAATACAATTCCATCTTAATGGCCACCATGAGAGGAGGTAGAAGATAATTGAACAATGATCATTTCGTGGGGCAGTAGTTCACCGTCCACAGAAATAGTATGTTCTTTAACCATTAGATGGAGGTGTGTGTAATGTTAGTTATAATAAATCATATAAAAACTACCTAGTTTATTTATGATACTGTTTTTTTAATAAAATAATGTAACAAAAAGATTTTAGGGGTTGGAGAAGTAAAATAAAACAAAATAACTTAAGAGAAGAAGTTACCATTAAATCGGGTATCTCCCTTTGGTTTGAACCAAAAGGTTCAATTGAATTTCCTTCTCCCTAGGTGAAGGATTATAATAGGAGGATAGAGATGTAGGTATATTATTTGAATAGAAGTTTTATAAAACAAGGGGCTTGATAAGTGTGAGCAATGGGTTAGAAGTGATATATTTTTATAAGGGTGAGGAAGGGCTCTTTAGGAATGCTTAAAACTATTATTTTATTATATAATGATTTTCGGTTTATAAAGGTAAAAAACTTATTAAAGTAGAATATAAGATGACTAATGTTATAAATAAATCATCCAATAATAATTGGACAGGTTTTTGATATTTTTTTAATCTTTATAATTTTATTTATTTAAATCATTCTTTAATGAGGTAAACACTGCATCATTATTGTGTCATAAATAGATTTATATGTATGATGTTTAAAAAATATAAAAAAATCCCATGATGTAGGAAATCTATTATCATTCAAAATATTTATAGTCGAATATATAACTTATATGACCCCATGTAAAAAATTATTTATTAAAAGATATATGTTTAAGTCATTTTTGTCTTTACTTTAAATTAATTTATATATATTGTCATTATCACTCTCATGTGGCACCATGGGGTCCCAAAATGGACCCAAGGATGCCCATGGTAGGAAAGGTATCAACAAATAGTATTAAGAAACTTGTTAGGGTAATTTAATATTATTATTATACTATTTTGTTACCCATATTTACCAGATTTTCCCTTTAACTATGGTAAATAATTTTTTTTTTGAAATAAATATTCATAATGTCTAAAAATAAAATTTATATATTTAAAAAATTTGGACCTCATGATTCCAAATATAAAAACAAATTTTACAAATTCAAAACACAGAAGTGTCACATATTTTTTTAAAATTAATTCCCGTTGTCAAAACAAAAAAGCCTGTTTTTAAGAAATAATAACTATCAAAAGATTGACACTTGTTTATGACCAATTTCAAAGTGAAATTACTTCCAATGATAAAAATAGGATTAAATGATAAAAATATAATCTAACTAAACTTTTAAATAATTTATAAGGATAATCTAACCATAAAAATAAATTATATTAAAAGGCAATTTTGAATTAAAATGAAATATTTTTGACTATTCATAAAAACATGACTTTTATTAGAAAAATACCAAAATTTCATCCAAAGTAAATTTTGATGCCATGATTCTAAAAAAAATATTATTTTTTCACATAGAACATATAATAGTGACCAAAAATATATTTAAATAGGGTTCTCCATCAAAAGGCGGCCAATCAACCTTTTATGAATATTAGAGCATTTATGCTTAAAATCGGATTATTTCTTATTTAAAGCCCCTAAAATTTATTATATAAATGTCAAAACATTTAAAAACATGTATATTCATATTTTAGTTAGTTCTTTCCATTCCCACCAATACAACGGCTAGACGTTAACTACCATTTAAAATAATGTTATATTATTATTTTTCAGTATGAATCAGCATTGTGTGCATCATAAGATTTTAAAGAAACCCATTGTTGAATATCGGGTACGCCATCAAACATAGAATCCCCTTTAAAGTAATATTAATATTTAATTCACACATTTTAATAAATATGAAAATGTTTTTTTTTCTTTATTTACCTGGGATGTTACAACTAGTGTCTTTATGTATATGTGATGGTGCATATGATCAGTGATGGAAAGATAATATTCAAGTGTTCTACAATGAAAACATTAGGTACCAATGTTTTAGTCATGGCCTTCTTCTTCTTGAGGTATAATACCTTTCCATTTTCCCTTTAAATTTAAGAAGGAATTTATTTTTTTCTTTTCACACCTTCTTTGGATGTTAATTAGTAATGAATGATTTTTAGAATAAATGAATCTTTAACATGAATTGAATATGACTATTGAAATGATATTTAATTATGATAAATGAATTATTGGTAAACAATATCATGTTTTTATAATAAAACCCCTTGGATGATGTGAACTTTCATATAAGGTAAAAAGAAATTATTAGTTATTTATACCATACCTAATTTATGGATTGGAGTATTCTTATGCATCATTGTTAATGTTTAATAAATTTCATGCTATAAATGGCCTCTCTTTTTATTCTTAAATAATGTTTCCCCTTTTTATATGAGTATTAAATGGAACCCAAGGAACCTCTTAGGTGTTTAAACATCTTATAGTTGGAATTTACAAAGCAGGAAATCGCTTTGTTTCCCATTCCACCTCCTAAATGACCCTTTGATACTTATGAATAAATTTTCCATGTTTAGGTAAATTTAATGGGTTTGTTAAGTGAAGTGATCAATGAATGATGTTTTCTGTAATCAAAATCAACTGGTTTAGTTAAATTCTATGAATTATAATAGTTGTAAGACAACTCCTTTGATTTTTCTTTATATTAAATGCTTCTTGGAAATTGTTATACCTTGTTTATAATTATACTTAACAAAATAAATATGTGAGACACATTTAATCATGTGTTATGTTATAAATTATTATTCCTATTATATATATATAAATAAATATATGAAGTAAATTAATGGGAGATAATTCTCCATGCCAATTATAATTATAATACACCTTTATAATCATTGTGATATGATGGTAAGGGAATCATCAAGTATGGATCTATCACGCTCCCTTACATTGAGCATTGAGAATGGCATCTCGCACTAGTGATACTATATAGGCATTGTGTTGAGGCACCATGTACCATGATTAGAGTGTTGACATGGAATCTCACTTGAATCCCAAGTGTTGTCTCATAAATTCTCTCACTCTATTGGGATATAGGGAATGTGCCCTACTGCTTGAGCTTTTAGGCTTGTTGGACTAGTAATTGATGCCTGAGTTACACCCCAATAAAGCCAACACTATTATTCCAGGCATTTTACCATTAGGAATACACACACATAGTTCATATAGGTGGATTAAATATATAAATAAACTATATATATATATAATTATTAATATATATATATATAGTTACTGTTAAGACATTCTTTTTTGCAGTGAGCTGAAGCAGGTATAGTAGGCTTGATGTCTAAGTGGAACATGAGCTGACCCGTGTTATTATTTTGTTATGGTTTATTATTTCATATTACCTACACACTTATTAATTTATATTTCATATATTATATTGGGATAGAATTCATGGGTGCCAACATACTAATATTTTATCTCACACCATGCCAAAGAACCATTGGTACCTCAGTAGACTTTATTTCTTTAGGAGTTGATACATGGAAGTAGCAAGCTTCTAATGTTTTGATTTACATTTCTAGGATAGAGATAGGGTAGTGGAATAAGATGGTTCTCGAGATGATCATGATATTGTCTTTGGAGTTTTATTCTTACATTACATTGTTTTTCTATTTTAAATTATTAAATCTTTTACTTGAAACATATTCTTTCAGATACGCATTAATGTAAATTAGTGATATCCAATTTTATTCAAATATTATATTATTCTTCCACTACTTGTCTTTAATTTACTGTTGCTTCTGTAATTGTATGCTATTTACTTTATGATTTAACACTGTTATACTCTGATCATGAGGATAATGTTTCCCTTATATATTTTTCTTAGACCCTCGCTTCTATTCAGCAGCCTTTGGCATACAGGGAGGTGCACTTGAGGCCATGTGAATACCGGTCTAGCAACCAGTTTAGTGGTCAGTCGGGTCAGGATGTTACAAAGTGGTATCAAGGGTTTATTTTTTTCATTTTTCTTACTTTTTGGGCTGATATAAAGGAGAATAAGAATGTTTTGGTGCTTTGTAAATATCCATGTCTGGGACTGAACAACTCACCCATGGGGTAATAACCAAGTGCCAAGGGATGGGGTTGCTTTTCATGATTTTTGCAGTTACAAAATATTATGATTTCACCTTTAGTGATTGGTATACATTCCACATCTTATTTATTTATGATGTTTATAATAATTACCCTTCGCCTGTTATGTAAAGGATAAATCATTTTATGCATCATATTAGGAATGTACACATTCACAAGCTATAATTATGCCATGCTATATAGTTTCATTTTTAGATTACTTGGTGATTTTATTGTGTGACATGAGTGCTATGAACTGATTTTTTACTAGTATTCTTATTTAGGTATTTTAATGAAATTTTTTTATTTTGATATATTTAAATGGTTTCATGATCTAAATACACTATTTGTGATTAAAAAAGAACTAGTTTCTAGTTATAAAGTGTATGTATACCTTATAATTGGGAAAATGTAACCTATATATTCGAACCATCATTTAATATTTTATATACATCTAGAGACTATAGTTAAAATGTAAAATATGCTAAAAGTAAAAATTTTAAATGGAATTATATCAGTTAATGAGAGTTAAATGTAAAAATATAAAGTGTATGGGTGCTTTATATCTTTGTATATGACCACCCATCTAACTGAATCATTATATATATATGAGCATGTTATATTCTAAACTGTAATTGGTTTTGATTAAATGGAATCTAGACTTTAGTTTATAAAGTGCATGGGTGCCTTATATATTGGGGTGGTGGAAACCCATGAATGAAACCATTATTTATATGACCACCATTTATTTTAAAATGGTTGAAATGTAAGAGTTATTTAATTTTGATCTGAAATGAATTTGTTAACTTAGAAAACGGAAAAATTTGCCCAATTAGGTCATTTTGGGCTTGTTTCTGAAGTGATGACCCATTTTGGTGATCGTAATTTAAAAAAATAAGTGTTATTGGGTTTCAATATGATGAACGCATCTTGACTTAATGAGACATTTTTAGGTCGCCTTTTTCTATTATGACTTAAAATGATTTTATCTTGTAAATTTCCTAATTATGATGGGATGTCTAAAAATGATAAATCTTTAAAAATTAAGTTTGATAATACTTTCCTATTTTCCTTTGATCTGTTGGGTAAATAAAGTGCAAAGTTTTTTTGTTTTATAATTGGTAATTGTTGTTCTGTTTAAATATTTTAAATTTTTAAAGGTTAATATGAATAACTATAAGTACTTAAAATGGAACCCTAGGTGGTGTCATCTTTTTAAACCCTCATGTAAGGGAAGATGAGCTTTTCTTTGACCTTACTTGGAATAGAACCATAGAAATTTTTTAGGCTTCTTCTTATCTTTTTATAAATGGATTAAATTATAGGCACTTGAGCCGATGACTTATATTTTACTTGGCCTGGTGATGGGGTCAGTTTTTGGGATTTCGTAAGGGGATATCCAGAGGTAGGTATCACCATTATAGTTTCTATGCATTGTTAATGTTGTGAGTTTTCTGACATTTGTTTCTTTTGGGGTGAATTTGTCCCTAGTATGACTCTTATAATCAAAATAACACCCTTTTTCGAATGAGTGATCATGTTTTTATTGGAATTTGTTGTGGGTGTGATCATTGAGAAATTCTTGGTTTCAGCTATTTAGACATGCCTAAGATTATGTGACACCATAACCTGGACTTTGATGACTCATGAGGTCATCAGTCTATTTTATAGTCATATGACATTGAATTAATTTAAACTAGTTTTCTATAGAGGACATTGAATGGTAAAATTCATAGGGAAGGAAAACTATAGATATAATTTAGGATGTTCTATTTTCTCATGAATCCTTTGGGTAGTATGCATTCATGAACATTGTACCCTTCGAGTTGTTAAATGATGTAATTAACCGGTTGAGTTTGCTATAATTTTTAAGCCTTGTGTTTTTGAGTGTGGTCTTAGGTTTTATCTATAGTAGGGTAACCTGGGATTTAAATGAATCAAGTTTTTCAGAATTCTCAGGATGAATTCCAAAGGATTGAGTGTCTTGACATTACAATCAGGTTGGTTCTATAATTTATGTCAAATTCTTAGATGTTTTGACACCATGACCAGGACATGGAGGAGTGACACATGTACATTCAACTGGTTTGGATCTAGCACGATAATGAGTGGTTGGTATCTCACTTCATTTGATGTCCAGGAAATTCCTAAGGTGGGCAGCATCACGTCAGTTCTAGTCAATGTGGGTCCTTCCTAATAGAATTAACACAACCAAAAATGAAAATTTAGAAATGGTAAGTCTCACATTAATTACTTTTAGGATTGTGAGTTTTCAGTCATGTTAGTGGTTTCTTGGAAATACGACGTTGATGTGGTTGGCTATTTATGAAGCCTCTTAAAACTCCGTTGGGTTTCCATGGGATCTGGAAGTTAAATCTTGAATGATCACATGGTGACTTGTGGTGGGGGGTGGGGGGTAAAGGATTTCGATTGTTTAATGGTGATACATTAATATGTGAAATCTAGATCCTTTTAAGATATCGACCAAGGGTGGTTTGACTATACTTTCTTCTTTTGGATTTATTTGTTTCCTCTAAGTGTACTCTTTTTAAAGATATGATCGTGTACCCTATCTTGAGATCATCCATGATGCTCTAAGAGAGCGTTAGTATTATTCTACGCCAAAAAATTAAAAATCTATCAAGCTTGATAATTGGTTTTATTGACCTTTCATGATGGATATGTGTATTTCATCGAGGCATGGTTAGTCTTGAGATGACCCAATTTCCCAAGTAAGAATGCCTTAGATAGACTCATGGACACCATATATTCTCCTTGATGTGAATACCAGGCAGATGCCACTCTGGGATTAGTCAATGTTTTTAAGTGGATGTTTTGGCCTTGTTCCAATGTACTTCTTGTAAATATGGAGTATAGACTACCTTTTTTAGTTCCCAAGACTCCAGTTTTTTGAATATGAGGTTACCCCAGAGTTTTTTCAGGCTTAGAGGTGTTTCTTAAAAGGGGTAACAATTACAGTAGGATGGATATAGATTATGACATTACTCATGCTAATACATAATTGATAAATGGTTAAGTTATACAATGAAACATCTTCGGAATTTAGGTATGGGATTTGGTGATTGTGTTCATTGTAAATATAGGATTCATTATAAGAAGTCATTTTGGTTTTTGTTATAATGTGTCGGCCATCTAAGATTAGCATATCGAGAATGGTCAGTCGAAGTTGGATTGACATGTTTTCCTTCTTGGTCATTGAGTTTGGTTGGAAAGGAACCTATTTACGAACGTTTTCTGATGATGATAGGTGTGGTTTAATGGTTAACTGTGTCTTCCAAGGAAAGAACACATGACCGATTTTGATTTGGTCGATCAGAATTCAACTGAGGTATCTAATGGGGCCTCTGGTGAAATTAGGTTTTCTACTTAAGTAAAACACACTTAATGCAGCAGTAGAACACATAGAGGCATGCTTCGTAGGCAATTCCATTAGTGTTGGTATCATTGTTAAGAATCAGAACCTTTTAGTGCTAAAGATAAATGTGGAAAGAACATTTGGCTAGATGTTTAATGATACAATGACATGAACATGTCTATATCTAAATGGGATCGGGTAAGTTCCATCTCAGTGTTTTTGTTGGAAAATGAGTGTTGGATCTAGTTTTAGTGGATTAAGTGTTTTATTCATAAAAGAATGCTCATAGGTTTTTTGGGAAATTAGAAATGCAACACGACAATTGAAATGAGACTTCACAACCCTTATAGGTTAGGTGCAATTTGAATTTTTCTTGAATTCTTCTCATGGATGAGTATTTCTAAGGTGGGGAGGTTGTAAAGAACCATGTTTTGAGCCATGGTAAATTTCAAGTGAATTTTAACTTTTTCATTTACTAGAAAGGATGCTTTTAAATATGAGCATCCGAATGTAATTATTGGAGTTAAAACACTTAAATGTCCTATTATTGGACTTGGGTAAAGTCCTAAGAGGTTTCCCGTGTGTCTCATAAATATTTAAGAGTGCTTGGGCTAGAAATAAAAGGTTTTGTTTCCCTTTATACGGTACCCAGTTTATCTGAAACAATGTGACCCTCAGTAGGAAACCATAAAGATCTAGTAGAGTAGAAACACCCCACATTGTCTATGCACAATATACCCAAACCATACATCTAGACCACACAGTTAGGACCAAATGGATAATATACTTGTATTGTTCATCTCATGGTTGGCGCACCAGTTTTCTATCCATGTGCCCCAAACCATGCATTGTGTTTTATAAAGAAATTAAATTAACTAAATTAAAATTAAATTAAAATATTTTAAAAACATAATATACCTTTCCTCGTCATTTTTCCTCACATGATGTGCCCCCTCCCTTCTCCCATGGCATGTGTGAGTCTCCCCTCTCAGCTCATTCTTCATGTTGTTCTTCCACCAAATTTTCTTCGATTTCATGGTAGAATGTCTCGAGGTAAGACCCCCAACTCCCTCATCATCCCATGGTTTGGTGTTTTTCTCATCCTTATCATCCCACCTAGATCAACCAAAACCTGGGGTTAGGTTTAATCAAATTTTTGGTGTTTTATTCCATTGTTTGGGTATGATATGGCTTTAACGGGCTAGTCTTGTTTGTGTTCTGGCATCTGCCACCAAAGAAAAAGCATTTAAAAATGTTTCGGTCCTCTACTCTTCAATTTTGGATAGGTTTACTCTGTTATTTATTATTGATTAATTTATAATTGGGGATTTCATAGTTTATAAGTTCATATTATTTGTCTTTAGTGTGTTGGACCTTGCTGTGTTGGTTTTGGGTTGTCATTGTCAAAGGAGACTTACCTATGTATGCATATGTGGGAGTGTATATATATATATATATGTTTCCCCATTATATATTTATTCACCCATGGAGGTAAGAATATATATATTGGGGAAAGGTGTTCTTATGTATATATATATGAAAAATTCACATGGGTGTAAATGGAAATGGGTATATGGATATATAAGCATATATGTAAGGTTATACTTGTACTTGTTCATGGATATGAAAATATGTACATAGGGGTTTGGTGTCCTAATGTGTATGCAAATGTTCACATGATCAAGGGGTAGAAAGAGAAGCTTTGAGCGGTCTCTGATGAAAATGTAAAGTGCTGAAGTGTTTGTCTTGGACTTCATATTCTTAAGGCATGATCTCTTTCCATTTTACCTATAAATTTAAGAATTCATTTATTTTTCATTTTTATCACCTTCCGTGGATATTAATTAGTATTGAATGTTTTTTAGAATAAATGTTTCTTTAACATGAATTGAATATGTTTCTTGAAATGATGTTTAATTATAATAAATGAATTTTTAGTAAAAAAATCATGTTTGAATAATAAAACTCTTCGAATGAGGTGTGATGTATTCTAAACTAAAAAGTAATAATTAGTTATTTATATCATTATTGGTTTATAGATTGGATTGTTCTTATTCCTTCTTATTAGAGTTTAATAAGTGGAATGATGTACTTGGCCTCTCTTGTTATTATTAAATGATGTTTCCCCATTTTTACATGATTATTAGATGGAACCCAAGGCGCCTCGTAGGTTTGTGGACCTCTTATAGTTGGAATTGCCTAAGAAGGTAATTTCTATGTTTCCCATTCATCCTTCTAAGTGACCCTTTGAGCCTTATGAATGAATTTTTCATGTTTAGGTAAATTGTATTGGTTGTTTCGATTAAGTGGTCAATGCATGCTATTTTCTCTTCTCTAAATCAATTGGTTTAATTAAATTCTATGGATTATAAGGGTGGTAATACAACACCGTTGATTATGCATTACGTTGAATTTTTCTTTGAAATTGGAATGCATTGTTTATAATTAAACTTGACCAAAGGAAATGTGATATGTATTTCCTCATGTGTTATGTTGTAAATGATTATGCATCTTGTATATATATGATATATTATGTAAATGTATGGAAGTTAATTCCCGATCTTATTTATAATTATAATATGCCTTTATAGATGATATGATATGATGGAAAGGGACTCGTTGAGCATAGTGTTATCATGCTCCCTTATATCAGGTTTTGATCATGGAATCTTGCACCGGTGATACAATATGGGTGTTGGGTTGAGGTGCTATATACCATGATTAGAGTGTTTCCATGGTAGCTCACTCTCCATCCTGATTTTTGTTGTATGATGCATGACACTCTATTAGGATATAGGGTATGTACCCTATTGTTTGATCTTTTAGGATTGTTAGACTGGTCATGGATGTATGAGTTATGCCCCCGTCTAGCCAGTACTAGTATTCCTGGTATATTTCCATTAGGCATCCACACACACTTGGTTCATATAAGTGGATTCAATATATAACTTACCTATATATATAATTATTAATATATATAATGTTACTATTCCTGCATTGTTTCCGATAGTGAGCCAAATTAGGTAGAGTTACCCATGTTCTTGAGTGGAACCTAGTGAACATGTGTTATTATTTCTATATTATTTATTGTTTCATATTACCGAAACAATTTTTAATTCATATATCCCAGAATGGATTGTGATAGAAATCATGCATGTCGACCTACTAATTTTTTATCTCACACCTTACTCTGACACTGTTGGTACCCGTGTAGACTTTATGTCTGTAGGTGTTGATACAAACAAGGATCCAACATCCAATGTTTTGATTTAAATTTGTAGGATGGATTTGAGGAATAGGACTAATTTGGTTATCAATATTCTCACGAGATAGTCATTAGGTTGTTATTCTTGTATTACATTGTGTCATTATTTAAAATTATGACTTCTTGTACTTGTAGCATCATCTGCCATACATGCATTGATGTAAATTAGAATTGACCACACTTATTTAGAT
This sequence comes from Viscum album, assembly GCA_963277665.1. Taxonomy (NCBI): domain Eukaryota; kingdom Viridiplantae; phylum Streptophyta; class Magnoliopsida; order Santalales; family Viscaceae; genus Viscum; species Viscum album. Next base: position 1,085,065,569 of record OY728151.1, read on the forward strand.
AGTATATTATTCTTCCTCTTATTATATTCCATTTATTATTACTTTTATTGTTTTCTGCTGTTTACATTCTGATTTACCACTGCTCTACTCTAATAATGAGGGTATAGTCTCCCCACTATCATCTCCATAGTCCCTTTATTCTAGTTGGAATCCAATGGCATATGGGGTGGAATTATTGAGGCCATGTGGTGACTGGTCAGGTTATCAGTTTAGTGCTCAATTAGGTCAGGATGTTTCAATTTAGAGTGGTACTCTATGAAATCTCAAAAATTCATTAATGTATAACCAAGTAAGCTGATCGATAGAGAAATATTATGTAATAGTGATAATATAATCTAATTTTGTAAGGTGGTCAACTAAAACCCAAATTACATTGTTCCCCTTATATGTTTTTGGGAGTCTAAAAATGAAATCCAATGTAATATTTTACAATTTCCATTCTAGTATGGGAAATGGATGTGATATACCCTTAAACTTCTGTCTCTCAACCTTAAATTGGTAACACATTGTACATTGAGATACATATGTAGAAATATCTCTTTTCATGTTATCCCACAGGAAATATTATTTTATATCATGGTACATCTTTTTTCATCTAAGATGAATAGATAATGATAGACTACGAGATTCATCTAAAATATTCTTATTCAACTATGGTATTGTTGAGTCACATACTCGGTTCCTAAACCTTATCAATCCAATAAAATCATGGTTACCTAAAGAACATTACTCACCTCTTTCTATAATTCTATATATTCTGTCCATGCCTTCTTAATAAAATCATGATGGATGGTTAAACAATAATATGAGAAAGATAAGATCTATCCCCTTTCCTGAAGATTTAAATATCCAACTTATGAAAATACATAAATATTGGATCACTTTGAATCCTCATCACGGATAAACTAGCATGATATTCTTAACTCAGATCATCATCCACCTTGTTCATAATCCTATGGTGGTAATGTATTGAGCTGTCATACTATTTGGTCAGATCCAACCATCTTCGCTGGTTCATATTTAATTATTTATTTTTAAATATATACTTAAAATTTTAATTATTAATATATATATCACACATTTTACCATAAAGATAACTCCTCCATTTCTTCAATGTAAAAATTAATAGTTCTAGCTAAAAATCATGAATCTAGTAATTCTACTCGTGAATTTTTAATTAGTATGTGGCATAAGATTTCACCATATAATTATGTATGAGGAAACATACTAGTCCCTAATTTGATTCATCATTATAGATCAGAAACCTTTATCTACTATATTGTAGTGTAAAAATAGGTGCAATGAACAACCTTCTCTTTAATTATTTGAAATTTTTCTCACATTAATCTATCCACAAGAACTTAACCCCCTTCCGAGTCAATTTGGTTAGTGTATTATTTAGTTTTATGAAATCTCTCAAAAAGAATTTTTAATAACCATCCAACCTAATAAAACTATATATATTTGTTATTGGGGTTGGTCTAATCCATTTCTCAATAACTGATATCATTTAATTTTTCAACCAATCTTCCATCACTTGAAATTATATAGCCCGGAATGAGACTTTTCATAGCCAAAACTTACACTTTATTATTTGGCATATTGATTCTCTTTCATTAGGGTATTGATTATGATTATCAAATGTTCTTCATGCAATTCCTTATTCTTCAAATATATAAGAATATCATCTATAAATATTTCTACAAAATGATCAAGTAAATATCTAAAGATTACATTCATTATATAAATTAAGATAATAAGAGAATTGGTAAGTCCAAATGGAATTAATATAAATTCATAATGACCACACCTCATACAAAAATTTTTATTGGGTATATCCTCCTTTCTGTCCCTTACATGATGATATCCGGATCACGGATCAATCATTGAAAATTATTTACCTCATCATAAATGATCAAACATATCATCAATATGGGGTATATGGTACTTGTTATTAATAATGACTTTGTTATGTTCCTGATAATATATGAAAATATGCATTGAACCATCTTTCTTCTTAATAAAAAGAAGTGGTGGAACCCATAGTGAATCACTAGGACAAATGAATCCTTTATCTAGATTTTCTTGGAGTTGATTCTTCAATTAATACAACTTAATTGGGTTCATTCTATAATTATTATTTGAAATAGATGTATTACCTCATATAAGTTCTATTGAAAACTCAACTTCACGATTTAGAGTAATACTAGGAAAATATTATGAAAAAATATCAAAAAAATACCATAAAATAGGAACATCATCAATATTGAGTTTCTCATCAACCATCTGACATAAATATCCCTCATGAATAGGTAGTAACCCTCACACGATAGAAGTAATTTCCATTTGGATTTTAGGTTCATATTCACAATGAAATAATATCAAATGTTGATTTTGAATATCAAATGTATCTTCACAAAAACAAGAATATATTTTTGAGGGATATAATCCATTATTTAGCTACAAATGGATTAGTAGTTACATTAAAAGATATTGGATTCTATCCCATGAATTGATCCTACATAGGCGATTCACATTGTGGAACAATAGGTTGATCTATAGGGGAATTGTTATTCATTATAACCTACCCTAATATATCCATTATCTACTTAGTACCAACACCAAATATATTGTCTCTCTCCACAAATAAATCCCTATATTGACTACGATTGTTGATTCCCTTTCTTATATAAGGAGTCATTAACAAATAATGGCACACATTATTTTAGATCATGAATATCGAGCCATCAAATTAAAATCTATATAATGGTAAAGGTTCTCAGATACTATAATGGATGATTTTAATTGTCAAGTTAGCTATGTTTATATAAAATATAGTTCCCTAGGTTTCTACTAAACTTTTATTGATTCCAAAAAAACACACCAAACTACAATAACCTATAGTTGGTGTCTAATTTATGAAATTGGAATAGGATATAAAGGACCACATATTTAAGGATCAATAAATTTTTTATATTTGATGGACTGGATACATACATGATTCCCATATTAAATTAGAAATATAAAGTTCATAGAAAAGAAACATCACCACATCTTTGATATTATTCATAATATCATTCTTCATATCTTCTGTAAAGAAAAATAACAAAGGATGGGATCAGATTTTAGAGACCTTGTTTTTTCCTTGTATATCATTGAAATATTTCTATATATGTTTATAAAGTTAGGCGCTAAGACAACATGAAATTCTAAGGCCCGATGTGCCTAGAATTAATTTTATAAAATATAAAATATATATTATATTTCTTAAGTGTAGATTCTTAAATAAAATGGGATAAATCTTAAATGGAATCTCGAATCATACATATGAGACAACGGTTGAGTCTGGAATGTAGTATTTACACTATGCGGGACATTAAATGTGTCATTACAGGGCGTTTTGACTCCTCGCTCGAAAGCAATACATTCGATGAAATAATTAATTATTAAATTAATTAATTAACTCATTTAAACCCTACATGAATTATATAACTTCTATTACATGGTGATTCACCCAAGTTTAGACACATAACCTTATAATAACCAATTTTAATCTCTTTCCTCCTTCTGTTGGAAGATATCATCGGATGATGATGAAATGCCAGATCAGATCAGATAAAGACACAGAAAATGTAATAGATTCTATCAATCATAGGAAGATGCATTATTCATCAAAAAACAATCCATAATAAAGATAGAAATATTCAATTGGTGATTAACACCCTTTGATCAATTTGATTGGTCAGATCCATCATTGTTCTTGGATCTACGCCAATTACAAGCCGATTTTATGTTCCTAGGTACAGAAACCTATTTATTTTCAAATTTTTTCCAACCCTAGATTCATGTCCGTGATTTTTTGATAATAATTATTTTCCAACAATATTTCAATTTTTGGTTTTGGTGATCTTCTCTATCAGTGCTTTGCGTTCTTCACCGGGTAATCCCTTGGTCTCAGTTCGACTTTGTTGGGTGGCATCGAGCCCGAATGGACCCCACAAAACCATGAAGAAATCACATGTGAGGCATATATTGAAACATAAAGGGAATATATAGGATCATTTCATTGAATGGATGCATGTATTGATGATTTTAAGATAAAAAAATTGACATTGTAAGGATCTGTCATGAACTGAACATGCAGTGAAACCCCCATGAGCAAACAGAGGCCGATTTCTAGCGAACGATGACCAAAAATAATTATTTTTGGACAAATCCACCATTTTTAGTTTTGTATATAAAAATATTTAAATCGGTAAGACCATATTCATGTGTAATGATTAGATATAGAATTTCTGGTGAAAACCTGACTACACACTGTGTAGTTGGATAAACACACAATGTGTAGCCCCCTCAGTGGCGACGACTAGGGTTTTGGAAAATTTAATGATGATACATCTTGTAGTAATCATACATTCCATGTTTTCAATCCCTAGTTGGACAACCCATGTGATGGGTCACATGGGAAGGAACCCATGTGGATGTACATGGCCATGTACTCGAGTACACAGGCACAAGGTTTGGTACATGAACACAACCAATAAGACACGACCTAATCCTGATTAGCCTAGATATTCCATGTATTCCACCTAAAAAGCATGTATCATTGCATTGTATAGGGTCATGTTCCTACTAAGGATAAGGTCGGATGCTAGAGTGGGACCACACATCATGTGGGTCCCCTCACACACCGTGTACCCCTTGACCTCTTTTGAGGAAACTTCAATCATATGTATCTCCCTCATTTGAACATATATTTTGGAATGTGATTAGCCTATCCTATGTATTTTTCTACATAGAATGTGATGGCACTCTCAGGTGTGGATTTAAATATATAATGTGAAATTTTCTAGGAATTATGTCGGATGAGGAACTGCCTAATAATGTAAATGATCATGCTTGATCACCATGACCTTTCTGAGAGGTACCCTACAAATAGGTCTTGATAGTGGAGTTCCTAGATGACCTTTCCAAGTGGTACCCTTTAGTAGGGCTTGGTAGTGGAGTTCCTTGATGAAAATTCTGAGTGGTACCCTCTAGCAGGGCTCGTTAGTAGAGTTCCTCAATGATTATAAACATGACCATCTGATAAATCAAAATAGCGGAGTCCCTTGATGGCTATCAGAGTGGGACCGTCCTATTGTAAAAGTGCATGGGTTCCCTACCAAGTGGTTGTGGCCCCTCGACTGTGCGTAATAGTGATGAGACATGGCTTTAATTGGTTGTTTACTTTTGGGCAGACACGGGAGATGTTGGACATCGTTATATACTTTTGGAACTATTATCTACTATTCTTCTTTATATGATCTTAGAGATGGATATCCCCTTACACTCTATTTGGAATTATTTGACTAACCATATATATATATATATGTATGTATGTATCCACATATTGGAGTTGGTAACTCTCTTTCCGGGGGAGGCAAATACATGAGGGGTGTGCCACATGCATTCCATTTTTAGATTGTAATGGTTGGATGATTCTTTTATCCTACTATAGGTATAGAAGGCTTGAAAGGTAGTTCATATAACCACCATGTTTAGAACCATATGTTTAGATGATCTTACATCCACTCTTGATTTTTGGTTGAGTTGTTCTCTTTCATTGTATCTTTCATCAACTGTCATTATATCATATTGTATCTAAAAATAGTCCTCATTCATCTTTCAGAGTGCCCTATTAGGTATTTATATACTCTCCCCTACATGGTATTTTTCCACATGTGTCTTATCTCATGTAGACAATAGACATGTTGATTGTGATTTTATAGAAGCTTAGAGATACTAGGTTCTTAGACCACGAATGATGGTCATAGCTGGGGATTCATGAGCTGGTCACTCTTTAAGCTATTTACTTTTCTAATTTTTTTAGGTTGGTAGAAATTTCTAGTTGGGCAAGCATTTTTTCCTTTTACTTTTTTTGTTACAGTACCGTACTTTTGTACTATCTAGAGGTTTATTCTTTGTTGGTTTAATATGTATAAGTGTCTCATTTCTTACTTTTTACCTCTCCACTTTTTCCTCAAGATGGTTGTGTGTGTTCATATGAGTACTTAAGAAAATGCCTCCTTGAGTTATTTATTCCTTTGGATATGGAAACCAACCCCTATCCTATGAAGGTCGCCTTTTTGTAGTTGCAACATGATCCCCGACATGAGTCAAGTCAGGAAATATTAGAGGACGACCCATATTAGGCATGAATCTTACATAGATCGTCATCGTAGGCCCTTGCAGTTCAAGTAGGGAGACAAAGTTTTCCTGAGTATTTACCCACAATGAGGATTATTAAGGTTATTCTAGGGAGGAAAGCTATCCCCAAGGTTCGTTGGGATTTTTAAGATCATATAGAGGGTTGGCGAGATTGCTTACCACCTCACCCTACCCCCACAACTGGAGTGGGTGAACAGTGTATTCCATGTGTTGCAACTGAGATAATATATCCATGACCCCATGCATGTCATCAACTAGGTAAATATAGAAATGGATTATGGAACAACCTTTGTGGAGCACACGGTGGAGATCAAGGATCGACAAGAGAGGACCCTGCGTGGACAGACCATTCCCTTGGTTCACAAGTTTTGGCCGCATGGGAATGTATAGGAGAGTTCATGGGAGGGGGAGATCCAAGTCCATTCTTAGTTTCCAGAGTTTTTTCTTAGTTTTTATTTTTAATGATGAAAATATAGAAGGAGGGAATGATTTAGAGACCTGGGTTTTTCCTTTTAATACTTTGAAATATTTTTGTATATATTTCCAAGCAAGGCACTCGGACAACATGCAATTCCAAGGCCCGGGGTTCCCAAAAGTAATTTTATAAAATATTAAATATATTTTTTATTTTGTACACACATCTTCATAAATAAAATAGGTTAAATATTTCATGAAATCTAGAATCATAAATCAAAGACCACTGTTGAGTTTGGAACACATTTTTTACCCTAGGCGCAACATACAATTAGTTGATGTGGTGTGCTTAGACTCTTCACTCAGGGAAGATACATTCAGTGAAATAATTAATGATTAAATTAAACTCATTTAAACAATAAATTAATTCTATAAAAAAATCTATAGAGATTCACTTAGGGCTAGCCTCATAAACCAAGAATCTCCAACAATGTTGTCCCTCCCCCTTCCATTGGTGGATCTTATTAGATGATGACAAAATGCCAGATCAGATCAGATAATGACACAAAAAACACAAAAATTACTCGTGATCATTGGAAGACATGTTATTTATCAAGGAATGATCCATTATCGAGGTAGGAATAAATAAATATTGGTTTTTTCCCTGTTATTAAATTGATTGAGCATATATATCATTGTTATTGGATCTGCACCAATTAGAAGCTGATTTCATGTCCCTGGGTACAAAAACGTAACTATATTTTATTTTTTCTAACCCTATATGTCTTTTCTTGATCATTATCTAATAAATCTTTTCCAAAGGTGTTTAAAGATTTTTATTTGATGGTTTTATCCCTAATTGAATCACATTCTTCACCAATTGGACCCCTTGGTACAGGTTTGACTTTTCCAAGTGGTACCGAGCCCGATTGGAAGCCCGAAATCATGATAAAATCACATAAAAGGCATGAATTGACAAATAAGAGGAAGATTTAGGACTTTTTCATGTAATGTATTCTTTTTGATGATTTTAAGATTAATAAATCAATATAATAATGATCTTTGATAAACCGAATGTGTGGAAAACCCCCCATGAGTGAACATAGGTAGTTTCTAGTGAATGATGACCAGAAACCATGATTTTATGATAGATTGACAATTTTTGGATGGAGATATGAGTGGATTTTAATTGGAAAGACTGAATTATGGAATGAGGATCATATTTGGGATTTTTGGTGAAAACCATACTACATTCCATATAGGGGGATGAACACACAGTGTGTAACCCCCTCAATGGAGATGACTAAATTTTTGAAAAACATAAGGGTGATACAACATGAATCATTACTACATGATTTGTATACCTTACCAGGTTGGAAAAATTGTTTGATGTGTCACACAGGTGGGAACCCCTGTGGAAGTACACAGCCATGTACATGAGTGCACAGACATGGGGTCCAGTACACTGACATGGACAACATGACATACCCTGTTCCCAATTATCCTAGACATGCGGTGTAGTCCACCTATACAAACCATATTACTACATGGGATGGATCCATGTTCCAGCGAGGGAAAGAACCAGGTGGTGGAGTGGGACAACACACTGTGTGGGTCCCCTCACACACTGTTTTCCCCTTTAACACTTTTGAAGAAACTTCAATAATTCATATCTCCTTCATTTGAATGTGGATTTTGGCCCACAAGTATCCTATCCTGAGTGTTTTTCTATTTAAAACATGATGGTTATCTCGGTTATGTTTTTTTTGATACAATGTAAAATGTTTTGGGAATGGTGCCTGATGTGGCAACACCTGATAGTGGTAGTGATCATGAAGTATCACTAGGACCCTTCTGATCAGTTCCCTCTAGAAGGGCTTGGTAGTGAAGTTACATGATTACCTTTATAAGTGGTATTATCCCATAGGGTTGGGAAGTAGAGTTACACGATGACCATTATGAGTGATACCCTCCAGCAGGGATGGGAAGTGGAGTTCTTCATTGAACTTTCTAATAAGTACCCTCTAATGGCTATGGGTAGTAGAGCTCCTCCACAACCTTTCCATGAGGTACACTTCAGTAGGGCTAGGAAGTGGTGTTCCTCAATTATTACTGAGTTTCCCCTCAAGTAGAGATGGTTAATGGAGTCCCGTGAAAACAATCAGAGTGGGATACACCCGTTTTACTAGTGAATGGGTTCCCTAACTAGAGTTCTTGGCCACTTGAATCTTCAACATATTAAAGAGTAGTGGATTTACTTGGATGGTTACTTATGGGCAGACACAGGAGATGCTGGGTATCATTGTTGGACTTTGGAATAGTTGGTTACTCTTATTCTTGGGATAAGAAATGATATGGACATCCCATTACTCTCTCATTTGGGATTCATTGAATGATCATATATATATATCCTTATGTATCTACAAATTGTATTTGGTTATTCTCCTTCCACAAGAGGTGAAGATGTGTGGGATATGCCATGTGATTTCTGTGTTTATCTTCCCATGGTTGGACAAGTCTGCTTTCCTATTATATTTTGTGAAGACTCGATGGTTAGTTTATCTAATCACCCTGTTTATCCCCTTGTGTTTTTATGATCTTACTTTCACTCTTGGTTTTTGGTGGTTCTATTCTATTTCACAGTATCTTTCATATACTATCTTTTTTTCTGGTTACATATCTTACCACACCCCCTTGAACTTTTGTTGTGTCATACTGGTTATGTATATAGTTACCCCTACATGTGCTTTGACTACACATATCGTGTCTCATGGGGATGAAAGGCATGTCGTTGGTGACTTTAGAGGAGATTAGGGATACTTAGAGTTTGGACTACATATGATGGTCATAACATAGGATTCAGGAGTTGGGATCCCTTTTAACCATTTAATATTATAGTTGTGTTATGTTAGGACATATTTTTGGTTGGGCATGTATTTTTACTCTTTACTTTTTAATTACACCACTATACTTTTTTAATTTCTAAAGGTTCATTCATGTTTGGTTTACATTATTGTAGTGTGTCATCTTTTACTCTTCCAATATTATTTTTTATTGAGATGGTTATGTGTGTACGTATAGGTACTTAGGCAAAGGCCTCCCCAAATTAGATATTCCTTTGACATTGTTTCCAAACCCCTATCCTATAGAGGTGGGCATGGGGTAGTTGCGGTTCGAGCCCAAATATGGGTTGGTTCATGAAACAGATGCTCAATAAGGTTTATGTACAATAGAATCTATGATTAGTAAATAATGAATAATAAATATGGTAAGGTAAATAACTGAAAACACATGGAATCTAATCAATAACTTGAGAAAAAATACATCCATGGAAAATATTAATGAAATAATATCATGGATAATAATAACTAAATTATCATTAAAGGAAAAAACATAATGTAGGATTTCATGATCTCAAACATAATGATATATTTACCATCAATGACTTGTGACAAGATAGTTTAATCGATGGGTAGATATATACCGAAAACTTATTTAATAAATTTGGCCAACTTATTTGTCTTGTGAGACTCGTTGATGCATCAAGGGGATATCTATAACCGATCCCCCAACCGTAACATCATTTTTTATGAATTAATTATATATTGAATGATTAATTTAATTCAGAAACAATATTACTTATCAATAAATATTTAATTTGAGTAAAAAATACATAGTATTAATTATTCCATAGTCAATCAAATAACATATATAGTAAAAAATGGCATGTAAGAATAATATACGGTTTAGAAAATAATCATATCCATGATACAAAGAATATCAATATTTAAGATAAATGTAATTTCTAATTAAAAACTATCATAAGAAATTGAAGGTTTTGATAGAAATTAAATGACCACAAAATTAATAAGGGATTAAATATTGCAATTAATTCATTATAAATACAAGGATTGTAATACAATCATCATGTCCTTTGGAGAAAAAAAGAAAAATAGAAGAAAAAGTTAACATATTTTTCATTAAATATTTTTATTTGTGATATCATTAAAATCTTTTTGAGTAATATAAAAGGTTATAAAATAGTTTTGGTGGCAGCAAAATCCAATAAGACCGTATACGTTAAAAACATTCCTTTTGAATTTTTTTGTAACGAAAGTAAAACATTGACCTTTCAAAAAACATTAGAAAGATTCTATAAAACCATTTAAATATTAAAGGATAAAATAAAAATAAAATAATAATAAATTTTATTAAATTAAATGTAATTTTGTAAAACAATTTTGAAAAATATTTATATGGATGAAAAATATACCCGATAAAAACGGAAATAAGATAAAATTTTATTTTAAATATTTATTTTCTTAATTTAAGATCCAAAGAGAGTAAAATATGGAATAAAATATTAAAAATCCTTAAATATACAAAGGATAATAAAATATATTGAGTTTTTAAGAATATATTATAATATTTCTTTAAAGAAAATAAGATCAATCTAAAAAATGAAATTATAAAATTAATTCTTACCCCATTGGTAACTTTTAAACTGTAAAACCATGAAATAGTAATACATAATTGAAAATTTAATCATAATTAATAAATATATATTCATTTTAATAACAAAAATTGGAATTATATATAACCTATAAAGGTAAATAAGAACATAATACAAAATATGTCTCAATGGAGTGGAAATTGAGACGAAATCTCTTACCACAAATTTGACTTACCCCTAAATTTCTTTGACCTCCTATATAATAAATTTAAATTTATTATAATTACATAATATTTTAATTTATATAATTATAATATCATAAATGACCACTTATAACATTTCAACACCAATTTATTAATGACTCCTTGTTAAAGACATCATTTTTTGGTGTTAACTGTTTTAATTTTTTTATGGGAATTCCAGTTCAGTAGTTCTGGTCCTTGTGCATTGATTATGGTTACATCATATTAAGAGTATTAATAATCTAATATATATAGTATATATTCATTATATACATATTTATATTCATCCATAAATGGTATAGGTAGAAGAATTAATTACATCGTTCATAGAGACCGTAGGTCATTCATACACATGCACATTGTTTTCACATTTCAATGGATGAAATGAAACAATGGTAAATAATAATTCACCTTTACGTAATAATTATAATATAATATATATAATATATATTCATTAAACAGATCCTTTTTACTATCTATGTAAATTGGAAATGAAAAACGAATCACACCGTTTCATGGAGGTGGTAGTTCGCACGTACGCATGAGCGATTTTATAATTTTTCAAAGGATTAGAAGGTAAAATTTATACATGGTATTAGAATAAAAAATTCATAATTATATCATAATTATCACATATATTCATTATTTTCACCTTTATAAACATCCAAGTAAAGAGGTGATGAAAAACGAATTACACCACTATGTGGAGATGATAAGCTGTATGTACAGACGAGCAATGTTGTCACTTTTCATGGGAAAGAAAAGATATGGAAAATGGTTTTAAAATAATTATAATAAAATATAATTATATTTTTGATAATTTAATTAAAATTTTTGTATATGGAAAACAAATTTTGAATATGTATTTAAAAAAATAAACATGAAAGTGTTGATAAAGAATGTTTCTTCTTCTTTGGTTGACCTCCTTTAGATTCCTTCTTAAGACCCCTGTAAAGTAAATTTAATAAGTTAATAACTTCTAAATTAGGTATATTGAAGTGTATACGATAATTTATTAGGGGTTATTTGAGCTACATGGAGTAATTTTGTGTAAATAAATGAGAGAAGAGGTGTCTATTTATAAGTGAGTGGAGGGGTACTTTTGGAAATTCCTGAAATATTATAATATAATATGTTTCTAAATCATTTAAAATGGTTCCAAAATTTTATATGTTTTAATATAAGTAGAATATTGTTTTAATATAATGATTCAATAAAAAATTTATTAGTTTATATATCATTTATATCTCATTATTTGGATTAACCCCTTGGTTAACTAATTTTAACATTAGCCATGGTAATAACTTTAAAAATATTAATGGGTTATAATTTTAATTATAAGGTTAAAATTTTATCATAAATGGAGAAGGTATTAAATTTTAGACCATATATAACCCCCTGTCCACTATAAATATATTTATTATTTTTAAATAATTTAATAAAATATCATTTTCATGAAATATAATTAATGTCATTTTTGACACTATTAATTTAATTTGACATTAAAGATGTCAATAAAAAGATGTAACTAAAATAAAATCCTTTAAAAAATCTCTAATATGATTTATTAATCTATAAAATTCATGTAACACAATAATTAATCAAAATTTTATTACTTTTAATATTTTTAAAATAATTTATTTTATTTTTCTATCAATTGAAAAAATGGTGTCTCAGTGTAGCGTAAGCATTTAATGTAACTATTCAATAAATAAAAATTATAAATAAATCACCATTAAAAGAAATAAAATTTCATATAAAAAATTAAAAATTAACATAACTTATTTTTATTCTTATGGAAAAATATTATAGATATAAAAGTCAAGATTGTGACATTTCATTTTTATTCTTTTCCTAAAGTAAAATAATTTCCAATTTCAAAGAAATATTACACAAAGTGGCCATATTTTTAATAATTTAATGGAAATAACAAAAATAAATTCACCCATTGGGATAAATGAAAGTGTTAGTGTAGCTTTAATGCCTTATCCAAAAAAAATTTATCCTAGTTTACCCTTATTGAGTGAAAAATATCCACCAAGGATAATATTCATAATGACCTAAAATAAAAGTGAAATTTTACGAAATTTGATCCTCCAAATTCTAAATATACTATTAATTTTATCGAATTCAATTCAAAGAATTACCATAAATCAATTTAAGATTAAAAAAAATAAAACGATAAACAATTTTTTAGAAAGATGTGTTTTTATGTTCAAAAATTAACTTATACGAAAATAAGGTATAATGATGATTAAATGAAATTAATTAGGTTATTTATAAATAAATTAGTATTCTATTAATTTAGGACTAAATTTAAATAATTATGGGGTTTTTTAAATTATAATAAGTTAAATGTTTATAAAAATTAGTTTTTTTTTCACCATTCACTGAAAAACCAATCCTTTCAGAAAAACCATAAAATTTCAACGTAATATTATATTGATATGATGAATTAAAAAATTGTACAACTTTCACATGTTATTATTGTAATTGGGTTTCATCGTTTAGTTAAACTCGTTGTTCTGTATAAAGAAAGCTATCAAATAAATTTATTTAAAGAGAACTTTATAAAAAAAATATTAGGTTGTCTCAAATAATGTGCCACCAACCAACTTATATTTAGTCATAATTAACCCCATGTAGCGAATTAGAACTAAATTCACCTACTAAATTCTTTCAATTCCATAATGAAAATGTCTACCAACCACCTGTCCATATCTATGACCCTATCCACATAATGGTTATTCACCCATGATTTATAAGATGCTCTCCACTATAACAGTGTTCTTATCCTCACTGCATTGGTTCATGGATATGACTTCTTTATCCGTCATCATAATAATTACCCAAAATAATAACCAAAATTTTACATCCCACACACATATAAATTCCATCACGATGCCTCCACCATAACTATTTCTTGAATCATTGGAATACCCTCTACAAAATTTATTGAGACTCTCCTAAATTTAGGGTGTCCCCCCTAAAAAGAAGCATCTCAACCCCCCCTCCCCATATCATGTTCTGGGTTGTCATTCCCATAATCACTTATCAATTACCTATAGTCACATTTCTTAAAGAGGGACCTAGAATTGAAACCCCCTAAGGTCCAAGAATCGTTCCAAGAATTCATGATTTAACATTCACCGTGACACAAAAACTATCACATCAACTAAGCTCAATTAAATTTGAAAAACCCACTAGGCCTAATACACTACAACATTTTTCAATCAAAAACATGGGTTTTCTACTCCTCAGTCACCTATTTCTAGAAAAACACTAATGTCACACACTCTACGAAGATTATTAATATACCATGACTAGTGGAATATAGGGCCATGAACTAATGATTTTGGCTTTACTCTCTTAATAACTAACCATGCATCTCACTCATGTCATTCCCATAAGCTAAGAACACTTCTGGTGCACGTCACTTATTGAAGGGTTAATGATCATTTATTAACTATCATTATATAAAACCATAATTTCCATAACATGCTTTAATATTTCTCAAGATATCATTAAAATAAATAAGTATATGTGCTCATATATCCCTACCCTTCTAGAATAACTTTATTAAAAAAGGATACAACGCTCCTAGTTCTCTAAAAAACATTTAAAAAACATGTAATACCTATGACTTATTCTAAACCTTGATATCTATCCATGATTTTGTCTTAGGATGAAAATTAAATATTCTTACCAACTCTAAACCAATTCATCAAATATTTCCATAAACTACCCTACCAAGAGATACTCCAAAAGTTATCATGGTTATAATTCTGACCAACCCTACCCTCATCAAAGAATCCTTTAAACCAAGGCATTAGCACATAAGTTCTTAACATAAGAAATTAAGGAACCTTACATTTCTATTCCCCACCTTCAGAAACACCACCCATATATTGATCATGTTAACATGAGGTCAACCCCTCTCATGAATACCTTTAAGATCGAGATTTGATGAACTAAACATTGAGTCGCATCCCAAAAACATAGGGTTCTACCTCATATCCAAAATTCATAACTCGCATAAATATATGATCACAATAACACCCTGGATCCCATCTCAAAGTCACTCAACAAATAAAATGTTGATTCCAACCACCCGTCTTAGTGGCCGAAGTAACCCACATGGGTTGTACCCAAAAAAATCTTGATATCAAACAAAACAGACATCACTAAGGTTACCCAATATAGACTCTCACTCAAGTATCAAGATCAAAACCCCTAACTCAATACATACACAACCATGACCCAGAATATATCACGAATATTATAAAAATCCCAATTACCCAACCTTGGGTCATAACCACATATATTGAGTCACGACATGGGAGTTCCTCCGAGCCCTACACACCACTCAAGGAAATAGGCAATACCTTATGAGATTTATACTTTCAAGATCCTATGTTAATTACATTAGTTATATCAGTTCCATATTTTAGTTACTTTGACAAACATTTAGGAATCTATTTTTCAATTATAACCCCCACATTTCACACTTAATGAGCTATCACAAGCCAATATTCCCATTTTTCAGTAAGATAATACCTTTAGGATTTCCCAAATAGGATTAAAATTTTAATCTTTTATTTTACCATTAATATTTATACTTTTCAAGTGATTAAACATTGAGATTTTATTATTTGATAAAATTTTACTCTAGAATTTCCAATGAATTATTATTTTATAGGATTATCTTATCAAAATGAAAAGTTCCAAGTCTTGGTTATATAAGATTTCATTCAAAAACTATGAGGGAATGTTCCTTATAGGTTTCTTATTGGAAAATTATTTAGCAAAGTCCATTATTTTACTTGATTGAGGTCTCAAATATCTTATACATTTAGGACTTTATAATTTTTCAGATCCCTTGGTATTTAGTAGTCTATCACCACAATGTCATTATATGAAATTTAAATCACTAGTTATAGATTCACAAACCCTTAAAGTTATGATTGACATCCCATTTAAATAACACCAATTTAGATTAAAAAAGGCCATAATTCAAGTGTAACTATATTTAACATCAATTCCAAGTTCTTATAACTGAGGCACCTATCAATCCCTATTCAATAATTAAGTTCATATACTATATTTTTTAAGGATTCACATTTTAAACCTTTTTCATTTTCATCAAGATTCCACATCCTACCAATTCATCATTTATTTAAATATCATATCCCCTGGTTTTGTTAGATAGGATTTCAATCACAAGTTATAAAGGAAAAAGATTTATAATTTTCTTACTATAATCATATTTAACCAAAAATATTAAATTAATAACCCACTTATATGTACCTAATATTTTCATGGAGTTTCTCCCAGAGTTAGAAAATTAGAATGTTTCTATACACTTATTTGTGAATAAAACTATTTAAATTATCGTGAGATGTTTAAATAACCAACTCCTATTTATTATTTAAAACCAAAGGTATAAATAAATTACTAACAGATATAAGTCATATGAAGTAAGGAAAACACCATCATATGTGAATACTAGATAGATTTCAATAAAAGGAATCATATAGATGATATATAAATATTATTTTCCTAGTATGATGCATGAGAACACAAACCTATGTGTTCTATACTAACCAAGATTTTAAATACCATGAATGAAAACCATCACACCCATGTGCACCACTAAAGGTGCAAACTAATCAATAGTAAAATAAAAAAGAAAATAAGAACAATTCAAAACCCCATAAACATGAATTTTTTCAGATATTTTGGTCTAAAAAAACCAAAAATGATATCATTACTAAGCCAAAAAAAACATCATAGTATCCTTAATACCAAGAAAAAATTGTAATAAAACAGAAAATACATCTCTAATTCTATTTTTTAACGCCTAAAACCGGATGCCAATATACCAGTTCCTTGATCCGGTGAACCACATGGCTTCAAGCGCACCTCGCCATATGCCAAAGGCTACTGACAAGAAGAGAAGGTATATAGGTAGTAAGGTGGGTGACTATAACCTCTATCCAGATTAGAAAATTGTAAATAAAGAAAATATCCCAGACATATAAAACAAACACGTGAAAAAATACCAATTCATAACCCATAAAATATCATATTGATTCCAGAAACTAAATTAGAAATCATACAAATAATTCAGGTTACGTATAGCAAGACCTAAAATCAGACAAAATGAAAAAATGTAAGATAAAAAAACCATAAGTATTGATCTCTATTTTGGCTCCCAAATCCTGAATCCAATCATATCCATGATATTAAGTATCAATTATAGTTCACATTACCTTTTCCAAACATGTATCAATGAGGTTAGTTTGAGTACCAAATGACGACCAAGATAGGGTGTGAGCATAACATTGTAATCCAATGCCAATGGTGTATAATTAAAATCTAGTTTGTACATATTAAAATTAATTTCTTAAAATATATAAGTGAAATAGTAAAAATTATAATAATTCAAAGAAATAAAAGGAACCAAGTTAATCCTTGAGTCTCTAGGAGACAACCCTGGATGACCCCACTTGAACACAGAGGAGGTATCATGTCCCAATATGTTTCCAAGGTTCCTCAACATGCCAGCCATTATTATAAAACACGAAAGAATCCACATTGATTCACCATTAATTCCCTACCAGTAATTCCCATGAAAATCCATTTTTCAGTTTTAATCTCAAAGGGCTACCCTTAATTCATATATGGATGGGTTGATTGGAATACAAGGGTCACACCTAAGGCATTCCATACCAATATAATCAAGTTGAATATTTGGATATAATTTTATGTAATTGAATAAGGATACCCATATAGAATCCATGAAATTAACCTATATCATTAAAAAAAGTGTAGAAATTATCCAAATCATAAGGGGGCCACCCCATGGAATTAACATTAATGAATCTATGTAGAATCCACTTACTAAATTAATGAATTCCATATCATGATACCTTATGGAATCCAATGGTGTATTCATATACCATCATTCACATGCATTACCTTATGTAATACAAGGAACATCTATGGAATTATACTATAATACCATTCATGAGGAAGACAAGGAGGAACTTTAATTCATTCTATACTCATAATCATTTTCATGAATTTCAAACATTTCTTTATTAAAAAAATCAGATAATAAACTATTCTAAAATTCAATATAATCTTTCCATTTTGGTTCAATTTACATTTCCAATTAATCATTACATGGTAATATGCCTAAATGGGTACAATAGATTATGTTAAGAAACCTACTTTCCATATAAAGGCATAATGTCTCTATGGGTATCCCTATAATACCCAATAAGTTCAACCAAAATAAGTAAATAATGAATAATTCACCTATTTAATAGTTTCAACAATGATATACAAAAAAAAACCAATTTGGTAAATCTAATGGATCGTCTATGACATGAAAAGGCATTAAATCAATTTATATAAATGTTAGGTCAAGCGTCTAATGAGTTGACATGATTGCACAATCCAAAGATGTAATAAAATTGTGATATTTTTTATGGGAAATCATAATAAAACCTACCTTACGTTAGACGATCTCCACTTATAAACTATCAACCAATTATTCAAATGGAAATGAGAGAAATGGAGAAACTAGACAAAATATTGTCAAATAGAGCATTTATATTTAACAAGGATAGAGATATTTGTACTGAAAGTATAAGAAATATTATAATATAGAAAAGTGTTAGACATACCATGTTCTTTATACCATGATAGGAAGAATAAAAATCAAAGGTGGATTGATGGATAAATACTCCAGTACCCGTGGTAAGAAGATATCACTACACCACTTCTACTAGCATAAAATGGGTATACAAATCAAGCTATAAAGAAGGGGACCAAAGGGTAATTTTCTCAATTTATACTTTTTAATGGGGAACATTTTTTAGTCACATGGTCATCCAAATTGTGCACCAATCATGAAAACCCACCTTTTTTAGAAACCTCACCCTGCATGGTAAGGTGAAAAGTTAAAAAAAATGGGCAAAACTATGTAAAATGTATTTGTAATAAATTTTTATTTTTTAAAATATTATTATACCCCTTTAAATATTTTAATAAACCATGGTCCAATTTTTTCATACCATATGGTTGGGGTGAATGGTTAGCACAATCTGTGCACTAACTGTTCACCCTGTCCTATTTCACTAAAACCTACAATTTCAAACCCCATACACTCTAAATGTTTACAGAGCATTGATCATATTGAAAAGCACACCCAACATACATAAATAATGAAAAAATCTAATATTAAGGAAAAAATAAGAAATGAAACACCATATTTAAAAGTTAGGTTTTTATTAAAATACATCATGTTTATCTCCTACCTTCTTCTAATCTCATCCAAAAAACCCTTCAACTATAATAACTTATTCCTTGCTTATGGAATTACAAAATTCTTATATTTTTTTGTTGATAGTCCAATATTAGGTTATAACTATGACATTCTAGTCACTATATGTCCTAAAAAAGTAAACAAAAAAATGGTTCTTTGCTATGAATATATATCCCCCCATATCAGTTTGAAAAAATCCTTGAAAGGAATAATATATTATAAAAAATAGTACTAAATTTTCTAAAACATTAAGATAATTGAAGATTCACCTAACAACCTCCCAATGATCCTTGACCATATTTCTAGGAATTTTCTATCCACACCTAGATCTTGAGTGACATTAGGCATTTTAATAACCATGAAATACATCAAACTTACCATCGATTATTCACCCTATACTTATCCCCTTATTTTTTAGGAGTATTTTATTTTTAATGTTTAATGTTTATATCTAGGGGAGTACACACAATATTCTACTCATTTAATTATAATATCCCAAGTAAATTTTGGATGCACTCTAACTGAAAAAGGAATCGTGTTTTAGATTTGATGTATCTTTTGGCCATCATCCCTAACATCCACTTTTCCAATAAAATGTCCTTCATCTAGATTCATTCATAAAATTCACACTTCAATTATTCTAGAATAACCTTATTTGGTCTAACTAAGAGGAATTTATTAATATAGGGAAGATCATTTATGAATATTCCATTTTCATACACCTTCTACTAGTTAAAATGATACACATTAATCTAGAAGAACAAAAATTATATTATAAATTTATCAAACATCTAATTCAATTTCTTTGGTTCCCACTAAGACCATAAAAAAATATCTGGATTATACACACTGAGAACTAGTTCCATTCCATTACAAAACCTTTTGGTTGATCCCTGTATATTTCTTCCTCCAAATATTTATAATGGAACATTGTATTTACATAATGGTGTTCATAAAAAACCTTCCATAGAAACAAGGAAGAGAAAAATATTAATAGTTATGTGTTTCAATACATGATAGAAAATATCATCCAAATACACTCTTTCCAATTGTTAGAACCCCTTAAAAAATAGCCACACCGTGTACCTAACATTAATATATGATTCATCATTCATGTGATAAACCCATTTGTTATGAAGTTCCCTCTTTCCTTTTGGAAGTATCATTAGCATACATATATTGAAAACATGTACGAAATTTATTTTGTTTCTTCATTTATACATCAAATTACAATGACTCACTTATAATTCTTATTACACTATGTATTTATGGTTCCTCGCTATTTGTGAGAAGTAGAAAGTGTATTTTAGAATTAAACCTCAACACTAGCCTTTTGACCATGGAAGATTACCTCAACTCCTATGGTTTAGATCCTTTTTGACATTGCACTTTGAAAAATATTCCATAATATTATTCCATCCATAAACATTCTGATACACTAGACATTGGTATATTTAGAACTTTACTAGTTCTTTCCATTAAAAATCATATATATAACTTCTAGAATCTATGTTCTATTTTCCCTGAACACCCCAATACCCATCAAACACTACTCAAATTAACCTTGGATTTCTTTATTGGTTTCTTATTCAAAAGAGAATCCTCTATTTGTTCATGATATTTACACAAGATTGCCTCATTTAAGGGAAAATTTTAGACTATGATAAAATTTCAATAAGTGTTATCTCAGAGTCTAAAACCAATTTTTTTTTCATTTCAAATAAATAAAAATGTATGAGACATATATTGTAACTTATCACTATCCTTAGCATCAGCATTGGCATATATGATTCATTTAAAAACGTTAAGATGATTAAAATTTAACTTCCTTCAAAAACATAATTCCTATATTTGTTTTTGTTCCAATTATTTAGAAGGACTCTAATTCACTCGATAAGACACTTGTTTAATTTCTCTAACCCAAAACTACTTTTAAAACTACAACATAACCTCATGCTTAGGGATCTATAATTTTATTTTAAATTCATATTTTGCAAGAAACTATTCTGATTTGGTGTTCCAAGAATGATATTCTCCATCCATATTTCAATCATCCCATAAACCATCTAGAACTCTATAACTTCATACTAAACTCTATTATTAGGTTAAAAGAATTTTAGTTTTATTCTTATCTCAGTTTCCACCATGGATATCCATATTCTATCAGAAAACATAAAACTTGTGTTTGAGGAGAAAACCAACAAATCTATTATATAATCAACAATGAATATAATTTAGTACAATGAACCCCATGATATTAGACCATTGATGATACCCATACATCTATATAAACTAGCTCAAGATTCCAATTATATAATGTTTTTCCATCTATTTTGAATATAAGCATACATTGATCACCTTATATGTAACCCTTTCATGGTTTATACTCCACACAATCAAGCTAAAATAATCATTTAATATCCATGGTTCATAAGCCTTTCTCACCAATGTGAGAAAGATGGTCATGCCACAACTTCACTATTCTAGAATTTTTTTCTCTAACAAGCATGATACCTTCTGGAACACTAATCAGGTACAAAGTTAATTTCTTCACACCACAATCCACCAACTAGGAACCTTCTGTGATTTTATACACACCATTAGAAAAAAAGTACAAAATCACACATCATCATGTTCCTAATGAAGATTATGTTTTTAAATAAACGTGAGATGTGTCAGATGCCATACAAATTTAGTTGAAAAACCTTATTTATTCAAATTATGACATATTCTTTTCTTACATCTTCATGTTATTCTCCATTTAGAAAGGAAAATTTATAATACTTTAAGACACATGATTTCACATGCATGCACTTTTATAATTTGAATGAAATGAAACTATAGAATTATGAATCCAAGACTCTGTTGAACTTGTGACACTTATAACCATAGTTCCACACACCCCTTCAGCTATAGAATTTACAGATAAACCAAAACTATACATTAATATTTAAAATTACTCTCATATAAATCCTTTATAAGATATCCTTTCTTTATATAGTGAAAAAATTTCAAGTATCCAAGATCAGATGACTTCCCATGACTCTTATCTCTATAGTCTTATATTTTTTCCTCTAACGTCTTTTGATGAAGTGTCCCCTATATTTTTTTATAAAACATTATTTCAAAATCATCTAAAATACAATTTTTATATATCTCATCATTCATGATTAGATAATGTACTTTCTTGAATAATAATTCATTCTTTCTACTCTAATTACTTAAATTGGTCACCATCATGACCCATGACTCTTGAAACCATGATAGAAGAATTATGTCCTACATGTCTTTAGTGAAATTAACGCCAATAGAATCTAGTTAAATATGAATCACATTGAACTCATTTATATAATTATCCAAAAACATTCCTTATATAATTATCACTCTAAAAATTCAATATAACATGAACACTTTGTTCATCATATATTGCTTCTCATATATGTTCACAAGATTAGACAACAATTCTGAAGTTGTTCCCTCATCAGAGATATTTGAGAATATATTTTAGAACAACATCGTCTAAAAACTAATTTGTTCCTTCCTTTTAAGTATTTCCTAATCCATATTGCACATATATTCTAATTTCATCATGATCAATAGATGATTGATATCCTTATATAATAGATAGTCTTCCACATATTTATTCCAAAATCCAAATACCAATCCATCAAACTCATAGATCCTCACATTTACCTCTTCCAATTCCATATTCAAAAATATATTACTCATACTAAATTAAAAAAGTATTCATCACAAGTAACTCACATTTTCTGGAAGTTAATATTTATGTTATCCTTTGAAACATTGAACCTAGATTTGATACAACATTTTATGATAGATATGGTATCATTCAGAATAATAATACCTCTAAATCCTCAAATAAGTAACAATTTTATCAAAATTTCTAAAATATATCAATATAATGTATTGATATATCATGAATTTATAATCCACGCAATAAAACCATGAATCATTTTAAAATCATAGAAAATCATAAAAAAATTCAAAATAGAACAAGAAAAAAATGGAAGTAAAAAATTCATAAAAATTGAGAAAAGTATTTATATTGTTCAAAACATGTATTAATCCATGGAAAAAACGTCACTATAAGTGTGAAAAATATATTTCAATATAATGATTAACTTCAATGAACAACCTAACCAAAACTTAATCTTGGTAGAAAACTATCATCTAGTATAAATTACCCAAAAACTCATTTATTGACCACCATAATAGCAAATTTCTAGTAATTTTGGTTCACATTCCATCCAAACTTCATAGATATTACACCCATTGGATCTAATAGTCATGGATGTCCCTCTATTTATTTATAGTAAATCATCACCTTAACTGGTCCTTCTGCTAAACATTTATTACTTCCAAAAACATAGTGATTTAACCCTTATATACCATCGTGGAGTTTCTTATATATCCATAGGAAAAAATGATATATAAATTCATTGCATATTTTTACCTTTTCTTCACACAAACATAGTTTCTTCTAAAATCGCACTTCCTTTGGAACTTTGATTCCATATCGAGAAATTACTTTTCATTTTCATCACTCTATCCTCAAAAATGTGGCACAACCCTAAGTGAATTCCTCCAGACATTACTGATGTGGCCAATTCCAAACATTTGGATCAGTCACTACCTTACATATAGTGTCAGTTTAATGTTTTGAAAGTTACTCATTTCTATAAGCTTCAATACTTATTTGAAAAATTTATTCTCATACTAATCCTAAAAATCTCAACCACATATATACATCATAATGATATCCATTTATTGGAAGATGACTAGGTCTACTAGTTTTTCATCATGCTATCTCACTCACTCTCTGAGTATTGGGCCACACCTAAGGAAACCACACTCATGTGGTGATTGTGTATTGATTATCTCACTCATCACATAAAATTACAAAAAATAAAATATTAAAATAGTTCACATAATCCCCGTATCATACATGAGAATCTAACTTGTGTCATTTTAATTATATATATGTAACCATAATCAACAATCAATTTATCAAAATTAACAATTTCATCATCATAATATTAGCATATTCATCTATGTAATCATTATCCTCCACAAACTATCCATGTTATTAAGGACATCATCATACATACCATCATTGATAAAGTTGAAACTATCACATGGTAAGAATACTCATTTTAGAAATAAATACCCTCCATTAGGTAAATACCTCTAGGGAGAACTATATACACCTCATTATAATACATAATCCACATTGATATCACAAAGATGTCGGGGGTGTATACCTGTCTAGTTTAATCATCCATAGTCAAACAATTCAACTGATGACATGTTAGCTAGTGTTAAAAAAACAATCATCCAACCTTGAATATTCACTATACCATCAAATTACTTTCAGAAACTAAAATAGCATGATCTATATGATAAAACCTTATGAAATTTCTAAAGATGGATATAAAAAGACCACATCATCCACTATCATATCATAGTGTCATATAAGAGTTATGAATCCATAACAAACATCAACACACTCCATTAATATGTTGAGGTCTAATTTTTAACTATATCATGATCATATCATATCCTTTAAAAGTCTATATTCCCAATATTGTGATAGGGAATGTATCGCACCACAAATTATTCACATAAATCATAATAACCTTCTCAATTCTTTCACAATCATCTCTTGACTCAAAATACGTTCTAAGGGTTCATTATTACTAATCGTTATGAATAACATCGTCAAATGTCTTTGTATCATATAGAATAAGTGATCAATATGAGTTATCATAATTGTACCAATGATCATGGGTTCCATCAAAGTCTCTTTGTACATTGTGATTTTCATAATTTGTATTTAGCATTTTCTATGCATACTCATATGAAAATATTGATTTAACTATTTCATCCACTTAGAAGATTTTAATTTGTCAATGGAGGATGGTGTTGCATTCTATACACAAAAAATGAGTCAAATAGGCATTTTTAAAATTTCCAAACTAGAATATTTTGAAATGTGGTGTCTAATAATTTAAAATTCCAAAATTACTCCCTAAATGAATGTTGTTGGCTTTAAAAATGTAGTTGTCATGATATTCAAGGATATTTTGGCAATATTGATTGTTTATTAATTATATTCTAACATTAGAGAAAAATATCATAATTTTATCCATTAATATATAAATGTAAATGTATATATACATACACATATATGTATTCATACACACACACATATATATAACAAGGATGATAAGAATAAGAATAATATTATTGTTATTAATACCAATACCAAAGTCACATTATTACAAATTTGAAAAAAACATTACCCTTTACCAGTGCTGAAAACACTGATAAAGGGAAAAAATTTATCTTCACTAAACAAAAACACTAACAAAGGTCACATTTATCAGTGTTAAAAAAGTGATAATAGATAGGGAAACCATTGTCTATTATTCTTTTAGCATTGATAAACGTGTTCTATTTATCAGTGCTAAAATATCACTAGTAATGGGTATGTGGCATAATATATTTTATATATACATATTCATATATTTGTAAATATGACATACATAACCATAAATTTAAATATTTATATAGATACAATATATATATTTTTAACCATTTATGCATTTTTATTATAATTATATATAATTATAATTACATATATATAATTATATAATTACATATATATATAATTATATTTATTTAATTATATAATTACATATATATATATGTACATTAAAAAATAGTGATATAAACTATATAAATAATATATAAATACATTAAATATAGATCCTATTTAAATTTCAATATTTATATTCATATTATATAATTGATAATATATATATATATATATATATTTATAAATATTTGTCTAAGTTTTTTACATATATGATTATATATTATAAAATATATTAAATTATTAAATTATCTTATATATTTATAATTAATATTTAAAAATATAATTCATTTTAAAATAAAAAATTATTATCACTCTTATTTTTATAATTTATATAACAAAATAATATCAAATTTATATTAATCAATAAACTTATTTAATAATGTATTTAAATACATTACAAATGTATTTGTAAATATAATATATTATAATTTTATTTAAATAATTATATAAGAATATAAATAAATTTGTATATATGAATGTATGCATATGTATGTATGTGTATGTGTATGCATGTGTATGTACATGTGTGTGTATGAGTGTATGTGTGTGTGTGTGTAGTTGTATTCATGTGTATGTATATGTAAGTAAGTATGCATGTGTGTGTGTGTGTGTCCATGTGTATGTATGTGTATGTGAATGTGTATGCACATGTATGTATATGTACATGCATGTGTGTGTGTGCATGTATGTCTCGGTCTATATATGTGTATATGAATGTGTATTTATGTTTATGTATGTGTATCTCTGTGTATGTATATATGTATGTGAATGTATCTGTATGGATGTATGTGAGTGTGTGTGTGTTTATATATCCTTATATAACATAAAAAGTCATTTGATTTTTCAATTTCATATCTCGTTATAGTTTATGTGTGCACGCGCGCACAAACATGTACATACAATCACAAAAATTTTGGTTTATATAATAATATATATGTAGTGTATATATATATATATAGAGTTAGAATACATATAATTATTAATATAAATTTATACTTAAATGAAAATAATATTTTAAATTAAATAAACTGATAGAAAAATAAAATTTAATTATAAAAAATTGATTATAAAAAATTTTCATACTTATATATATATATATATATAAACATATTTGGGTAAAATATACATTATAATAAGGAAATAAATCCCTACTTTATTAGGGTTGAGAGGTAACCCTTACATGATCTAATAGCCTAGTGGCTCGTTTGTCTTACATGACAAAAAGACCTAGTGTCTCTTAGGGCATACAATATTATGTGGCCCAACGGCCCAAGATCATGGTGGCTCGAAATCCTATAGGTATCATTCATCATGCCAGAGAAGCATAAATTATATATATCTATATATACATTTTAATAATATATATATATATATGTCCATAAAATTTATAATCTTTTTAAGTTATTAATTACAAAAAATATAGAATATTATTTTAAATAATGTTTGATAGTGAATTTAATATTTATATTTTAATTAGAAAAATATATTGAAAATATTTTTTATTTACAAACAATATAGATAAAATATTTATATATATAACTATTAATGTTTATTTAGTGGAGAATATTTTCTTCATTTATATAATTAATAATATTTTTGAAAATATAACTAATAATATTTAACTACAATTTCTAATTGTTTATATTTTTATTATGTATAATAATAATATTATATATATACATATATATTTAATGATAATATTACATACAATTAGAAACATATTTATTTTTATATATTTGTACATATGATCATGGTCCAAATCATGTCAGCCTCCCTTGGGGGGGATTTTTGGGTCATTTGTGCTCAATGCAGAAAACGATGACACATGTAGGGGGAAAACCCAAGTACACACTGGCACAACTTAGGACATTGGGAGGGGGAATTTGAACCAAGACAAAGGAACCCTCAGTCTATCAAATGATGGACCATTGAGATTTAAAATTATAATGGGTTAGCTATGTAGTTGGTCAACCCTTAGAAAGGGTGTGTGATATTTCTTTACCGGCCCATGGTTGTGTGTGTAGTTTCATTTTTTGCAACCCCATTGACCTTAAATAAATCATATACATTCATATAATTGGTAATTATTAACATTTCTATAAAAATATTAATTCGTATATGAATTATTATATATTAATAATTAATTTTAGTATATTTTATATTGAAACTATAATAAAGATAATATTATATGCATTGTATATAGTTGGATATACACACATATGTGTTGAGATCACCTATCGCACACACATATCTCCTAAGTTTCATCAGAGACAAATACATGCACACACATATTTATATGTGGATATTTTTTATCTATTTTTATTATTATTATAGGTAAATGTGATTATAAACTACTTAACAATGCACACACCCAGATATCCCAAAGGGTCAAACCTCATCCCACCCCATAAGGAATGATAAACACTCATTGGACCTATTTTATTATAATACATTTCCTAAAGGATTATAGGCATAGAGATATTAATACATGTGTGGCCTGAAGGCCCAATAGCTCAAATTTCAAATACATGATTTCCCCTGAATGAGTAGTTCACTTGATATCATGTCACTAACCTTACACCCAAAGCCCCCCATCTGTAGTTATCAAACCATGTTACTAATTTCAAATCTACATCCCCCCACCAACACCATGAATCATTACATTTTACTGGCCTCTAAAACACCATGGTAGGGAACCCCTCCATCACATATTAAATATATGTACGAGAAGATGGTAGAAAAATATGTGTCAATACACTCATCACTCGTTCGTGCCTCCCACCTGACGATGTTTGTGTGGTGCTCCACTACATCACCTATCTGTTATGTCACACCATCTGACTGGTCTCACTGTGTTTATAGTCACGTGGAAGGGCACCCATCTATCCCACATAATAAATCCATGAATAATTTTTTATTTATAACATTACTAATTTTATATACATTTATATAATATGAAATTATTAATATTTAATTAAAAATATTAATTAATATAATTTTTTATATATTATTAATTAATTTTAGTTTATTTTACATAGAAGTTTTAATAAAATTATGATTATATATATTGTATATAATTATATTTACACACGTATGTGTTGAGCTTACCTAAACACACATGTATTTGAGAGACATGCATGCACACACACACAAATATTTATATGAATAAAGATTGTCATATATGTAAATTAGTAATTGAAAAATTACAACATCAAATATTTGAATGAGTATATTAAATGAAATTGTATTTATAATTTTACCAATTTTATAATTAAAAAATTTTATATTTACAATACAAAAATTATAAATAAATATTCATATTATTTATATTATATTTAAAATATTTTTATATGTATACATATAATTATTTATTAATAAAATAATACATTTATATAATTATTTATATCTTTTAAAAATTATTTTTTAACTTATATGAATACAATTATTATTGATTATAATTAATAATTAATTGTAATTTTTTTTATAAAATCAATACTGTTAGACATATATAATTAGTAATAATAGTATATATACATTATCAATTGTAAGCCTATATAAATATAATTATTAAAATTTTTAATATTAGTTTTATTGTGTTATAAATAATAATATATTGTGACAAACATTAATACATTTATATTTTTCATGTAGTTGATATAAAAAATATCATATAATCAATTTATCTGTTTTTTTTTTCTTAAAATAATAATAGTTTAGTATGATTTCAAATATATTTGATAGTAAATTTAACATTAATTATTAGTATGCTAAAAAAATATTCTATAATTGAAACTTGGTTATTATTATTTATATATAAGTATGAATTTTTATAATATTAAATATTTATTCATTTATATAATTTTTTAAAGTTTTAAAATATTATAAAATATTTAATCACATTTATTGTAAACAATATATATATTATTAATACTATATAAATTTATATATTTAGAAATTTATTGAAATAATTTTGTATTTAATTTAAAATTTTAATAAATATTCTTTTTTTTATTATTTAATCATTTTGAATGTTTTTTATTTATATAGTTAATTTTATTTATTTATTTAATTTTTCTTTTTTAATATTTTTTAATGTAGTATTATTTAGTCCTTTTAAATATTTATTAATTTTTAATATGTATTCATTTAATGTTTTTATAATTTACTCATTTTTAATATTTATTTCTAATTTTTTATTTATAATTTTTCAAAAAAATAAAAAATATATATATATAATTAATATTTATTCATTTTTTTAATATTCATTCATTTTTAATGTTTTTATAATTTATTTATTTATTATTATTATTTTATCTTTATGTATATATATATTTATTTACGAATATAATGATAATTTGTATTATTAATGTTATATTTTAAAAAATATTTATTCATTTATAAAAATATTTGTAATTTTTCCTTTTTTAGTGTTAACATTAGTGTTGATAAAGCTACCTATATTAGCATTACATTTAGTGTTAATATAAACTTTATATGTAAGGGTCAACCCCTATATATCGATCTTTTTTCAACACTAAAGCAACCTATATCAACACCATAGGTAGGGTGGATATGAAAATGATATATAAAGGTCCACCAATATATATAAATATTCTATCAATGATAGTCATAGCACAAATAAAATTTGATTTTATCAGCATTATATGTAGTGATGAAAAAGTCAAGATTTATCGGGAATTAAGATTTTAACACCGATAAAGCCTGACCATCTTTATAAAAAAACCTTAACTGCACTATCGACCAGACCATTATTTTAAGTTATTATATAATTAATACTATTCTGCACCCCCCTCAAATTGTTTTATAAAATATTCCACTTTCAAAATCATGGTTATTCCATCTCCTCCAATTATTATGTGTTTTAGTGATTTTTTAGACAGTTCTTCATGAAGAACAATTCTATATTTTCCACCCCATGATATATAGAGTTCTTTTTGGGCATTTTTTAAAAAATTAGTGTTTTTTGTTTCAAATTTTTCTTGAATAGAGTCATAAAGTGTTTTATATATTAATTTATAATTAAAATTGAATGTTTTTTAGAGTTTGGGTAGAGTTACTTTGGATGAAAATGTTTATAAATATTTTCATAAATAAAAAAATCATGGTTTCATTGGAAATGATATAAAATGGAATCTTATTTAAAGTTTTTTTTATGTAAGTATTTTAAGGGTAATATTTATAAAATAATAATACCCTATTATATTTTTGGTTTATTTTCAAAAAATAATGTTTTCGAATATATAGTTCGGTACTAGAATTGTTATTGATGTTTATTTAGGGTTGTTGAGAGGAAGTGTATTTTGGTTGTTTAAGGATTTATTTGGTTTTCTTTTTAATTGAACACTTGTAATTTATGTTTTAACCATGTGTAATATTACCTAATAATAGTTATTTACACATTATTTATTTACTATTTAAATGTAATTCATTTAATTTGGGGTGGAAATGAGTTTTAAATCAAACATTTTTTAAAAAGAAATTACCCATGGTTATGGCTTCACTAAGAATAATAAATTTTTTGAAGTCATTATTTAAAACCAATTTCAAACTCAACTCTTTAATAAAATAAACATCATTAGTATTCTTAATGTTTTAATTTTAGTTTAGAAAAATATCCCAGTTAATGAAACCCAATTAATCAAATAACCAAACTATTCCTTTTCACTTGGTCAAACCCATCGATTATCTCATCATTGGTGAATTTCTCAACCATGGTTATGTATTTTTTGATGGCTTGTAATTCACTCAGGGTTTTGTGAAAAATAAATGAATTAATTTTTAATTCATAACAATGTTCAAAATACATTCTTAACTAAGGTATATTTATACCATTATAATTTCATCTTTATAAACTAAAATCAGGTTTATTAAAAGTACTCAAGATAAAAAAAAATATTCCATGATCCCCCCTCTAAAGATAACATAATTCGGGTAGAGAGATAATGACTTCATGAGTACCACCACTAGTAGGCCTTGGGTTATTATCCAGCACTGAGGGTATAAAAATCCCATGTATGGGAGGCATTACCCTCTATAATGTAAATAGGATTGGGAGATAAGATGAATCATCCACAATAAACTCTATGACATAAAATAAAAAGAAAAAAATCATCCCACATGCATGTATAAATAAAATTGATGTATATTAAAGTCTCCGAAGTAAATACCCAAAAGAAAAGATAATGTAGTGACACAACAACTATCCAAATATCTGAGCTATTAATGTCCAACACGGTCTACATAATCCTCATAGAAACCTGAAAAAAAAATTATATACATGGGGTGAAGAAACAAGTATACTATTTAAGAAAACCCAATTCTATCATGAAAATGTGAAAGGAGTATAATAATATACATATGAGAAAATATTTGAACCAACAACACCTAAATATGTCAAAATCCATGCCAACCTCACAAAGGCACACTCAATAAATAACACAATCCAAGTAACATAATATAACAATAATAACATGTATAAGGGTTCCCCACACTACTTCCTTGTTGGTATGGCACTCTCACACCCCAATGTCGTATATCCAAGAACTCCCATAACATTTGTAAATCACATCTCCCCACAAGCATGGTCAAAACAAATCTCACCTGCAGACACCATGGCTCACCTCTCCATACGAATTACCACATCATGCCTTTCCCAAAAACACCTAGGATAAAACAGAACAACTGCCATAACCACAGTGGTAGGAAATCAAGAACTTGTTGTAAATCTACCCCATTCCCTCCTCGACTATAAATGACCCCCACTATGAGCCACCCCATAAGCACATTCAAATCAAATCTCACCCGAAGACACCTGGGTCACCACCCTACAAGCACCATCATGTCTCACCCAAAAACACCTTGGAAATCAAATCTCACTCGAGAACACCTAAGCTCTAAAAACCACCATATAATGAACTAACAGAACTCTTATCATCACAACATGTGCAATACCTACCTCACCAAGAAGAGAGATCGGGAAAGGGAGGGTACCCATCCATCAGTCCTCATCACTGAATGTTAGCAAAAACACCCCTGCATGACTATGTTGGTGTGGACACATAGTTATCTACATGGGTGGAGTGTATATAGAAATAAAAAATAATAAACATGTATATACATGTATTCATACACAGAAGCCCAAAAAATAGGTTCACAACCAAAAAGTAACCAACATCACCACTTTTTCTTCCACCTCTAAATGAATAACACCACACAACAATCCAGAAACCACATTTCACATTACCAACTAATTCCCATTATCTAGCCAATTAATTTATTTATTATGAATCATCCATATTTAACCACAGATCCAATCATCTATTTATTCATTATCCATTTCAATCATGATAACAAAACTAAACCCCAACCACTTCAAATGTTATTAGACAAGATATTTATTACTTCACTACCCAATAATTTTGCACAATGCTACCACCACCTCACCGCCCCAAGATCACATCCAAAAAAAAACAACCCATCACCCCAAAAGCATAGACAAACGAACCACCTCACCTCCCAAAAATCACAGCCCATAAAAACTACATCCAACATTTTCAAACCACACATCATCCACAAATCTCCACCCCAAAATCATGATGACACATCACAATAAATTATTATTATTTTATAGATTTAACAAGGGTTTTTTTATCACATTCCATTTTATTTTATGGGTGTTATAAAAAAACCAAAATCTTGGGGAAACCATTTCATTATAAAAATATAAGTGATTACTAAATTTCTATTTTAGGGTGATATCGCAATAATTGAAATGTGAAAAATAAATACAAAAAATATCATCCAGTGAAAATAAAATCCCCCAAAGACAATAAATTTTCAAGGGGAATCATGCCTCTACTATCCCCAATATCACAATAACAACAAGGCTAAAAAAACATGTGAATCAAACACCTTTATCCCCTTTCAACTTGAACTAAAAAAGTATTTATATTTTATTAATGTAGAACAAAAATCACCCATAGAAGAAAGAAAGAAAATCCCTCCCTTATGATACACAATAAAGAGAAATGATGGACTCCCTAACTCAAAGACACTTTATTGACTCAATGTGCACCATAGTGAAACGAAGAAAATCCAAAAACCACAAACACACCATAAGAAACTTCATATCAACCTAAATTACACCTAATGATCTTGAAAATGAATCCCAAAAACTAATCACAGACCAAACCACACCACCATAGTGAAACTATGAAGAAAAATAAAAGGAAACAAATGATAATGAGAGCATAAATCAGCATAGATCGAATATGGGAATCCTAGAACCAATCAACATCAAAAGGAATCTAAAAATGCCTGAATGGGAAGCTGTTGGATTCCTATAATGAGATATATTGTAGGGTTTTACCAAAACCTGAGCACTACGACCTTTAAAACACATTGTACCTGGAAATTATATAGCATTAAATCCATTTACACACCATATAAATGTTAGAGTTCGATTTCCAATAAAAACACATTTATTTTTATTAATTAACCCTAAAAATATACATTTTATGCAGCACACTGTGAACCTACTTTCATAAGCTGTGAACCGTAATTACATAGCATATGATCTTTACACATCATGTATTAATACTAATTCCATAATTTAATATCCAAAATCCCCTAGTCCTACTCTAGGCCTCATCTAAGCACCTCCAACACCAAAAATCAGAAAAGTAATGGTCCAAGAAGGCATGTACCATTATATTAGATACCTCTAAAATGAGTATCATGCTTGAGAATACAAAACCAAGAACATAATGAATGATTGTCTAAATGACCACCATGTGAGATACCTCTCAAGGATGTCATCATACATCAAACACGCCAAACCAATGACCAAAAAAATATCACAAAACCTTATCAACACAACCATCTCAACCTCTACATAGCCCAAACCAATAAACACTACAAATAATTAACCAAACCATCCTGGACATATGAATCAGAGAATCTCATCTTACATGTCAAGATATTACCTACTTTGGGTAGCACTGACCCACATGCATAGGTTTAGTCACATCAAAATTAATACATCTAGATTACAAATTAGGTCCTCTCATTTCATATGTTAGGACTTTATCACACATTATAAATCACAAAACAAGAAAAATATTTCATCTCATAATGTAGAAGGATCCAAAAATCACATCATAAGAAAAAAAAGTAAAAACACAAAATAACTTCAGGTACTCAGAATACATCTATGTATCATGTTCCCAAATACTCTCCTCTAGGAAACCGTGCACCCATAACACACAAACTAATGGAAATTTCCATCCATGTAGTGACTTATCTTGGAAATCAAGGGTCTCTACTAATCACTCTAGAAAGATAACATCATTTTCGATATCTGACTCTCCCTATTCAATGACATGTGATTCATCATGAAGATACTAATGAAGTTTAGAGATGTGGAAGAAATTGTGGATCATATCCAGTCGTAGTGGTAAGTACAACTAATATTCCACCTCCCCAACTTTCCAAAAACCTAAAAGGGACCAAAAAAACTAGGAGAAAGATTTATCCCCCTTCGAAACCTCCACTTAATACATTGAGGTTAAAACATCTAGAACTTGTTGTCCCCAAATTGAACTCCAAGGTCCTCCTACTTTGATCAGTATAAGACTTAATCCGATCTTTTTCTTCTTGAATCCTCTCACATATATGATTAAACTTGCCTTTTTTGTCTACACTACATCAGGATCAAGAATTTCCACCCCCAGCCTCCGTCCAACATAATAGAGAACAAGACAACCTCCCATAAAAACAATCAAATAGATCCATGCTAATGGATGAGTGATATATATTATTATATGAAAACTCAACCAATACTAGGTTTCATATCCAAGATACAAAAAAATCTAGAACACATGCTAGAAACATATCCCCCAGTGTTTGGATGGTCTATTCTATCTACCTTTCTGTTTGAGAATGGAAATTAGTGATGAGGTGTAACTGAGTTCCAAAATCATGTTCTAACCCCCTTTATAATCACAAGGTAAACCATGCATCTAGTTCCAAGATAATGGGTCACAAAACTCCATGTAAACTCACCACCTATTTCACATATATCTTATACAAATCATCTACTATGACTGACTCCTTAATTGCTGATAAGTGGGCCGATTTCATCAACTAATCCATGATAATCTAGGTATCATCACAACCTACTTGAGCCCTGGGTAACCCTGTGAATTTATCCATCAACATGTCATTCCATTTCTACTAAATAAGATAAAAAGGCCACAAAAAACTAGTAACATGATGCTCGACCTATACCTACTTGAAAACCATGCAGTTTTCCATAAACTCGACCACAACCCATTTCATCCCATTCCACTAAAACTGCATCCTCAATCCATTGTACATATTGGAAACTCCTGGGTGTGCCACAAAAGGTTATTTATAAAACTGATGAATGAATCCCCCACATATCGTTACCATAAAAACAACATCCCCTAAAATAAAACCCAGTTCTGAACATACCTTGACCATTCCGGCAGAGAATCATCATGACCAACATGATCACACATCACCTCTACATGTGAGTCACCCCATTCAGACTCCTCCACTTGTTGCATCATAAAACATTTAACCATCATCTAAAACAATATTATACCACTATCAACCATTAGATATAATTTAAAGGATTAAAACTAATCCATTTCTCTCCAAGTATCCACAAACTCCTAAAAACATTTTCATAACTTCCCACTCGAAGTATCAACCACAAAATTCTCATTTCCTGATGTGTAGGAGATCCAAAAATCTTAATATAGAATAAAATACACCACCTTCACTACAAAAAATTTAAATCATGATGAGAAAAATACATACCTCGAGATCTTGTGATCTGTGAAGAACACATTGTGCTCCCCAATGAGGTAATGTCACCACAACTTTAGGAAAAACACAACCACTAAAAACTGCAGATCATGGGTGGCATAATTATGTTTATGGGGATGTAATTTCCACGACCCGTAAGAGATCACAAATCATTTATGCATCAAAACGCATCCCAAGACCATATGGTAAGAATCAAAAAACACCTCAAAAATCACACCCTCCTTAGGAAAATAAAGCACTTGATAAATGGAAAACTTTCTATTAAGGTAACTGAATATTGTTTGGAACTGATTAGTTTACCCAAAAGCCTGATCTTTCTTGTTCAAAGATGTCAATGAGTCTGAAAATTCATAGAAATCAGGATCAAATATCAAATAATATAATGAAATACCTAGATAATTACAAACCTCTTCCACATTCTTGTGTTCCACCCAAGAAACAATTATCTCAATCTTCGATGGGTCCACCACCACACCCTACTGAGACAGCACATGCTTGAAAAAATGAACTTATAATGTCCAAAAATTACACTTGGACAACATTCCATATAGTTGGTGCCATCGATGAACCAACAAGAAAAATATGATATGATTAGTTTTCACCTCCTCTAAATTCATGTAGATTATGATATCATCGTTGAATACAATGATGAACCATTATAGGAACTCATAGAACAAGAAGTTCATAATTCCCATAAACACGCCTGGTGAATTCATAATATTGAATGGCATGAATAAAAACTTGAAGTTCCCATGCATGAATCTAAAGGAAGTATTTAGGATATCCCTCTCCTTCACCCTAAATTGGTGATATCTAGATCAAAAATAAATCTTAGGAAACTAAATTTCCCTCTCAATTGGTTGAAAATATCATAAATTCTTGGAGAAGGGTAATAGTTATTGATCATATCATGATTCAACCTTCAGCAGTCGATATACAACCACATACTACCTTTCTACTTCTTTGAGAGAAACATTAGGGCACCCCATAGTGACACACTAGGATGGGTAAAACCATTCTTCATAAGATCACCTATGTGAATCCTAAACTCCTGAAAATTATAAGGTTCCATCTGATAAGGATCCATCAAAATCAGAGAAGCACTTGGATTCAAGTAAATCTAAACAAACATCATGTCAAGGGGGTAGTATCACAACCTCCGTGGGTAGAAAATCTCAGAACTCCCCAGTGATTTTGGGGACCTTCACTCTCCCAACATCCACTAATTCAACTAACAAATCATCCAACTAGGAATGAAGGGGATCTATACATTGACTTAACACCTAAAAACCCCATTTTCTAATTAAAATCACACACTGACCATCCATATTGGAAAATATGACTCCTCTATAGAATCATTCAATAACAATAATTTTGAAATAAAATTAGTTGATGCTGAGAATAACATCATATGGATGCATCTATAGTAAGAAAGATCCCCATAGGAATGATGTGGACGCATTATCAATCTACACCCCTGGTATATATCAAACAAGTTGTTCTGGTCTATGAATGGAATAATATATAGTAGTGGAACGAAAATCATATCTACGTCAAGTCCTAAAGCATGGAATAATGTTAGTGAATCGAAGTATTGTGATGTTCCTAAATCAAATTGGGAACAAACATAGTTACTAAAAAAACTGACCATACCGATGATGATATTTGGCCCTTATAGAACTACCGCCTCCACTACATGAAACTGAACACACCTAGATCCTCCACCTATTTGTTGAAAACCACCTCCACGACCACTCTTAGCCTCAGGTCCCAGAACATCGGGAACATCTCGTGGTCAGTCTCTACCTTTTCTATCTCCCCTTGGAAGAGAATAAGCCTACTTCCTATGCTACAGGAATGGTCTCACTGGAAAAAAATATTGAGGCAGGAATTGAACCTATCCACCTCCAAACAACAAGACTTGGGGAACCACTAGTAACAGGATCTAGAAATGTAAATGAACCCTAAAACCAAAACACATTGGCACAAAGACTCTAGAAAAAGTATGGAAACCAATAGCCCCAAATTTATAGAAAGGAAAATGATGAGTTTTAATCCCTTTTGATTAAACCCATGAAGGTCCTAGTGAATGAGACCTACCACTAAAAACTATAGGCCATGACAAACCCTAATGTTTCCCCTGTCATAGTAGAACTCCCTGTGAGTTCATCCTCTTGATCACCTCTACCATATTCTGAACTTCTAGACATGTTGCAAACAAAAAATGAGTAACTACATACTAGATAGAAGGACATAGAAACATCTCAAGTCATCTCCCAAAAGACTCCTCATTTGAAAAAATATCTAGGTCAAACTATATAAGGTCCTTGTACATGATTTATAACTCCCAAACTAGCATTCTCCCCTAATAAAGATAAATAATGTCTTACCTATCCACTACCTTCAAGGTTGATGAAAGGAACTCTGTCTATACCTTCTTATGGAAGTTGAACCACAAAAAATATGCATCCTTCTGCTCACCTAGATATAGTTTCAACCACTATCACATAGATCCCAACCTATGGATAACTAAAAAATGGACCCAATACTTCACCAGGGCATTGATCAAACTGAATGTGATGTCAAGATCCTCCAGCCAACTCTTTGTCTCCACATCTGAAATACTACCCTCATACATTCCCAAAGCCAGTGGCTATAAATCACACAAATCCCTTTTAAAACCTACATCCTCCTCTATCATATCAACCCTACGTCGATCGACTGGATCATAAGTTTGAACCTCTACTTCCTTAACCACACGGAAATGACAAACATGATCCATAGATGAAATGAAAACAAGAACATCCTAATCCTAACAGTATGAAATTTTATTTAGATTAATTTTAATTCACTTTAATCATTTTAACCTTCCTCAAAACAACCCATTTCAAACAATAACACAAGTCATCATGATGCATGTAACTCTCTTAGGTCTCTACCCTTTATAAACAGGTCCACCTAAATTTCTTGTTCAATAAGCTCAGAGTCTGTGCAATGTATCATGAGGGACCCTAAAATCCATTGTCCAAGCCAGCCTCCCTGGCCTATGTCATGCACCAAGGTTAATTGGCATTGCTTCCATACCAACCCAAGAAATCCTCACTATTCCTAACTCCAAACTCCATCCTATATCTTAACCATAACCTTTGATAACACTCTTTCATGACCCCCTCCCTCCAAGGATACCACAATGAGGGGTGAGAGATAATGACCATTGAGTCCTACCTCCAGCATGCCTCGGGTTGGTGACAAGAACCGATGGTATTAAATCTCATTAATAGGAGACATTACCCTCTATAATTTAAATAGGGTCGAGAGATAAGATAAATCATCCACAATAAACTCCATGAAATAAAATGAAAAAACCAAAACCATCCCACATGAAAGTATAAATAAAAATTATATAGGTAAAAGTATAAAAAGTAAATACACATAAGAAAAGATAAAGCAACAACATAATAGCTATCCAAAGGCATGTGCTAGTAATGTCCAGCATGGTCCATGTAATCCTCATAAAAACATGAAAATATTTTATATACATAGGGAGATCAAACAATTATACTCAGCAAGAAAACCAAAGGGTGATGTGCACATGTAAAATAATCATACTAATGAATAAAAGAGAAAATAGTAGAACCAATAGCACCTAAACATGTCAACTATCCACCCAAACTCAATAGGGTACACTCAACAAATAATTCAATCCATGAAGTATAATATATTAAGAATCACATCTATAAGGGTACCCCACACCACTCTCCCATTGGAATTCCACTCTCAAACCCCAACATCATAAGTTATGGATCATCTATCCCTTCTGTATACCACATCTCCCCATAAGAATGGTCACAACACATGTCACCCACCGAAAACTAGGCTTCATGCCCCACAAGCATGCCCACATCACCTCTCACCTGCAAAAACCAGGGTCGAATCAAAACAACTTCCATAAAAAAATTGGTAGGGTATCATTAATATGTAGGGAACGAACCTCATTCCCTCCTCCTACCATGCATGACCCCCACTAGATGGCATCCCATAGTAACAGTCATATCACATATCACCCAAAGACACCTGGGTCACCACCCCACAAGCACAGTCACATCTCACCAAAAAAACAACTGGGCTATCGCAACCACTATATAATTCACTAAAAAACATTCATTCATCACAACCTATGCAATTCCTATCATTCCTAGAAGATATAGGGGGAAAGAGTGGGTACCTATCCATCTATCCTCCTCACTGGATGCCAGAAAAAACACCCCCATGGGACTATGTGGGTGTCGACACATAGTGATCGATGTG
This sequence comes from Viscum album, assembly GCA_963277665.1. NCBI lineage: Eukaryota > Viridiplantae > Streptophyta > Magnoliopsida > Santalales > Viscaceae > Viscum > Viscum album. The sequence continues at coordinate 1,085,107,085 of OY728151.1, forward strand.
GGTGGGGTGCTTATAGAAATAAAAAATAATATACAATTATGTAAGTATATCCACACACAAAATCACAAACCTTGGGTTCACAACCAAAAATGAACCAACATCCCCACTTTTTCTACAACCTATAAATGCATAACACAACACAACAATACAAAACCCCATTTTACATTACCAACCAATTCCCATTATTCAACCAATTAATTTCATTATTAAGCATCATCACTATTTAACTGCATAGAAAATAATTTATTTATTCATTATAAATTTCCATCCTAATTACCAAACAAAACCCTGACCATTTCATACATTATTAGATATGTTATTTATTACATCACTACCCAAGCATCTAACATGAATCAACCACCACCTCACCACCCTAAAAGCATGGAAAAACCACCAGCCCTACAATCCCCAACCACACATCAACCGCACATTGATTCCCAATAAGAGTGGTAACACATCACACCACACAAGATAATTTTACATATTTTAGAATGGGGTTTTATCACATTTCACTTCATTTTTGGGGTTTTATCACACAACCCATAATACTAGGGAAACCATTTCATTAACCAAATATAAGTGATTAATCAATTTCCATTTTAGGGTGATATCACAAAAATAACAATAGAAAAAATAGGAAAAAACATATCATTTATCACAAAAAAGACCCCAATAACCACAATTTTTAGGGGGGCATCAATCCCGTACAATCCAAAATATCAAAATAATAACAAAGATGTAAAATATGTGAATTAAACCCCTTTATCCATTTCAATTTCAATTAAACAGGTCTTTATCTGTGATTAAGATATCATAACTATCCTCCATAGATTAAAAATAGTAAACTCCGATTACATGATACACAATAAATATAAATGATGGATTCCCTTCCTCAAAGAATATTTACCGACTCATTCTGCACCATAGGGTGAAGAAGAATACCCACAAACCACAAACGCACCATAAGAAACCATAGATTAACCTACAATACACCCAAATACCATAAAAACATCCTAACCACACAAATAAAACAATACCACACCACCATAGTGACAATATAAAGAATAATAGAAGTAAATTGATGAGAATGAGGGGAGAACTCGCCACAGATCGAATACAGGAATCCAAGAACCAATCCTTATGTAACGGTATCTCAATGCACCTGGGGGGGTTGATGGAAAGTTGGAATGAGAGAGATCATAGGGTTTGACAAAAACAAGAGTGTTTCTAGCTTTAAAATGTGATTCACAAGGTATTTTAATGTAATGTATTCCATTAAAATGGTGTTTAATCCATTTATAAATTAGGTAAATGTCGAGGTTCAGTTTCAACTGATTATTTTTTTGACCTTTTTGTTATTTAATCCTAATAATCTATACGTTATGTGACACCCCATGAATATTCCTTCAGAATGTTTGAACCACACATACATGGTGTGTATTCTTTACACACAATGTATTAACCTTGCTTCCAAAATTTAATATCCAAACTCCCCCATGGTCGCTCTAGGCCTCATCCAAGCACCTCTAACCCCAAAACTAGGAAATGTAACATGTAGGAAAGTCATGATCCATTAAAAATATGAATGGGATATTAATTTATTTTCATAACCCAAGTTCTAATATATGTAAACATTTTTTTACTTAATAAAAACATATTCAAGGGACATAGGATGAATGTGAAAAATAAACATTAATTTATGGATCTTAAAACCATTTGGAGATTTATAATAATTATAAGCATGAAAATATTCAAATTAATGCCTCTAAAAAAATTAAAGAACGTCAAACCACATTGTAAGTTCAAGGAATATAGAATTATAAAATAAGAAAACATGATTAATGGCCCTTTTATAAGAAACCAAGAATAAAATCATATTGTAATCAAGTTGTTCATAGATAAAAAATCATTAATAAATTTTTAAATCCATATAAGAAAATGACATGATATAATAACCAACCAATACATACAAGCCATTATGATATTCTGGAATTTTCTTATTCAAATAAAATGTTAACATAAACAACAAAAACTTTACAAAAAAATGAAATTTTCACATGTTTTTATATCTAGGTTTTAAATAAAAAAGTATAAATAAAAACATCACAAATGTTTATGTAAAATTGAATTTAAAACTTTTTACTTGAAGTATCTAAATATTATTGAAATAAAACCCATTAAAAACACATTATTATTTTTAAATTAATTTTTATACAGTAAATATCACCCATATGTATGTATTATAAATTATAATTATATTTTTAAAGATATAATTTATATAATCTACACATGTAAAAAATGATAAATTATAATCAAACCTTATCTCTGTTTATTTTTTTGTTAAAAATGAATATTATTGATCTAAATAGGTTTAATATTAATTGGAAATGGAAAGATACCAACCATATGAATAAAGAGTATGAGGATGAGGTAAAAGAGTTAATTAATTTTGTAACCAAGAATAGAAATTACTCTTCGCAAATCATTTTTTCATGTTTAAATTGTTTTTATTTAAGATGAATTTTCCCAAATGAGTTGGAATAATTCTTTATTTATCAGAGAATATATTGAATTTATATGTTTTAGACTAAAAACAAGGAAGAACAGGATATAGTAAGTGACTTGGATAACACTATGGTTTATAGATCATATAATACGAGTACAACTATAAATGATGATAGATAATATATTGAAAAAATAAAAATAATATTTGAATATGTCATTAAATATTTTAAATATATATTTGATGATTTAATAATCTATGAGAATGTATCATTTTATGATGGATATACTAACTATAAAACATTTTTAACCATACTGAAGCTATAAAACTTGGAATTTTACAATATATGGAGTGATAGCATCTTTATAAAAGTAAATGATATCTTGACTGATATGTTACTATAAAATAATGAGATTACTTATCAAATATATGACACTAATTTTTTTTACCTTCAATGGGTATGATCACTAAAACAATACATTCTTGTTTAAATTATTTTATATTATTTCACAAGGACCATAAACTACTTAAAAATACCCTAAGTGTTGTGAGGCTCATTAAAAGAAAGATGAATCATTTTCTTCATAATTTATATTGTACTTTCTAATCATTTAAATGATTATATATTAATGTTTATTTGAATCCATTTATCAAAGATCTAAAATGGATATGGGATTCAGGTGTTATGTTATATGATTCTCATAAAAATAAAGAGTTGACATTAAGATCCTTGTTGTTTGGGATGATAAATGGATTTTATTCCTGTGTAAATTTTTTAGGATATAATATTAATGTAATGTTATGGTGTCCCATTTGTTAATAATGTACACAAATATATGGGTTGAAACATTCCCTAAAGTTAGTATTGAAGGAACTCAGGGTTCAGCAGAAGCATGAAAGACCCACAATTTAAACATTTTGGGTTTGGATTCATCTTAAAAAACAATAAATATAAAAATACCACTATTCATATTACTAATAGGATCACATGTAATTCAATTTAAGAATGAAAAATAAAATCAAATGAAAGTGTAAATGGTACCTTGATTGATTGAAGTTGTTAATTTTATTCACTCATCATTGACGTTTCATTGTTGAAATGAGCCAAAATAGGCATCCTCTAGATCATCTTAATATGCTACACAATTACTATATTGTTGATCTATGTTTCTTGAGTTCTATCATGGGAAATAAAATATCTTTTTTATGTTCCTTCGATCGACTGAAGAATGAAAACTTGCCAGAGAAAGACGATTAATTTGACAATGTTTTTCTTTAAAAATATCTCTATATGAACATTATAGGAGAGTGGAAGAGATAATCTCCCATAAAATTTGATAAAATGGATGATATAACTATTAAAGAGGCTAAAATGAGCATTAATACTAAGGTTATACTTTTTAAAATTTTACTTTGGTCACTAGAAAGTAATAACATCTAGTTTATACCATTTCACAAAAAGTTGACTTAATAACCTTATCAGAAATTTCAAAAATATTTTATAAATCACTTGTAACACTATAAAATGTTACATTATAAAAAAAATAACCATTAACTTTGTTCTTAATGTCTCCAAATAATTTTTTGAACCTTGAACATCCTATGTTCATTTGAAAAAATTATATTTTTTCATATTCAATTTTATGATCAAAAAACATATTAATACCTTGAGTAATAAATTCAATCATCATTATTATAAACATGAATAATATAATTGAGTTAGTTTTACTAGTGATTGGTTATAATCAGATGTTCACAATCAACCGCATGTGGGGACCACTTCATCCTAAAATCTTATTCATTAGAATAGGTGGAACTTATGGATACACTTAGCATGTGACCCTCTAGGTCCTTATCTCGATATTAGTGATTCCATCCCATGGATCAAGACCAGAGTATAGAAACCCATCATGGACCTTAAGGAGATATGAATATTCATCGCTACGACTACCTCCTATAGACACATTATGTGTAATATAATCTCTTTATCTTGTGATATCTCATAAAGCAGTATGTACACAGGGTTCATCATCCTTTTATTCCTTTATATATTTTTTGAAATTACTAGATGGAATTACCTTCTTGTATTATGGACATGGATTTATAAAGGTACTATCATTCTAATCAACTTGGGCCCATGTGGTATCACTTCCTCAACTCGGAAGTAAAAAATTATATCTTGATCATTCAATAAATTCCATGCGACCAATGATGTACCCAACCCTTATTACTTTTCCATGATTTCATTTTTTTCCTTAAATAAAAGTACATGATGAAATGGAATACATTAATAATTATCTGAATTTAAGAGATCAATACACATGTTCATGGATAGGAAAAACCAATGAAACCAAAAATTGGTGGGGCTATAATTGGCGGTACTGTCTTCATGATATCATCTAATCACGATCACCAAATGAGAACTTTGAGAGAAGAATCAATTATTATAATACCCTGACACCTGATAGACATAAATCATATTTTTTCTATCTGTATGATCTATTTAGACCATAGAACATATATATTTAAGATTAAAGTCATAGCATCTCAAGTTTCTCATTATATCTAGTAACTTCTATAAACATTTGATAAAACATGTAATCTAAGGAAATTACCATATAAATAGTGGATATAGAAATATAAATTATATTATGGTTAGAATTAACACCTATTTATATCAAACTATATACATGTAATGGTAATAAAATGTATTGTTCATGTTGGGTCTAGGGAACCCATTGTTAGAACACTCCCACTTTCACTAGAGCCAACATTCAAACCATCATTGTTATCTCTCACATGATAAGATAATGTTTCTACTATGTAATTAATTTATTCACTAGACTTCCAGGTTTCCACTTTGTGGATATTCTTCTATTTTCCGCATTTCCTCTTTGAGTAAGATTTATTAAGAGATAGTGTCCATGAGTATATCCCTATTTTCGACTTTCTAAACATGTCATCTAGGATAGTTCTAGTAATATAATTATCATAATGATAAAAATTTACTTACTAGGTGTGATTAAAATAACCTGGATAAATCATTTTATTTTTTATACTATTTCTTCTGATGCTTTTGAACTTGTAATAAAATCATTATTTGTATATATGGCCACCACTAGCTTGAATGAGCTTGTCACACTCACTACCTTATCCAAAATGAAATATTAGAGCATAATTACATTATAGGAAGTTAGTTTTTTTACCATTATAACTAGTACCCCTTCCAATCCACATACCAAGTATATATGATTTTCCTATCTCAAGTACAACATGATAATTTTAACCACTTCCCTTGTAGTTCTCTAGGATATGCATGAAATATGACTACTATAGATTATATGTTGGAAATATCACATCTTTTACATATCATAGAATATATTATTGATTCATCACATAAGCATATGAAATTATACTTACCACTTTAATCTCCTCCTATGTACATTCATGTCTTCTTAGAGATATTTATACCATGTGACAAGAAATAATTCTCTCTAAAATTATTCCAACATGTATTTTATCAATACCTTGTTAGTATATATTCCATTGAATAGGATGAAGAAACCATTAGATCTACCTCATTATATATCACTCCATAGAAATTTGGTTTCTACTATAAGTCAATATATGGGGAGTTACTATCATCCGGGTCTAAACTAATTGTAAAAACAATATATATTTTCCATTTGATATCAATCACATTTTACTTGGAAAAAAGTGTAACTCACACTAACCTATAGAGAACACATGAAAAATATTAATTAATAATGAATATTCTGTGAAATATAAACATACTTTATTCTCGAACTGTATTTCATAAACTTACACCCTTGTTGGCATTCTATGATGTCACCATCCATTTTTGGTTGCATCGAACAACGTCTTACTTGATTGGTGTTCTTGACATTCAATGATCAAATTAATTATCATATAATGAAGATATGAAAATTATAATTCTAATGGATTTAGGGATAACAACTTGATATTATTAATCAATACTATTGGTACAATTCATGTACCATCCATGTGTAGCCTCACTTGAATACCCACCATAATATTCATAATAACAAGACTCCTATAATTTGACACATGGAATCCATAATTGAATTTTAATTAATCTTTTAAATTTTAACTAATATTCATACACTGCATACTTTTGGGAATTATAATTCTCAATGGATAATGAATCCCATCCATGGTAAATATTAAACCATCACCATGGTTTTATCTTTCCTACAAAGTATGTGTCTCTGGAACATTTCTTTTCTACAAGGTATCTTAGATCGTATTCCTATGTCAAATATTTGTGCATCTCAATCATTGACTAATCCCAAGTAAATATTTATCTCACTATATTAAATATATATATTTATAATTTTATATAAATATATTATATTACATGACTATATCCTTTCTATCATAGGGATTTCTATAATATCATTAGAATACCTTAAGATGATTACTATAGATGCACATGGTGTTATTTATTGATAAAAGGTTGTTTATATCCTAAAAAACACTTTTCATTTAAACACACCTTCTTATGATAATGGATTTATATCATTAAAAATTCATATTATATCCATTTATCATTATAGTTGACATATGGTTATGGGATAATTTTTCTATTTACAAATCATGTCTTGAAAAATGGAAGTGTATACAGAACATGAGTTTTAACATTGATGATCCTTTTACTTACATCATAAATCTGATATGTATAATGAAATGTGCATTTATTAATATCTACATGAAATGTTTTATTGATCAATGTTAACATGTATGACTATTCATCAATCCTATTTATTAGCATCATTAATTTGATGTGTATATAGTAATGTGTATTTGGGAATTACTCCACAATACATTATATTAATCGTTGAATTCTTGGTCAATATATTCTTTGGAACACCATCCCAAAGAATATCATATATTATTATCATGAATTTACCATACTTAACTTTCACATTCCTTAAATATATAAAGTAATATTATTAAGTATATTTACCACCAACTTACTGTTATAATAGTTCACTCACTCTAGATGAACTAATTAAGAATTCTTTGTGGATTAACATTATGATAATGTTTCTTGGTCCAAAATTATGTACATAAGTGTATAGATAGTACCTAAGGTATTTAAATCCAATGAGTCTAAAACCATACTGGGTATATCCTTTAAAACTATTTATTTTTTCTTGAAAATTTTTTATCTTGCCACAACTGGGTATATAAGTATTACATTTTAAAGTCATCATGTATTACCAATGATTCTATCACAAAAAACTACATTCATTCCAAAACTGAAATAATGTATCCTTATGTTCAAATGAAACACAAGTTAAACAAGTATTAATAGAGATATAAATATAGAAGTTGTGTATTTCTCACCACTGATAAAGGAACCACCATTTCTCTACTACCTAAAGAACACACCTTATTTCTAGTAATGCTTCATTACTTATTTAGTTAATGTATTTTAATAAACATATTTGATATACATATTTTATTTAATACCCAATAATTATATCATAAACATCACAAATAATTATAAATATACATTAAGGATAATTTAATTCATTCTTATTCAATTTATTACATTGCATTTAAATGCCTTTGAATTCTTTAACTATATGAGAAAAAAATAACCTCCTATTTAATAACTATTTTATTATAAGGGTGTTTTAAAGGTACCTTTTTCATGATACTTTCCATTGTTGTTTTATCCATGTCTTTCATCTTGTTTTCCATAATAATTAAATATTTAACTTTTCTTAAGTTTCTATTTGCTTGACGAACATTACCAAATATTTAGTAAATCATTTTTTTTCATTTACCATTAATTTTATAATATTAAGAGAAACTAATGTTAATGGGTGAAAATGATATGATAAAGGGAAGAATTGAATTCCCATGGACATATTTTAGTGTAATCATCAGCCATTCATATCTCACATCACATTATCCTTAAAATATTCTCAGATATTGGACAACATGTAAAATCATCCATGTTCCAATGTTGTATACAGAACACACATTAGACGTCAATGATGTCATTATTACATAACCATAATATTCATCATATATGAGTATCCTATATAAATATTTACACCCTATCTTCCTATGGTAGCTTAAAAGGTATTGGGGAAACCAACACCTAGAATTTATGATATTGTAGTACTTGGTGAAAACACCTACACTACTCTTTGGAAACATGTGTCAGTTTGGATCTTTAATTTTTCCAATATTATTATAGTGTACTTGTGGTATTTATTTCCATTTTATAGAAAAATAAATTCAAGAATATTTTTAATTTTATCTTGATTACTCGTATAAATTATCAAATTATTAATTTTAAATGTCTCCCACTATTTTATAAAATACTAGTATCACTCAACTACTAGATTTAGAATTCCTAGTAACTTGAGTATTCTAGTGTAAAGGATCCTTGAAACCCATCCCAATACTCTTAAAGCTTTGGGTATACCACTAATTAGATATTCCAAAGTAGGAACTAATATAGACAATCACATTAACTCATGTCACCTTGATTTATTGATTGGAGTCCCATATTCATTAAATAATTACTTTTTATTGTATAATGGTTTTCCTCTAAAGTTGAAACATGGATGATTATTATACTTATTTTCTGGAAACAATAGTTAATTAGACCCACTACTCTAATTATAACACCCCAATAATAAGCGGTACCCTCAACATTGGTTGTCGGTCACCCCAAACACACTTTTTTGTCAAATTTGACCGATGAAAGGAATTTAATGACATAATATTTTCCTTTAAGGATTTGGTAAGTTAATATTGGTGAATAAAATAATTTTAGATTTAACATTCTTGTTCTATGTGATTGCTCTAACAACATAATCATGATTTTAAATAGAAAACATTCATCAAACAATTACATTTTATCTTTTCATGCTTGATTATTATTATACTATGTGATCTTTCCTAATAAATAAACATTCCCAAAATAATAAACCATTCACATGATAAAATAAATAAATAATGATGTGATCATGAAATGTTAACTTTTTTTAATCCATATATTGAAAAAAAGATTAAATGATACCCTAGAGGAATTACTTAACTCAATACCTAACTTGAATTGCAGCACTCACAACCCCCATACACATCACCCTATTTGGTCTACAATGAATCTCAAAACAAACCACTTTTCCACAAACTCCTTTAATCTTTACAATATATACTCACAAGTAGGTGAGGGGAATTCGGAGTGTGGAATTTCATTTTATCACTTAAATATGGACATGTATGCTCTTATACAATTTAAAGATGGAGGTCTGATATGAAAATCATCAAAATAAAATAATTTTTACATTTTAATACACTAAAATGCAATAATTAAGGTAAATAAATAATACAAAAACTTGAACGAGTCGGTCTTCAATCATTATTAGTCAACATGCAAATATATTGCATAAAAAATTAAAATATCTAAAATTGAACTAAAGTGTATTTTTAATGAATGAACTTAAAATTTAATAATTTTATTTAATTATCGATATGTCCCATAGAATAAAAAAATTTATTATATCCAAAAAATTTAAATTTAATTTTTGGAAATTTTTATTACTTTTTTAGGCCTATTTGGACCTAAAGATGATCCTCCGAAATTAATTTAGGACTACAGTATCCATTTAAAGGATAAATAAATAAATAAATATAATAATAATATAAAATGATAACAATATTCCAATTGAATTTTTCCCTTATATATATATATATATAAATTAAAAAATATTCCTTGGGATACTTTGAATAAGCTTCTAAGGGAAGCTTTGTCCATTTATTTAAAAAAGATTCTAAGGGAAGCTATAAAATTGATTCCAAGGGAAGATTTATACTTTTAATTAAACATGATTTCAGGAGAGTATTTAAACTATCTTCCATGGGAGTATTTATCCTTTAAATTAAGAAAGATTCTAAGGAAATATTAGAACTAGATTCCATGTGATTTTTATTCTTTTCATTAAAAAATCTTCCAAGGGAATATTTAAACTCAAACCCAAGGGAAGGGTTATCCTTTTAATTAAATATGCTTCCAATGTAAGATTGTATTTCCAAAAGACTACCCCAACTGAATTCCATCACACCTAGATAAAATGAAATATACTTACATCACACTCCATCTAAAAACCAATCACTCTTGTTTCTATTAAAGTGATATATTAAATAAATATTTAATTTTCCTACAAATTTTATGCAAAACCCAAAGATCTTTGATCGACCGTATCAGGGTTATATAAACTCATATTGATGCACCATTAGTTTCCTTGGGGCCATATAAAAACCCGATTTCCAAATAATAAAAAATTTAATTAATATTTAAAATATTTCAACTTAACTAATTATACTTTATCTTTGATTCTAGTTGAAGGAACCCAAGGTGCATTGGAAAAATGAAAGACAAGAAATTTTAAAATTTTAGGATCATATCCATGTAAAAAAACTAAATCCAAAAAACCACTTTCCCATATTTGAAAAAGGTTCACATGTAATTTAATTTAAGAATGAAAAATAAAATCAAATGAAATTATAAAGGGCACCTTGTTTTATTGAAGTCATTGGTTTGATTCACTCACTATTGAAATTTTGTTGATGAATGATGAAAAAATAGGAATACACTAGATCATCCATACATGATCCAAAATTTATGAGTCCTCGATTTACATTTACTAGGATCTAGTATGGGAAAACTAAGAGCTTTATAATGTCCCATAGAATGCCTGAAGAGCACAGACTTGATCGAGAAAACGGGATCAATCCAACCTTGTTTTTCTTTCATTATTTCTATCTCTGAAATTTAGATGTTATGAGAAGAGATATTCTCTCACTAAATTTGTGAGAATGGTTTAGATCAATATTAAATATGCAAAACTGATATTTTATACTTAGGTTATACATTCTAAAATTTTACTTTGGTCTATGTAAAGTAATAACCTTCATTTTAGACCTTTTCACATGAATATGACATAATAACCTTGTTATAAATATCATAAATATTTTATCACACACTTTTATTACAATAAAATTTTACTTGATAAAATAAGAACCATTAAATCAGACTGTAATATCCGAAAATAAATTAATGAACCCTGAACATCATTTGTTCATTTGAGAAAAATTATATTTTCTCATATTCACTTTTTTGATCAGAAATTTTTTTGAATATCTTGATAAATAAATTCAATCATCAATTTTATAAACTTGAATAATACAGTTGAATTAGTTTTACTTATGATCAATCACACTGAAACATTACCTGACCCCTACACATCGGGACAACGTTTTTCTAAACTCATATCCATTAGAATAGGTGGAAGTTGTGGATATACTTCCTATGTGACCCTCTAGGTCCTTATATTGATAGTAGTGAGTCCATCCCATAGACTAAAAGAGTATTCTATCAACACATCATTGACCATAAAGAGATAATAAATTTCATTTCTATGACTACCTCCTAAAAACACATTGAGTGTCATATAATTTCTTTATCTCATGACATCTCATAAAGTTGGAGGAAAACTTGTGTCATAAACTTTTTTTCTTTGTATATATTGTGACTTTACTAGATGGACTTACATTATATTAAAATTTCCATGAATTTAAAAATGTAATATCATCTTGTTCAACCTGGCCCCCTCAGATATTTCTTCCTTAACTCAGAAGCGATAAATTATATCTTCATCATTCAACCAATGTCAAACCTCCAGTAATGCACCCAACACAAGATACCTCACCAAGACTTCATTATCATGGTTTTTTACTTTTATAAATGTATGCGATCAAATGTCACACGTTGATAATGATCTCAAGAAAGTAGGCCAATACACATGTCTATATATAGAAACGACCAATGATACCCAAAACATGTGGTGTTCTATTGGCTGGTCTGTCCTCGTGATATGATCTACTCGAAATCACTAAGTGAGAAATTCATGAGAATAATTCTCAATGATTATGAACCTCTATCACCTGATAGTAAAATATCATATATGACTTTTTAGTATGATGTATCTAGACCATAGGACATATTTAATATTATTTTTATAGTGTCTCAAGGTTCTCATTATAGCTGGGAAAAACTATAAGCTTTTCATATGACATGTAATATAATGAAATTACTATGTAAATAGTGGACGTAAAAATATAAACACTATTATGGTAATAATAAACACATATAAAAATCAAATTGTATACATGTATTGGTAATAAAAATTACTATTTATGTTGGGTCTAGGGAACCCACTATTACAACACTCTCAGTTGCACTAGATCCAACATGATTACCATAATTGTTATCCCTCACACGATAAGATCATGTTTCAACTTAGTTATAGTTTTTTTCATAATCCTTCCATGTTTCCACTATGTTGGTATTATTTTATATGTGGATTTACCTCTTTAAGTTATACTTCTCAAGATATAATGTCCCTAAGTATATCCCTTTTTTCATTTTCTTAAAATTACATCTTTTCTAGTACTATTAATATTATTTTCATAGTGATAAAACATTACTTACATGGTGCGATTATATGAACTGGAACAAATAACTGCCTATTTTATACTGCTTCTTTAGCTACTCCATATGTTATAACAAACTCTGTATTTGTAAATATGGATTCCAATAGATTTAATGAGATTTAATTTCTCATTTACTTAGCCTAAATATAATATTAGATCATATTAAACTTATATAAATACTAGTTTATGTCCCATTATAACTATTATCCGTTTATCTCCACATACTAGGTATATATCCTTTTTAATTTATCAAGTACAATCAGATAATTTTGACTCCTTCCCGTTTGGTTATCCTAGATATTACTAATATTTTATTACCATGGAGTATACATTGGTAATATCACATCTTGTACATATCATTGAATATGTGATTGATTCATCACATAATCATATAGAATTCAAATAACTAATTTAATCACCTAATATTGACATACAAATATTCTTGGAGAGAATTATGACATGTGACTTTGGTCAAGAATTATCACTCAAATTTTATTTTATCAATACCTTTTCAGTATATGTACTTTTTATTTAGTTTAATGAACCATTATATCTACCTTAGTAGATCTCATTCCTATGAAAATTTTTTTCTACTTTATGTCATATATGGTGAGTTACTATCATCTTTGTCTAAACTAATTTTAAGGCCAATAACTATTTTCCATACGTTTCCAATTATATTTTACTTAGAAAACAATGGTACTCCCACTAACCTCTGGTAGACACATGGAAAATATTCATTCCAAATGAATATTCTATAATCTATTTTCTTACTTTAATCATGTAATGGATTTTACTAACATTCATCCTTATTGGCATTCTATGATGTCACCATCCCTTTATGGATGCATCGTATAGACATCTTCCATGGTTGGTTGTCTTGAAATACAATGATCAATTTAATGATCATAGAATATAGATATAAAATTATAATTATAATAGATTTAGGAATAAAAACATTGTATTTCCAATTTAATATTTTAGTTTCCATACTTGTACCATCCATGTATACTCTCACTTTAATACCACTATAGAATTCATAATAATAATCTTCTTTTACTTTGAATCATGGAATCCACAATTTAATTTTAAATATATCATTTCAATTTTAATAATTTCCATATAATGACTACATGTAGGAATTATTACTCTAAATTAATAATGTATCAAAATCAATAATGAATATAAAACCATCACCATGGTTTAATCCTTCCTACACAGTATGGGTCTCTGGAACATTCCTTTCCACAAGGTCTCTTGGAACTTGTTTCTGTGTTAACTATTCATGCATCTAAGGAATTGGTTAAACCCAAGTCAATCATTATAACAGTATCTTAAATAGATATGTGAAAAAATGTAAATAAATATATTTTATAACCTTTCTATATATTTTCCAAAATAGTTATTTTTAAAATATCGTCTAAAAATCATAGAATGATTAATATAAATTCACATTTTGTTTTTTATTCATGCATGTTTGTTTGTATACTAAAAATATATATTCATTTAAACACATGTTCTTATGATAATAGATTTATAATATACTAAAACATATATGATATCCATTTTTCATTATTGTTGGAATATGTTTATTGGATAATGTTTCTATTTTCATGTAATGCATCCAAAAATGGAAGTATCTTCAAAACATGAATTATAACATTAATGATTCTTTTAATTACATCATAACTCTGATGTGTGTAAGGAAATGTACATTTAGGAATTCATCCACAATACATTTTATTGATCAATGTTAACATTTAATACTATTCATCAACCCTTATTAATAGATTCATAACTTTGATGTGTATAAGGTAATGTGAATTTGGGAATTACTCCACACTAGATTATATCGATCAATGAATTCTTGTTCAATATATTCTTCAACAGACTGACCATAAGAATCTCATATGTTTTCACCATGAATATACCATACTTGACTTCCACCTTCCTAAAATACATAATGGAATCTTATGAAGAATATATACCACTAGCTTATCCTTGGAATAATTTATTCTATCTAGTTAAAATAATTTCAAAGGATTTTTTGAATACCTTTATTCTAAAGGTTTCTTTATCCAAAACAATGTACATAAGTGTGTCAATTATACCAAAGGTATTTAAATCCAAATATTCTAAAACAACATTGGGTATATCCTTGAAAACTATTTAGTTTTTCTTGACCAAGTATTAGCCTTACACAATTTGGTATATAAGTCCTATATTTTATATTCATCACATATTTACAATAAATATGACACAAAAAAAAACATTCATTACATAACTGGAATAATTAATCCTTGTGTACAAAGAGAACACAAGTTAAAGTAAAACCAATAAACCAAGAAATATAAAAGTTTTGTATTTATAACTGTTGATAAAGGAACCACCCTTTCTCAGTTACTTGGAGAACACACCTTACATCTAGTAAGGATTCATTATATACATGGTTATTATATTTTAATAAAAATATGTGATAGGTATATTGTATTTAATACCCAATAACTATGCGAGAAACATCACAAATAATGATGAATATACCTGAAGAAGAACTGAATTCTTACTTATTCAATTAAGTACATTTCAATTAAATTATAGATAATTATTTCATGATATGTGAATAAAATTAACTTTTTCTTAAAAATTATTTTCCTTGAAGGGTGTTGTGAAGGTCCCTTTGGAATGATCCTTTCTATTATCCATTCCCCCTTTTTCTTTTATCATTTTTCGATAATAATTAAAGATAAAACATTCCTTAAGTTATTATTCGATTGATGAACATTACCAAAAATGTAATGAGTCATTTTATTCATTTAATATTAGTTTTATAATATTAATAAAAACAATTTTATATTGATGTAAATGATATGATAAATGGATTCATTTAATGATTAAAACCATCTTATAGTTTAATCATCGTCTATTCATATCTCGTTTCACTTTCTCCTCAAAAGCTTATTAGAAATTAGACAACGTGTATAATAATCCATGTTCCAATGTTTTATCAACAACTCACATCATAAGTTGATTAAAGAATAATGAAATAACCATAATATATTCTATACATGAGTACACTATAAACATTTTTGCACAATATCTTCCTGTGGTATCTTAACAGGTATCGGGGACATCAACACCTTGAATTTTTTATGTCGTAGTACTTTGGATAAACACTTGTACTACTCTTTCGAAAATAATTCCAATTTAGAAATTTTATTTTTTCAAATATTATTGAAGTGTACTTGTGGTAATGATTTCCATTTTCTAAAAAAATGTATCATATGTTTAATTTTATCTTGATAACTAGTAGAAAATTTCAAATTATTATTTTAAATTTTATCCGACTATTTTATAAAATTCCAGTATCCCTCAACAACTAGATTATAAATCCCTGGTTTCTTTAGTATTTTAGTGGGAGGGATCCTTGAAAACCCTCATCATAGTATTTAAGATTTTACTACGCCACTACATGGAGAGTCCAAAGAAGTCACTAATCTGGAAAACCACATCAACTCCTAACTCCTTGATCTATTGAGTGGAGTCTCATATCCTGCAAATAATTACTTTTCATTACTCAAAACATTTCCTCTAAAGTTTTAACAAGTTGTATTTATATAAATATTTTCTACAAAATTTAGTTATGTCAACCCACCACTCTTATAAGAACACCACAGTAGTAAGAGACACCATCAACTTTGGTTGACAAGCACCCCGAACACCCATTTGTTTCTCAAATTTGAGTAATAGAAGGAATTTTATGACTTAATATTTTCTTTGAGGGTTTTTGGAAATTTAATCACAATAAATTAAATCCTTTCCTATTTGACTTGCTTTTCTATGTGATCACACTCAAAAATTAACGATGATTTTAAATAGAAAACATTAACTATACATGTTAATATATATCTTTGCATGCTTGTCAATTATTATATTATATGATCACATATAATAAATACACATTCACAAAATAATAAACCATCTGCATGATAAAATAAATAAATAACGTTCTGATCATGATATGTTAACTATCGATTAATCAGTCGAGAGAATGATGAATTAACTGAGACCCTAGGGGAATTCCTTAAGTCAATACCTTACTTGAATTTAAGCATCCAAAACGTCCATGCAATTCACTTTCATTTTCTACATCATATCTCAAGTAATATTATTTTACATTAAATCCTTTGATCTTTACAATTTATAATTAAATACAAGTGTGGGGAAGTCAGAGTACAAAATTACATTTTGTCACTTAAACATGGAAAAACAAGACCTTACACAATTTAATGATATAGGGGTGATACACAACTAATCAAAATTAAATGATTATTACATTTTAAAACACCAAAATTCAATAATTGGATTAAATAAATAATAAACCAAACATGAATGGGTTGGTTTCATCTCATGATTATTCAACATGCAATTATATTGCATAAGAAAAATTAATTTTTCTAAAATTCAACTCGAAGGTATTTTAAATTAATTAACTTGCATTAAAATAATTTGAATTAATTATTGATACATCCCATATAACCCAAATTAATTTTATTAAATCCAAGACAATTAGATTTAATTTCGTAATTTGTTTCATGATTTTTTGCATCTATTTGGGTGTTAAGAAAATCAACAAAAATTAATTTAGGGCAAGAGAATCCATTTGAAGGACATGTAAATATATATATAATATTATAAAATGATATCAATATTCCATTGTAAGATTTGTAAATTTTCATATATATTTAAATCAAGCTTCTATGGGAAGCATTGAATAATCTTCCAAGGGATTATTTGTCCTTTTAATTAAACAAGATTTAAAGGGAATCTTTAAACATGCTTTCAAGATAAGATTTATCCTTTTAATTAAAAAATACTCTATTAGAATATTTAAACAATCTTTTATGGGAATATTTATCCCTTTAATGAAAAATATATTCCATGGGAATCATTAAACTAGATTTTAAGACAATATTTATCATTTTAATTAAACAAGATTATTGGGGAAGCATTGAACTGGCTTTGAAGGGAAGCTTTATCCTTTTAATTAAAGATTATTCCATGGTTTGATTGTATTTCCAATAGACTAACCCAACAAAATTATGATATATTTTGATAAAAATCAATGTACTTACATCACAATATAGATAAAAATCACTCACACTGATGGCTATTAACTTGATGAAAATAATAAAACTTTTATTTTCATAGAATATTTTATGTAAAAACCATTGATCATAGGTCAACCATATCTTGGTGATAAAAAATCATATCAACACAAATTAAGGTTTTTTGGTATCATATAAAACACCTATGTCCAAATCATATAAAATTAAATTTAAATTTCATGGATTCCTACTAAAATGGATACATGTTCTCTCTAATTCCAAATAAAAGAACCCAAGGTGCAGCAAAAGAATGAAAGATGAAAAATGTTAAAAACATAGGATTGGATTCTTATTAAAAAACACAAGAAACACAAAACCACTTACCGATATTTATAATATTATTTCATGTAATTGAATTGATGTATGAAAAATAAAGTCAAATGAAAGCATAAACGATACTTTTTTTGAAGTCACCAGTTTGATTCACTTACCATTAATGTGTTGTGGTTGAAAGGAAAAAAATATGCTTAATCTAGATCATACACATGTAATAAAAAATTAACGGATCATTTATCTATTTCTTCCTAGTGCTATTTATAGAAATCAATGATCTTTGTGACATACCTTAAATTTCCTAAAGAAAGTGGCCTCGATTGAGAATGAGGGATCAATATAACCATGTTCTTCTTTCATAATATTTCTCTTTATAAATTTTAGAGGAAAGGTGAAGAGATATTATCTCACTAAATTCTTTAAAATAGTGGATTTCAATATTTAATAGTCTAGAATGATCATTTATACTTATTTTATTCTTTTAGAAATTTCACTTTGATACCCGGAAAGTAATAAACTTCATTTTAGATCATTGTGAACACATATGAATTAACCATGTCATAATTGTCGCAAATATTTTATCACTCACTTATAACACTATAAAATTAAACATGATAAAATAAGAACAATTAGCTTTGCCCATAATCTCTATAAATAATTTAATGAACTTGAACATACTATGTTCATTTGAAAAAGGTATATTTTATCGTATTCACTTTTATGATCAAAAAACCTGTGAAAAACATGAGAAAAATTAAATCATAATTATTCTAAAATTTAACAATATACTTGAATTAGTTTTACTTGAGATCATTCATACTCATATATTCACCATCCCCCACACATGGGGCCCACTTTGTCTTAATCTTATTTTCATTAGAGTATGTGGAAAATTTTGATACACTTACTGCCTGGCCCTCTAGGTCCTTATCTTGATAACAGTGAGTCCATCTCATAGAACAATAGTGGTGTATATCCACCTATAATATTCCCTAAAGAGATGAGGAATTTCATAGCTACAACTACTTCCTATGAACACATTTTGTGTAATATAATCTCTTTGGCTTATGATATCTCATAATGCAGGATGCACACTTGTGTCATCATCCCTTTTATTGATTTATATATTTTTTATTCTTAATGGTTGAACTAAATTTCTTTTACCATGTCCATGGATTTATAAATATACTACCATCCTGGTAAACCTAGTCCCCCTGAAATATCTCTTCCTCAACTCGAAATCAAAAATATCTATATTGATCATTCAACCAATGTCATTCCGCCAGTGATGGACCCAACACAAACTACCTTTGAATTATTTATTTATCATGATTTGCAGTTGCTTAAAATTACAATATCAAATGAAACACATTGATAAAGATCTCAATTTAGGAGACCGATACACATTTTCATATATTGGAACAAATAATGACACTCGAAACTTATGGTGTTCTTATTATAGGTTCTTTCCTCATGATCTCATCTACTAGAGATCACCAAATGAAAACATCATGAGAAGAAGTCCCAATTCTTATGAGCCTTCAGAACCTGAGATTTTGACAACAAATGTTCCCTGTCAGTATGATGTATCTCAACCATAGGATATATATGTTTAATATTCTGTTCAATGTAACTTGACGTTCCCATTATAGATGGAAATTGTTATAACCTTTTGATACAACATGTAATTTAAGGATTTTACCATGTAAATAGTTCATGAATAAATATCATCACTATAATGGTAATAATAAACACATGAATATATCAAATTGATATATATAATGGTAATCAAAATTACTGTTCAAGTTGGGTCTAGGGAACCCACTATTACAACATGTGTTACTAGAAAATCATATTTTTTTACCCCAAAAACATAATTAACATTCTTGGAAAACATCATACGTTGAGAATTTATAAGAATATAAATAAAATCCATTAATAGGTGATAAATTTTTTGAGAAAGTAATCCATAATTATACCATTTTTTGGAAAACCCCTTTTAAAAAGCCTTATGAAAATGGGATAGAAAAATAGATAATTTTTTTAATTTATCCTATTTTAATTGATTGTACATAAATTTTTTTATTGATATCAATATTTTAGAAAAAAATAAATATAACAGTTCTCACACTACTAAATTCACTTAAAGAAAAAGATAAAAATAAGGCTAGTTTTTACATGACTCATATAGGGATAAGGAAATAATAAGAGCTACTAAAAGGTGAAAGATAAAATTTTCTCCCTAGAATGTCTTAAACTCTTTCCAAAAAGAGGATATTTCATTTTTTCAACATTCTTAATGGTTTAAAGGTTCCAATGAGTTATTAATCACATATAAATAATATCATTTTGAGGAATAATTTAATGTTAAAGGGGTTAAAATAGCATTAATTTCATGTTTTGATGCAAGATTTACTATATGTAGAATTAAGTTTCTATCACGAAACCCTCCCTCAAAAGGTACCCCTTTTAGGATGACAATAAAGTGAGATAGATACAATGATCCATGAAGCATTCTTTCAATAGGACTTGGTTTGGATAAAATCACCAAGGGTATATAAACCACACATGTGAAGTCATTACCATTGATTTTAAAAGTGGGATCTGGATAGAGGATACCAACCTCGAAGAAACTCCATCTCAAAATTAAAAAAAAAAACTATGCCATTCCATAATGAATGGATGATGTAAATAAATAAATAAAATGTATCCAAGTAAATTCCAAAATAAATTACCAATGACAAAAACACATAAATAGACCAATTCCCAAGCTAGTAATGTTTAACTCTATCCCTAAATTCCTCCTTGAAGCCTGAAAACCAAATTAGATATATATAGAGTAGGAATAATAGGATTAATTTGTAGGATCATACCCAAGGTCACATTTAAAAATGTGAAAAGAGTATATTAATGGATACTGAAAAAATAATTGAACCAACAGGTACATAAATAGGATAACTATAAAATGCCAACCTCACCACAAAACTCTCACCAAATAACATATCCAATATAGTAAAATAATATCAAATAATATAATAAATGTCCCCCAGCATCCACTTCCCCATTTATTTCCACTATCACATCCCAAAATCAAACATCATGTCCTCTCATCCCTTTTATAACATCACATCACATATCTATCATTATCTAATGTTGTTCAGGTTGCAACCCTACCCATCCCAACCACATACAGTGCCTATCATCCCACGCTAGAATCAGTCAATTTTCATATCAAAACCTCATCTTGTAATAAGAGTTCTAGGGTATCCCAAAGATAAAATACATTAACTTCATTCCATACACCTATCTTACATGATCCCCACCACATATCACATCATCATCATCACCGCGCTTCTCAAACACTAGTCATCATGTCTTTGAATCACCACTAATTGAGTTTTCATCGACTAATACTCACCATAAATGTGTAATTAAATCTCATACAACTATCGAAATAAGAATATGGAAGAGATGGTAGCCATCCATCCATTTCATCACTAACCAGGATGTTGGGGAAAATACATGGAACCAAAACAGTGGGGGGTAAGGATATACAAATTAGGTGGGGTGAATATATAAATAACTTGAAATACAAAAATTTATAGTTTCTCTATAAGTACCCAACCTTAAAACATTACATAATATTTAATTCAAGGAATAATTCATATTGAGGATCTTATTAGGTTTAGAGTAATAAAGAATTAGGCCATAACTGTTACATATCAACTTGAAAATTACATTTATACACTACTACTCAGTATCCATTTGTTATAAAATAAAAACACTTAAAAATAAACATGTATAGTTCCATGTTTTAGACAGGATTACTTTTACTTGATCCCATACTTGACCCTTATTCATCTTTAAGTCTTGTGGAAAACATTTCAAAAACATGGGGTGAGCCTAAAAAACTCAGTAAGGGTTATAAAATAAGGAATGAAAAAATTATCCAATCAATAAATACAAAACAATGAAACCATACTTTTCAATCATAACATACCTTATGAAATCATAATATTTTTGAATAACACACATAAATAATAAATCATAAAGGTTACTTATGGAATAAAAAACATACTTACATTGTAGCTTTCACAACTACATAGGGAGTTATGTTTGGAATAACCATCATAGTATATTCCTTAAATATAATAGGAGAAACATTAATGTTTACCTCCTTCACATTACCCAATGCCTTGGAGATCTATCTCGGGCTCACCCACCCTAGGTTTATCACAGAACAACCTGTATATGTAAACAATTCCTAATAACCATAACATATTCATAACACATAAAATAAGAATAAACGAAAGATGACATTTCCGCATTGCAATCACAATATATCATTTGAAGATATTAACATAATCAATGCTTTATCAAACCATTTTCAAAACCATTTAAAACATTAAATAGAGAGATTTTTGAATCAACGTTTCCCACACCACCTTGAATATTTTAAAGGAAATAAAATTTTAAAACATTAATGTCCATATAAATAAATCCTTAAAACCATTTTTAAAATATGGAAATTAATGAGAAATATTTACAAGAATAAATCTTTAGAACATTTAAAATGGTATTTTAGTTAATGTGTTCCTAACCAAATGAGAGATGCTTCAATAAAAATAACTGAAGAATTACATTAATCAAAGATTATAATATCAACATAATAGAAATATTCATGATATAATACGTCAAAGGGCAGTATATACACCATATAAAATTGAATTGGTGTATAACAATAAATAAGTTTCAATGGAATGTAAATTGAGAAAAAGTCCCTTGAAAAGATCATATCCTTATATTAAGGACAAATCAATGACATAATTATGTGTAAAAAATCATAATACATCAAATATAAGTGGATATTAAGTTTTAAATAATCATATTTCATTCACATATATTCATATCATGACATAATCATGAAGTAGAAGTTTAACCCAAATAATTGAAATTTGGTAAAGAAGATCCCTTACAAAAATTCGACAGCCTAACAACGTCACTTTAAAATTCAGAAAATGAGATGATGTGCGAAAAAGGGTAACTCATCACTTGGAAATAAAATATACAGAAATAATTATATTGAATAATATATCCCAACCTAATAAGATGTAAATTAAAAGACATAACAAAAAGAATTCTTTGACTAAAAGAGGAAGGTGAAAGGTTCCCTTACAAATTTGGTAACATACAAAACATACACCCCGTGAAAGAATCATCATAAAATGAAGATGAAAATACCCATAAGGTAAATTATATTACACAAATAATACAATGAATGGTATTAAATACACCACACAAAAGTAAATAGTGGAAAATATAGCATGAATCTCACGAGATTAAAAACTGAGATGAAACCCCTTACCATGTTATAATCAATCGAGTCGTATGACCAAAAGTTAATAACCACCAAATGAATCACAAAATACCATGAATATAAATATAATAATGATAATATATATCAATTTTTAGTTCACAATACACCACATGCAATAAATAAGTGCTGAATAATGGAAATCTCATGGAATTAAAAGTGAGATAAGAAATCACTTACCTCGTGTCCAACTTGACCTGATCATTCATTAATTTCTTGAATAATAAACTAAAGTTAATTTATAATTTCTTAAGAACATTTTTTATGTTTATTATTCATTTTATATAAATTATTACCTTGCTATAACAATTAGTTAATTATTTGATTTCATATCGGAGATTTTGTTGATGTTCGGAGCATGAGTTAAAAATGAACTTGTTATAATTATAAATTATCCCTGAGGTAGAAATTACATTATCTTCAGAATTATATTAATTATTTAGATACCATATATATCATATATATCCATTATATATGTATTTATAATAGTACATCACATTTAGAGATAAGAAATGAAATGCACCAGTCATGGAGATGGTAAGCTGTATGTACGCAAGAACACTACTTGTATTTCTATTTCATATTTAATGGAATAAAAAAATGATACATAAGTATATTATAATTACAGTATAATATAATATATAATTTCATTAACTCAATCCTTTATACGTTCCACGTATGGAATGAATGAGTCATATCACTTTGAGGGGGCGGTAGTCCGCATTTCCTCAAATGAAATTATCGTATTTACCCACTACGGAAACCATAAATGTATTCTATAAATGAAAAATACAGAATCATAGAAAAAATATAAATATAATATATATCACATATAAAGAAAGTTTCATCTTAATTTCCACCATGAGAGGTGGTAGGAGATAATTGAATAATCCTCATTTCAAGAGGCAGTTGTTCACCGTCCACAAAAACAGTAGGTTCTTTAACCATTAGATAGAGGTGTTTGTAAGTGTAGTTTTAATACTTCCCTTAAAAAAAAGTATATTTTGGATACTATTTTTGTTAAAAAATAATGTAATAAAAGGAGTTTATGGGGTTAGAGAAGTAAAATTAAACAAATGAACTTAAGAGCAGACATTACCTTTAAATCAGGTATCTCCCTTTTATTTGAACCAAAAGGTTTAATTGAACTGACTTCTGCATAAGGGAAGTCTTATAAGAGGAGGATCGGGATTTAGGGAACTTAATTGGGAAGAGTTTGGATGTGACAAGGGGATTTATATGTGCGAGGAATGTGTTAGAAGTGAGGGCTTTTTAAAAGGGGGAGGAGGAGCTCTTCAGGAATGTTTACAAATACTATTTTATTATATAATGATTTTCGGTTTCTAATGGACCAAAACTTATTAAAGTCAAAAATAATTTGACTAATGTTCGAAATAATATCATACAATAAGAATGGGGCAGTTTTTGGATATTGTTTTAATCATTATAATCTTATTTATTTAAATCATTCATTAATGAGGAAAACACTACATCATTATTGTGTCATAAATAATTTTATTTATTTGATGTATAAAAATTATAAAAAATACCATGATTTAGGAAATATATTTATATTTAAAATAAATATTTATATTTGAATATATATCTTATATGACCCCATGTAAAAATTGATTTACTAAAATATATATGTTTAAGTCATTTTTGTCTTTACATTAAATTAATTAATATAAAGTGTCATTATCACTCCCAAGTGGATCCATGGGGTCCAAAAATCAACCCAAGAATGAACATGGTACGAAATGTATCAGAAATATGATTAGGACACATGTTTGGGTAATTTATTATTATTATAATAATATTTTGTTACCCTTATTTACTAGATTTACCCTTTAACCATGGGGAATAAAATTTTTATGAAGTAAATATTCATAATGTCTAAAAATAAAAGTTACATATTTACACAATTTTGAACTCATGATTCCAAATATAGAAAAAAAAATTACAAATTCAAAAACACAGAAGTGGCCGAAATTAATTTATAATTAATTTCTTCTGTCAAAACAAAAAGCGTGTTTTTATGAAATAATAACTATCAAAAGATTGACAATTGATTATGTCCAATTTCAAAGTGAAATTACTTCCAATGAACAACATAGGATTAAATGGTAAAAATATAATCTAATTAAAATTTAAAATTTTTAACAAATATAATCTAACCATATAAATAAATTATATTAAAAGGTAGTTTTGAATTAAAATACAGTATTTTTCACTATTCATAAAAATTGAACTTTATCAGAAAAATACAAAAAATTTATCCAAAGTAAATTTTGATTTCCTAATTCTGAAGAAGAATATTATTTTTTTCAAATATAACATATAAAAGTGACCAAAACTATATTTAAATAGGGTTTTCCATCAAAAGACGGTAAATCGACCTTCTAATGAATATTACAGCATTTATGCTTAAAATCAGATTATTTCTTATTTTAAGACTCTAAATTTTTATGGATAAATATAAATAAATTTAAAAAACATGTATATTCATATTATAGTTAGTTTTTTCCATTCTCACCAATAAAATGCCTAGGCATTAACTACCATTTAAAATAATATTATATTATTGTTTTTCAGTACGACTCAGCATTGTGTGCAACATAAGATTTCGATGAAACCCATTGTTGCGTATCAGGTACGCCATCGAACATAAAATCCCCTTTAATGTAAAATTAATATTTAATTCAAAAAATTTATTAAATATGAGAATGTTATATTCTTTATTTACCTACGATGTTACATCTTTCCCCCTTTTGGGAATTGCGTCCTCGCAATTTTAAAATTGGGCCTGGAAACTTCATTAAAAGTCACACATTGGAAAAAAAAAGCCAATAAATATATCACTTTAAAAGAAAGAAAGAGAAATAAAAAGGTCACCCAAGAAAACATATACTAGGATTCTATGAGAAAATGGACATGGAAGAGAAACTAACTCTCATAGGTTAATATAGAGTGATATAAAACATGATCACGAAAAGTTAACCACCACAATACCATATATTTGAGGTTGGGTAAAAGTCTGATGATAAAAGAGAGCTTATAACATTTTTTATTCATGATCCTTTTCATATAGTGGAAGAATTTTATTAATAACTAGACAAATATTGTAAAGAAATATAATTACTTGTCATGTAGAGTGTCATCTTTTAATAAAATTATACCACAAACTCATCTTTTCTCCAAACGGTAAGTGTTCATGATGACTTGGTGACACCTAATGTGCTAGAATAAACTTCTAGAGTATCATAGAATCTACAAAATATGAACTATATATTTCCCCTATCTTTAGACATCAACCCAAACCAAAATCGGCTAGTAGAAGATCAGATAATCCCTAGAAGGATAATCCTTTATAAAAAATTAATACTCTTAATCTCTAAAATTAAACAAAAAGAACCCAAAGTTCAAGAAAGACTATTCAATATACAATTGTCCATAAAATTATTCAAAATAATCCAAACTAATATTGAAACCCAAAAATCAGAAGGATTTAATCACATAGTCTTCCTCGAAAAATCTTAACATTTATCTCCAAAAACATCGACTACTCTTAAAGTCTCATACTGAAGTGTAATTAACCTAAACACATATTATCTATGATAGATTAATCATTTCCATAAATAAACCAAATCAACTTATGTCCAAAATAAGAACATATATTCTTCCAAAATAATATTTCAACCATTACTCCACAAATTAAATCCCATATTATTGTATTTTCCTTAAGTATATAGTTATTACAAAAGAGAAAACATCTTCTAAAATAACCTTTATCACTTAATCACCAAATATTTTTCCTATATTAAGTATATCCAGTTGATAAAACATAAGTTCCCAAAATAAACTTATTCTTGATCCATAAAATCATTTAAGGTAAAAGAATAAGTCATACTAACCAGGGACTTCACGTAGGACAGTGGCAGGCGATGCACCCTTGTCGCCCTTCGGTTGTGGGTTCGATTCATGTGGCCTTTCCAGACACGATGGGTCATCACCTATCTTATGGGTTGTCCTTTTTATAAAACTCAAAAATATCCATAACATGTTTTAACCTCAATGTTTTTCTTATACCTTTAATTTTTATCCCAATACATTAAGACATCAAAATCGTATATATTTCCATTTTTTTCACCTCCATATGATAAAATAAAACTATTCCCATTAGAAAGAACATCATACCATGATCATGGTGTCTATATGGTTTCATTATCATCTTGTTCACGTAGCTAGATGGTCCATGCAGTGCAAAAATGATTTTGAGATTATTCAAAATCATTTGCTTCCATCATCCAAATACACCTTGTACAACTTGGGTCATACAGGTGCTTGTAGAAAAACAGTTTCGGAAAATAATCATGTATGACATATAATTTAAAAACATTTGATAAAACATGATTTTCATAAAACAATTGGACCATGTTTTAGTTGAAACTTTCAATCAATGGTCCTTTTAAAATACCATAAGTATGTTCTAAGAGACTATATTATAAAATAATATATAAATAGGTTGTGCTAGGGTCTCCTTCTTCAACACCATTTTCAAAATCATAATATGCTTCAAAATCCTATAATAAGGTAAAATATTTAAAATATTCTTTAATAATACTGAACTTTATTAAAAATATGAGAATTTTGAGAAAATAATATTTTATTAAATACAACCCATGATCCATGATGATATCGAGGTATAATGGAGGTTTTTGATATCTAAAACAAATGATTTCAAGTGAGTTGAATGCTAGAAACGGTTTCGCAATCATCTGAACATAACTTTGAAATAATTACCACAATCATTTCATTAGGAAGAGATATAAAT
The DNA here is from genome assembly GCA_963277665.1 of Viscum album. Lineage (NCBI taxonomy): Eukaryota > Viridiplantae > Streptophyta > Magnoliopsida > Santalales > Viscaceae > Viscum > Viscum album. The sequence goes on from OY728151.1 coordinate 1,085,135,797, forward strand.
GTTTCTTGAGATCCTCCTCCTTCCATTTGTAACCTAATTTCCTTTATCTAAAAAATTTATAAAACAATGATTTAACTGAAATAGTAGATATAGGGACTAACCATGTGTTTAATTAAAACTCTTAATCCCTAAAGTTGTCTAAACCGGCCTCTGATACTAACTATAAGGACATGACCATAAAACATTACATAATCTTGAATTAAATGAATAATTCACATTGAGTATCTTTTCAGGTTTAGAGTTTTAGAAAATTAGGCCATAACTATTGCATATCAACTTGAAAATTACATTTACACACTACTACTTAGTATCCATTTTATATATAATATAAAAACTCTTAAAAAAAACTTTTCTACTCCCATGTTTTATACAACATGACTTTTACTTGATCTCATCCTTGACCCTTATTCATCTTTAAGTCATATGTAAAACATTTCAAAAACGTGGGGTGAGCATAAAAATATCATTAGTGGATATAATATAATGAATGAAAAAATTATCCCATCAATAAATACAAAACAATGAAACCATACTTTTCAATCAACACATACGTTATGAAATCATAGGATTTATGAATTAACACACAGAAATCATAAATCATAAAGGTAACTTACAACATACATAACATATATACATTGTAGCTTTCATAGCTACGTAGGGAGTTACGCTTGAATACACATCGTAGTATATTCCCTAAATCTCCTTGGAGAAACATTTATGTTTACCTCTGTCACGTTACCCAATACATTAGAGAGCTATCTCAGGATCACCCGCCCTAGGATTATCATGGAACCACCCATACACGTAAAAAAATCCTAATAACCATAACATATTCATAACATAAAAAACAAGAATAAAGGAAAGATGAAATTTCCACATTGAAATCATAATATATCATTTCAAGATATTAACATAATCAATACATCATCAAACCATTTTCAAAACCATTTAAAACATTTAATAAAGTGATTTTTGAATCAAAGTGTCACATACCACCTTGAAGAATTTAAAGGAAATAAAATTTTAAAACATTAATGTTCATTTAAAAAAAATCCTTAAAACCATTTTTAAAAAATGGAAATTAACGAAATAGATTTAGAAGAAAAAATCTTAAATCATTTAAAATGATATTTTAGTTAAAGAGTTCCTAACCAATTGAGAGACGCTTGAATACAAATAATTGAGGGATAAAATTAATCAATGATTATAATATCATGATAATAAAAGGATTCATAATAAAATACGTCAAAGGTAAGTATATACACCATAAAAAGTGAATTGGTTTATAATAATAAATAATTTTCAATCGAATGTAAATTGAGACAAAGTCCCTTGCAAAGATCATATACTTAGATTAAGGAAAAATCAATGAAATAATTATGTGTGAAATATAAGAGTACACCCAATATAAGAAGATATTAAGTGTAAAATAATCATATTTTATTCACACATATTCATAGCATGACATAATCATAAAGTAGAAGTTTAACCCAAAGAATTGAAATTGGGTAAAGAAGTTCCCTTACCAAAATTCGACAGCCTAACAATGTCACATTAAAATTCATAAAATGATATAATGACAGAAAAAATTTTATCTCATAACTTGGAAATAAAATATATAGCAATAAGGATATATAATAACATGTCCCAATATAATTAGATTTAAATTAAAATACATAACCAAAAGAAGTCTTTGACTAAAAGAGGAAGGTGAAAGGTTCCTTTACCGATTTGGTATCTTCCGAAACATACACCCCATGAATGAAATTACATTATCACCAGAATTATAGTAATTATTTAGATATCATATATAGCATAAATATCTAGTATAAATATGTATTTATAATAGAACATAACATTTGGAGATAAGAAATGAAATGCATTGTTCATGGAGACAGTAAGTCATACGTACGCATGAACACTACTTTCATTTCTTTTTCATATTTAATGGAATAAAAACATAATTATGAATAAGTATATTATAATTCCAGTATATTATCATATATTATTTCATTAATTCCATCATTTATATGTTCCACGTATGGCATGAACGAGTCATATCACTTTGAGGGGGCGGTAGTCCACACTTACTAAAATGAAATTATCGTATTTACCCACTATGGAAACCACAAAGGTATTATATAAATGAAAAAACAGAAGTATAGAAACAATATAAATATAATATATATCACATATAAATACAGTTCCATTTTAATGGCCACCATGAGAGGTGGTAGGAGACAATTGAGCAATCGCCGTTTCGTGAGGCAATAGTCCATCGTCCATAGAAATAGTATGTTCTTTAACCATTAGAGGGAGGTGTGTGTATGTGTAGTTATAATACTTCTCATAACAACAACCTAGTATATTTAAGATACTGTTTTTGTTATAAAATAAAGTAATAAAAAGAGTTTAGGGGTGGATATGTAAAATAAAACAAAAGAACTTATGAGAATACGTTACCTTTTAATCGGGTATCTCCCTTTGGTTTGAACCAAATGGTTTAATTGAATTGCCTTATTCCAATGGTAAGGCTTCTAGGAGGAAGATAATGATGTAGGGAGATTAATTGGGAAGAGTTTGGATGATCCAAAGGGCTTGATAAGTGTGATTAATGGGTTAGAATTGAGGACTTTTTATAAGGGTGAGGAGGGGCTCTGTAGGAATGTTTAAAAATATTATTTTTTTATATATTGATTTTCAGTATCTAAAGGTAAAAAACATATTAAAGTCGAAGATAAGATGACTCAATTTAGAAATAAAATCATCCAATAATAATTGGACAGGTTTTGGAGATTATTTTAATCTTTATAATCTTATTTATTTAAATCATTCATTAATGAGGTAAACACTGCATCATTATTGTGTCATAAATAATTTTATTAACTTGATGTCTAAAAATTATAAAAAAAAACCATGATTTATGAAAAACTTTTATATTTTAAATGAATATTTATATTTTAAGAGATAACTTATATAACCCCATATAAAAATTGATTTACTAAATGATATATGATTAAGTCATTTTTTCCTTTACTTTAAATTAATTAATATAAAGTGTCATTATCTCTCCCAAGTGGCACCATGGGGTCCCAAAATCGACCCAAGGATACCCATGGTCAGAAATGTATCAACCAATAGGATTGGGACACATGTTATGGTAATTTAATATTGTTATAATAATATTTTGTTACCCTTATTTTCCATATTTACCTTTTAACCATGGTAAATAAAATTTTTACTGATGTAAATATTCATAATGTCTAAAAAAGGTTACCAATTTAAAAAATTTAGAACTCCATAGTCCAAATAGGGAAACAATTTTTAAAAATTCAAAACAGAGAAGTGGCAGAAATTAATTTAAAATTAATTCTCATTGTCCAAACAAAAAATGTGTTTTTAAGAAATAATAACTATCAAAAGATTGACACTTGGTTATGTCCAATTTCAAAGTAGAATTACATTCAACGAACAACATAAGATTAAATGGTAAAAATATAATCTTATTACTCTTTAAAACTATTTATAAAGATAATCTAACCATATTAATATATTATATTATAATACTGTTTTAAATTAAAATACAGTATTTTTCACTATTCATAAAAAATGAACTTTATCAGAAAAATACCAAAATTTTATCCAAAGTAAATTTTGATGTCCAGATTCTAAGGAAGAATATTATTTTTTAAAATAGAACATATAAAAGAGATCAAAACTAGATTTAAATAGGGTTTTACATTAAAAGGCGATAAATCGACCTTTTAATGAATATTAGAGTATTTATTCATACAATCGGATTCTTTCTTATTTTAAGCCTCTAAAATTTGTTGGATAAATGTAAAAACATTTAACAAACTTGTATATTAATATTTCAGTTAGTTATTCCCATTCAAACCAATACAATTACTAGGTGATAACTACCATTTAAAATAATATTATATTATTATTTTTTATTATGACTCAGCATTGTGTGCAACATATGAATTCAAAGAAACCCGTTGTTGTGTATCAGGTACGCCATCAAACATAGCATCCCATTTAAAGTAAAATTAATATTTAATTCACAAATTTTAATAAATATGAAAATGTTATATTCTTTACTTACCTGGGATGTTACACTATAACAATCCCAACCTATGGTTTCACATCACAAGTACTAAAGTCACTCCCAACACAACCTCATCACCTCATAACATCTACTACCAACTACTTACACCACTAATATAGCACACTAAACAAGAATAAACACACATAACAAAATTATCCCATTTCAATTACATGTTTAACTATTTCTATATTCACCAAAATTCTAAACAATTTGGATTTAGTACGTTGTTTCATCCCACGTTTATTAGTATTTGACTAGTTAATTAAATTAACAATAATTAATTCCATCCCAAACCAATTTAATTAGTAATCTATTCCATTTTAATTTTGTTTTTACTACTTCATTCCATCACTACTGGGAAACTAACATAAACACACCACTCAAAAACTTATTCAACTCACATAAAAAACATCACTTTCTATGCAAAATCCATCACTAAAAATCACCACTCTCACAATAATCAACATAATTCAACCACTTCATATCAACAATAATAAAAACTCATGCCAATAAAATCATTGATTCACTTTTTAATACATTTCACATCTAAACTAGTCACCACCATCATCACACAATCCCCACAATATCCCCACATGTAAAAGGAAACATAAAATGCATAAGAAAAATTATAGTAGTTCTTTTAGATTCCAAAATCACTAAACTTTTATATTTTACTTTCATAAAATTTATTCTTTTCTTTCATGGATATTCTCACGCAACCTATATTTACACAGAAAACCAATTCATTGGCCTTATATAAGTTATTATCTTTTTAGGCATGCTGAATTCCAAAAAAAATCATAGTATAGTTTATAAATCAATAATAGCCACAAAAATGTAAAAGTCTCAACAAAAATTGTGTTTTCAGAAAAATAGTTAAGCATATACTACCCCCATGGGAAAAATATCAATAAAAAGGAATCACATGTGAATACACCCCATATTCATATATATCAGTTAAATCTAGTTAATTATCTCCATAAGTTGACCCATATTATCCTCACAAAGTAAAAAATCATTTAATTACCCCAAATTCACATAAAAGGTAATGAAAAAGGATATTCTACCTCAATAAGATGTTCAACAATCTCCATGTAATAATAGATGAGTAGGAATCAACCACCAATGAGTGAAACACTAGTAAAATTGAATAAATACACAGTAGATCCTATCAACAACACATTTACATCAATTATTACTTGATTTGCAACCCAAAATTTTGGATCCCCTCCAAAAATAACTTTTAGATGGAAGATAAATATAGAGAATGAAGAAGATAGGTGAAGGGATAGTACCTCAATTTGTGAGACTTCGTTCCAGATGAACCAAGGTGTTCAAACTCAAAATAGGCGTGGTGTGAGGATGATAAGAGGTAAAAGGTTTTGATTAGGTCATGAGAAAAGAATAAAAACTTAACCATGTTTTTTGGGATTATCCCTTTTATATTGGAGGCTTAAAATAACTACCACTATGATGTGGGGTCCTCAAAATGATTATAGAGAGTCTTATCAAAGAGAAGATTTAAATTCATTCCTTTAAACATATAATTATCATGCATTTATAAACCCATTATTGAAACATTTTGACTACCAGCATGGTATTTTCCACAGCATGGTGTAAAAACCTATGCCATTTGGACCCACCACACCCAAACAAAATTGGATCCCAATGGAATTTCTTTCATCCTTGATTCCAAATGGTATCCACTCGAGACCTCTTGTTACACCATTACCTAAACCATAGCATAGGGATACTTCTAATTTCTAACAGGGAACGTCCAAAGAAAAACACCTTAAAAATGTCCATAAAATATGTTTTGATCTTCATTGTGCATCCCAACACCAAACAACCTACAACAGACCCATCACCACGGTGTGTTAACCCTCCAAATTGACATAAATCTCTCGTATCCTCTAGAACACTGGTTTTAGAAATTCAGGCCCTCAAAATAGAGACCTATCATACAATTCTCATCCTTAAGAGTCAAAAAATAATACCCAGGATGGAAGAGTGAAATGGAAAGGTCCATATAACCATCCCATAAGATATATATCAAGGATCTCATTGCATCCAAAATGAACCCACACATCAAGAATTAATAAAAAGAGCCAAAATTTAATTTCATAAATCAATAAAAATCCAAATGTTACATCTCCCAAGAAAAAAACAAACAAACCAATAATCAAAACAACATGGAATACTAAGAATGAATTTGTGTATCACATTCCTTGGTACTCACATACTATCCACCTTTCCCCCACAAGACAAAATCCAATGGAATGTATCACCCATCCATCACTTTTTCTTGTTGGTACTATATCTTTACTACTCATTCCATAAACATCACATCATCCTTAAAATCAAACTCTCCCTAGTTAATGAAATAAGATTCATCATAGAGGTACTGATGAATCTGAGACGTCAGGAAGTTTTCATGGATCTTATCTAGACATAGTGGGAGCATTAACCAATATTCCACCTCACCAATATGGTCAAACATATCAAAAATCCTGTCAAACTGAGGAGAAATATTTTCCACCTTTTCAATCCTCTACTACCCTCGATGAAGGGAAAATATCAAAGACATAGGGTATCTAACATTGAAATATAGGGGAATACACATATGATTTCAACAGTATTTGTGATGATCTTTCATCAACTTCACTCATTCCAAAGTATTCTGGATCTTCTCAGTTTCACTCTACACCACATCTAGGCCAAGTACCACCGACTCCCCAACCTTAGTCTATCACAATAGAGGATGAATCAATATTCAATATAATACCTCAAATAGAGACATATTATTTATTGAGTGATAACTATTATTATATGAAAAATCAACCAAGTGTAAGTGTTACACCCACAATATATTAAAATCTAAGATGTATTCCCATAATATATCCACCGGTGTTTGGATGTCCCACTCTATATAACCAGCCTCATGGGAAAAAATATCAGTGATAAGGTGAAACTGGGAGTCAAAATCATGTTTCAATCCTCTCAAAACACATGAGGTAAAATTCAGATCATGATAATAAAGGACTTTCCTCAACATCCTATGAATAAACACAATCTCATACACATATCTCCTACAACAAAACTCATGATACTCAACTCACATATCACAAAAAAATTATCTAACTTCATTAAATAGTCTACGATCACCCAAACAACATCATATACTCTCTATTCTCGGGGTAATCAGGTGATGAAATCCATTGGAATGTCCTCCCACTTATACTCAGCGACATCCAAAGGTTTTAATAAATTTTTAAGAACATAATGATCAGCTTTCTCCAGTTGACATATAAACACCATGCTATAAACAATACCACTAATTTCTTCATCTAGGGCACCAAATCCACCAACTAAAGTCATGGTTTATACTAGAAATATTTGAATGTTTTTTTAATGATGATCTATGAAACACGCAGATGATTTATTTATGCATCACTAATAGAAAAAACAGCTTCTCTTAAAATAAAATCTGATTATAACAATCCAGTGACCACCCCTATGGAGAATCACCATGATCTACATGGTCTCAAATCACCTCCACCTCTATGTATTACTACTAAGACTCCTCCACATGATAAATAAAAGAAGATTTAGTGGTCATATAATAGAGATAACCTCTATTATTTACCTCCTCTTTATCGAGATTATTTTTTCAATCTCTTCTATCATTCTCTAATCATCATTTGACTCCTTTACGACATCTACCCATGATTTACAACTCAATTAATCAGTCAAAAAATTTAATTTACCTGCGGTATAATATATATTGAAATTATAATATTAGAGAAACTCTATCCAAATATTCTACTATAGATTCAAATCTCGTTGAGATAAGACAGACATCAAACTATAGTGGGCTGTGAAGACTATAAAGTGATTGTATATGAGGTAATGTCTCCATTGATTTAGGTAAAACACTACTAATTCAAACTCTAGATCATGGATAATATGGTTAAACTCATGAGGAATAATATACCTATAATCATAAGAGATCTTTTCCTTTTCCTATATAAATATACATCCCTACCTCAAATGAGAAGAATCAAAAAATACCTTAATCATTGACCCCTAATTTAGAAATTGAATCATTGACGAACTAATAAATCTCTCATTTTGGTATTTAAAATACACATGACACTAATATTTCTAGGTTAATGTTTGATCATTCTTATTCAATGATACTAGTGAGGATACAATCAATGAAAAATTAGTCTCATCCTCAAATAATATCCATCAAGACTAAGGAAGTTGTGAACCTCTGCCTCATTTTTGGGGGCTGCCCATGAAATATCTACAATTATCTTTGATGGTTCAATTACCACACCCTTATGAGACACCACACACCAAAGGAAATGTAATTTCTATGTCTAACATTTGTACTTTTATTGATTTCGATCGGTTTGATGTAATTGATGTACCTACAAGACAACATTGAGATGTTAAATATGCTCCTCCTCTAACATCGATTATATATGGATTTCCTCGATGAGAAAAAATATAAACTGGTTCATAAAATCATGGAACATGGAATTCATGATCACCATAAACACATATTTCACATTTCTGACACTTAAAAAACATGTCCACAAACTAAAATTTCCTATACCTATATGTGAAGGAAGTCATTGAGATATCCTCACCTTTCACCATCATCTGATGAAATACAAACTATAAATCAATATTTTACAACCAACTATATCCCTTCATCTGGTGAAACTGATAATCTATTATTGGAAGGGGGAAACAATCCTTGAACAATATCTGATTCATCCTTTTGTAGACTATGAATAATTTTATATTACCCTCTTCCTTCAGGGAAAACAACATCATAGAACCCCAAGAAGATATATTGGATCAGATGAAACCCTTATACATCAAAGAAGAAATCTAGAGTCTCAACTCTCATAATTGCATGGGTGTTATATAATAAGGATCCATTAAATTAGTGACTTTCTAGTTGTAACTCTATCCCAATCATGATTTCATGCTAACAGGATAACAGTCAACCTCATTCGGGAAGACATAAAATAACTCTTCAATAATTCTAGGAACCTCTACCATAGTATATTTCACTATAAACTATGATAACTATGATAAAAAGTCTCTTCACACTTCTATCACACATTCTATAGATCAACTCACCAATAAATAAAACTCATTGGCCTTCCATGTCAAAATTTAAAATCTTTCCTGAATGAAATAAAAACTTACACACACAAAATACAAAAAATTCATTCCAAGGATAATTTTGTATGGTTGTATCTTTAATAATAAGAATCCCCTAGCGATTGATGTTTCCCCATAATCTGTTGACATCCTCGATACTTGTCAAATAAAACATCCGGACCTCCAACTAGCATGGATAACACTAGGGGAACTGAAATCCATCCACCTCCAGTCTAAATGAATAGAAAAAGGAATTAGCAATAAAGTAGTGTGAATCTATATAATTAAATAAGGAAAAAAATAAGGTTCATAAAAAACTAATTTTACCTAAAAAAATCTAATCCTCTGGTTTTTTCACCTCTATATCATGCATCTTCCTACACTAGGATCCTCTATGTTGGTGTTTATTTCTTCTATGTCCATGATATGGTTTGAGTCCCTAAGGAAGATGACCATCATAGGGATAACATCTACAATATCCATCTCCCCTCATCTAAGTATTATCAAGTTTACTTAGCTGCTAAAAAATACTGAAGTCCCCTATACTAATATTTAATTAGAGGAAACTATTTATTCTATGGAAAATGGTCTTGAATACCCATACCAAGATGACCTACGGAGTATTCATACACTGATATTGATGATGACCTCAACCCCTATAGACATAGCATAAAAATTAAAAGTCACCTATAAACACTAGAGAAATGTCATCCCCATAATGGTGTGAGAAAGACTACTAAGGTCGGGCTACCCATCAATCATAACCTCAACTACTATAACATCCAAGATCCACAACCTAAATCTCTACTTCCATAGACACCCTTATGTAATTCCTCTTAAGGATATTCTCCATGTGAATGTATTCTGTCAATGAATTTCAGCTTCTTTTTCACTTCAATATACGTTGGTAGTGTAAATGATGCAAATACCCATATGATCACAGAACATAGTGCCTCATCTATAAGCTGTGATCTATAGTCCTAATATAGAAATATATGAGGATAAAAATGAAAATTTTCCTTAAAATTAATATTGATCTATCGCATGCTTAGTATAACTTTCTAAAGGGGGAGAATCTCTTACCTATTTTATGATTTTTCCTCGATGATAGGAACTTCATATTAAACCCATTCAGAATTTCATACCAAGAAACATATAACAACTTTTTCTCTCCATGATATATCATCCACCACTGATATGTCACCTCTCATATATTACTAACTACCAATGAAACCCAGTGCTCAGATAAAGCCTAAATCAAATGGAAGGTGATCTTATGTTCCCCCAGCCAACACTCCAACTTCAGATCAAAAATGGTCCCCTCATAATTCTCTAGTATCTACTACATAAAAGCTTGTAAATACATTTTCCATGCCTCATCCTCCACTATTATGTCAATACTATGTTAATCAACTAGACCAGTCACCTAAACCACTATTTCTACAACTACACGTAAACAATGACTAGGAACCAGTCTTTAAAACATAAGGGAACCCTAAGACCAATAGTATGGAATTTTTTAAGATTGATTTAATTTAAATTCATAACAATTTCCCTAAAATAAACCCATTTAAACATAAGCTCAAAAAATAATGAAACATATACCTCTCCTAGTTCTCTACCCTATTTACGGCACCACTTCACTTGGTTATTCGATAAACTCATAGTCATTTCATCAAATTATTGAAGGGATAATTTCACATGTCTGAGTTAGTATCCTTGGCTTACGTCACCCACCAATTTCTACTGATATAGTTTCCCTTCCAAAATATGAAATCCACACAAGTTACTAACCCCAAGTTCCATCCCATATATCAACCAAAACCTTTGATTCCACTCTATAATTACACCCACCCACCAAAGGAAACCCTCCAAGGCTTGAGATGAAGAGAGATAATGACCCCTAAATGCCTCATTTAATAGGCTCTAGGTTAGATACTATCTATGATGGTATATAAATCACATATATGAAAGAAATTAACCTCAATAGTAAAATTAGGATCTAGTGATAGGATAAAAAAATGCCAGTAAAATTTAACCTATAATAAAAAAACTAATCCATACTATAATTCATGAATAATTTCAAAAAAATAAAAATAAAGGTCTCCATGTAAATGAAAAAAGTAAATTACTAGGATAGAAAATCAAAGACATCTCCAATTACTAAGATAATAATGCCTATCTTGGTTATTGAAATCCTCCTAGAAACCTAAAGAAGTGTTTATATATTTGTCAGGTGATCAGAACATGTATACTCAGTTGGATAATCCCCATGATATCTTGTGAAATGTGAAAATATCATACTAATAAGCCAGTAAACAAACAACATAACAAAAAATCACCGAAATAGGTTAATTATCCAATCTCAACCTCACGATGACACTTTCAAAAAATAAAACATCCAATGTAGTAAAATAATATCAATGAATATAAGAAAATATTCCTTGTATCCACTTCCCCATTGACTTTTTTCTCTCACACCCCAATGTAAAGAGTCATGTTCTCATATCCCTTCTATGCCAAGAAATCACATATCCAAAAATCTCTAATGTGGTTTGGGTCACAAACCATTATATCCCAACCTCCAATAGGGTTCAACATCCTTCACTAGCATCATTAAATTTCCAAATCACAACCTTATCATGTAACTAGGGTAGTAGGGTATCGTGAATGTAATGGACATTAACCTCTTGACCTCCTCCTACCATGCATGAACCTCCCACATATCACATCCTCATAATCACCAGGTATCTCCATCATCATTCTTCATCTCTAAGAACCACCACAAACTATGACATCCATGGACAACACTTTCCACGAACAGCGTACCTCAGTATCATACCACTATCGAAGGAAGATCAGGGAAGAGGGGAGTAACTATCCATCGATTTAACCACTGGCCTGGATATTGGAAAAAACACCTGAAACCCAAAATATTTGGGTGTTGGTATGTTTTTGCAACTTGGGTGTGGTTTATATATAAAAAAATACAAATAAAAGAATATATAGTTGTTGATTCTGACCAAATAAAAATATGGAAAATCACAATGTATGAAATAACTAAATATGGGAATTACTTTCCCTACAAAGAAAAAGAAGGAGAAGATGGATGAGGCCTGCAAATCACGCCAAACTACAAGGGTCTCATGATCATGTGTCCATCATAAGGTTACACTAAATCCCCTCAAGAAGCCCATAAACTATAGAGGATCCTAAAAACCCCTTAGATAATACTTTCAGCTCTAAGGAAGGCTCTCCAGACAACCAATGGCTACAAGGTGGTAACTGAATGCATTCCCCAAGGTCTCATAGTTTTTCATTGACAAGAGACTAACAAACTATCCTAAAATAATTTGGAAATTAGACAAAGATATCCAAAAGTAGGAAACCCCAAGTGTTTGTAAAGCTGATGCGGCATATCATCATAGGGAATGATATATTTTCTTGATGGAGTCCATGTAATTTCACATAACTCTCAAACATTTGTAAAATAAAACCAAGGTGATAAAAGGGAGGAGGTGAGAGGTACTCACGGTTATGAAAGACACACGATGTGCCCCAAGAAACATTCAAGATGTTGTGAGTCCTCAATGAAATGTCCTCCTAGCTTCATGAAATTCCTTTGTCTTGTCATCCACACCATGTAGAAGTCCTCAACTATGTATAGGAAACTCTATGCTTCCCCTTCAACACTCTAATGAAAAATTGATAGATTTCATTGATGGAAATATAACCTTTCCCAACGGTTTCAAACAGTTAGGATAGGCCGTAAAACCGTTGGGATCATCTATCCCAATGGTTTCATTAACCGTTGGAAAGTGGGTCGTTGTGGTAGCCCTATACCAATGGTTCCCATTGAACCGTTGGTATAGGGGGTTTGGATTTTAATATTCCCACGGTTTATTGTGAAACGTTGGGAGAAAGTTATGCCAACAGTTTTAACCTATTGGGAAATCTCTATAACAATGGTGTAAAACGCTGGTATATCTCTCTACCAATGGTTTCCACAGGTGATGGATTTATGTTGTTCCAACAGTTCAGCATGCATCATTGGGATAGAGTTATACTAAATATGTACCAATGGTTATAAACCGTAGTCCTATTCCATACTGCAGAAATTATATAGAGGTATACCAACCATTTTGAAACCGTTGGTATAGACCCCCCCACTCAATCTCAGGAACCGAACCTTATATCAAACACATTTCACGCAGAAATCACACTACTGCAAACTGCAACATTCAATCAAACAAAATCATACTCCAAAAACAGAAAACACACTGCAAACCTGAAACATGCAATCAGGGCCAGCCCAACCAATTTGATTCCCCATGACCACTGATGAAAATGTTTCCCTGTTAAAAAAAATATCAAATAACTGAAAATTCAGAACAGACAAAAAAATGATAAATTGGAAGAACTCCTATCAGAAAAATTAGAACACCTAGTAGGACAGGGAGTGAGCTAGTGGGCTGAGCTTGATTAATGACACAACGTCGTATCAAACCCACTAGCACGGTCAGATCTGGGTGGACCTGCAACTAATTTCCGATCACTAATTACAAACCCAGCTACTTCCCTTTTCCCCTTGATCAACAGTGAACCAGCATTGGATGAAACATTGTCCCCCGACACAAACAGCTGACTAATGGGCACAATTTCAGCATTGAACATTCATTCATGAGCATCAATTAACTCAATCTCATGAAAACAAGCAGTGAGATCCTAACCTGAACTGAAGTAGCACTGATACCCCCACTCTTTGAAGTGGAAGAGAACCTGCAATAGCGGAGATCAATCAAGAGTGGCCTCCACCAACTTCAGTCCTAGTTCAGTATCCACTACTGATAGCCTCCAAGCAGCACAAACAAATGATAATCTAGATCTTTTCAGCAAATCTGGAACACGCTCGACCGACCAGATCCAGACTCCTCCATGCTCACAAGCATCACTCAAATCATCCAACTCTTGATCCAAGAACCAGCTTCTGTAAACTCAGCCACCATCCTCATGGGAACCCAAAATCATCCCGGGAAATCACGGCACAAACCCCATAGTGACACACCCAAATTTAAGTAGCAGAACACATGAACAACCCACAAGCGACCTAGATTGTAGTGGAGAACACCATGTGATTCCTAATCAATGAAAAAACTGTGAGCATCTTGGTTTCTCATTCCTGGTTCTAACATCATGGAAACATGATCTCAGTATTCAACATTTCTGGATGAGTGCAAACCCTCAGGAGCATCAAATGAATTGTTGAGCTAGAATTGAACCCGAGATAACAACATAAAGATATGAGAAAAATAAGATGGTTTAGAGGAGCTGGTGAGGCAGATCCAAAGGAGGCATCATCGACTCTATGGACATTGAAACTCTTTTCCATAAAATCATGATAATTGGCAGATACTTGATGATTTTTGACTTCCCATGACATCTATAAATTTACTGTTGTGCCTGATAGTATTTAATTTCTTAGGATTCCTGGTAGTTGGTTGTGGGCTTGCTGCAATATTTCCTAGGGACATTACCCTACGAAACAGTGATTGAACATACTACTTTGATATTGGATTTCCCTAAGAGGATGGGAATTGGTTTCAAATGATATACTAGTTGGAACGGTTTCATGACATGCTCATAGAAAATTCAACACTAGACGAGGTAGGTGTGGTTGATCATAAGTGTCACATTAGAGCCTGAGGATCAATAGTGATTTATTTATTTATATTAAATAGTTTATAAATATATTAATCTAAGAATATCACATGTAGAGACACACATTTACTAGTTATGTATCAAACTATATTAGTGGTTTCATACTATGTTGTACTCTAATCATGCTCAGGAGGCCATGACACTTTGGTCCCTGAGAAGGATTGTTACTCGCATATAGGATCAAATTGGGTAAAGGATAATTGTTACATGATAATGATAGAGATGTTTAGATGGTTTTGTGATTGAGATGATGTGAGACTCGAGGATAGATTGGAGTCTCTTTTTCCTTTTATATTCATTTTTTGTATATGGGGTCAATCTGGTGGGTGACCCATGTGTGTTCGTTTTTATGTATTTAATTTTAATTCAGTTATGTATTATCATGTGTCCTCTAATGTTTATATTATGGATGCTGATTGGATTATTTTCATCTATTTTTTGCACTCTAAGATGTGGTATAGTCTTCCAATGGTACGGCCCTAGAACCTCATTGTTAATCACTATCCACTAGTGTAAGGGAATGCGTAACTAAGGTCCAGTGGTGACTATTTGATTCAGGAACCACTCAGTGGATATAGACCAGGGGAAGGATGTTACAAGGGAGAAAATACTAAGTAATTATTCAAGTACTCTTACGGTTACACCTTCAAGCATATGGACAGGGTATACAAAAATGGGATCTAGGTATGATTTAATAGTAAGATCCAGGATGATCCAAAACGAGATAAGTTTATGGTCTCATAACTTTAACCAAAGGGGGATAACCCTTAAGATCATATATCCTAGAGTGTAGGGGTGTAATTTTTAAGGTCATGTAACAAGGAACAAGGTGATAGATGTGAAATGAATAAATATGTGGAAAATGAACTTGGCATGTTCTCATAGCCTATGGATTATTAGGAACACCTCAGGTATGAGTGCATAGCTTTTAAGGTCATGGTGTTTGGACTAGAATATTTTTATAAAGATCGTGATCATGTACATAAGTATGGGAAATGCTACGGTGGGAAATAATTACTTATGTGAATTTATTATGTCTTTATCACCCAAGAAAAAACAAGTGATCGATCTCTCACACAGATATAGCTCATACTCGGAGGAAGGGGCATCATCTGAGAATTAGGCTGGGTAGGGGCTCAACTTGAGTGTGTCACAATCCCTATGATCTAGGATGGAATTAAAATCATGTTGATCCAAAACATGATGTATAGATATCACTATGTATCATGTATATTGGGAATCAAGCCACACATTTTCCTAGAGGGCAGTGTGGTGGGAGTCCAATGTCATGCATGGATTATCCTCTTAGGTGGGGACTAAGATATCACATAGTTTTAGAAAATTCAATAGGGATAACACTATATAACTTAACATATAAGGGAAAATAGGTCTAAAAAGTATTTTAAAATACCCATAAAATCCTCATTAAATGGAAATATCCAATATGAGGATTATGAAGTTAAGACATGCAAAGTTTATGCCCATTTTGATGATTTTCTTGAAATTACATGAGACAAGTTCCTATAACGAGACATTTATAATAAAGTCAAATCCATGTAAAGTCGAGTCTAGGATAATATTATAGGACCAAATATTGTGAATGATCAAAAAACTAGTCACCTGCAAAAAACAGAAAGTACCCTCCCATTTGGGGAAGGGAGCACACTCTTAATGGTGGAATGACATATGATGTGTGAAATAGGTAGAATTATTTCTCAAGGACAAGAAATGGTGTCACATATATATTTGTCCTTAAAAAATTGGTATTGAGATCTCTCCTGATACTAGTAGAACATGGTACCTGAATGCGTTTGGTCATTTTTCCATATGCCAGTTGTTGTTTTCACTTAAAATGTTTTCCATTTCAAATAAAGGTGAGACACTTTGAGTGGTGTCAGACACACCGTGCCTTGGATTGAGGTGGGGTTGACTCGTACACATAACAAATGACCCATGTATCATTTTCCTAACGTATCAACACAATCTGAATGCGTTTGTTCCATTTTCCGTATGCCAGTTGTTGATTTCACATAAAATCATGTCCATTGCAAATAAAATTGAGCTAGTTTGAGTGGTGTCGGCCACACCGGACCTCGGATTGTGGCGGGGTTGACTTGTACACGTTACATATGACCCATGGATCGTTTTAATAATGTTTCAATAGAATACGAATACATTTGGTTAGTTTTTCATATGTCAATTATTGTTTTCACTTAAAATGATGTCCATTTTAAACAAAAGAGAGACACTTTTAGTAATGTCGACCACACAGAGCCTCTTATTGAATCATGGTTGACTTGTACACGTCACATATGACCCAAGGATCGTTTTCCTAAATTTTCAACAGAATATGAATGCATTTTTTTGGTTTTCCATATGTCAATTGTTGCTTTCACTTAAAATAATGTTCTTTTTAAACAAAAGAGAGACACATTGAGTGGTTCCGGCCACAATGTGCTTCGGATTGATGCGGGATTTACTCGTACACGTCACATATGACCAATGGATCATTTTCCTAAAGTTTCAACAGAATCCTAATGCATTTGGTAATTTTTTCGTATGTCAGTTTTTATTTTCACTTAAAATGATGTCCATTTTAAACAAAAGAGAGAGACTTTGAGTTGTGTCGGCCACACATCACCTCAGATTGAGGTGGGGTTAACTCGTACATGTCACAAATGACCCATGGATCATTTTCCTAAAGTATCAACACAATCCTAATGCGTTTGGTAAGTTTTCTGTATTCCAGTTGTTGTTTTCTCTTAAAATCATGTCCATTTCAAATAAAAGTGAGACCATTTCAGTGGTTTCGGCCACACCATCCCTCGGATGGAGGCAGGGTTGAATTTTACAATTCACATATGACCCATGGATCGTTTTTCCTAAATTTGCAATAGAATCCTAATGCCTTTGGTTGGTTTTCCGTATGTCAGTAGTTGTATTCACTTAAAAAGATGTCCTTTTGAAACAAAAGAGAGACACTTTGAGTGGTTCCATCCACACCATGCCTCTTATTGAGGCAGGGTTGACTCATAAACATAACATATGACCCATGGATCATTTTTGTAAATTTTCAATAGAATCTGAATGTGTTTGGTCGGTTTTCCGTATGTCAATTGTTGTTTTCACTTAAAATTATGTTCATTTAAAAAAAAAAAGACACTTTGAATGGTTCTGGCCACACCGTGATTTTTATTTACGAAATTTTGACTTGTACACGTCACATATGTCCCATGGATTATTGTCTTAACGTTTCAACAGAATCTGAATGCGTTTGGTTAGTTTTCTGTATGTCAGTTTTTGTTTTCACTTAAAATGATGTCCATTTTAAACAAAAGAGAGACACTTTGAATGGTGTCAGCCACACATCAGCTCAGAGTGAGGTGGGGATGACTCGTACACATTAAAAATTACCCATTAATTGTTTTCCTAAAGTACCAACACAATCTGAATGTGTTTGGTCAGTTTTCTGTATGCCAGTTGTTGTTTTCACTTAAAATCATGTCCATTTAAAATAAAAGTGATACGGTTTGAGTGATACCGGCCACACCAGACCTCAGATTGAGTTAGAGTTGACTCTTACATGTCACATATGACCCATGGATAGTTTTCCTAAAGATTCAACAGAATATGAATGCCTTTGGTTGGTTTTCTGTATGTCATTTGTTGTATTCACTTAAAATGATGTCCTTTTGAAACAAAAGAGATACACTTTGAGTGGTTCCAGCCACACCGTGCCTCGGGATGAGGCGGGGTTGAATAATACACATCAACAATGACCCATTGATCGTTTTTCTAAAGTTTCAAAACAATCCAAATGCGTTTGGTCAGTTTTCTATATGCCAGTTTTTTTACTTAAAAGAGTATCCATTTTAAACAAAAGAAATGAATTTTGATTTTTACCGGCCACATCGTGCCTCGTATTGAGGCGAGGTTGACTAATACACATCACAAATGATCCATGGATCATTTTTTAAAGTAAACACACAATCCAAATGCATTTGATTGGTTTTCCGTATGCCAGTTGTTGTTTTCACTTAAAATGTAATCCATTTCAAATAAAAGTGAAACACTTTGAGTGGTACCGGCCACACTGTGCCTCAGATTAAGGCGGGGTTGAATCATACATGTCAAAAATGACCCATGTATCAAATTTATATACTATAAACACAATCTGAATCCCTTTGGTCAGTTTTCCATATGTCAGTTCTTGTTTTCATTTAAAATGTTGTCCATTTCAAATAAAAGTGAGACACTTTGAGTGGTACCGGTCACACAATGCCTCAGTTTGAGTTGAGGTTGACTCGTACATGTCAATTGGTAATTTTTAGTGTCGTCAAGTTCATATTGAATATCTGGGGGAGTCTAATCCTCTTCTTGCTTCCTATTTTCGATTAGGGTTTTCACTCTTCTCTCATCTTCTTCTGAAAATCTAAAACCCTATTTTCAGTTGGGATTTAGGGTGAATCTTGAAGAGAGATTAGATTGGGATATGGGGTCCAGGGAGGAGGGTTCGGGGGCTGTCTGGGGGGTTTTCCGGGGACTAGGATGGAGGGTGGGTAATGTATATAAAACTATATATAGGTATCATACATCGAATTTTGACAGGACTGCAAACCGATGTGGGGTGTTGTCTTAGAGTAGGGCCAAATCACGGCATTACTGCGACGTGACCGCGGCATGACCGTGGCGTGATCGCGGCATGACCGCGGCATGTTGGCACGGTCCCGTGACATCAGCGGGGCAACATCTTCCAGCCAGGAGCGAAGGGAGCGGGAGGAGGCGAGGAAACATTCAGGTCGTCGCCTCCCTCCTCATTAACTATGGGTGGGTAATGTATCTAAATCTCTATCTACGTATCATACATCGAATTCCGACAGGAAAACAAACCGTCGTGGGGTGTCGTCCTAGAGCAGGGCCAAATCATGGAATTATCACGGCATGACCGTAGCGTGACCGTGGTGTGTTGGCCCAGTCCGGCGACATCCGTGGGGCAGCATCTTCTGGCCAGGTGCGAAGGGAGCGGGAGGAAGCGGGAAAAAATTCCAGTTTTCGCCTCCCTCCTCATTAACTATGGTTGAGTAATGTATCTAAAACTCTATCTAGGTATCATACATCGAATTCTGACAGGACTACAAACTGTCGCGAGGTGTCGTCCTAGAGCAGGGCCAAATCACAACATGACAATGGCATGTCCACAGCGTGACTATGGTGTGACTGCGGCGTGACCACGACATGACCTCGGTGTGATCGCGACGTGTAGGCTCAGTCATGCGACATCTATGGGGCAGCATCTTCCATCCAGGAGCAGAGGGAGAAGGAGGAAGCGGGGCAACATTCCGGTCATCACCTCCCACCCCATTAACTATGGGAGGGTAATGTATCTAACACTCTATCAAGGTATCATACATCAAATTCTGACTGGACTAAAAACCTCCATGGGGTGTCATCCTGGAGCAGGTCCAAATCACAACATTACTGCGGCGTGACCGTGGTGTGACTGCGGCGTGACCGCGGCGTGACCTCGGCGTGACTGCGGCGTGACTGCGGCATGACCGTGGCGTGACCGCAGCGTGTTGGCCCGATCCAGCAACATTCGCAGGGCAGCAACTTCTGGCTTGGATTCCAAATAAATCCTATGTAGTTTTTCTTTCACATTATAGAAACCGATCTTATCTTATAAAAAGGAGACTCTTGATTCAGGATTGTCGTATGATAAAGATATATATTTTATATTCGTTGTTTTTAAAAGTGGTTTTATTATAAAAACATGACATTATTTATCAAATGAAACAATTATATTAAAGAAAACGTATTCAAGATATGAAATTCAATATAATTAAGTAGAATTAAGAAAGAAGATAAATTCAATTTAAAGCATTCTTAAGTTAAGGAGGCTACGAGAGGGACTCTACCTCAAGGTGGAACCAAGTCGTCCACTTTGTCTCATAGAGATTTCTAACTAAAATTTGTTAATCCTCCGATGGGTATACACACCTTCTCACACATGCAAGGAAACCTAGCCCTTATGCACACACCCGCATGGCCAAGAGCATGTGCATGGGGATCCTTGTACATATTCTTATATGCATATATCAGTCTCCACTCACCTGCGTATGCATTTATATATATATATACATGGGAACACCTTGCCCCATACGTGCATAATCACTGCCATGGGTGATTATACACATAACAGGGGAACCCACATACATATACTTACTTACCTATGGACACGTAGGCGAGTCACCCTTGATTTGGAGACTCGAAACCAACGAGCAGGGATCAACACACTGCACAAAGGATATTAAGAACCTTAAAACACATGAAGGACGCTACATAACCAGTGAGAAACCATCCAATTGCATTAAAGCCTTACCTAGATTGGCAGTGGAGAACCAAATCCACCCGAACCAACATGAAATGATCCAACTCCCTACCGAAAACATAATATGGAGTCAAAAACACTAAATCCCCAAATACATGAGGTGTGAGACAAGTAATAACCATATAATCTTACCTTGGATCAAATCCGGTGGACTGAATCAATATGAAATCCCTCTGGCTCCCTTCACAGAATATAACTACCCTTTTTCCATAGAAAGTAGTCAAAGATATAAGTGACCAATGTGATAAACAAAATAAAATAAAAACTAAACTAAAACATACCCATATCCTATGACTATACCTGTCACTACCCAACATATAAGTACCACAGTGCCCCATGGGTGAAATCATGTTCCTGCAATCAAAGGGGAAACAGATCAATGTTTCAAAATGATACTATCAAATAGTACATTCTTATTAATTAACAATTACTCATCCTATTAATGGTATATAATAAATTTGGCCCAAGTTTCAACTTAGTTTGGTTTTGTTAGATAAAAATGATGAGGTATTATTATTCTTGGATTTTATGTTTACACTTGAGATAATTATTTAAAAATGATTCATGTATTTGGATCTATTAATTATGGTTTTAGTTCTTATCTTGACGCCATGGGGCCTGTCCACATGAATAATTCCTTTAATGTTGGGTTTAGTTGACATTTATGTGCTTTAATGTGATTGACGTCACTAACAATGAGGATTTATATCAAGTAAAATATTCCTAACAGGATTGGGCATTATAGTGATAGGTGTGGAAATTGTGAATCTAGCGTTTGATGAGGAAATACTTATGAGGATGGATTGGAATCATGGTAGGTTCTTAGAGTGGGATGGTCCCTCTGAGTATATAAAATGTTTTATGAAATGTTTTACTCCATTTAATGATTCATGAGTTCAACTAAAGAGATGAAGGATGAGATGCTAGTGTGGGTATTGGGTGTTGTCGGATAGATTGGCATTATAATGCCAAGAGGCTTGGTGTGATTTAGCTTAGGATGAAACCTGGTTAGTGGGTCTGGGTTATAATACATGATATTGATGAGGTTCTTGAATATATTATTTAGAATATAATGTAGATGGGTTCGACATGGTGTGCTTTTGTGACTAGGACAATCATAAGGTGAATAGTCCTCTTTATCTAGTTGGATGATGAGATGTTCATCGAGGAATGGGATAATCCTCAAGAGATGAGTCTATACTATGTGACTGAGAGGATATAATTGGATAGGTTTGATTGGATTGGGTGAGTTTCCAACCCATGCGAGGATGATACGATGTATGGAGACACTTGGAGACACTTGGTGTTATTTATGCTATCTCATGGAGACACTTGGGGTTATTTCATGACTCCCGCATACTCCAAAAATGTTCCCACACAATGTTTAAAAAAACAATTCCATCTCATGGAAGACCCCAAGGCTCCTCTGTCTTCTAATGTTTCCTCACACTCACACCTCATGGTATTACAGTATAAAAGTGATCTACGCCAAATAGTCAGGATAACATCACTACCCTCCGTCCGTAGAAAGAAGTAAAATACCTATGTGGCCAATGTGATAAAGAAAATAAAATAAAAACTAAACAAAAACATACATGTATCCTATGACTATACAGGTCACCGGCCAATATATAATAACCACACCACCCCATGGGTCAAATCATGTTCCTACAAGCAAGGGGGAAACATTTCCATTTAATAATCACTTCATTTTTCATTATGATATTTATATATCATGTTATTGGAAACATCATAATAGTACACTTATCCATTGAATATGCACCTATGCTACATTAGTTGAGTTAAGAATTGTGCACATAACACACTTCACTATGGAAAGAACCACATAGGGACCACAATCAATGTTTAGTAATTGATCCTACTCTTGAACCTGGTCGGGCACCAGTCTATGAACCAAATGGTCTACATGGTTATGAGGGTGTAAACTATTTCATTATACTATACTAAGAATAGAGGTGTTGGTATCTTTTCTACCATCAATGGGAATTTCTCAAAGCTTGAGTGCCAATCGACTTCAGTTCCTAAGTTAATGGCCCCTTAACTATCTGTAGATGTCAAGGGGTGTCTCCCATGGGTTTCTTGTGGTGTGTAGTGTATATCTATGATTTCTGTGGTGCTTCCGTATAGTGGGAAATGTGTATGGCATGGTCAGTTTAACAAATACATTGGTCAATTGGAAAATAGACCCATAGTCAATAGAGATATACCTAATTTTGATATAGACTACCATCCAAATAACCAGCTCAAAAATCTGAGACCAACATTTTACTTTACCAATTCCAATTACATAATATATGCAGCACCAACTTATGTTTTATGAACCAATCAATTAAAGGGAAATAAACTCCTCACCATAACCCATAAAATCTCATATAGTATCACTCACCTCCAATTAACCCACATCATTGCACATCTTAATGACGATACAACCTCATCACATATATATCATGATTAACAAAAAAAATCCAACACAATATAAGGTCTAATAGGATTCTATAGAAGAAAATATGTGGTTTTTAAAAAATCATGAACTTTTTATTGAATGCACTGTTCGAATGAATGGAATACAATCTGTGAATCTAACCCTACATTTCTAAAAGACTATATTTTGAAAAAATTCCCAATTTACCCAATAATTCACCAAACCATGAGTTGGTTACTAACCAAAACTCTAGAAAATGAACGATTGATATGAATGGTTTTCCTAACTATGAAACTAACAATGCATTCCTTGTTGCCTCATTTATTAAAAAAATAAGACTAATTCTTACCTAGAAATACCGATCAAGAACCGTAGCAGGATGAGAGGGAGCTGAGATTGGGGGACATCCCGCGGGATGTTCGGCCATGGGGGGTCTTGCACGCTATTGGAGAGGGGTTGGGGGATGTCGGAGGAGGAGATTGAGCCAAGAGGGGAGGGGGCTGTCGTCAGGAGTGGGATACGAGAGGGGCGGGGGGAATTTCACCGGTAGCCGAGATGGGAGGGGGACATCTTCATCAGAGAGGGAGTTGAGAGGGGGAGGGGAACGCCGCCGGAGGATAGGGAGGGGGTCGGGAGGTGGAGGCGGAGGTCGGGAGGATATCGAGATCAGGGGGAGGGGGTCGGGAGGCAGAGGTCGGGGACGGTTCACCCGGGATGAGGATCCCTAAATTGGGTGTACTTTTTCTCTACGGTTAACAAAAAACGTAAGTAAAATTTGTATGTAAAATTTTTCATTCCCAATGGTTTAACCAGACCATTAATAAAACCCAACATATAACACATTATACCAACGGTTTACTAGAACTGTTGGCAAAGGGTCTATATCCCAACTGTTTTTTTAAACTGTTGGGAAATAAGTGTTGGAGGTCTATCAATCCTATGTAAAGGTCACACTAATGCTGAGTGTTTGTGTGAATGGGGACTAGTGTATGTCGGTTTATGTTGAGTGTAAGAGTGAATTCAGTTTTTGAATGATTCATCAAGAAGAGAGTATGTGTCATTGGTCGTATAATAGGTCCCACCCAACACTTAGTAAATTATGATTAATATTTCAAACTCAATAAAATTCATCTTTCAGTGAAAAGGTAATATAAAAGTGAACTTTATATAGAACCATTCTTCTTAAGGGTAATTTCATTTACCTTTATGAAAAAACATTCTACATAAGGGTAACTACATTTATCTTGACAAGGGTAAAACAAAATGATCCTTATACAGATTGCTCTGTGTAAGAATAATATTGGCTTATCCTTACATAGCCTATTTTATAATAGGGTAGCTGGAGATGTCACTTATGTAGACCATTCAGAGTCTGGGTAAAACCGATAACCATTAGGTAGATCCATAATACATAAAGGTAAGTTGAACTTTCCATAAAACTGAAAATAATGTTCTATTTTTTTTTTATTCTTCATCTCATGCAAGTATTCATAAATCTAATTCATGGTATGGATATGATACCACTTTTGGGGATTAAATAATTCGAATAACAATTATTAGATCCTTCATAAGGGTATAAACTCCCTTTTGAATTTTCTACCACGCTAGAAATATAAAACATTCATAAGAAACTAAAATTAATAAATCATGCAAAACGTGTACCGTTTATTGATGAATCCACTGTATCATCTTAAACTCCAGCATATGGGTCTGAGATAGATAACTATAATTGTATCCAAAAGAGATCCCACATTTTGGGTGATAGGGAGTCCAGTCAAGGCATAATGCAGACATCTATACAAACCACTAACACATGAGCCGGAATGCATCCAGTCTGCGGGAGGATGGCCTAACAACCAATAAGAAATTACCATGAACCCTAAACACCAATGAAACCACAAAAATCTGGTCAACCCCTTGAACCATGGTTCGACAAAACCAAAATAGGTAAGGAGAAACCTACAAGGAATTAAAGAAAAATTAATTAGGGACCCAACCCTTGTGATCCAACCATAAACCATGATGATCACACTACTAACCAGGATTTGATCGTTAACAGGGAGGATTGAAGCCCAAGCTGGAATGGCGGAATCGGAAGGAACTGGAGTGTCGAAGTATGATTTTGACTTTGAGTGGGATGAGCGCAAAATCCCAATATGGAACGATGGAATCAAAAGGAACTGGAGCATCGAGACAGGGTTTCATCTTTGAGTTTGATGAGTGCAACGGATGAGAGAGGAATCGGGGGAGAAGAGGGTTGGAGGGGGAGAAGAGATTTGGCACCGGTGATTAGCGTGATGGATAATCGGGGAAGATTAGTGGGGGAGAATGTTTTCAGGGAAGATTATTTTCAGAGGAGAAGAGGTTTTGTGGTGGGGGGCACGTGGATGAGCCCGAAAGAATTCAATTTGAGGGAAGATATACCGACTGTTTTATAAAAACCATAGGTATAGAAAATCTATTCCAACAGTTTATCAAAACCGTTGGAATGAATGTGTTGGTAAACACTCGTTTTTTAGTTTTTTTATTCCATGACATGATAACGCACCCCTGTATGTCCCATAATGGTCATGTGAGGCATCATAAAAATTCGAGTAATTGTCTTTGACATTACTCATGTAATCATTCATACTGTCTATCCTTTGTAATATAAAACAAAGTGGTTAAAAAAGAAGGATGACAGAGATCTCACAGTAATAAAACCCTTGTGATGTGATAAGTACTTCCCCAACACGGTCTCACGAGACCCCCTGACATGTCGACATGATCTGGTGAAATGCCTCGACAATCCATTTCCACCACACAAAAAGTCCCAAGCAAGTCATCGATCTGTGGAGAAGGCCATTGGGATTTTTCCATGTGAAAAAATTTAAAGTCCTTCATCATGTCCACATAATCAAACAAGTATTAATTAATCATAAAAAATATAATAAATTAATCAGTGATAGAAGAGACTTGTGGCCGCTAAAATTCAGGCAGCACGCTCGGAATGACAGGTGACCAAGACTCACAAAAACGTGCATCACCAACAACCCTTCAGCAACTCCAGTGTGGATCCACTCTAGATATGTTATAAAAATTGGTGAACAATCAGGGTGGTGAGGCTTATAAATTCTTCACCCCAAAATATATAATGCACCACTACTATACGACAGACTGGACTCTTACCCTATGAACCTACCACAACAATGAATGGAAGAACTCTTGGAGTCTCATGCCGGTGCTAGAGAGAATTTCTCAGAGCAAGTGGATATCAGGACTAGAAATTTCTCAATTAGGTAATATACAATTGTGTATTTATAATGACAGTGCTACATGAATAAAATCACTTGATGTGATCATTGATAGATCATGTGGATGACTTCTGGCCGGGTATGAAAAAGATATCTTCAATGTCTACTGGATCACATGAGATTCAAAATAAGTTGACACTGAATAGATATAAGGAATTAGTGGTATAAAGGATGGAATGAAGACTAATGGTGGAGAAATTAAACCGAAAAATGTTCACTGAACCTTGCATTATTCATGTGATACCCTCAAGGACACGCAAAAACACCGGGATACATCACCTAGATCTCATGATTCTCCTTCAGCATTCTATATGGATGATATGAGTTCATATAGACATGTTAGAACAAGTTTCACGGTCACCCTGGGTGTGTCACCTTTATATCATGAAGTCCATGTGGACTTGTCACCTGTTCCTCATGAAACCTTCAGATTCACCACCTCAATCACATATCAGTGCCCGATCATTTCATAAAAGTCTAATGGAATCATCCAAGCATGATAAAACATCTCTCGTGAGATCCTTTGGGTTAGTCATTCAAGACCCGTGATTCTCTCTAGACATACGGTTCCCTCAAATGATTTTATCCAAAACACGAGGGACTCTCTAGACAAGCTAGCCAGGTCATGCAATGGCTTCCAGGACACACTGCCTGGGTCTTTCGATGTACTACGGATGGGTCAACTAGGTCATGTAATATAGTTTAGACAAGTGGTAAAAATAAAGAGGGCCTACCAAGACCTAAAAATATTGGTCATCCTTGTTGTGTAAGCCCCGACAAATAGTGAATCCTAAGAGAGTAATCCCCGACTAAGGGAACTATGAAGAATATGATTCTTTCTGTATTTAGGATACATGGGCCACCTCTCCCAATGTTTAGAGCTCCATATTGATCATCCAAGGTGATCCTGATATGTAATACCTATCTTCAAATAAATGACACTAATTAATTTACACCCCTTGTTTCTCACAATGGGCATGGATCATGTGATCTTAGGGAGTTGAATTGGTTATATCATATGTGGCATAAACCCCCTGGTCAAAAGGGAAACCACAAAGTGTACGCCCCAATGAAACCGAACTATGAGAACATTGATTTATGTAATAACTAGGATATGTAAGATTCCTTCCTAATCCATGAGCTCAAATAAACATCTGCTTCGATGTAATACATATGTAGATAACATTCCAACCACTGGGACACAATCATTCCCATGGGACACTCAATTTATATCATCCATCATTGGAATTAAAAATAAACCGAACAATGGTGACTCTGATTCCTTCAATAACCAGGATATATGGGACTTCTTTCAAAGGCTTTAAACTTTCTTTAAATCCTCTCAAGGTGCTTCGAGAACATAACCACCATTCCAGGAAAAATTGTATTGATTTTCTTCCATACCTAGTTTCTCACACATAGTATAGCTCCCTTGGGATAAAGGAATTGAAATAATCATATCCTCTTCACCATAAGCCTCTATAATTACAAGGGAAATCTCAAAGTGTAATCCTTGAACAAATGAACTCTGAAAACTCTCATTCCATCCATAATCAGGATTTGTCTTTGGGATTCAATCTTGAACCCCTAGTGCCCCAGATTAATTGTATAAGTAATTTTCATATGATGTTAAACTATACAAGTTCAATGAAATACATTGGGTTTGATTCCCACCATAACCAGGTTATGTAGGATTATTCACAATGGAATAACCGCCTCCTTGAAATACTAAATGCCTCATTTCTTAATAGCACATTCTAAAAAATGGTTATATAAATTCAGTATATATGTCACCAACCATTACTAGAGATCAATGGAGAACCTCAGATACACATAGATGGATTCACTAAAGAGACCCTAGTCTTTTTCACATAAATGGAGAATTAACCCAAGAATCATTTTTAGCGTAACCGGTCTTGTATCATGATTAGGAAGATATTCATGAACATATATTAAATCTATAAGAGAGTCTCAGAGTAAGGAATAATTCCCCCCCCACCAAAGGGTGTGATTATCCCAAACTCCCATCCTCTTGACCAATTCGAGTCCCCAAGAATGGTTGGGCCTAAAGACTGAGATGACTTTAGACATTTGGAAAGTAGACCTATACCCATATATAGGTGGAGGAACCATTAAGAGTTTTTGGGAAATAAAAAACAAATGAAGAACCATTTTTGAACAATTGATTTAGGCCTTATAGCCCCTCCCACAATCAAATCGTTGATAGAAACCCATTAAACACCTTCAATTTATGATGAAAGAATAATTTTGAACCTGATGTGAATCTCTATAATAATAGGACAATTGGTTTTCAATTCAACTTTTTATTTTTTCACCCCATATGAAAACGGAACTGACCAACCCAATGTGAATCTCTCATGCCACTTTGTTTTGAAAATCCTATAAAAACAAAGTAGTAAGACCAGCATGATTTTATAGATGATACTCTCTAGCTGCGTTTTTCATAATTACATCCTCATTTTGACAAGTCCAAATAATCGGAATGATGGAATTAGGAATAAAAGAACAATTATTTTAACCATGCATATGTAATTGGGAATACTATTCCTATGATATTTCACTAATTAGTAACCTTGGTCTTTCTCATATACATAATTGAACATACTTATCCTAGCATCATGATTTCAGATAGTGTCTTCATTATCTAGTACTCACTTTGGAAATTAATCTATGCCAGCAACCTCTATAGGCTAAAAAGAAATCTCACCCAATCAAGAACTCCAATGACAAGTGGAAAACAAGATGATCCAGGAGTACCACTGACATGGTGTTATCCCAACCATAGATGTCTCACATGAGGTTCTATAAGCATGAAAAATGATGAGTCTGCATCATCTAGGGAAGGTTGGTGCTAATGTAGTAGACCTTTGGCTATAACCAATTGCATTGGGAGCTTATCACCAAAGCACCACAACTTCCACCTTTAGTATTTGATAAAGGTGGATCAAGAATACAAATACAACTCCCTTAGAGTTCAGGTACTGCCGATGAGGGCACCTATCGACTGTTTTTTCGAACATCATCCCACCAGTTCCCACTAGTCTCATGTTGGGGGTACCAATCGACATGTTGCCTCCTGTGACACCCATGAACAAGAAACATGTAAGGATCATTGGAGGAGGAATGTGTTGGATATCCATGAGGGGGTCATACCCACACTCTTGCGGATGATTCCTACTGGCATAATCTGATAGAAACAAGTGAGCATGACCATATCCTTGCTCACTCGAAATAGTTCTATGGGCATATTCACACAATAAACATGGGGGATGCATATATCCCTACCGTCGTGCATAAATCCCATTGATATATTCTAGTTAAACATAGAGGAAAGAAGTGGGAGAATATTCCATATTTAATCAAATAAATATTCTTATGTATAATGGAGATAGAAAATGTACCGACCTATATCCCTTCAAACACTGTGAAAAAATATCAATATATTATAGAAATAGATGAAGAACTCTATCGGCATATTCAAACACTATTGATGTTAAAGGGAAATGTGCATATTCATATTCTGATAGCTAGGTAAACTCAACACGCTAATCATTGTGAACAAGTGGTTGTACCAAATAATGTGTACATTCTTGCTCCCATATAGAATGATTATCGGTATATTCTAGTAATGGGTGAGGCATCTAACTAGGATCATATTCCCATTACAACTGATGTTGACTAGGTGAACGTAGTGTATGCCTCAGGATAGGGGCACATGTATATCAAAGAAGACCAATGGAATATTACAAAGGCCCAATATCGATCCCATATCATTGTTATTTCCATGGATCACCACATAACAGGGTATTAATCCTTTGGGACAATATCATATTCTTATCAAAGAAGTCCATAGGCATACTCCAAAGGCCCAGGATCGGCCATATATCCCTATTCTAGACAAGTCTCACCACATGAGAGTGCAGAATCCTCCAGACATGCTCATATTACTATTAGTGAATCTTCCTAGAATATTCCATTAGTTTACAAAATCCAAGAGCATACTCCAACTTCCAACAAAAAACTACAATTCAAGCATCATTCCAAGTAAATACAAGAGGAGGATTATATCACTTTTCCCATTTTGGGGGTTTGTTCGCATATTTTGGTAGGGAATGCATATCCAGATCAGGCTCACAACCCTGACCCAACTGGGGCTTACCAAGTGAGAATAGAACAATCATCATGGTTGGATCATATTTATTCCCACAAAGACCAATAGTATATCTCAAAGGCTCAAGTTCGGTCTCATACACCCATCTTAACTGAGGATCATCAAGTGATAATGGGTCATGCATTAGGATAGGATCATATTTCTATAAATAATGAGACATCTCATCAGCATATTCTAGAAGATTCTCTGCATTGGGCACATATTTCTGTTGCACCAGACAGTTACATTCATGTTATAAAAACTGTCATACAATAGGCTCATGTCTCTGCATGATTTCAAAAAGAAAGTCTACATATTATAGACATGACACAAAACATGGCCTATATTCCTAATCTGCTCAATACAAGTGTCCTTGAGGTTGTTCAAGACACATTCATAACACTACAAATGTATGTTGACCCTTCAATCCATATGAAATTAGAATACATTCATTATCACAATAGTCCACCTCGTGGTAGTGTGGAGATGGATTACAGGAACTATACTCTTGACATCCACCATGGTCAACCTCTCCATGATGATATCTGACATGGATAAGGAAATCATCCCCTTTACCAGAAACCATTATATAGATAGGTGACCCAAAATCTAACATGTTTGTATAGAGAGGTACTCGAATCATCAGGGTCAACGATATATCATTCCCCATTAACTTCCAACATCAATCCACTCCTGTTAGTAAGAGACCATCAAAACAATCATTTATGGTTTGATCGAATCGAGGCATGCATGTTTGATGAAGAGAAGTCCAACATTGAAATATAGAGACAGTTATGTGGAAAAGACCTCCCCATCATGTTTTCCTCCTTTCCACTTCTTTCTATGAGACACTAGATGTGGTAGAAAAGGAGTTCATGCCTTATATATGACAAAATATGTGGTATACTAATTTGTGCTCGAAGGATAAACATTTCTATTATCAAGGATATGAGGATCACCTTCAAACCATCAAAATACTATGTTGTCATCTAGACTTGCATGATATCTCTATGGGGTGGGATCCAAGACTGGAAAAGAATAACACAGATCTTTACCATGCTTTTCTCCATTTAATCACAACTATTCGACAACTGATCTATAAAGCCACATAATGCATATATATTAAAGTATTGGGATAGTATTAAGTGTTACACTTTTTCTTCTCATTTAACAACATAAAACCTTATATTTTTCATCCTCTAATGGTATATCCTCTAATGAAATCTTGGTATTGGGTAATGATCGAGCTAGTTGGTCACTACAACAGAATTCCCCCACTTCAACGGTACCCATAAATAAAAAATAGAGAGAGAGGATTGAAAAGTGATTTCAAACAAGGCCCCATGAAGTAATGATAATGAATTAAAAATACAGAGACTTAAGTTACGATCATAAATAAATTTTTCCATAAAGAATGGTTCTCTTCGTGGGCTGCCATCACACCCTACTCTTATGCAAGAAAAGTTGTTCCACATCAAGAGGATGGAAATAATAGCCATCATTTCATCCATATAGGAGTAGACCCATCTCACCAGGATAGCGAAATATCTACCAAAACCTCCACCCATAACATAATCAATTCCCAAGAGAGTTTAGGGCATATCGACAACAGTTGTGAACAAACCACTTCCCTCTGGGATGGGGGAATTTATATCTCAATCACCATCACTAGGTTCATTGTCCCCTAATAGGACCCAGGAGACATCAATGGTAATTCCATATCAACCCCACCACATTGGGATGGGGGAATTTATATCTTCATGTTCATCTTGGGAATCATCAACTCCATGACTAAAAGAATTGGACCCTCACCAACATGAAAAATCAATGACAAATACAACCCTGAATAACCCCCATGATATTGGGATGGGGGAATTTTAATCAGCATCATCACCACATAGGGAATTTTTCTTCTCTAGGATGGGAATGAATAATCAACAGTTGGAATCCAACCTATTTCTCCCACTATAAGACAACCCTCTACAAGTTGGGGCTCACTCAGAAACCATAACGAGGAACTCCCTGATATTCATTATTCATAAAAATGGGAGGAATATTCAAAAAAGGCAATTAGACCCTGTTGGGGTCACAAGAAAAAGTTTTCCAATATGGAAAAGGGTTCGAAAAATAGCCCTAAGGAAGATAGTGAAAAATTAGCATGTTGTGTCTAAAGTAATTGTGAAACCACTATTTCCTGATATGCCTCTGTAAAAATAATAATTGTTGACATGGAAGAGATTGTGGACCTAGAAATAAATGTAGAGGGATACAACATAGAAAACCTACCTCAAGAGGAGGGTGATTTGGATGAAAAAATGAAGCTTCATGCACTAGGAACCAAAGACAGCTCCAAAATATGGAACCTCCCAAAATCAAGTTGCCACCTCCATGATGGAACATTGCCAAGGGGAAAGGTACAAATTAATCCCAATCACCACCAATAATAACTGAATTTATTTCCCTTGAGGAACATTTTTAAAAATAAGAGAGTGAGATACAAGATATATGATGACTCAACGAGGAGTTACTCAGGGGAAATATTCCTAATGGGTATCATCTTCAGGATGAGATGAACATTCTCCCTCCTATGGCCGATCCTCCAGAAATATCGACTTCTGAGTATTAGATCATATTTGGATCTAGACATCCAATATAAATACATGAGGAAGTCAAAAAAGATCATGACTTCCATCCATTATGGCGACGACCCCTCTCTTGACAGGGCAACCGTTCAATCTTCGGATAAATAAAAATCAGGAGTTAAATATGGGGCCACCTCATTGACCCTCTCTCACTCCCCGTGTATAGGAGATGGCTCAAAAATCATTCCCCTAGATTTACTTAATGTTATTGGGTCCTTGAATACTCTAATGGAATCCATGGAAGGGTGATCCACACCTTTGTAGCCTGAGAGAAATCCATATCCAGATTGGGTGGATGACACTTTGCCTCCACCCATTTCTAGAAACACTAACTTCTCTAACTTTTATGATGCATTAAAACACAGATAGAATCTCACACACTTTGTGTCTTGATGCGGGCGAATGATGGGACCTTAAGAACATCTGGAGGCAACAAAGCTAAGGTGTTTTGTATAAACTTTGATAGGGATGACTTTTTTTATGGTAGAGCATCTTGCTGACAAGATTCATTGTAGGATGGGAAGACCTTCATCGTCAGTTCCTTTATCAGTTTAGGTCCACACTGAGGAAAATGATGATCATCGACCTAAAAAACTAAAAGAAATACGAGATTGAGAGGGTGTTTAATTTCATAAAAAGGTGGAAAGGTCTAACCTATTCGATCAATATCCATCTCGGGCATGAACAACTGTTAGAACTCAGTGCTGAAAATACCTGGGATGAGTTGCAGAGACCTATGATCCCCATGAAGTATACATGTGGGTTTCATGAGTTTGCTGAAAAAATATATCTTCTTGAGGAGGATATTCAATGAACTCTATTGAAAAATCAACTCATTCCATCAGTATAGGGGAAAATAACAGTCAAATAAGATGCTACAGAGGTCACCCTCAATCCCAGAGTAGTGCACATACAAGCACTAGGGAAGACTCCAAACCACCCAGCACCTCTTGTTGAGTGTAGAAACCCACCAAATCGCCCTTGGCCATATGTAAAGAGAAATCACGGTTTCTATAGGTTTGAGGAACAGATGATCAAGGCATAAATATTCCAGAAATAAAAATTAACCTATTATTTTTTGGTATCCATGGACAATAATATGATCAAGCTTCCATAGCCTAGGAAGACCAATGAGGCTATCCTTACCGACCATCCTGACTTCTTCCATTACCCTAGAAATTTGGGTCACAACATCTAGGATTTATTATTTTTCAAATACATCCTTTAAGGTGTGGTCAATTCTGGAATGTTAGAGTTAGGTAACTCCCCATAGTATGTGGCATGCATAACCATTGTCTAGACATAAGAGAAAGGTGGTTGGAAAAAGGTTTCATCTAGGTGTGTGAAATTTTTTTACAACTAGATGACTCGAAAAACAGTTGACTGAGTCCATGATATCCTAAAAGAATATTTTCAAATGACTGAAATAGCTCAACCTCCTTTTTGGAAGACATCATACATACCTCCCAAGTGTGGGTGTGACCACCAGAAGTTGGAAGAAATAGAAGATGAAGAATCATATACATCCCCAAAGTAATCCCTAACTCTCACTGGTTTTTTCCTTATAACACCTGAAGCATGAGAACTGCCTCACTAAACAGAATCCTCATCGTATGAAGAGATCATATTTGGATCTTTCAACGTGATACAATTGGCATACCCCTTTTCAAATGAAGAAAAATCCCCCAAATATTAATTTCCCACACATAATTGAGGAACAGCAGGCTGTATGTGAAGGAACCAAGGGTATAGAGGATAGCAGATGTGTGGTCGGATCCAATATTCTAGCCATGTCCCCATAGAAAATGAATATGAATCTAATACTCATGGGAAATATCTCTATTGAGACCAGTAAGGGTATGAATGCATCTCAAAACACTTTAATAGTCATCTTCACTCAATTGTCTTGCATGAAAACCTAGCTGGGGTACAACCTGATTAGGCTAGTCAATGGGGAAGGCCGAAATGACCTGCACCACTGGCAATGAATATTCCCTCAACTTATACAAAAGAACTAGGAATTTCCATTTAAAATGCATGTACTCTTGAAATGAATGCCATAGAACAACTGCATATCGAGAAGCATCGTCCTTTAACACAAAATTATGATCTTCTAAAATAGTTGGCTATTGTCCCGACCAACCAATATATCCTAAATTTGCTTCATATTTAAAAATAACTCAGGGAGGAACTCATTGAATCCCTCTAGAGCCCACACGAGATTGAGATAAAAGTCGCTGCAGTTGAGGTCCATTGAGTGGATACCATGACCTCAGAATGTCATTTCACCATCTCATTCATTGAACAGGGTTAGGAAAAAGTCCTTCAAGGTCACATCATACCCCTATATGTCTCGGTAAGACTCAATAATGTCAATTTCCAATTGTATCTAGTTGAAAATGGTTCTGAGATCTATCTCATCCCAAATATAACCCTATGAATTTGGGATATAGAGAAGGGGACCTATCTCCCACAAATATGACCATTCTGGTGTATGATATAAATGGTAAAAGACCTCTTGGGAAGATCAATCTTGAAGCTCAATTTGGGGATCTCACATCTAACACTGGATTTATGGTTATCCAAAAAGACACAACATACAATTTTCTACTTGGAAGGACCTGGCTCCATATCCACTCACTGGTACCTTCAACATTCCATCAATGTATGATGTATGCCATAAATGGAAAAGTTAACATACTACATAGTGACAATTACCCCATTAGGAATTGTGGATCCACATATGATAAAGAAAATTTATATAATAAGGGAGGAATGAAACCAATGATAGATGATGATATACAGGTGGAAACTCTCAATGGCCTGGGGACCAACCCTCTGGACCCCTAGAGTATTCTCAACTTTGATTATGTGCTCCCCATAAATCTATTTTAGGTCCTACACCTAGTCCTGGAAGTCTAAGCCCCTTTTATCCCTAGTGATATCATAGAAGACAATCATCTCTAAAATCACTCTACAACAACTCAGTCAATAGGGGGTGATAATGCCTCTTCTCATGGACTCTATCACTTTGATAGTGATAGAGAAGCACCTATATTATCATCTTCATCTGAAAATTCTCAACAGACTTAGAGACTGAATAAGAAGAAGATGACCTCAGTAATTCCCCTATAGCATTTGAGGAATGTGTCTCCACCACCATCGATGAACATAGGAAATTAAATGTAGGAAAATAGGAAGTCTTGTGACCTACACTAATTAGTTCTTCCAATCCCCTTGAAGAGAAATAGATATACATCGCATTTCTAAAGCATCACTGATATGTATTCTCATGGAACTACATAGAAATGCCTAGACTAAATCAAGACATGGATACACACCATCTTAGACTACCTAATAAGTATCAAGATTTCATGAAGTTTCCCAGAATAATTCACCGCCCTCATGCCACCAATGTAGAGAAAAAATTTGACAAGTTGATCAAATCCAAAAAAAAATCATGAAGTTCAATACCCAAAATGGATTTCCAACATCGTCCCCTGAAGAAAAAGAATCGTATGATTAGGATCTGAATTGATTTCAGAGACCTTAATAGCCATTTACCAATGGAATATTTTCCTTTTCTAATCACAATACTATTGATCGATGCCACTAATATCTTTCATGACCTTTCCTTTATGGATGGTCAATCAGGGTACAATCAAATCAAGATGGACCCTAAAGATGAATAAGACACTACCTTTAGTGTGCCTCAGGGGATATTTTTCTATTAGGTCATGCTCTTTGGCTTGAAGAACAATGGAATGACATATCAGCATGCCATGAATCATATATTTAATCCATTCATGGGAAAGATAGTTGAATGTCATGTTAATGATCTGGTGGTCAAATCCCAATAGTGATTTGATAACTTCATGTACCTTCAAAAAATATTCTACAAGATACAACAACACAATTTGAATATGAATCTGCGGAAATGTTCCTTCAGGGTAACATCAGGGAATTTCTTTATATTTTTTATACATCATTGTGGCATCAAGGTTGACCCAGATAAGGATTTTAATATTTTCACATTGTCACCCCCAAGAATCTTAAATAATTGAAGGGGATCCAAGCACACCTTGCCTAAATTGGACGATTCATTGCCAACCTAGCTGAAAAATCTCTCCCATTCACCAGGAAAATGAAGAAGGTAATAATCTATCAATGGGATTATGACTATCAAGAATCCTTTGAGAGTATCAAGCAACATCTCCTACACCCTCTGGTCTAGATTCCACTATTGGAAGGAATTACACTCTTTTTATATGTGGCCATCATGGAACAATCATTGGGTTCCCTCCTCACACAAAAGAACGACATAGAGAGAGGGAAAAATTTATATTACTTCAACTGGAAAATTCTAGGTACTGAGACAATATACTATGATACTGAGATGAAATTCCTTGTGCTCATATTTTTAGTGCAGAAACTAAGGAATTAATTAAAGAACCATGAATTCCATATGGTATCTCATATCAATCCAATCATATAAATCATATTCCATCAATTACTAACAAGGTTCTTGGCCCGATGGGTGGTTATTCTTTGGAAATATGAAATTTAGATTGTATCATAAAAATCTATAAAAGGGAAAGCCCTGGATGATTTATTCATAGAAAATACCTCCCATGAAAATAGATCTTAATACATTGATCTTCTAGATGAGGAGTTATTCTATGCCCATGACACTACCTGAACATATAAGATGTATTTTCATGCTGCCTCCCAAAGCCCTATCAGAAAAATTTTGGAACATCTGAGGCACAATAGGGTTGGTTTGGGGATTGTATTTGTTTCTCCGTAAAAAGTAGTTTTTCCCAACTCTTTCTCTCTATTCGAAGGCTACACAAATAATGAGTCCAAATATAAAGACCACATTTCTGGGTTGGATGTAGCCCTAAAGCTGCACATAACCTACATACACCTCAAAGGGGACTCGAAGTTGGTGATAAAG
This sequence comes from Viscum album, assembly GCA_963277665.1. Lineage (NCBI taxonomy): Eukaryota > Viridiplantae > Streptophyta > Magnoliopsida > Santalales > Viscaceae > Viscum > Viscum album. The sequence goes on from OY728151.1 coordinate 1,085,174,704, forward strand.
AAGATCAATGCTGAGTATGACATTAGAAAAAAAAAGAATTGTTCCCCATAACTGTCTACCTTAGGGAATTGATGGAAGATTTCCTTTTTGATCATACATTTCATCATGTTCCCCAAACACATAATTCACACGTCGATGCATTGGTTGATGTAGCCATAGTCTTAGCTGAACCTGATTCAGAGGAATCCATATTCTATATCACAAATCAAAGAATGGTCTCATCGATCATGGTATGTGATATGGAATAAATAAACCAATTAAACACCACATTAGAGTGTGATGAACTAGTAACCACAGCTAGATGGATGGATCCCAAAATTAGTTACCTAAAAAATGGGATCCTATTAGAAGATCGAGCCAAAAAAAAATATATTCAGTGCTGATTAGAAAATTTCACTCTAGAGGGTGGTCTAGATTATTGTAAATCCTTATAAAAATGAAGATTTTATGGAATTATCTTCAGATGAATAGAAGAATGAGATATTCTTGCTCTCATAAAAGATGTCCAGGAAGGATCTTGCAACGCCCACCAGTCTAGAACCAGAATCTCCCATCAAATCAGAAGGTTGGGATATTATTGGAAAACAATGACATAAGACTGCATTTAATTCACAGAGAAATGTATTGCATTCCATATTCAAGAAAAAATTCATCCAACAATCCCTGATATTTCAACATACATCTAAATATTAATGGCCCTTTCCATTTGGGGAATAGATGTTGTGGGTCCATACCCCTAGCTAAAGTTAAGAAGTTCAAGTAAATACTTATTTCTACTGACTTTGTTTCCAAATGGGGTGAGGTGATGCCCCTCAAGGAAGTCCAGATGAATAATATCATCAACTTAGTAAAGTATCATATCATCACTAGATTTGGGGTCCATCACACAATATTGATAGACAACAACACCAATTCTATTCCACGGAGTTTAAGATAGTATACCGAGAGTACAATATCGAGTCCAATCACTCATCTCGCTATTATACAATGAAAAATCGGTAGAAAGAGGCCTTAAATAATATTGTATAAAATATAATCTAGAAGTTGGTGAACAAGGATAAGAATTCTTGGATAGATAAACTCTTCCATGCTTTATGGGCCTACCATACCACCACACATACTTCCACCCAGGAAACACCATATTCAATAGTATATGAGTTTGAGGTGGTATTAATCATATAAATTCAGATACCTTTACTTTGAATATCTATTTGCGGTCATCTCTCAAATGAAGAAAAATCACAAAAGAAGCTGGAAGAATTGGAATGGTTATATGTGAACATATTTCTCACACTGCACAATTTTGAGGTCCATCAGAATCAGATAACATATGTCTTTACTAATAAAAATTATTTTGTTCATTCCTTCAAGGTTAATTGGTACCGGATCTTAGAATCTTGATGATACTAGGAAATAAGATTACAAAACTAAAGCCCGAGTGGGAAGGGCCTTATGTCATTCATAGGGTTTATCACAATAGATCATATTTATTAGACACCATGGATGGGGAGAGGGTTACACTATCCACCAGTTCAATATTTCTCAGTAAATACTTCACATGACTATCACAAAGAGGGAATCCACATCAGAGTAATCCCCATCATTCCTCCTGAACACATGATGTTAAATTGTATGGAGCTCATCCTATCCACATGATGATAAATTGTATGGAGAAATCCTAAAAGTAAGATTTTAAACTGCACGAAATACTGAGTCCTCACCACACGATGTAAAACTGCATATATCTATAGCCTCTCCCTCCCTTAACTTCAGATAATCTATCATCCTAGTTGAATGATGTTAAAATTCTTAGTTCCCTTATAAAAACGTATGTCCGGATTCATACTATCATGAGATACGTATTGATGAATAAATCGTTTTTCTTTTCCCCAGCCATAGTATTACCTTCCTTCCACATGAGGTGATCTCATGACCTTATCATAAGATGTTAAACTACAGGGAAATCATCCTTAACTCATGATGTAAAACTGTATGGATCCATAATATCCATCTTTTTTCATGTAGATTCATTCATGTCCTAAAGACATGACATTAAACTACACAAATCCTCTAGAATAATATAATACTTGAATCACATTTTTTGAGATATTTAGGGACACCTAAATCTTATATCTTGGTTCATCCACCACATGATATAAAATTCCCTTATTATACACTGGACTGCATCTGTACTATGATAGAAACCCCTGTTACTCCTTGTTTCTCACACCGAGCATGGATCACGTGAGCTTAGGAATTGTAGTATGGGATTCCACTCATGAGAAAGGAGTGAACGTACATGATAGGCCCATCACATTATTGAATGAAAGACAATAAAAGGAACGCCATGAGTCCTTGATGCATGATGTTAAACTACACAATCAATGTCCTCACCCCACGATAGAAAACTAAAATGTTCTCAGGAACTAAATGTGGCTTGATTCTCACATTAAAAAGATATGTAGTTGCAGCTAGACTTACATACATAGGCACAACTATAACATCACCACTTTTCTCATGTCTTCCATCCTTGTCTTTATCACATAACATTAAAATTCAAGGTTCTTTAAGAACTATGTGTGGCTAGATTTTTATTATCACAAGATATGTAGTGACACCTATATCTTTAATCCTCGACCCATCTAAAAAATAAATGGAAATAATTCTCACCTATCCGTACATGCCAAAACAATGAAGATAGAGTTATAAATTCATGAACTATGCTTGATTCATATCCTCACATGATACGTAGCAATGCTTAGATTCACAACACTTGGTCCAAACATAACAAAAAATATGAGGATTCCCCCCTCTCTGCATATGGGTCAAACCTATGTAGGGAAATCCCTTCAGATCTATGGGATGCATAGTGAAACCTAGAATTAAATTCATGGACTCAGTTGAAATACCGCCATTTCATGTCTAGGGATCCACATCATCACTGCCTAACATTAAATAGCACAAATCCTCATAACTAAATGTGGTTTGATTATTACTTTCCTGAGATATGTAGTAATGCCCAAACTTCCACCCTTGGTCCCAACCACATATTTTTTTCCTTTCACATTGGTTCCCACATCCTTACCATATGATATTAAACTACACAGGAGAACATCCTTACCGCATGACATTAAACTATAAGGTGAATGTAATGGTCTCATGACCTTAAAACTTCCCAAAAAATACATACTTACCAAATGATGATAAAATTCCTGGAAAATGTCTTTAGTTCATGTTGATAAACTGCATGGAAAAAATCCCCACTACATGACGATAAACTGTGTAGGATATCACCCATTTTTACCACACATCAGGGGACCACAAGAGCCATACCTCGGTCAACAAGTGTTTTAGGTTCTTCTACCATATTCTAAAAACACATCAATCCATATACCATAATTTTTTTCTTGATAATCTTGGGTCTCCATGAACCTTTAATTTCCCCTAAAAAGAAAAAAATAATCTCTCGGTTGGACATTCCATTGATTCATAAGGGCTTTAGACCCACCAACTAGTGACATATTGGTCCGATATAAAGGGCCTTCTAATTATTGTTATCCAAACTTCACTGAGGAGGAAGCAAACATATTATCATGTTTCATTACATACCTACTATGACTATCCCATATCATTTCTCATGACCTGAGGAACTCAATTTGTGATATACAATATTTCCATCCACCACTCAGAAGGATGTTAGAGTCATATTGACCCTAGGTATCCTAATTTGTATCTTGTGAAACATCTCCCACATTATGTCTATATGATTCAATACCATAAACTTCTTACACTTTGGTCAAAGATATATAACCTTAATCATTATCCTATAATGGTCCAGATCATAAGACTGTAAGCTTTTAGTGAAATAGACACAAATCATATCCGGTTGAAAACCCATAAAGGGAATCCTGAAAAAAAAAATCAAACCTTTTGTCACTAAAATCATTATCACTAGTGTTTAGGAAAAAGTTAGGGCACAAAAATATAAGGCATATAGCTCATAGGGTTCACTTATTAGGCTTAGTAAAATCCAAGCTATGCTCACTGGACCCTTTTGTCTAAGAAAAAATTAGAGTAATGGTTTTTCACATCTCCTCTCCATGAGAATATGTTCACCAGGATGTAAAAAACTATTATGGTGCATGAAACCTTCTTGGATAATACATTTTTCTTAATCCAGATTCATTCCTTTGAAGTATGAGCTAACACAACCTTCCCATAACAATCTTGTAATAGGGACTTGCTTTGCCGAATGGAGCACCATATCCTAGGAAGCCCCCCATTAAATCTAGGAGTTATCATCTTGACCTTGTGGGATAATAGAGGCTCAATTAACCTATTCCCACTAGTTTTATTTCTCCTCTATTAACTTAGATATTCATAGGCCAAAATTTACCATAATCATAATAATACTATTCAGGGGGGTTCAACATCCTCAACATTATGTCACCATGTTTTGTACCCTTTAGGAAGACTGAAATTAAACACCACGTTATCAAACCTTTTGATGGCCCGCACATCATGATTCAAAACCATAAGGTGTAGTGATCGAGCATAAAATAAAGAGTTAATTTGTCTTAGGGTGCCAAAACCCTTCTTATATATCCTTATTTCCATACCCAACTTCATCATCTAGACCTTTGAGTATTCCTAACTCTCTCATGACCCTAAGAACGAAGTGGAGATCATCATTTCTTGGCCATGATATCAATAAATAGGGGATTAAAACCACCAAATAAAGGAATCTCCTCCTTGTAAGAATGAAACTTTAATGCCCATGAGCTCCATTGATACCGAGTTGGAACCTGACACCTCATAGTGTTAAGGGACATACTTGACATGTCTACCCCTTTCCACATTACTTGGATTAGGATTTTGGATTGTGAATTACATCAACCACATTTCAACTATCCAGGAGGTTCTATCTTCACTAGTATTTCTCCCTCAATTATATTACCCCCATAAATCATCCACATCCCCAAGAAGAGAGTGTAGATCATTTTTTTACTATGCTATCGACGCATAGATGATTGATCCCACCAACTAAAGGCATATTCTCTTTCTAATAAAGGAGATCCAATCCATATGATACCTGAAAACACTATGGTGGAACTCAACACCCCATATTTTTTTTGAGTCATCACAAAATTTCCATCCCTATATTATACAAGGTCCTAGATAAATAACCCTATACTTTAGGGATGAAAAGTTCTAAGCTAATAGATCATAAACTGCAGTGATGAAAAGTTCCAAGCTAAAATACCCTAAATGGAAGTGATGAAGAGGTCCAGGCTAAAAGACCCTAAAATTTAGTGATAAAAAGGTCCAAGATAAAAGACCCTAAACTTGATCGATGATAGGTCCAAGCTAAAAGACCCTATACTACAGTAATAAGAAGGTCTATGCTAAAAGACCCTCAACTATTGTGATGACAAGGCCCAAGATTCAAGGCCATAAACTATAGTATAAAAGTAATTTAGTCCACAAAATCATGTAAAACACATTATATAGACTTTACATAATCAAGATGATCTATCCAAGACTATAAGCTTTAGAAAAAAAGATTATTTTCTCTGAGACATGTAGTTTTCCCAACCATCCTTCTAAAAGTGAAGTAATCTCAAGATATGTGAAATATGTTATCAATAAAGAATCTCATGTTAGTTGTAATTAATGATCATATATCAAAGATAATATATTATAATTTCAATATTAACTCCAGGAATTCATGTTTATTTGAAATAACCTAATGTATTGGTATCATTGGAGACTCACATAATGTAAGATTAATGAGATGTTATGCATATCATGAATGAAGAGAAAATATAAAATGAAAATAAAGTTCAGTGATTATGTTTATCAAAATCATACAAAAGGATGAATCTCAACATTTTGGAGTCTCTACAAAAACTTTATAGAAATGTGATGCATCAAAAAGGTTGAACTATGATAGTAGTTGATTGAATACACCAACTTGGTCAAAAAGAGTCTGATGAGAAGCATCAATAAAACACAAGAGTGCCGCTCTCCCCTCCTCTTTTTCTTTTGCTCTGGGATGAAGAGTCTTGACCAATGTTGTCATATTTTATACCCTCTTCTAAGAAAAAACTAATGGGGGTGATGATGTTGAAAGATCAGACTTCAAACAAGCAATGATCTCCTCACATATCCATATTTTTACATTCCGAGCATCCATTTGAACTTGTAGCTCAAATATTAGTTGAAGACACTACTATACCACCCCTGAAGTCTCTCTAAACTAACTAGTAAGGGGAGCCTCATCCACAAGGTCATTTAGATTTAATTCACTTGCCTCTATATCTATTTGAGTCAAAAAAAATTCTTCATAATTTCATACAAAGGCTATTGATCAAAACCATCTACCCCCAAGTCCTAAAATAATTATTGAAGAAGTGATACTTCATCAAAAAATACTTAAAAGTGGTTTTAGTGATTAAATCATGAATCTATTTCCAAAATATCATACTTCATGCCTAATCCCTTGTAATTGATAGAGTAGGAATTGAAAAAAGATTACTATCTAGATGAATTAATGAAAAGTAATAGAAAATCCTCGTAATCTCTTCCCTCAATAGGAATTTCATCAATAGACTATACTAGAGGGTTGATCTCTTTAACAAAATCTGATCCACTACCAGGATAAGAATCACTAGAGTGAGGTGTATTACTTGATGACTTGCCTAAGTCTTCAATTAATTCCATCACTGCCACAGACAAAGGATTTGGTAATGAGACAAACTTGTCCACATGATGAACCAGCTGGCCAAGCACACCACCCAGATGGGCTGTTACCAAAACATGGGCATAATATTGGGTAAGGAAGATGGAAGAATTAGAAATAGGAAGTATGAACTTGTATTCAGTATCTTTACATGAAAATATCTTCAAAAATTGGTGATTGACTCCAGGATGTCATTCACTTCAAAAGTTGACCAAAGGAATAGGGGAGACTTTTTGAATGCAAACAAAGATACGATTAAATCAATAAGGTGTATGTGGTTTGAAGATAAATAGCTCATCCACCCTAGCTAAAATAACCCCATCTCAAAGAGAGATCGGCTATGAAATTCCATCAAGGGATCTGTTTCCATTATCGATAATCAGCCTAGCTGGTGCAAAAAAGGTGGAAAAGTCATGACTATTAGGTTGGTGAAAAACATCGTTAAACATAGTAGAACATAGATACATAACCCCAACACTAGATATGTTTATAAATATTATACAGGATACGGTTTTCATGATCCTAGATGAATTTTAGTATTCATAATAATGAAAACCTCTCTTATCCAGTCAAACAAAAACTCGAGAGGACAACTAATCTTGTAAGGGGTGTTACCTTTTTGAATATAGACTAACATTTTGTAGAGGTGTGCAAGGACTGGTAATTAAAAATTGAGGCATTTCCCTTCTACAAGATACACCTCAATCACCAATGTGCTAACTCAAATCTTTGAGCATGCATCCCTAGCCAAGAAAAGCCACTCGTTCAGAAACATGGCTAGAAAGCCTACCAAACTAAGGTCCAAAGAGAACTCTAGATTAACTTGGTAGATCGATGAGTTATATTACCCAGCCTCTAGAATGGCCCAATATGAGCTAGTACTATCACATACCTATTCATAGGGACATCAAAGAGGGTGTATGGCAGTCGTCCTTACCCCGACACAGTAGAGAAAAATATCAATCCAGTACATCATAGAAATGATTGAACATATTGTCAGATCTTTCTTCAATTTACCCTTGACAATGACAAGCATCCGCCTCTCCAAAACTTGGGTCTTAAAGGGATCATCCAAGAAATTCACAATAGGAAGGAATTCATCATACATCTCTCCAAGAGGGGGGATACCACCCAGTTGATGGATATCTTGTAAACTGATACCTACCTTTCCATGGGGAAGAGGGAATATGTTGGTCCTAGGAAACTAGTGTATAATAATTTCCTAAAGAATATCATGATGATAGTAAATGATAAATTGATATTTTTACATGTATACTTAGAGATGAACCATTTACAGATCATCAACAAACTCTAAACGACTTTGCCTCACCCAAAATGGACACACCTACTCATCTGAAAAGTTTCCACCGGTATGGAGATCCCATTTTGAGTACCATTTTCCAACCAGATTATTTATATAAGAAGTAATTATAATTTAATAACTCTAAGTGATAGTTTTTTTAGAAAATTCATGACCATCCAAACCCAAGGGGGAGTTTTCTAATAGTTAGGATAAACCTTAGGTTCAAGCTATAACCAGTCGACCATATTTTTCAATTGTCATTTAGATGCAATTAAGAGAAGTTGATATCTAGAATGATAGTAGATTGAAGTATAAAGAAGGAATTATAGATACTCCCAATAAACTGAAACCGTATAGATTTATTCGATGTTATAGGGGATAATCCTAGAGATTTGATGAGAGGAACTTCTTCAAAAACATTTTTATCTGAATCCACATGGTATCGAGGATCAATATTAAAATTTATAGTAATTATTACACATTGATTGGACATAGAGGATGTGTGATGAGAGTCAGAATCCATAAGAAAATAACTAATTGGAAAAAGATATATAAATACAATTAAATATTTTCAAAAAAAGTCATATAGTTCCACGAACCACATAAGTATTTTGAAAATTTCTTGATCTTTGAATAACTCACGAGTATCATAACCCCCATAGGAAATTACATAAACCACATGAACCCCTTGGTGATTCCATATCGCGTGACCTGATCATGGTCACAAAATTCACAAGTGATCCAATGATAGGGCCATCAAATCCCACGTATTCCTTAGGAAAACTGCAGCACGCATAACCGATGTTTGAGAAATTATTGAAGTTTAGTCTGCAATTGGATCAGACAAGTGCCTGAGCAGAAATGGTCTAACATAAAATCTCTATAAAAATAAATTCATGGTGAAGACTCAAGAACAAGTCTCGTGACCAGGGTTTGTGTAATGGGCTTCCGACATAGGTATGTGATGGAGGAAAAGGCGAGATCACTCTTTAGATAGGGTTGACAGGTGGAATGAATTTCTCTCCACCCACCCCTATATATAGGGAATTTCATAAAATACAAAAATCCACCCAAGAGACCAAGCATCACATGAAACACTGATTTTAGACAATGACAAATAGTTCGGTGGGCATTTACTTTCCACAGAACTGAGCCCTTGTCCCCTCATATGTATCTTCTAAGGGGGAATTTATTGACACCTGCCAAATAAACATCAAAAAAATAACAAAGAAAGTAATACCTAAATATTGGTGTTATTTTCACCATAAATAAAATGAAGGAGAAGGTGGTTGAGGTTTGTGAATCGTGCAAGCCTCCAAGGGACTCAGGATCACATGGTCGTCATAAGGTCAGAAGAAGTCCCCACAAGCAGCACATAACTTGCAAGAGATCCTATGGGACCCCTTCAACAAGTCTTCCTACTCTTGAAAAGGATCTCTAGATAACCATTGGCCATGTGGAAATGACTAAACGAGTTCCCCAAGGTTTCATAGTTCTTCATTGAAAAGAACCCAACAAACTATATAAAAATCCTTCAAAAATTGGAGAAAGATATCCAAAAGTAAGAAACCCCCAGTGGTTGTAAACCTCATGTAGAATATCATCACAGGGAAGGATAAATTTCCTTGATGACATCCATGAAAATTCACGTGACTCTTTAACCTTTGTAAAATAAAACAAATGAGGTAAAAAGGGAGGGGGGAAGAGGTAATCTCAGCCATAAAAGACATGAGGTGTGCCTCAAGTGATTCACAAGATATTGCTAGATCTCAACGACATGTATACCTCGTCTTGAAAAATACATTTGGATTGTAAAAATCTCCACATAGAAGCCCTCGAGTATGTCCAAGAACCTCCGTGCTTCCCATTTGGAACTCTAAGGACAAACAAATAGATTTTTCCAAGACATGCGCATGCACCCCCATATGTTCTATGATGGTCACATGAGACATCATCAAAAAACTGAGTAATTGTATTTGACATTACTCATGTAATCATGCATACTCTCTGAATTTTGTAAAATAAAATAGAGGGGGGAAAGAAGGAGGAAAGAGCTCTCTCATTCGTAAAACCATTACGACACACTAAGGATGTCCACAACACGATCTTAAAAGGCCCCATGAAAATCCATCTAGATCCCATGAAGTGCCTCAACAAGCCATTTTCGCCTAGTGAAATGTCTGAAGCAAGGCATAGAGCTCTCACTAAGACCCTTGGTCATGTCCATGTTACAAAATTGAAGTTAGTCGACATGTGTGCCTGATAAAACAAGTATTCATTAATCTAAAATAATCCTATAAACAAAGCATTCATGTAAGAGACTAGTGATATGTGAAAATTAGGCGACACGCTCAGAATGACCTGTGACCAAGACTCGTGAAAACAAATGGTGCCAACCACCCTTAACTGACTCCATCATAGATCCATGCCAGATATTATGTGGAAATCGGTGAATAATCAGGGTGGAGAGGCCTAGTAATTCCCCACCCCCACATGAAAAATTCACCGCTACCATATTACAGGTTGGACTATTTCTCTATGAACCTAACATGACTACGCAAGGAAGAACTCTTGGAGTCTCGTGTTGGTGCTAGAGAAAATTTCTTGGATCAAATAAATCTCATGATTGGAAAGGTCTCCTTCAGGTAATATACTATTGTGCAACCAGGATGATCAGGAGCCATTCCTAAAAGCACTTCACGTGATCATTCAAAGATCACACATAATACTTCTTACAGGGAATGCAAAGGATATCACAAATGGCTTCTGAATCATTTGATATTTGAAAAAAGATGACACTAAATAGTTCTAAGGAATTCATGTTATAAGTTTTGTAACTAAGATTAAGCTGGGAAAAATTAAACTGAAACATGTTCGCTGACCCTCATGTTCTTTTCATGATCCCCTCAAGAACGCGTGACAACACCAGAACACATATCTTAAATCCCATGACATGCCTTCATCATTATATATAGGTCACGAGAGTTCATATGGATGTGTCAGAACAAGTTTAATGGTCCTCATGGGCGTGACACCTTAGTCATGTAAATTCCATGTGGAATTGTCACCAAAGCCTCACAAAAACATCCAGATTCACCACCTGGATCACATAACAGTGCTTGATCATGACATACAAGTCTCCCAGACAAATCCTTGCAAGATAAAATAGCTCTCGCGAGACCCTTTGGGTGAGTCATCCAAGACCCACAACGCTCCCTGAACATATCAACTAGGACTCAGAATTCCCTCCAGGGGTGGAAGCCAAAACATGAGACACTCTCTGGAAAAGCCAGCCTGGTCATGATATGGTTTCCAGTACACACCTTCTAAGTCTGGTGATGTCCTTCATATGGGTCAATTGGGTCATTTGATAACCTTTAGTCAAGAATAACAAGTCAATAGGGCCTCTTAGAACTTGAAAAAATTCATTTGTCCTTGGTTTGTAAGCCCCAGCCATCAGGGATGAAGTTACTGGGGCACTTAGTGGAAGCCGGTGGGCTAGGGATTTAAAATTTTTTATCATCAGGATAATGGATCTTTTCATCACCAACAATACATTCCCTGATATGGTCTGAGGATCTCATATAAATTAAAAGATCGCATAAATTAAAACTAAAAACATACCCATTCAGATTTGAAGCCACGCTCAAGTGTAACTCATCATCGGTGATGGTTTCTTAAATGATTTATATCAGGATCCCTCTATATTTTCCATACGTGATTCGAAAATATATGGGAGTGCCGATCGCCTAATTCTGGGTGCTACTGTTGTTATCCTATTATTCCTTCGGCATCTCGACGATTGCCTCATTCCTCTACCTTTGATTCTTGAAGGTATTCTTGGATCATCACACAATGAGAGAGTCTCCCTCTGTATAAAATTGTTGGATAAAGAAGTTATCATTCATGAATGAATGAATAGTCAGTTGGGTGTGATCCTATCTCTCTATTTACAGTGGTGGTTCTAAATACCCGGTTGGGTTCCCTGACCCCCGTTTATTTAACGTCCACTAAAAAAATTATTATGAAGAACAAAATTGTATCAATATTATTTATTATTATTATCACATACTTGTAATATATATTAAATATATTAGGTGATAAATATTAGTCATTAACTTGAATCGTAATTCCTGATTAATATTAAGTGAACCTAGAATATTAAAATTATATTCCTTCAATTAATATTTTCTCATATTTACTTAAATTGTAAATACTTTTAAATAAATTCAACCCAATTATTAATAACTTTAATAATAACTAATTTTTTTCATTCTTTAGTGATCGATACCTTGGAAAAAACTCAAACCTCTTGGTGAGGACTACCATGTCCAATATACTTATTCAACTGAATATGGAGGATTCTTAAATATGATATTGTGAATGAATCTCTTGGCCCTTATCTTGATATCACTGAATAAAATCGTCTAACCAAGGGTGGATTCTAGAAACACATCAAGGCCCCTAAAGAAATAAGGATATTCACAACAACAAATACCAACATACGAACACACACTATGTGATAGAATCTCTTTGTCTTCAGATATCTCAAAAAGAAGGATCCACATGTGTGTCATCATCCCTTTCTTGCATTAGATTTTTTGATATAACGGGATGTATTTAACTTTCCACTACATTGGCCAAATATTTATAAAGGTACTACCATCCTTGTCAACAAGTCCTAAGATATATTACTTGCACAACCCAAAAGTGAAAAATCATTTGTTGACCATTCAACCAATGTCATGCCACCAATGATTCACCCAACACAAGATACCTCACCACGATTTCAGTATCATGGGTTTTCCCTACATCAAAGTATGTGATCAAATGGAACACATTGATAATTCACTCAAATCAAGATACCAATACACATGTTCGTAGATAGGAACAAAAAATGACACACAAAACATGCGGTGTTCCTAGTGGCTAGTATGTCCTCATGATCACACTACTAGAGATCACCAAGTGAGAACTTCCTGAGAAGAAGTATAAATGATTATGATCCCCTGAAACTTGATAGTCAAACATCTACAGTGTCTATTTAGTAAGATGTATCTAGACCATATGATCTTTTTTTAAGATTAATGTCATAGTATCTTGAGGTTCTCATTATAGGGTAGGATATTCTATAAACTTTTGATACAAAAATTAATCTTTGGAAATTACCATTAAATAGTGGACATAAAATATCTACACTATAATGGTAAATATACATCATGTTTATCTAACTATATAAATTATATGTTAATTAAAATTACTGTATAGTTTTTTCATGGAAACCCACTATTTCAACACTCCCACTTGCACTAGAGAAAAAATGTTAACTATACTTGTTAGCTACTCACATGACAAATGTCATGTTTCTGCTGAGTAATGAATTTAGCTTCTGAGTGGTCATTCTTCTATATGCAACCTCGTCACCTTGAGTAAAACTTCTCAAGAGATTGTAAGCCCGAGTATAAACCATTTTCATCTTTAATAACTTGACATCATGGCTAGTAAGAATATCATAATTTACATTATGACAATATTTTACTTACTAGGTAAAATTCCAATAACTAGAACAAATCATCGTGTTTAACTGCTTCTTAGATACCTAAAAAGCTACAACATACTCAGTATTTTTATGTATGGATACCAATGGCTTATATGAGCTTGTCTCTCTCAACACCTTAGACTAACTACGATACTAGATCAAAATGATCCAAAAAAAACTAGTTTGTATCCCACCATAACTAGTATCATTTACTCCACATACTAAGTACATATCATTTGTACTTGTAAAATTACATTACGATAGTTCTAACTGCTTCTCTAGCAGTTCTCCTAGATATAATTGATATATTCCTACTATAAGTATACATTGGAAATATCAATTAATGTACATATCATGAAATATTTGATTCATCCATCGTAGAAGTGTATGGAACTAAATTCACGACTTAGTCTCCTCTTATTCCTTTACATGTCTTATTGGAGATATTTATTTCATGTGACACCGGAAAAAACTCTTTTATTGAACTACTACAAATTATATTTTTCAATGCCATTTTAGTATATGTACGATTGATTAGGTCCAATAAAATGTTAGATCTACCTCAGTAGATCTTGTTCCCTAGAATGTAGGCTGATAATTTTAGTCAATCACTGGAGATTTTCTTTCATCCTAGTTTTATTTAACTGTAAGACCCATATTTGTTTTCCATATGTTGCCGAACATATTTCACTTGAAAACTATGGCACTCCAACTAACCTCTATTAGACACATTGAAAATATTAATTTGATATGAATTCTCTAAGAACTCATTTCTTAATTTAATCGTAAAGTGGATTTAATTATATTTCAACCCTTATTTGAATACAATGATGTCATAATCTCTTTATAGTTTCATTGTATAGACAGCTTCCATTATTGGTGGTGATGACATCCAATTTCGAATTAAATGATCATAAATGTTAGCTATGACTTGTAAAATTCTAATGGATTTAGGATTACTGACTTGGTATTTCCAATTGAGACTTATTTGTACTTCTTTTATACCACCCATTTATGATATCTCTTGAATACTCACCATAGTATTCATAATAATAATCCCCTTTTCACTTTGATACATGATATCCATTATTGAATTTTAATTGGTCATTTCAATCTTATCTAATTTCCATATACTGATCACTTGTAGGAATTATTATTCACAATGTATAATTTCTCACCATCCACTATGAATATAAAACCATCCCTATGGTTTTTACCTTTCTACATAGTATGTGTCACTAGAACATTCCTATTTCACATGTACTTGTGGATCTTGTTCCTATGCCAACAATTTGTTCATCTCGGGCATTAACTAAATCCATGTCAATCTAGATCCCCCTTTCTCTAATAAAGATGTGAACCTTTATATATAAGTGTATTCTATCACTTGACGACTGCTTTCCTATATTAGGGATTTGGGTCATATCCTAAGGAACTTTTTGGATAATTAATTAGATGTACAATGTGTTTATCTTGATGCATATTTGTTTATATCCTAACAAACTCTTTGCATCTGAACACATGTCCTATGACATAATGGATTTCCATCATACTACGACTTGTATGATATCCATTTTTTGTTTTTTAGTTGGAATATTAGTTATGGGATATCGCCATTATTTTCAAAAGCACATCTGGAAATTTAATGGATGTTTATGGAAGTTGAAACATTGATTTTCCTTACATCATGACTCTAATGTACAAAATGTGCATTTAGGAATTTTTCCTTGCTACATTTTTTTATCAATGTTAACATGTAATACTCATCATCGATCCTCCTTATTAGCATCAATACTAGGATGTAGATAAGGTAATGTGCATTCATGAATTACTCCAGTTATGTTATCATGATCGATGAATGCTTGGTTAAGATATTATTCAGTATAACGATCCGAATCAACTCATATATTTTGAAAATGGTTATACTTCACTATTAAATTCCTCAATAATATAAATAAATATAATGAAGTATATTTACCACTATCTTACCCTTGGAATAGTTCTCATTCACTTGGTGAACTAACTCCAAAATCATTGTGGAATACCTTTATTTATAATGTTTTCTTTACCCAAACTAAATACATCGATAATATCAAAGGTGTTCAGCTATGAAAAACCTAAATACCAAAATGTATATATCCTTGACATCCACTTTTAGTAATACTTGACAAAGAATTATCTTTCCACAACATGGTATATAAGTCTTGCATTTTTATATCCATCACTTATTGCCTATGATTCATGTATCACTTAACTATTTGTTGAGTATGATACACCACAGCAACATTCATTCCTGAATGCGGAATAATGTCTCATTGTGTTCAATGGGCATGCGAGATAAATGTTTTGGTTATACTCAACGAATTGTTTAACTTGTATCAATCAATTGGAATATAGAAGTTATGTGCTTCTCACCACTCACTTAGGAATCACCCTTTCTCAACTTCTTGGAGAAGACACACCACTTGGTGTAATGTTTCTATACTTACATTGTTATTGTATTTCAATAAACATATGTGAAAGGGATATGGTATTTAATACCCAAGAGTTACTTCATAAACAATAGTTTTATTTGATGAATATACACTGATGAAGAAGCACGTTCTTGTTTATTTAATTCAGTTCACTATGTTTTAAAAATACATAAACTTATTTCATAATATGTGATCCAAATAACCTCCCATTAAATAACCAACATCTATTATTTGGAGAAAATTTTGAAGGCTCGTTTATTGCAAATTTCTTGTGGCTTTTTCTTATTTTCTTCCTATTAATTAACCATAAGAACTATAGATGGTACTTTATTTAATATTCTTATTTCATGGTGAACCTTACCTAAAAGGTAATAAATCATTTACTCCATCATTTTCATTTGATAACCTTAAAAAATGGAGAAAATGGGTGTAGGAATGTGATGTCTTGAAAGATCGTGATATATCTTTCACATTACACATAAACCAGTTTAAACATCAAATTTAAATCTTTCTTCACTTTATCCCCGCAAACTTCTTGGATATGAGACTACATGTGATATCATCCATGATATGATGTTGTATACTCAAAAACCATCATTCATTGATGTTACCATTGTGACATAACCATCAGATTCTCTATTCATGAGTCTCTTATAAGAAATTTAACACACTCACTTCTTGAGGTGACTTAATAGGTACAAGTACACAAAAACCTTAAATTTATGATATAGTAGTATTATGTACAAGAACATGTACTAAACTTGAAAATTTGGCTCGTTTGGTCATTAAATTTTTCTGACTTTTATCACAATTTTTCTTGTGCTGTTACATTCCATTTTAAAAAAAAATAACTTTAGTAGATCAGTAATTTTATGTTGATTTCCAAATTAGGCATTACTAATTAATTTAATCATTAAATTTCTCATACTACTTTATCAAATTATAGGAACCCTCTGTATTAGAATCAGAATACACTTTTGCTTGATTATTCTACTGGAAATAATCCTTGAACCTTCCCAAATAGTGTACAGGATTTGGCTATGCCACTAATTAAACGGTTTAAGGTAGGATTTTGGTGGTCCAACCGAACTAACTTGTGGTTCCTAGATTTTTTGAGTGATGTTTGAGATTCAAAAATCATAACATGATTTATTCAAAAATTTCCTATAAAATTACAACAAGTTATATTTGGATACTTCTTTTCAGAAACATTAGTTAAGTCAACCCACCACTCTCATAATAACTCCCATGTAGTAAGAGGCACCCTCATATTTGGTATGACCGACACCCCAAACACATGATTTTGTTCAAGCCCGAATGATGGAAGGTGATAATGACTTAATATTAAATTGTTGGTTTTAATGTTTTTCTCTCAAATAATGTAATCCATTTATATTAATCCTGTTCATCTAGGTTAGGCCGCTCACAAATTAACATTAATAGAAAAACATACATCACTTCTTTAAACATTTTGTTGTTAATTATTTTATGTATGGTCCCACTGTTATAAAACGCCTAAAATAATAAATAAATTCATAACGATAAAATACTACATGACTGGTCTTGAGAATCTAAAATGATCTAGGAGAATGATACCTAAGTCAGAACTTGACTCTAGGTGCAGCTTACCCCTATTTTGTATGTCCGCTTTTGGTCCGAAGTATCACCTCATCTTGGTGGGGTCCACATCGTGTTTGGAGTACCACCTCATCTTGGCAGGGTCCACATCATGTTTGGAGTACCGCCTCATCTTGGTAGGGTTCATGTCAAACATCATCTTCATCAAGGCAAATCGCCTCATCCTATCGGGATGCATGTTGTACATCGTCATCGTCAATTTTACAATAATACTCGCACGCAGGAGAGGGGAACTAGGGGTGCAATGTACATATGATATAATAATGAATGTGTAGGCCCTTACACAAATTGACTGAAAACAAAGATGATTCACAAACCGCTAATTAATTAAATACGTATTACAATTATCACATGCATGTAATAAATTATTAAAGAAATAATAAAATGCAGACATAAATAGGTTAGTGCTTAAGACTAGTAAGTGGGTAAGATAAAAGCCTGATAAAATTCCATTACATTAAATTAAAGTACGAGGCCTTTAAATTAAATTAAATGAATATGATATTTTAAATAATTTAATTTTTTTTCTCCACAATTAATTAAATTTTAAATCCAAAAAATAAATTAATTAATTTAATTTAATTTAAAACCAAAATGAAATTAATTTACACCAGGTATTAAAATTATTTTTATGACCCTAAAATTAATAATTTTAATTAATCTAATTCATGTATAAAAGTTAATAAATAAATTATATTAGTTTAACCAGTCCATGCCCTGAAAAATTACACAAGTCCAATGTGGGTCGCACCATAGCGCGTAAACCCATTTTGGGCCATCTAAAGCATGCACTGGAGTCGGCTAGGTGGCAGGAAATGACGAGGGCTTCTGATATCACTGAGTGGAGCACGCCAGTGGGTGGTGGTCCAAGGCAAGCCAGGTACGGAAGGCCAGAGCTGGGATCTGGGCTAGGCGGCACACAACTCTGGCGGGGGGTTTCTAGCTCGAGGGGTCGCCTCCAATGACACGTGGAGGCCGACCACACAATCTTCAGGGAGGCGTCGATGTGGTCACACTTTCTACAGGAGGTCTTCCTGGGACAAGGCGATGGAGCAGGGGGGCCGACAGCCTGGCCCCCACTTTTTGACATGAAATAGTTCTTTTTTGTGCTCCTATGACCCACAACCCCACCCTCCCCGCTTAACAATGGAAAAAACAAATTCCAGCCCCCATTTTCTAAAGGTTAATCAACTATCGATTAGATAATAATAATTATTATACTAATAATAATATAATTATTATTAGAATAGCTATTTAACAACTATTATTATTTTTATAACAATAATAATTATTATTATCATATTTCTTAGTTTGTTTTTAAAAAAACCAAAAACAATTCCGATGAACGGAAACGACTGGATCTAAAAAAAAAATAATCAATTCAAAATTTTAATACTTACGAACAAAACAAAAACATGATCCATATCTAAAATTTCGAATATCCATAACAAGATCGTTTGAAATCAGATCTGTTTGCGGTCTTAATCGATGAGACCAATTTCAAATCCTTTACATATTTTAATTGAAAACTAATTTTTATTGGCTCAGATAATTGACGTAACTACCTCTAATACCAATTGAAGGTATCAGGACACTCATCAAAAGACGATGGGATGGGGATTTAAATTTGTTTTATCGTAGCAATGATGAAACTTTTCCCCACTGAGGATCCGAGCCTCAGTATGGATTAAGGATTTCATGTAAATCAAAAGATAACATAAATTAAAAATAAAAACAAACCCATTCAGATATGAATCCACACTTGACTGAAACTCATCACCGATAATCATTACATTAAGCATCCATAGAAGGAAATCTTGACATCATCCACACGCATTTCAAAAATCCACCGGAGCACCGATCATTGAATTATGTGTGCTAGTGCGATGATCTGATGATGCCTTCAACGTCCCGAAGATCACATTGATCCTTTGACTTCAAATATTAGAGGTCTTCTTGGATCGTTACTTGAAGAGAGAGTCTCTCTCTCTCTAGAAATCGGGAGTAGAGAGAGTCTCTCATTCAAGAATGATCGTGTCACGAACCAGCCCGAGTCGACCCTGAACCGGTCACCCAGGCCAGCCCGCGACAAGTCCCAAGAGGCATTCCCGATCCTTTCGGGATGGTGAAAAGAACCAAAGGGAATCAATAGAGTTCATGAGGGAACAATTTCTATCATATATAAACAATCGAACAAATAGCGGAAATAAATGGACAGCCTAATATACAATTATATAAAAATTAAACTAAACATTATTTGTACAAGAAACTAAAAGTAAAACTAAACCAACAACTCAACTGACCAAACCTGATAACCAAATAACTCCATGTGACACCATTTATCACTCTCCAACACAATGATCACACGTCACCCAAGGTGATCAAACTTGAGCTGAAACCTACACAAGGGCTAAAAATAGAAGAAAACTATAGGCGTGAGTATTAAAACTCAGTAGATTAGCCCGATATTCTATTCCCAGTGCACTTCCATTAAAATAAAATAAAGATCAATTTATATATTTAAATACAAGATATAAAAGTATATGTTTCAAATGAGGTTCCATGCTATAATAGTTATCAGATAAAAACATGCATGTTTAATAAAAAAAATGCAAGTAACAATTTTTCAAAGAGGTGAAACTTCAAAATGAAAATAGTTTTCAAGGGGGGTGCTTTAAAGAATGTACAATTTTAAACAAATAACACACACTAATGAATTTATGAACCAAACACACCATATGTTGATGGTGAGTACAAAATAGCCAATAAGCACAACTCACGGAAACACCCCTACGCACTAATTAGTTGTGATACCCAGGTACCTCATATATCGGTGAAAGTAACAATGATAAATATTCATTCTTGTGCACATGATCCACTAGTATGGAGAATACCCATAACCTAATGGTCCCCCAACATCATCATCATCATTTTTAATTTGTTTTTTCATCGTTAAACTTGCTACATGAAACAGGGGCCAAACCCCACAGGATCACTAGCATACTAGTACATGTCCGCCCACCTAGATACCCGAGATTCCCTTTAGTGCTCATTCATGTTTCACATATGATGAAATACTCATTTCACATCCAAATTCAATTTCCAAACCATAAACACAAAAATATCCCAAAAAAATTCTTCATATCTCTTTAACGAATCAATAAACCACTGAAAATTTTCGTAAAACAATTTCAAGAATTGTATTGAGGCTTTTCACATAAAACTCATTCAACAAAACTCTTTTAATTATAAACACACAACAAAACCATACCCAACCATATTTGGCAGCCCTAAAAACATTTAATTAAATCATTTCATGGACTATAAAACAATCCCAATTGACACAACATGGTATATACAAGTAAAAAACTCATTCTTTGTTTTTAGGAATGACCAAATAGGCCTTTAAACATTTTCTCAAAAATATCATTTGAAAAAGTTATGCATTTCAATTTTATTAAGTATGTGTATACACAAAATTTACATCATCAAAACACATTCATAAATCTCTTAAAACACTCAGATTACATATTCAAAACACAACCATTTTCATAAGAATGTGAAACATGCCATTTTACGGCAACTCGGGCCAAAACATGTTGTAAACCAAAAACCATTTGTTTTAACAAACAAATCCAAATAGGAAAGACATAAAAGAATCCCAAAATAATTTTTTACAATCTACCAATGTATTTATAAATCCAAATAAATCATTTTAAATTGCACTATACACATAAAAGCCAACCGAGCAATTTACCGAACACATGACATGCACTATTTAACAAAACAACGTATGTTAAGCACATAAAAAGGGATAAAATATCTTTTTCATGCCATAAAGATATTCAAGATACTGAAACATATT
Organism: Viscum album; assembly: GCA_963277665.1. Classification (NCBI taxonomy): domain Eukaryota; kingdom Viridiplantae; phylum Streptophyta; class Magnoliopsida; order Santalales; family Viscaceae; genus Viscum; species Viscum album. Next base: position 1,085,196,265 of record OY728151.1, read on the forward strand.
CAAAATACCGTAAACCATGTGCGAATTCTCATGGAATAATTTATCAAACAAGAGGAGTGCACATTTATACCAAAACAACTATATTTTTAACAAAATAAGTCATAAATCATAATTTGCACAAAAAACCTTTAAAACCAAGGTTTCACAACAGAACATATCATATAAATAAGGTTAGAACAGAATGATAAATATGAATCATAAATGATAATGTCTTGTGTAAGGGGATATCCTACCTCAAATCCTTGGCGTAATGGAAACGCAGACCCAAAATCACCATCTGATGGTTTACAAAGCCTTAAACTATGAAGACAAGCACCAAAAGATCAAAACCCCATAAAATATCATGGGATAAGAGAAACCTAGGTCTATCACGACTAGGGGAGATTATAAAACCGAAAAATAATGAAAGGAGGAAGAAGAGGGAAGATAAAGGAGAAGGAATCTCACCTTTCAATTAGAAAACTCTTCATATTCCATTAGATCTACACCCATAGATAAAAGAGAATGGCCTGAAACATCTTGGAGAGACTAATAAGGTCTGGACGAACCAAGGAAATAATATTTGTGACAAAAAGAGTACGAATTGAATTATTCATGAATGATAGAATTTACCTTTTCAATTTTGGACGATTTGAGAGGCATTGAGAATGTTTCCACACTCCGCAATTATTATGAGCTCCAAAGAGGGAAAATCGATAATGGGGGTGAGGATATGGATATTGGAATCAGGTGGGAGGTGGAAGAACCGAAAAATATTAAATATTTAATCAGATATAAAAGAAACAAATTATGATTTTAAAACTGGAAATGGGCACATGGGCTGGCCCAATACCTAAATAATTAACCCAAATTTACCATGATTATGAATTATTAAGTGGTCCAAAAAGGATAAGTAAGTTTTAATATGTCAGTATAGGATAAGTGGGGAGTGGAATGGGTGAAAAATGATGAAAAAAAGAAGTTATAAAAGAAACAAATTTGGTTTTTAAAACTGGAAATGGGCTCACGGTTGGCCCAAATCATGAAGTAACCACCCTTTCTTCAAAAACTCCTAAAAAGAAATGAGGAACCCAAATTAGGGTGATTAAACATATATGAAACTTCAAAACTCGACATTCATATCACGAAATATCCATTAAAAGTATTGGGATTTCCAATGGACCAGATCAAAACAAAGACATGAAAAACTGGGTGTAACAATTCTCCCCACCATTAAAGCTTTTCGCCCCCGGAAAGCCATAACACTTTCCAGCTAAAAGATAAACACCTAAGGATTCCTTATCAACATTTTCCAACCTGTCAATATAGTTAAATATCATTTTCCATCAACATAACTTAATCCTCTTTCCCAAACAAAACCCCAACTCACAATCACTTTGCGGAAATCAACAGAAAGGACAAGCCACCACCTCCACATCCAAGCCAAGAACCCGATTATTGGGACTTCACCCAATGAAACAAACAATCACACAAACTAAAGAGAACTTGAAAAAACCAAGGAATCTAGGGGAGTATAGAATGGAATCCCCAACATTAATAAAAAACTATCACTCAAAAAGTTTATAGGAGGAAAAATCAATGAGACCTATGGTGGGTCTCCCCACAATTAGAACCCAACTAGAAATGAAAAAAACAAGAACTCAACATTACCTCACTTTAACAAGCCCAACAAAACTCTCCCACAACAACCCACAAACCCATGTTATGAGGGTTACAAAATGAACATATAAACCACCCACTCCCGAACAGAGGGGACAAGAACCGGGCCAACACTTTCATCACGGATCCTGTCCCCCACCACTCGGGGAGGGGACCCAATAATTGGGCCACTAGAACCACAAAAGAAACCAAGGAACTACCCAAAAATCCCCACATAATAATAGGTAACACCAAGACCACACCCTATTGATATAGGCAGTCCACAAAGGGACATTGATCAGAAACCCACATCCATGAAGGCATAACCATAGACACTGTGTGAGGGGTAAGTCCACCGCACTTATTGTGAATAATGGAAATTCATAGTAATGAGGAGCCACGATATAGACATATAAACAAAATTACCAAAATGGAGGAGGCATGAGCCTGTTCAAGAGCCCCACACCTCTATAAATTTTCTAACTACATGAAAAGCTTCACTTTGAGGCCTATGGATGGAGCCCTAAATCATGAAGCATCTGCTTCCCCACAGTCAGGTGCTAAGTATCACACCACTCAAAAAAACTCACTTTCTAAACAAAACACTTACATATAAATAGGAAATCATAGATACATATCAAAATTATATCTCACTCAGAATGAGGAAAAGAATGGACAATGAATACGGAGAAAAGCATCAACATCAACGAACACAACTGCTATCATGAACTAGAAGAACATTAAATAGATCCCAAAAAACACTCTATTTAAACTGTTGGAATGAGGAATTATTTTAGGAGGTGTATATAGCTTGTGAAATATGAGAAATAATACTTAGGATTATCAATTGGAAATCTTTCAAACATAGAACTATCTGTGGCCACATCACAACATCCAACACATCTTTAGAAACCCACTGAACATTACTCAAAAACTGAGCCACCAACAAGATCCCATCTCATGATGCAACAAGAGTTTGAATTATAGATCATAAGGAAGAATACTGAATAGACAACACCTATAATACATAGGATAAACCATCCACATAACCGTCGGATCAAAACAAACACCACAATTTTCCAGCTAAAAACACTTTTGAAAAAAAAACTAACTTGGTGGATTTTCTCATTCACCAATGGTGTTTCATCAAGTCTCACTCACATGAACATTTAAGTGCCACCATTGGCACTCAAAAACCATGCCATATAGTCCATCCTTCCAGATATCTATAAAACCATGCATGTGATAACCCATGAAAACACCAAAGGCTAAAACAAAACAAAATCATTCCAAAAATAATGTACCGTTAAAAGGAACACCAACCACCAAGTCAAAAGTGCTTTTCATATTCCACAAAACAAACCAACCTTCATCAAGAACCATTTGATTAAAAAAACAATCCATTTCATTTAATAGAACTTATAAAAACAACCATTCTATTCCAAATATCCCTTTCCCATTTTTTAAAAATCAACAAGGTCTCTTTTCATAATCAGACAACCACAAAGGCCAAAACCCCATTCCATAAAAAACACTAGCCGCACAAAACCGAATCTCCAAAACCTATTCATCATATTCAAACACTTTTCAACAGCCCAAAACATCCCATTTAATAAAAAGTTTCTGAATTACTTTAAAATTATTCAAATATTCAAAACATTTTATTTCAACAAACCACAAGTTTAGATTGTGGAAAATCCTATCCCTTTAAATCATTTCCACTTCCTCCCTAAAATTTGTTTAAAAAAACCCAATATTCCCAAAACCATTCTTATATTTAATTTTTGAAAACCAGTTTTCTAATTTTCCTAATCCAATCCTTCCTTTAATATCCATTTCCATATTTCTCACACAAGGATTTTCCAAACAAAAATTCAGAATTCATGAAACGTCCAAGAAACCCACAAAAGGGAACTCGTGTCGGTGGGTGACTTGACCATATGGTTGGAAGCCAAATGTCAAACACAACACTAACATAGAGAGACTTATTAGGACCATGCCCCAGCTCCACATGGCTTGATAGGCCTTGTGAGCTCATAGATGCCATTACTCAGACCCCCTTGTCATAACCCAACACCAAACAATCAGTAAGAACAAAGGACCCTATTAAAACCAGACATTCCATGAAAACCCGAGGATCAGAACGAGCAAGAGTTCGTGATGCTCTTCACACACTTACCCCACACATCCCAAAAATCCTACTCCATCTACCTTGACATCCCCAAATAACAAATGCACTCTAAAAATAATGGTCTACTAAGAGATGACCTCCTTTGATACCATTTTTCTCACGAACCAGCCTGAGTCGACCCTGAACTGATCACCCAGGCCAGCCCACGACAAGTCCCGAGAGGCATTCCCGATCCTCTCGAGATGGCGGCAAGCACCAAGGGAATCAATAGAGTACACAGGGGAACAATTTTTCCCATATATAAACAATTAAACAAACAGCAGAAATAAATGAACAACCCAAAATACAATTATATAAAAATTGAACTAAACATTATTTGTACAAGAAACTAAAAGTAGAACTAAAACAACAACCCAACTGACCAAATCCGATAACCAACTAACTCCATGTGAAACTGCTAGTAACTCTCCAACACAATGATCACATGTCGCCCAAGGTGATCAAACTTGAGCTGAAACCTGCACAAGGGCTAAAAACAGAAGAAGAATATAGGCGTGAGTATTAAAACTCAATAGGTTAGCCTGATGTTCTATTCCCAGTGCACTTCCATTAAAATAAAAGAAGCATCAAGTTATAGTTTTAAATACAAAATATAAAATGATGGTTTCAAATTAGGTTCCATGAAATAATAGTTATCATACAAAAACATGCATGTTTAATAAACAAAAATGCATGTAACAATTTTTCAAAGAGGTGCAACTTCAAAATGAAAATTGTTTTCAATGGGGATGCTTTAAAAATGTAGACTTTTATATAAATAACACACACTACTGAATTTACCAACCAAACACACCGTACGCCGATGGTGAGTACAAAATAACAATGAGCACAACTCACAGGAACATCCCTATGCACTAGTTAGTTGTGAGCCCCTCGTACCTCGTATCTCGGTGAAAGTAACCATAATAAATATCCGTTCTCATGAAAACGGGCCTCTAGTAGGGAGAATACCCATAACCTAGTTATCCAATAAAAAAATCATTATCATAGTTTAGTTAGTGTTTTCATCATCAAACTTTCTATGTGAAACAGGGACCAAACCCCATAGGATCACTAGCATACTGGTACACGTCTGCCCACCTAGATACCCGAGATTCCCTTTAGTTCTCAATCAAGTTACACATATTATCAAATAACCATTTCACATCCAAATTCAATTCCCAAACCATAAACACACAAACAACCCACAAACATTCTTCAAATTTCTTAAAGAAATCAATAAACCGTTGAAAATTTTCGTAAAAGAATTTCAAAAAGTGTATTGAGGCTTTGCACTTAAAACTCATTCAAAAACACTCTTTTAATTATAAACATACAAAAAAACAAACCCAACCTTATTTGGAATCCCTAACAACATTTAATAAAATCATTGCATGGACCATAAAACAATACCAATTTTATTAAGTATGTGTATACACACAATTTACAGCATCAAACCACATTCATAAATCTCTTAAAACACTCAGGTTACATATTCAAAACACAACCATTTTATTAAGAATGTGAAACATTCCATTTTCTGGAAACTCGGGCAAAAGCATGTTGTAAACCAAAAACCATTTGATTGTAAAACCAAATCCAAATAGGAAATACATAAAAGGATCCCTTAATAATTTTTTACATGCTTCTAATGTTTTTATATATCCAAATGAATCATTTTAAATTGCACTAGACACATAAAATCCAATCGAGCAATTTCTCGAACACATGGCATGCACTCTTTAACAAAAAAACTTATGTTAAGCACATAAAAAGGGATAAAATACCATTTTCATGCCATAAAGTTATTCAAGCTACTCAAACATATTCAAAATACCATAAACCATGTGCGAAATCTCATTGAATAATTTATCAAACAAGAGGAGTGCACATTTATACCAAAACAACTATATTTTTTAAAAAATAAGTCATAACACATAATTTGCACACAAAACCTTTAAAACCAAGGTTTAAAAGCAGAAAATATCATATAAATATGGTTATAATAGAATGATAAAGATTAATATTAAATGTTAATGGCTTTTGTATGGGGATATCCTACCTCAAATCCTTAGCGTAATGGAAACACACACCCAAAATCACCATTTGAGGGTTTACAAACCCTAAACCTATAACGACCAGCCCCAAATGAACAAAACCCAATAAAAATAATGGGATAAAAGAACCCTAGGTCTATCATGAGTAGGGGAGATTATAAAACCGAAAAATAATGAAAGGATGAAGAAGAGGGTGGATAAAGTAGAAGGAATCTCACCTTTCAATTAGAAAACTCTTCGTATTCCATTAGATATGCACCCTTAGATAAAAGTTAATGTCCTGAAAATTATTTAAGAGACTCTTAAGGTCTGTAAGAACCAGGGAAAGAAGATTTGTGGCAAAAATATTACTAATTTAATTATTCATGAATGATACAATTTACCTTGTCAATTCTGGACGATTTGAGAGGCATTGAGAATGCTTCCACACTCCGACACTATTATAATATCCAAAGAGGGAAAATAGAAACTTGTGGTGAGGATAGGGATATTGGGTTTTGGTGGGAGGTGGAAGAACCGAAAAATATTAAATATTGAATTAGATATAAAAGAATCCATTTATTTTTTTAAAACTGGAAATGGGCCCATGGGCGGGCCCAATACCTAAATAATTAACCCAAATTCACCATGATTATGAGTTCTTAAGTGGTCCAAAAGGATATGTAAGTTTTGGTATGTCAGTATAGGACATGTTGAAAGTGTAATGGGTGAAAAATGATGAAAAACAATGGAGTTATAAAAGAAACAAATTTTGTTTTTAAAATTGGAAATGAGCTCACAGTTGGCCCAAATCATGAAGTAACCACCCTTTCTTCAAAAACACCTAAACAAGAAATGGGGAACCCAAATTAGGGTGACTAGACATATATGAAACTTAAAAACTCAACATTAATCTCACCAAATACCCATTAAAAGGATCGGGATTTCCAATGGACTGGATCGAAGCAAAGACATGAAAAACCGGGTGTGACAGATTGAATAGTCTGTTGGGTGTGATCCTCTCTCTCTATATATAATGGAAGTTCTAAATACCCGGTTGGGTTACCCGACCCCCATTTATTTAACTTCCACTACGTAAATAATTATAATGAATGAAACTGCATAAATATTATTTATTATTTTTATCGCAAAATTTTAATATATATTGAATATATTACATGATAAACCTAAGTCATTAACTCGACTCGTAATTCATTCTTATTATTAAACAAACACAGAATATTAAAATAATATTCATTTGATCAATATTTTATCATATTTACTTAACTTGTAAGTAATTTAAATAAATTCAACCAAATAATCCATAACTTGAATAATAAGGAATTTATTTATTTTTTTGGTGATCGATACCTTGGACAACACTCGAACCCCAGAGTGGGACCCACCATGTCCAATATACATATTCAACCGAATATGGTGGATTATTGAATACACTATTATGTGTGACCCTTTAGTCCCTTATCTCGATAGCAGTGTGTAAAATCCAAACACCAAGAGCGGAGTCTAGAAACCTATGAAGGCCCTTAAAGAGATAAGAATAGTTATAGTAATGACTGCCAACCTACAAACGTGCACTATGTAATATAATCTCTTCCTCTTTAGATATCTCATAAAACAGTATTCACACTTGTTTCATCCCCCTTTTATTTCTTTATTATTGATTGATCAAACTATATGGATTAACCATTCTACTACATTGGACAAGGATTTATAAAGGTACTACCATCCTTATCAACAAGGCCTGAGATATATTACTTCAACAACCAAGAAGTGAAAAATACTTTCTTGACCATTCAACCATTTTCATGACACCAATGACACACCCTACACAAGATACCTCACCATGATTTCAATATCATGGTTTTTTCCTTTCATATAAGTACTTGATCAAATGGCACACATTGATAATGATATCAATTCAAGAGAACAACACACATGTCCATTGATAGGAACAACCAATGACACTCAAAACATGTGGTGTTACTATTGGTGGGTTTGTCCTCATGATATCACTATTAGAGATCACCAACTGCAAACTTCATGAGAAGAAGTCTCAATGCTTATGAGACCCTGACACCTGATAGTCAAACATCTAATGTGTCTAGTCAGTAAGATGTATCTAGACCATTTGACCTTTGTTTATGATTAATTTCATAGTATCTTGAGGTTCTCATTATATAATGGGATTTGATATAACCTTTTGATATTATAATTAATCAATTGAAATTACTATTAAATAATAAACATAGAAATATCTACATTATAATGGTATGTATACATCATGTATATGTAACTGTAGAAATGATATGGTAATCAAAATTACTTCATATTTGGGTCAAGGTAACCCACTATTTCAACAAGGGAAACCTCAGAGTGTAAGCCCCGACCTATGGAACTATGAAGAATTTGATTCCTTAAATATTTAGGATACATAACGCACCTCTACCCGAGGTTCGAGCACTATATTGATCATCCAAGGAGATCCCAATATGTTACCCTGATCTTCAAATCAATGAAACTAATTACTTTTCACCCCTTATTTCTGACAATGAGAATAGATCACATGAGTTTAGAGAGTTTCATTGGTCATGTCATCTATTCCATAAACCCACTAGGTTATGAGGGAATCCTCAGAGTGTAATCCCTAATGAAACTAACTATGGGAACTCTGATTACAATAATAACTAGGATATGTAGGATGCCTTCTTAAGTTCTGAGTTCAAATAAACATCTTCTTCGATGTAATCATTACGGAAATAATATTCCAACCATCAGGACCCAATCATTCCCATGAGATGATCAATCTATCTCAACCATCAATGGACTAGGAAATAATCCAAAAAAATGACATAGATTCCTACAATAACCAAGATATGTATTCCACATCTATAAGGCCCTATATTTTCAATAACTCCTCTCAAGGTGCTCCCTTACATAACCCCCACACTAAGAGAAATGATATTAATCTGATGACATCCCTTATTTCTCACTCTGAGCATATATCACATGCTATTTGGGAATTTCAATAATCATATCATCTAAATAATAAGTCTCTATAATGACAATTTAAACCTCATGGTGTAAGCCTCAAACAAATGAAATATGAAAACTCTGATTCCCGCTATAATCAGGATACGTAGGATGTCAGTTATGATTTGATCTTGAACCCCTATTTCCCTAGAGTACATGAGTAAGTCCTTTCTATATGACATTAAATAGTAATGGTTCAAAAAACTATGTGGGTATTAATTCATACCATAACCAGGATACATAGGATTCCTCACAATGGCTTAATACCCTCCTCAGAATATTAACTGCCTCCTTGCATGAGAACACATTCTGAAGCATTTGGTTATTCATCTTTGGAATATAAGTGACCGAACATTTCTCGAGTGCAATGGAGAAAATTAGATACACATAGATGGATTCACTAAAGAGACCCCAATATTTTACACATATGAAGAAAATTAACCCATGAATCATTTTTTTAGGGTAACCAGTCCTGTATCAAGATTAACTAGTGATTCATGATCATATCTAAAATCTAAAAAAATTCATGAAGTATGAAATAATTCCCCAAAAAAAGGTGTGATGAGCCAAAACTCCCGTACTCTCGACCAATGTGAGTCCCAGAGAGTCGTTGGGCCTAAAAACCCAGATAACCTTCAACCTTTGTAAAGAAGGTTTGTACACAACTATGGATGGGGGAACCATTGAGAGATCCTAGGAAAGACGAAGCAAATGGAAAATCTAATTCAAACAATTGATCGGGTCCTTAGAACCCCTACCACAGTCAAATAATCGACCAAAAAACATTCCACTCCTTTAAATACTAAAGAAACCATATTATCACACAATCACAACATATTGGTTCATGTTAGAGGTACTAACATCACTCACAACAAAATCTCATCATCTCAGGACAACCACCGCCATCTACTACCACCACTAATGAAAACACTAAATAAGAATCTGTATATAGGAAACAATTTTCCCCTTTTAGAAACAAGTTAACTATTTATAAAATCCCAACACTATAAACCAAAGTCAATTTACTAATTCATTTCATCTTGTTTAGCATTCAAATCACTAATTCAATTAACACACATTAATTCCATATCACATACATTTAATTAATAACCTTTTCAATTTTAATTTCATTGGTATTGCATCATTCCATCACCACAAGGAAACTACCACAAACACACAACTCAATGAACCATCCACCTCACATAAAAAAATAATTCTTTCAATTCCAAATCCATCACTACAACCCACCAATCTAACAAGAATCATCATAATTCAACCACCACATGTTATCCCCCGTCACAACTAATTATAATAAAATCATAGATTCACTTTCCATAACATTTTATATTTAAACCAGTCACCAATCTCACCATAAAATCCCTATAAGATCCCCACACAGAACACCATGAAACACAACAAGTACACGAACACTTATAATAGTTAATTTATCCTTCAAAATCACTAAATCACTACAATTTTAGATATGGATTTCAAAATATTATTATTTTTTATTTCATGGTTAATCTCACATAGAACAAATTAACATGGGTAATCAATTAATTATCCTCATTTAAGTGATTATCCTTTTATAAAATGTGAATTAAATAAAACAACCACAATAGAATTCATAAATTTATAATATCCACAAAAATTATAAATCTAAATAAATTATTTTTTGTAAAAATAGAAATAATGCATAACCCCTATTAGAAATAATATCAACAAAAAATAATAGTATTTGAATACACCCTATCCACATTAGTATTAGTTATATCTAGTCAATTATCTCTATATGTTAATCCAAACTATCCACACAAATGAAAAATCATGAAATTACCACATATGCACATAAAAGGGAAATGACAAGAATACACTTCTTCAATCAGATGTTCAACGTTCTATGAGAAGAATAAAAGATAATGAATCAAACAAAACAAATGTAAACACTATAAAAATAAAAGTAAGACCTACCAAAACATATCTATAACAAGGTACCATCAGTCATTGTTTAATTTCCAAGCCATAATAGAATATTTCCACTAAAACAATCCTCTAACAAGGAGAATAAATTAGAGAGTAAAAGGTAGAGTACCATGATTCATGAGATTTCGTTATGGATAAACCAATGTGTTCAAAATCCCAAGAGGCACAACATGATATTGAATAGAGGTCAAAGGGTTGACTAGGTCATGAAAGAAGAATCAAAACCAAACCAATGAATTTATGATGCCCCCTTTTATAGAGGAGGATTTGAATAGCCACCATCATAGAATAGGGTCCAAAAACACCCATTGTGAGTCTAGTTAAAGATAATATATGGAATTTAAGCCTCTGAACCCATGATTCTCACGCGTTTGAAAAAATATCATTGAACCATTTTCACCACCACCACAACCTCCACCATGACATGGTGTGAAAATCAATGAAATTTTGACATACAAAGACTAGAAAATTGGGATCCCTAGGCAATTTCCATCATACCCATTTTCAAATAATAAACAATCAAGACCTCTAGTGGAACAATGTCCTACACCACAACATGGTTCTCCTACTAGTTTCTTTAATGGAAACATCCAAGTAAAAACACATTCATTAACAACAAAGAAATATATTTTTATCACTGTAGTGTAGCCTAGAAACAAATGACCAACACTATTCCCACCACTATGTATTATTTTCCCTATTAACGTGTAAAAATATACCATATCATCCATAAAACCTTTAAACTCTATCTTAGAACCACCAAATCTTAGAGAAATCAAATGGGGTTTTTGTTATTCTATTCCTTCATAGATTTTCTCTACCTTTTTTTATTCTCATTAACCAGGTTTTCCTTCTTTTTCAAATATTTATGAAGTAATGTTGTAGAACTTGATAAGTTCAAACTATGAAAAAAGAAAATACTATAATATTACATGAATCTAATATATTCATCTTTCCATTATTCTTCGATATAATGGTTCAATTTATTGTTCACTTGGATAGAGATATCTGACTATACGTTCCTATAAATTATAGATTGGGGTACCCCATTGAATGTTATATGATGATTTTGAAAGGTTATATCAATGATTGAATTATTTCATTGGGATTTATTATATCAAAATATATATTTGAGGAAGTCACTGATTTTTTCACCGACTATGTGTTTTATGTAGATAATATTGGTACCTCAAAATCTCTTCACAATGGGTGCCTTACAGGTGAAGGAATTTTCAAAATAGATGTTGTTTTAATTACCATTATGGAGTGGGATTAGGATCACCTTTACATTTTACAGAAAATTATAGAGGTTGTCACCTTCTCCTAAAACTCAAAAAGTAATTATTATATATTTTTGAATCCATATAGAATTGAAATATGGATATAAAATACACATAATCAAGAGTTTACATGAGGTTTTAAAGATCATATTTTTAATGAGTTATCTGAAAATTTGAATTAAATTAAAAAAAAATCGATGGATAGCTAGAGAAACGTTTATTATCATAAAAATTTTATGTAATATAATACTTATACATTCCATATAAAGGAATATTACTAATATATAACAATGAAAAATAGTAGAGTTAGTCTTATTATAAACCCGAAGCTTGTATTTTTTACCAAAGATAGGATCCAATTTACCTAACTATAAACGATTTTAGAAACATTGAAAAATATGGGTTTTGGATTATACAACATTTCAGGTGCTAATTTTTCAATGTAAATGAGTTTATAATGGAAAGGTAGTTAAAATTTAGGAATTCGGATTTGTGAAAGTGACTTTTAGTAAGGAAAGGTACAAGGATGTATCTTTCATTATAGTATTGGAGTGCTTAGTAAATCATGTAGTCACAGGGGGTGAATCAGTGTGAATTAATTTTAAAAAATTAATCTAAATTAAAATTTGTATCCATTTTTTATTCAAACATCGATCTCCGTTAATATTTATGAATCTATTTAATTATTTTGAAAACACATTTACACTACATGAAATGTTGAAAAGAAAATGGGTTGAAACACATCGTATTTATAAGGTTCAAGACCAATGTGGGAACCTATGCCCTGTTTTATTTTGTTAGTATCTTGAGACACATTTATTCACTATATGACTCAAGTGAATACAATTGTCCATTTCTTAAAAAGCCTCTTCCATCTCCCAATAGTTTTTATAGTTTCATGAATGATTATTTATAATGAATTGACCATTATTGACTTAAAACATCACCAGAACTATCTCTCCATAAGAACTGAAGCATGTTCTCAATCACCATTAGCTATAAAAAAGAACCAGGGTACTAAATATAACCAATTTTAATGGTTTGACCCTCAAAATCAAAATAACCACCACATAGATTTCTTATAGAAATATGGCATGAACCATCCATGTAATAGAAATCTATAGCATCAAATAAATATTTTTAAAATATAATTAAAGAAAAATAAATCTTATAAAATAGTAATAATAATAAAATAAACTAACAACCCATAAAAATCACACCATATGTAAAGGAAATGAGATAAAAAACAACCACATACAAAATATTCAAAAAAGATTAATATTAGAGAATATGATATAAAATAACACAAAAATCACAAAGGGTCCCCAAATTCTCAACACAATCCTACACTCCTCATGACCTATATCCACCACCACCACTATATCAAAGAAGGATGATGATGTTTAGGAAGATCCACCAAACTGCATGGTGCCTTTACCATTACGTATATCCTAAAAATTCAATTTTACATATACCTCATGGGAATATGTAGAGTGCTCAAAAAATACCAGTTGGATACCACCATGAATATAGATAATTTATTTTACCATGAAAATAATTAGTCAAAGTTAAAAAAAATATTTTAAATCGGTTTCATTTAAAACATTTCATTTGAAAACATTTGGTTTATCTTAAATAAGAGAAGTTTTAAAAATATGCACAAGCATGGAAATCCTACATAAATTTTGGGAAACATGGAATGAGTAACTTCAAAATAAAATTAATGAAATGGGTAATAAAAATCAACACATATACATCCAAATATATACATGAAACTTAGGCTTGAATCCATGGGAATAAGGTGTCTTAGACTTGCTACAGGAATACTAGCTAGTATACTTTAACCTATTACCATCCCATTAGTCCCCTTAGACTAATCTGGTACACAGTAATCCATATTGGGAAATACAATCCATCCCCTTATCTCATGTGGGATAACTAGGCAACATTTCATAGTTAGAAAAAAATCTACAATAGGGATTCTTTAATTTAGTTTACCTACTCACCCAAGGTCTCCCATGTATAAACAAACTATTAAGAATAGTTCCAATATAAACATAACAACATAATCATGGGTGTATATAATCAATAAAACCTGAATCATAAAGAAAAAACACTTTGTAATATCCTTCGAAATTATTTAGAAACTAAAAATCTCTTTTGGAACATTTTTTCAAACACCTTTTAGTTATAAAACTAAAATTTAAATAAAACCATTTAAAAACACCCTTTGAAACCAACAGAACCCAATAATTACATCAAATAATCACACAATATGCCTCAATATCTCATATCAATACTATTTAATCATGTTTAACCAAATTAAATTCAATAACATAAATTGTTCCATGGAAAAGTACTATTTGGCAGAGACACCTACCTTAAATCTAATGGAATACAACACCTTTGTTTAGAATATCTATAAAGAGGGGAATGTGATATTTAAAAGAATATTATAATAAAACATTTCATTAAAATCATAACATTATCCTAGATTCTACCCCATAATGTAATTCAGGTTTTCAAAACTCAAATGGAATGGAATAACATGGAAAAGGAGGAAGTAGAGAGGATAAAATCAAGAGGAATTGATCCAAACAACGAAAACTGAATAGAACCCACCAAGGAGTCATGGAGAGAAGAAGATCCATGGATGGAGGGGGATAGTTCATGTGAGTAGGGAGAAGTGGAGTGGAATAGAGGCCAAAATTTATAAGGGAAAATGTTAAATTATACTTTTTAAGAAATATGATAAGTCCACATGGTTTGGCCTCAGAATTAGGAAAACTATATACCTACCATGTGGGTCACCCCTTAATTATAAAAAGGCAACACTATTAGTGATTATATATCCCACGGTTAGAAAAACCATGGAGTAACTATGAAAAGTGGTATGAGAATACCTTACCCCCCTCTCACATGGTTGGGTGCATGATCAGCACTAATCGCACATTAACTATGTTACCAAACCTTTTTCTTCCAAAAATTCATATTTTCAACCCCTAGATCCTAAAAACATTAAAATAGATAAAATGAAAATAAAAACTAAAAATAAATACATACTAGTTACTTGGCGGATGTCACATTATTTATTATGAATCTCACATTGTATAATGGGTCCTCTAAAACTCTCTAATATACAAGATCTTTATTTTTCTCTGGGATTTATCTGTATTAACTATAGATATTTCCTTAACCAACGTATTATATTTCTTCTAAATAATCTTCTCAAACTATATACATGTCATCTATGTGTCATATATTATGGAAATGTTACTTTCAGAACTTCATCTTTGTGTTTCCTATCTTATGGATGCCTCCTATTGATTCTTTGGATGTTTCAGTTTTGGATGCTCAAAAATTAAACTTTGATGATCTCCATAATTTATAGGCCGACACCTCCCTCTCTTATAGAGACTCTTCTATCTCCCCTATAAAGTCTCAAATCTATCCATTTCATCAGTTCTTCATTTGCATAATCTCTCCTCACTTTATATCCTTTACAATATAATGGATCCTCTATAATATTTGTAACTTACTCAATATCACCATCTTCATTCATATATTTTTTTAATTATGAATTATATGAGATTAATTCACTGGTCAAACATCATCCCCACTTCCTCAAACCTCAATGTAAAACATAGATTCTGATTCATGATATTTACATCTTGCACTTCTTACTCGGTATTGTCACCTTGATTTTGACTTAGCATAAATGATATATGAAATATATTGGCATATTTCATTTTTTTATATTATATAAATTTCAATCTTATCTTATTCCTACATTTTTCTCTACAACCTTTTATTTTTTGAACTAAATCTGATGTTGCTTTTGATCTTCTGGTGTTCACCTTCCATTGCCCCAATAATTGTTTCAAACTTTGGATAATTACACTTCATATTTTGATCCTTATTCTAATCACTATAAATAATGATAAAATTAGAGATTTTATTCATATTGTAATCAACCAAAGGTCAACACATATGGACTTCCTTGATATTTACACTTTGATTTTTTTTTCTAATGGAATTGGACAAATCATATACTTAAACCACCTCCCAATAAAAACTCAACATCTATCTTCTATAACTCTGAATTATCAGAGTTATTCTCTCACATTGGTGAATCCTACAATAATTTCTTATTCTTTTGAAATTCTTCTGAATTTATATAAATCAATTGAATTTTCATAACCTGAGAATTTTTAGATTTCCATCAACTCATGTTATCAGCAAAATTAATTATTGTAACTTATGGTGCTCAAATTAATCATTATTAATTTTTCATTTTCTATTATATTCCTTCCATTTTATAATTCTCTAATATAATCCATAACATTCATTTATTTATCATAGCACTTTACTTACTCGACTCTCATAAGATAGGTATTTTGACTCTTTTTTATTTTATTAGTTATCATACTCCTCATAATTCTACTAATGTTAAACCTATTTAACATTAAAAAATAATGTAAATAAGGGGTTAATAATATAAGATACATTCCACTTTATTAGAATTTATAAACACTTGATTCTCCACTTTTGGTTATCTTGGCATTGAACCACAACATCTCAACTGATTTAGTATGTTAAATTTTGGAAATCTTCCATGAATCATAAAATTCCCTCACAAATACGACTCATATTGAATCATAGTTGATCTTAATCACCATGATTTCATTGATTTCAAGTAGGAACATAGAATATTTTATCTTAATTTTTAGAATAACTTTTGTAGATTCTCCATCTTCTTAGAGTTGGATAATTGATAAATTTTATGTATGAAATACAATTTCTTACCCATCACTTCAGTGGGATAAGAATATCTTACACATCGCATAAGGTTTTTACATTATACATGTTTCCAATATCTATAAAAAGTATCTTTTAAATATAGAATATCATTGATATTATGAATGTTTTTATCCTTTCCACATTTCTAGATCCTATGACAGATATCTTCTTTATATTGTGAGAATCTTATGTATTGTGTAAAATAATTTCCTATGACAAATTTTATAGTGTTCATCAATAAGTTCTTTAGGTACTCAAATATATTAGATTTATGAGTCAGATGGATATGAACTAACTACTAGTTATGAAATAAATCCCTTTGAATTTCATATTTTTACTTGCCTCCCTCCTTTACCTTGTGAATAAACTTGGGATTCATATCCATAGTTCATCCCTTAACTTCATGACACAAATTTTTATAATTCACAGTCCATATTATATGAGTTTATTTTTAGGATAACCTATATTCTAGGAGTCCATATTCTATGAGTGAATATTCTAGATACACTTCAACTCAGCTTCATATTCACCTTTTAATTTTAGGACAAACATTATCCTCTATCCATCTCTAGATTACAATCATCTTCCATCCAAGTGTTGATGACAATGCTATAAGAAATTTTTATCACTTTTCATGGAATCACCCTTAATATCCGCATAAAAATCATAGGATATTTACACTCTACTTCATTACTTTTAGAAACCATATATTCTATCATCTGGGTAAATCATTAAGACACCTTCATTGTGTATAATTCAAAAGTAGGTATGCACTCTTCATGTCATTTGATATATTAACTTCTGGATTTATATCTTCTAGAACTCTTATGATCAACTATGTGTTGTCCCTAAATCCAACTTTTTTACTCTTTAATTGACTAATTACTGATGAATATCATCATCAATTGGGTTATTCAACAATTAAAAAATGATTGACAGAAAATACAACACTCATCATCATCCATTGGGTTTTTCAATCCCCCATTATAGTTGTTGTAAATACCCAATACTTTTCAATTCAACTAATGATAATGATTCCTCTATATTTCCCCTTGTGTATCTCTACCACTTATTGATATTAAATTAAATGGTTTAATGGTTAGTGATAAATAATACTCAAATCATCATCTATTACAATTCATCTTCTATCATTATATTCCTTTTTCCTAAATGAACTTGATTTATTGAGAAAAATATGAAATCACTTTTCATAAACTAATGGTTCATATATTAATTTATTATAAGTATACATGAGATAAGATCAATTTATAAAAAAGGGTGAATAACTTTAGAAATAAATTTTTTCCATAAATGATTCATCAAGTGATACCACGCCCTGGATCTTCTTATCTGGGTTGTTCAAATTAATTTTATTCATCATATTTCTGGCATCCATCTCACCAAACAGGTTAAAAAATCATAACAAAAAGTTGGTTTCTCCCTCTCTAAATTAAATTTTACTGCTTTATCATCACATAATCAATTTTTCTTCATTGGATTTAGAATTTATTTATTTTCTTAATAATATGAGATAATTTTCAATCTATATCATCAATGATAGAATTATTAATTTATATAATTAAAAGATATGAAATTCCATCATCATTTAGAATAATAATGTCCCAGTTTTTCAATTTTATATTTTTATTAAATTTAATACATTTCATTCAAATTTAATAAATATATAAAATATCCAACTCCAGTACTTAACATTACATCCGTATTTTTTCATGAGATATATATTTTTGTTAGATCATAAATTTTAATCCCTCAACAGGGGTAAAATACATCTTACTTCATCATCATGGATAACACTAACTAAATTGTTATTATTGAAAATAATTGAAGTCTCTCGAGGAGTCACCAATATTAAAGTTGAAATAAATTACTCAATGATGAATGTATTCCTATAATTGTGGAGTGTTTACATATCTTCTTGTTCGCATTATGTTCTCCCCTAGAATTTCATCAACATTAATTCCCTGTTTAATGAAAAAACAGAACATATGTGGGAATTAGGTGGTATAGAATCCCACTACTTTGGACCAATAATTGGCACTCGGAATGATGGAACACGATAACCCCTTAGGTTCACCTTATAACAACCCATGATTTTGGATCCATTAAATTAATATTATCATTAATAGCTTGTGTCCCATGAAACACAAAAATAACACAACTCCAAACTAAAAAAAACTAAAAAATATAAAAAATATAAAAAAAATATCAATAATATAATCATTAGTAGTTAAAAGGATAATCATCACTCAAAATAATTAAATATTATTATTCTTCTTGATTAATATTTAAAAAATGATTCCTTTTGAAAAACTGTTTTTAAAGGGTATTGTATTTTACCTAAATAAATTAAATTGGTCATAGTTAGATGCTTATAACAATAGGTAATACTTATATTTATTAAATAATATATAAATTCATTTATTTATAAATATATATGAAATCATATTAAAAAACACTTGAAATTTTAAAATGTATTTTTTTAATAAAAATATATTTTCTTAATATATTGTATGTTTTTTTAAAATCTAATTTATAATTTTTAAAATTTTAATATGAAAATTTAAAATTATTTATTTATTTAAACATGTAAATATTATCTTAAGATTAATTTTTGGTATTTTTCAAAAATAATTGATTTTTAAGTGAACAATTAAAATACTAATTTCACTAATACTATCACTTTAATGAAATTATTATACAAAAAATGTCTTATTTTTTTGAAAATATTTTAAAAATAAATATTATATTTTATAAATTTAAATTAAGTGTTTTAAAATACTATATTGATATATAATAACCACAGTTGACATATTATAAAATTTAGCTAAAATTTTAACGAAAAATATTTTTCGTATATTTAATTTAATAAATTTTTCACACTATTTAATTAGATTTTAAAATTATGATAATATTAATTAAAAATTTATTCTATAATTATTAAAATATTAATTTATATATAATGAATAACAATAATAATTTTATCCTAAATATATATCTTATTCTTATAATACACTTTTTTTTTCTAAATATGGGTTTTTGCATGTTATATATGCTAATACTAAAATATATTTATATAAAATAATTAAAATTTTGTCGTACAAAGTTATATAAATTTTTATAATAAGTATTTTAAATTTTTTAAATAATATAAATTTATTTTTGTCCATTAAAATTAGTTATCGATTGTAAAAGTCCAGTTAACGTAGTAAGGGAAAATTAAGGGAAAACGGTTTAAACCTTATCTAAGCAGTAAGAACATGTGAAAAACATTTATAATATTGAATGGTGATGGGAGGATCATATTTATCTCCATATACATGCAATTATTATCCAAATTGTGATACTTTTCCCTTGAATAGTTTAGTGATATCATTGAGAAATAATGAGTTTTTACAAAAGTTCTTTTTTCCACTTATAAAAGGAGACCACCTCCTCCCCATTTATACACCCTTTCCAAAGACTTAGCACACCCAAAACATGACCTCGGTGTCTCCTAAAACCCCACATATTCCTTTGAAGCCTTGGTCTCTCCAAAATACCAAGACAGTGAGTCTTAATTAGTTACCCAAGGGAGGAATTACGAGGGAAAAGAAGTTAAGTGCAAGTGAAGAGTGCTTTAAGACACATGTAAGGGTTTCATCTCAAAACAAAATTCTTTGAGAAACATGGTATTTTATGAACCTAATATAATTTAAATGGTGTGTATACTACCAATTGGATATATAATATCATGAATTATCTTTATTCATGGCATTGAAACTTCAATGCCAAGATTTCTCTCTTTTAAGGGGTTTTATTAGAATCTATCTTAAGTCATAAGGATTTTTATTTTAATTTATATTCATTGAGACATGTTTTAATGATATTAAAAAATTTATTATTTATATGGTGTATATACTAGAAATGAACGTATTTTTGCATACTCTATGATTTAATTCATGAGTTTTATAAAACCAAATGATTTCCAAGCTTCTATTGAATTTTAATTAAAAAATTACTAATGTTGTAAGGGTTTTATCTCAAAATTTATATCGTTGTGACATGTTTTATTTTATGAAAATATTTTTATTTAAATGGTGTGTATAATAACATTTGTATTTATAATATCATTATTTATCTTTATTCATGTTATTTTAACTTCAACTTCAATATCTATTGCTTTCAAGGGGTTTTATTAGAATGTTTCTTAAACCATAAGGGTTCCATCTCAATCACCCTTTATTGAGTCATGCTTTGATATAATGATAGAATATGTATTTATATAGTGTATCTAAAACCCACATGAATTATGATATCATAAATTATTATTTAATTTTGAAACTTCACTTTCATTCATACTCTTCCTTATTAGGGGTTATGATTGGTGTCTTCCATAAAATATAAGTGTCTTTTATAACAGAATCTGATTACTTTTGTTATAATTATTTTAATTGAATTTCAAAATTAATTTTATATATTATAACATATTATTATATTTTTAGATATATTTTAATTAAATTACTATTAATGGTGGGTCATAATACTGTTTTTAAAATACAACTTGGTTAAGAATAATTCTCATAAATTTAAATGACAGTTTCCCCTCCCTATCCACAATTTCTCTTCCTTCCAATGATATACTTTTTAATTAGAAACCTAGTTATGTGTTATATCATTTTAAAAGCATATAAACCTTATAATATTTCCAAAACATTGTTTTATTATGTTATTTTATGATTTTTTATTTCAAAAAAGGTGTTTTAAAACTTAAAAGGGTTTTTTCATACCTCTTCTATCACCTGCCAGTTATGAATTCCCTTTCATTTTCCCATTTTATGAAATATTATTATCATTTACCTCTTATATTATTTATATTTACCAAACACATATAACTATTTGAATATATTTTTCATTGTTAGGGTTATGCTTGTTTTTAGTTCCCTTTAAAACCCTCACTTTTATGTAAACCTGGTTTAAGGGAACTTTCCTATTTATGATCTCAAGTCAAGAATCACCCCCATAAAATATTTTAAAACCATGAATTACTTATAAAAACCACAATTATTTTATGGATAACCCTTTTAGTTAAATTATGATTTTAAGGAAAATGGTATGAATTTACTTCTTCAAAAATATAAATTTCTAATTTCATATAGGTTTTCCAAAGTGGTTCACTTTCATTATTTCTTCATTATATATTTCCTATTAATTTTCTATGTTGAAATTTTATTTTAAATAAATATTTTTATATTAAAATTATTAATTTTAAAAAATGAGTTTATTCTTTTTTTATTGGTAATCTATATGATATAACCTTATGATTTTTTCTTAAGATAAGATTGTTAAACCCAACACCTTATTCTAATTTATATCTTGATTATGATTTATGTATGGTTTCTTTTTTTCATTTTATGAAACACATATTATTGTGCATATTATGATTATGATTAGCCAATTTTTTTATGGTTGGGTCAATTATAGTCCTCCAATGCAATGGGTAATGTTAATATCTCATGATATACCATGTATGGTGCACGAGTGGTTAGCATTACCAGACTGTGTATGGTGAATGGGTGATTATCCTAGTAATTCTATGTTATGATAGAGATAAGATGAATAATACCATAATTATGATGGTTGTTAGACTATATTATGTTTTTTGGAAGTTAACCTTTACTTATTCTTGTAATTTCATGCTTTATGACATTGACAAATGTTTAGGATTCTGGGATCTTATCCTTTTATTTCCTAATGCCATGTTTTCATGGTTATTATTATTATATTAATGATGCCATGTTATGCATATTGGCTCTTATATTATGTTTTGTTTTCATTTATACTTCGTTAAATGTATTTATAGATCAACTTTTTCCATATGTATTTTCTAAAAGGAATCTTATGTGGTTTTAGAAGATCTATGGATGTTTGGAAAACTATGTGTAAATTTAAATAAATGTATTGTTTTATACATTTAAGATGATTTATTTATGTATATAATATTTTAAATTCACTCAAAAAATAGATCCTTTTATTGTATTGTTAAAAAATTATGTTATAAATAATAGAATAAAGTGTGTTTAAGGTCTGGGTAACTATATTCCTCCCCATGTGCTAGAGGCTGGTAACTAGAAACACCAGTCTATGGTGGTATAATGGGGAGAATATACCTGCACAATAGAGTAAATCAATTGTAGAAATAAAAATTCATATAAATCTAGATAAATATAATAGTGAAGTGACATATAAGAAAGTTCATGTCACACCCAGTTTTTCATTTTAATCTCCTGTCCCATTTCATTTGGGAATCTCAGTTTTTTTCTTGAGTTCCAGAAGTGAAAGTGTTTAAATTTTGAAGTGTTTATTGGTTTAGCTTTAACCACATGTTTATTACTTTGTTTGATTGGGAGTTCATGGAGAAATGTATCATTTTTAGGCTTAGTAACAACCTGCACATTTTTGGCGCACGGTTTGCAAAACAACGCAACCCAACCTAGGTAATCGTGCAATAGGTGTTGGTTTTGGATATAAACTATTATATGGTTTGGTAAACCATGCAACCAAACCATGTGAGTTTCCCAGAACATAAAAATGTTTAATTTAACCTTTTTACCAATCAATATTTTATACCCAATCCACCCTATTCTTCCCCCACATGGTTCATACATCCCAAGGGAGGCCCATCCTTGACTCTTCAAGCTTCCTTCTCTCTCCCTTGGTGTGAATCTAAGGATTTATTCACATTTTGGGGTTATATATTCAAAGTATTTCCCATACTCTCTTCTCCATCCTCCTCTTTCTTGAATTTTATCTTGAGGTTTTCTTTTCCTATGGTTATGATGATCTTGGGTTTATGTTTCCCCTTGATTTATGTTTGGGATTTTCATTGTTTAAGATTCCCATTAAATCTTCTTTCCATCTTGAATACTTGCGCTGTGGTTTCAGGTGTGCATTATTGAATCTCTAAGAAATTAAGGTAGGTTTCCATTTTAACTTTCCGTTATAATTTTAGATTCGTTGGTTTATTTCTTTGTGCACATGTTAGATATTGTTTTGTGATTATTGGATAATTTTTTTTGGTTTTCCATGCGGTGATTTCCCTTTTGTATTATGATAAATAACATTATTTCATTAATTATTGCATACCAATTGTTAAATGAAATGATAAGTTAGATTTTGTGGATATTTTGTAACATTTAAAGCATGGATTGGATTAAAAAATATATTTATGACACTTAAATGGTTGTTTTGGGTTTCCCAAATGAATTTATATATGGTTTTGGGTCTTTAAAATAGAATGACATATGATAATAGTGTGTGGCGCGATTGGAACTTTGAGGAAAATGGTTTTAGGTTGCATATGTGGTGTGAGTACTTGAACAAGATTAGTAAAATAATTTTTTAAATGGTAAATGGATTGTTTTTACATTATTGGAAATATTATTTGGTTCCTAGATAAATAATTGTGTTTGTGAAAAGTGCTTCAGGCTAGTTTGGAACTTTTATGAATGTGGTGAATTGTTTATACTGAAAACCCTCCATGAATAATATTCTTTCCTTGTTTATATTTAATAGGTGGTATTTACTCACAATGGAATCCTTGTGAACCATTTACCTTTATCATAATGGGATATCCTTGATATGGAATCATTGATATCTAACTATTAAATGACAAGATATTGATCCCTAGTGTGACTCGGGGTGAGGCATTTTGTAGAATTATTATTATATGTGCATGTGATTAAATGATAAATTTTAATTAGTTGTCTCACCCCCTTTACACATAAAACATGAGAACCTATAATAGTGATAGAATTTTTAAGAATTATTTCTGTACTAGAAAGATTATGCACAAGATGGTGGCCCATAGTAGGTGGATATACTTGGTTTATTTCTATGGGATATTCCACGTGGTTTATATAGAGTCAGGGTGGTTGGGAGTATTTTGGATGTTTCTAATTTCATCATGTGAAGAATTTTTCTGGGGATGGGTCTCATGTATTAGTATGTTATGGATTATTCACGATCTCTTTGGTTCCTCCCATGTCTATTGGTGCATAGTTACTTATGATGGATGATTGAGATACTTGGTTACTCTTCTGTGTTTATTTCTATTGACCTTATTATGTGATTACTTTAGTGATCTCAAGTGTGGATTATTTCATAGAATGTGATGAGATTTATTCCAATGTTTTATGGAAAAATATTTTAAAATAATAATGTTTTATACTCTCTTATTCCATTTTGAAATGAAAGAAACAATTTCCCCTTGAAAATATTAATTCATCATTAATGAAAATGAACCTAGTTTTGGAATGAAAAAGGGAAATTGAACTTTTTTTTAATCTAAAACGTGTGGAAAATATTATATTTATATATTTATATTCAAACTTGAAGTTGATGTTTTTTTATTTTAAAGTAAGTGCATTGGGAATAGATTCATTTGGGAATGCCTGCTGATTTTTAATACTCATGTCTATAGTTTCATCTTGTTTTTATTTTGTGGTGAAGGTCTTATCTTGGTCCTAATTTCCTAGGGAGATAGTTGTTCTTTTTATCATAGGGTGACCCTTGGGGTCACATGGAGATTTTGGGCCGTTAGGTCTGGTATGGTTTTTTTGTTTAGCTTGGTTTTATTTTCTACCATTGTAAAATATCATTATTTTCATATATGGTCTTCTCTATTTATATTTATGCTATTTTATTTGTTTATTTTTATTGGAATAAATTATTCCCTTTTCTCTCTATATATTCCCAACACTAGTTTCCATCCCATGGGGATCGAGAATTCCCTTAGAAAATTGTCACAGAACTACTCGAGTGACTGGTTCAGGGTTGACCCAGGTAGGTTCATGAAAAAATGGTATCAAAGGAGGTCATCAATTAATAGGAAATTTCTTTTTAGATAACCCTTTATTACTTGGGTATGTTTTGGTAGATGTAGTAGGACTTTCAGGACTCAAAAGGTATGAATGGGAAGGAAACCATGAACCCTTTCTAATTCTAATCCTTGGGTGTCCATGGGATATCTAGATTTGTTGGTTTATTTTGGTTCTTAGGGATTGTTTGGTGTTTGGGATATGAAAATGGAGTTGGGATAGTGGTAGCTTTGAGATCACAAGGCCTAGATGGCCATGTGGATCCTGGGGAATGGTCCTTGAAGTATCACAGTGACAATGATGTGTTTGGCATATATCCACCAACCACATGGCCATGTCAACCATCAAAACTAGTTTCTATTGGGAGTTTCTTTGAGTCTTGTTTGATATATAAAAATTGTTTTAAGAGATCTTGTTGTGGAGGTGTTTAAAACTATTTTTTTAAATGAAAACGGTTTAATGATGTTTGATCTTTATAATCAAAACTTTGGGTTTTTGGAAAATAATTTTCTGGAAGTGGATGTTTGTTTTGTAAATTGTTTCAAATGAAAATGAGTGATTTTTAATAAAATCATTTTTATGAGATGAAATGGATTTTTTTGATGAAAAACCATGGAATTTAATTTTTGAGATGACAAAATGGATTGAAGTGTGGAATCTAAAAACAATTTTTGATTTGTTGGTCGATGGAATTTTATTTTTTTGTGAAATTTGAAATGTAATAATTTTTTATGGCCATTAGTACTCTCATGGGTGCTCACATGCATATTTAAATATGGATTTTTGGATGAGTTTAGGTATTTCATGGTTGATGGGTTCATGGGGTGCCATGAGAATATGCATGTTAGTGAGACTCTAAGGAATACCATTGGTGAGTGTGAAACCCACCAAGTTTTATTTCTTTTGAAAAGATTTTTAGAAGGAAATTTTTTATGTTTTTGAAAACTAGTGGTTGTATGATGATTCGTTTTATGATCTGGGGTTATTTTTATGTGGCATTTTGATTTTGAGAACTGTTTTTTATAAGTTATTTTTGATAAATCTTCTAGTTTCCAAATATCCTAGTGTCACCCCCATATAGATTTTATGGAAACTCATGCTGTGGATAAGAGTGGTTCCTTGTTAGCAGGCCTTACAGTTGGTTAACCAAAGGATTTACATCTTGATTTCCATAAGATAAATCTTCCTCTCTTTTATATTCAATATTATCCTATCAAATAAGAAGAGTAGATGAATCAAATTGAATGAATATTTATCCTCATTGAGTTTATTGAGTCTTTAAAGGTGATGTTTTCTATGTTTATTCTTAAAGGACTGACATGGAAGTGGTGTATGTCAGTGTGTTGAAACAAGCCTCAAGAATATCTTACATGTGAGTTCCTTAAGGTTTCATTCATCCATCGGTATTTTACTAAGGAATAAAGGTTGATAAAGTGAATACAAATGTGTTTTTTGCAGCAGGGTGATGGATCAGTGTTGGAATAATTCCATATTTTTTGGGACATAACTCCTTACCTTATGGAGCATGTTGAATATTATTCCATGAATAATCATCATTTTGAGTGTAGAATTCATCCTGATCTATGATAAAATGTGTCCGAGATCAATCAAACATATTTTTCCAAAGTAATGAAGAAATCTATCTATGATTAAGCTATGATATAAGGATTTCTTGATGTCTTTGACCTTCATTTAGTCCCTGTGAGTAGTGATGGGAATTACAATAAGAAAATGGTGAAGATACCTGAAGCTGTTAGTGTTGTTCAGAGATTCAAAAGGCCTAGTTATCTTTTTTTATCCTCTTCTTGTTATGAGGTCTTGGTGTATTATCAGTGTGGAAAGAAGAGTCACAAGCAGACATCATGTCAAAGTTCTACAAGTCACTTACATGCTTGTGGACGCTTCATCCACATGCAATGATCTTTTTAGGATGTTTCTAGATAATATCATGGATCCAATTAGTATAAGTGAAGTGTTGTTTGGGGAATTTTTTAAATTTTATTGTTGTTAGTGTCCTTCCTATTGTAAGGGTGTTTTGTTGTGATGATTGGGCCAGTGCTGTTTTCTTTTATTCAAAATGTAAGGGAATGTTGTGATTCATATAATTAAATCCTATTTTCTATGGAATAGTGGTTTTAATTTTTAGAAACTATGGTTTTTATTTTTATCTAATTAGATGATGCATGTTTCTTATTGGGGTTATCAACTCTTGATTTCAACATAGTAGAGGATTCGAAAATCATAGCTCTGGCCATAAGTCTCAGATTAAATATTTTCAATTGGTTAGGAATTATCTAGGATTTTGGGATCATGGCATAGTTATTATACCATCCATTCTAGAGTGGGTGGTCTAAATTATATTTTTGTGTTCCTCTTAACCACGGTTGGTAGGTCAATTTGGAAGAGTATTGGATGGCATGTGTGGGAAAGCCTTTATGTTGGCTCATGTTGAATTTTTAGTTGGTTGGTCCAAGTTGGTTCTTAATGGTGGGGAGACCCACCTTGGGTCTCATTGAGAATTATCTTGAAATAATTAGTGTTATTTGAATTCTAATGATGGGGATTCATCCCCCACCCCCCTATGTTGATAAATTCGGTGTGGTTCTCAGTGTTGGTCGAGAGGTGTGCGGTTCCATTTGAGGCCATCTAAATTGTGAGTTATTTTGGATTTGGTAAATGTTGTTCATTTTGGAGTGTACCCTGCTATTTTATTCAAAGCATGGATGTAATGGTTCTAGCAATGATTTACCATTATTTCGTGGGAAGTTGACACCTTTTTTTCGGGGAATAAGTCTGACTTCCATTTGGCAGTGGTTGAGGTGTTCAGGGCTGAAGGGATTTGATCAGGTTTTTTGGAATCCTTTTTCTTTGATTGATGAAATGAAACATGTTATGGATTTCCAGGGGCAGAAAGTGTTAATGGTGGGGAGAATTTTCACACCTAGTTTTTCATTTTCATCTTCTATCTCGATTTTTTGGGGATCTCAGTTTTTCTCTCGAGTTCTAAGTGTGATGGAGGTTAAATTTTTAAGTGTTTCTTCATTTTGTTGTAACCCTGTGGTTATTCCTTTATTCGATCAGGAGATCTTGGAGAAAATTTTTATTTTTAGGCTTGAAAAATAGGTTACAAACAGTGGTCACTTAGTATGGAATACCGTGCATACCAACCCATGTAACTGTACGGTAGGTGTTGGTTTTGAAATAACCTACCACACAGTTGGAGTAGGGTTTGCTAAACCGTGTGTCCAATGAATTCAATTTTCAAGGAACTTAAAATTGTTGAATTTACCCTCCCCATTGTTATTTTAGAACCAATATATCCTATTCTTCCACCACCTGGTTCGTACATCCCTAGGGAGGCCTCTTTTTAGTTATATAAGATTCCTTCTTCTTCCATTGGTGTGGATCAAAGGATTTATTCAAGTTTTAGGGCTAGATCATCAAGCTATTTTCCCTCATATCTTCTCGATATTCCTCTTTATTTAATTTTATTTAGAGTTTTTATTCACCTATGGTCATGTAGACCTAGGTTTTTTGTTTCCCCTTGATTTATGTGAGGGATTTTTGTTTTTTATTGTTTATTTTGGATATTATTTCTGTATCTAACCCTTATGGTGTGGTTTTGAGTGTGAATTGTTGAAGTGCCAAGTTATTGAGGCAGTTTTACCTTTTCACTTTCATTTATAATTTAAGATTAATATGCTTATTGCTTTTCATAGCTTACATACATGTTAAATATAGTCATGTGATCTTTGGATAAATTGTTTGGTGTGAAAAGTGGTAATTTCTCCATTGTTTTGTGATAAATTCTGCCATTTCATTAATTACTGCACGTCAAGTGTTTGATGAAATGTTTAGTTGGATTGTGTGGATATTTTGTGACATTTAAAGAATATATTGTATCTAAAAATATATTTTCGATACCTAAATTGCTGTTTTGAGTTTCTCAAATTAATTTATAAATGGTTTTGGCTCTTGAAATTCGAATGAAATATTGCATCTTCTCAAGTACCCTAGTTCTGTGGTTGTCCCAAACAGTCATGAGAATGACTTAGTAGGCCCCCACTAATTATGTCCCTAAAATAAAAAGTCTGTATTAAGTGCATACAAGAGTTATCTAAGTAAGCAGTTCCGAATAAAAACATTTAAATTTTTTAAAACTAAATGTATAGAAACACAATGAACCTAATATCACATGATGACACCCAGTAGTTGTACATAACTTATTCATATAGTTTCCTGGTTTCTATGATCATGTCACAATGAATATGACAACTCATCTACCTTAATGGGTAATATACCCATCCCCATAAAAACAAATGATTCTCAGGGGTACTATACCCATCCACAGGGCCATAGTGTCCACTCAATGGATAGATTCATAATGAGTTTAACCATCAATAGAAAAACAGTCCTCCTAGGTTCTATGTTCACCTTGGGTCCATCCAATACAACCAATTCCACCTAGGGGACATGTTCACCATGGGTTTAATGAACTCAAAAAACCGTAGAAGGGATGATTTCACCCTGGGTTCATAGAGCCCAACCAAAATCTATTTTGCTTCCTTAAAAAACACATCAAAATTAGTATTCTCCTTTCCTTAAAAAAACCACCCCAAGGGTGTTTATCATTTTAAATATCACAAATAATTTAAAAATAAAAACCATTTCCATAGTTAATCTATAAAATATTACATTCTTTGTTTATCATGAAACAACTTTTTATCAAATAATAAGGGACAATTTTAAAAATAGGAAATGTGGTCCCCTTTATGAACCATTGGAATCCAATATTATTAAAAATCCATTTCCTAAGAATAATTTTAATATCAAAATACTCTTAAGATATTTAGTGGTCTTAAGTATCTATTATTGACCATGAGTACCCATTCTACAAGGCTAATCAGATTTATCAAGATAATATTAATAAACCATTTACACACTTTATTTGAAGGGGTAACATAAATTTTTTGAATTCAATTTACCAAATTATCAATTATTGTGAAATTACACTTTACTATAATTTACCTAACACCACTTCTTTTTAACTATTTAAAACATATTTTACAATATCACAAAACTAACAAGATACCCATACCTCCATTTCCATTTCAAAATACAATTAGATTTACATTTACCATATTCAAGATCATAGAAAGAAAAAAGGACATATACTTAGAATCACTATCTTATTTGGATTCAAGGAATTATAGTTTTCAATTCTACAAATACAATACCAAAGTAAATTATTAAATTTAAATAAGGTTAATGCATAGTGAAGTCAACACGATTGTATAATACTCCACTTAAAAAAATTAAACTATGGGTTAATTTAAATGGACCACCTACCTTAAACTTCAAGACATACACACACTCGGTACTAAGCCTCAGTACAACTTAAAATAGAAGAAAATGATGAATCATACAAAATCACTGGAAATACGTCATATTAAACTTAAATAGTGGGAGATAAAATAACTGTGAAATAATTGAGGAAAAGTATGAAAAGGATTTATTACTTTACCTCTAAATTTCATTCACAATGGATGTAACCCCAAATGATCAAGGATCAAAGGTGTTACTTCCATGTATATGAGAATAGTGGGATAGAATTTAGGGGAAACAAATAGTAATGATAGAGGCCAAAATACTCATTATAGGGTTAAAGGGGTGGACCTGATGAAACTACAGGGCTTCCCCTCATGTAAGAAGACTCCAAGATGACATTGGATAACCACGACCCACTACCTAGTCACTCATAGGCTATCAGTAGTAAGTAATCCTAAGTAGTAAGAAGGGCACTTCCCTTGCCACTGGATAGTCAGTGGCTATGTACCAGATTTCTAGTAGTGCCACAATAACATATTTCATCCCTGAAACTTCTTATAATGATTTATGCTACTGATGGATACCTTTTTACCCTAATACCTCATCCAAAATACCCCGTAGAGGTTCCAGACCTTTAGAGTACCCTTTTATACTCCAATCCTTAAAACAACCCATCCAATAAATGAAATATCAAATCCACCCTTGAAATTAAAACTTATACTACACTAGAGATATTAAAAAATCCCCACCATAACACTTATATACCATGATAAGTCCTAGTGGTCATACAATTAGATCTTATAACCTACATCTGTTATCAAATCCAGTTTAATGTCCGCATTCCAATCTTAAATTCTCAACAAGCTTCTAGAGCGTACCCTGAATTTCAAACTCTTAATTTGTTGAAGCGTAATCTGCTGTTTGATTTTATCACTAAAACAATAAGATGCAACTCACCTATGACCACTCACCCCAAGAAACCTGAGCTTCTTTCATCCTTTATCTCACCCATCTTTTGAGGCTCCCCTCCATTTATTCCATCTAAAGAGGAAAATTTCAAGAATTGACACCCTACAACATTATAATTTCTTAATGTAACATGATCTCTATATTCCAATGACACATGTTATGTGGTGTAAAAACCACCTCACCCAAATATTCATAAAACCACTAATCTAATTCTAGTACCAATCAACATTCTCAAATTCCAAAACAACCCAATGAAAATCCATCACCAAGTAATTGTTCCACCAAGATGACCTTTTTCTCGAAAACCGTCAAACAACTCTTGAAACTCATTCGACATACCCAAACTGATTCACTCACTATATTTTCTAGTATATCATATAAAATTACATGAAATAGAATAAGTTGAACCTCATTTGACTGAATTTTCCAAAAAATACTCAGATTCATCCACTAACACACCATCAACTCACCCTATCATGATGTTGTAATCCCCATGGAATCTGTTGGTCATCCAAAAACACCCACTGAAGTCTATATGCCTCTCTAGTGGCATAACAATGTTGAATCATCAACTGTTAACATTTTTTTACATTCCATACCACAAGTATCGATGCACTAATAACCGAATCATGTTCAGATCACCTGAATTCATCATGGTCCTATAACTGATGTTCATACTTCATTTGGTACAACATTCAATCCATTACGTAGAATTCAATGAGGAGTCCATTAGACTCATAATTTATCCAACAGACTCAAAAATATATAACAATCATCCATCGATCAAAATCACTATATGGCCCCAGCCTTAAACCTTACTTAATCTTGAGTTATTACAAGATTACACATTGAGGTTCTTTTCAGGTTTAGAGTTTTAGAGAATTAGTTCATTAAACTTTCATTACATTCCAAATTTAAACAAAGTGGTTACATAAAGACAGTATTCATTTTTCCCATCAACGGTAACATATTTAAAATATGACATGGATTCTTTATTGATACTTCCTTAACACTATCATCACATCATGTACCTTTCCCTTGACCTGTGAAAAACATTTCAAAAACATGGGATGAGCATAAAAATCTCATTAAGGGATATAAAAGTATGGAAAGGAAACATGAGTACATATATACATAAGAATGAAATCATACTTTACCCATAAAGCATATGCACTTTAACATACCTCATAAAATCATGAATAAATCATAGAAATCATAAGACGTAAAGGTAACTTAAGGCATTCATAACATTCTTACGTAGGGAGTAACCCTCTTGGTTACGTTTGGTATACCAATCATAGTATATTCCTTAAATCACTTCAGAGGAAAATTAACGTTTAACCCCTTCACGTTACCCCATGCATTGGAGAGCTATATCGGGCTCACCCGCCCTTAGTTTATCACAGAACAACCCATCTTCATAAAAAATGACCAAGAACCATAACATAATCATAGCACATAACTTAAGAATAAAGTAAATAAAACGTTACCACATTGAAATAACAATATAACATTTTAAGATATTGAATCTATTCTAAAAAAAACATTTTCAAAACCAATTAAAAAAATTAATAAATATATTTTTTAATCAAAGTGTCACATACCACTTTGAAGATTTAAACATTTTACACCATTAATATCCACATAAATAAATCCTTGAACCCATTTTGAAAACATGGACATTAATGAGAAATATTTATAAGAATAAATCATTAAAACATTTAAAATGATATTTTAGTTAAAGAGTTTTTGTAAAAATGAGAGACACTTGAATACAATCATTGGGGAATAAAATTTAATCAGAACTTTATAATATCATGATAATAAAGGGATTCATGATATAATATTCCAAATGATAGTATATACACCCTATAAGAGTGAATTGGTGCATAACAAGAATGAATTCTCAATAGAAATGTAAAATGAGATAAAATCCCTTATAAAGAATGTATCCTTAAATTAAGGATGAATCAATCTCATAATTATGTGTGACAAAACTAAATACACCCAATATAAGTGGATATTAAGTTTAAAACAATCAAAGTTCATTCACACATATTAAAAGGATAACATATTCAATAACTACATGTTGAACCAAAGGAAATCGAAATTGGGTTAAGAAGTTCCCTTGGTAAAATTCGACAGCCTAACGGTGTCACATTAAAATTCATAAAATTAGTTGATGGGAGAGAAAATGGTATCTCATCACTTGGACATAGAATTTACATCAATAAGGATATATAATAACATATCCCAACATAAAAAGATGTAAATTAAATGACATAACAAAATAAGTCTTTTTAAAAGTGGAGTGTGAATGGTTCCCTTACCAATTTGGGGAACTTTCAAAACGTACACCCCATGAAAGAAGGGTCATACAATGAAGATGTAACTACCCATAAATGAGAGTATATTATACTAATATTAAAATAATGGGCAGTACATACAGCACACAAAAAGGAAATAGTGGCCAATGTAGCATCAATCTCACGAGAACAAAAAGTGAGATGAAAATCCCCTTATGAAAATTCGGCAGCCTAACGGCGCCACATAAAACATCCAAAAATGGATTGTAGAGATCAAATAGGGTCTCTCATCACATGAAAATAAAAATTACATAATGAGGAATATAAAATAACATCCTCTAACATATGAACATGGAGAATAAAAGAAATGACATAAAATAGAGTACTTGCAAAGAAAGAGAGAGGTAGGATTCCCTTACCTCGTGTCCGACATGACTCGATCATTCTTTAATCTCCTGAATGATAAAATTTTTCAATTTATTATTGCTTAAGGACCTCCTTTAAATATTATTATTCAGTTCATATCACATATTATAATGTTATAATAATTAGTTAATAAAGTGAGTTCATATCAAATGTTTTTGTCGATGTTCAGTACATGAGTAAAAATTGAACTTGTTGGAAAAGAATTTTCCATGTAGTTATAAGTACATCATATCCAGAATAGTATTGATGTTAAAAATATCATATATATCCAGTATATATTCATTTTATATTGTTCCATAGCATTTGGAGATAAAAAATTAAAAGCGTCGTTCATGTAGACGGTAGGTCGTACGTACGCATGAACACTACTTTCATTTTTTGTCATATTAATGGAATTAAAACGAAATGAGAGAGATATATATTATAATTACAGAATGATATCCATAATTTAGATTTAATATATTACATATATATCCTTTATATATATTTACTTATAATATTACATAACATTTAGAGATAAGAAATGAAATGTACCGTTAATGGAGACGGTAAGCCGTACGTACGCATGAATGCTACTTTCATTTCTTTTTTTTTTGTATTCAATGGAATGAAATAATAATTATATAAAGTTATATCACACTTCCAGTAGGATAACATATGTAATACCATTAATTCCATCCTTTATACGTCCCACATATGGAATTAACGAATCAAATCACTTTGAGGGGGCGGTAGTCCGCACTTCCTAAAATGAAGATATCACGTTTACCCATAATGGAAACCATAAAGGTAAGAAATAAATGAAAAATACAGAATCATAAGGAGAAAATAAAAATATTATATATCATATATAAATATAGTGACATCTTAATGGCCACATTTTATGGTGTTAAAAGAATATTGAACAATCATCGTTTCGTGAGGCAGTAATTTGCCATCCACAGAAACAGTATGTTCTTTAACCATTAGACAAAGGTGTGTGTAAGTGTAGCTCGAATACTTCACATAAAAACACACTAGTATATTTATGATACTTGTGTTGTTACAAAAGAATATAATAAAAAGAGTTTAGGGGGTTTGAGAAGCAAAATAAAACAAAAGAACACAAGGGAAGACATTATCTTTAAATTGGGTAACTTCCTTTGATTTGAGCTCAAAGGATTTCATGGAAAGGATTCTTCCGAAAGTGAGTATTAAATGATGAATATAGGGATGTGGAGAGATGAAATGGGCAGGTGTTGGCCGAGAAAAAGGCTTGAGAGGTGTGCGTAAGGTGGTAGAGGTGGAGGCCTTTTATAAGAGGAGAGGAGGAAACTCTTGGAAAGTTATAAAATATTACATTATTATAAAATTATTTTCGGATTTAAAAGATACCAAAAGGATATATTTCGTGGATAAGGTGATAATATTTTTAAATCCACCCATACAATAGGTTTTTGACACGTTTATGTTATATTTTTAACATTATCTTTTCATTTTATTTAAATCCCTTATTAATGAGGAAATTGCTGCATCATCATGATGTCATAAATAATTTAATTTAATTAATGTCTAAAAATTATAAAAAACATATCATGATGTATGAAATCTTTTTATCTTTCTAATTAATATTTGTAGTCAAAAATATGACTTTTATAACCCCATTTAATAATTGTTTTAGTAAAACAACTCATGTTTGTGACATCTTAATTTTAACTTTAAATAAAAAGGTATTTATGTCATATTCCAACCAAAGTGGCTCCATGGGGTCCCCAACTTGACTCATGGATTTTCTTGGTCGGCCATGACACATCGAATGAGGGTAGGACAAGTGTCAAGTTCATTTCATATTATTAAAACATTATTTTTACCTTAAATTACACTAATTACCTCTAATCGCGATTAAAAACATAAATGTTACTATTCACCAAAATATTATTTTAATCCCATTGAACCACATTTTACTTCCTAATGAAATCCATGTATGTTGGATTTTTTAATTTCAAAACAAATAAGTGGTAAAGTTTCATTTAATCGAAAAATCAGTTTTTTAGGTACCACTTAGTGGTTTAACTATTCATCAAAAATTTAAGTTTTTCAGAATAATACCAAAACATCACCCTAAGATATATTTGATGATCCGAATTAAAAAATAATGTCTATTTTAAAAAATTAAAATCATATAAGTTACATTAATTAATTTAATAATTAATTCCCACTGTCATGACAAATGGCGTGTTTTTATGAAACAGTATATATCAAAAGATTGACAATAGTTTAAGTCCAATTTCAAAGTGAAATTAATTCCAACGACCACTATTGGATTAAATGGTAAAAATATATTCTAATTTAACTTTAAAACCACTTCAAAAGATAATATAATCATACAAATAAATTATATTAAAAAGTGGTTTTGAATTAAAATACAACATTTTTCACTATTGATTAAAAATTTAACTTTATCGGAAAAATACCAAAAATTTACACAGAGTAAATTTTGATGTCCCGATTCTAAAAAAGAATTTTATTTTGTCAAATATAACAAATAAAATTGTCAAAAAGTGGTTTTAAAAGAGGATCGCCATCATAAGGCAGTTAATCGTCCTTTTAAAGAATATTTGAATGTTTACGCTTAAAATTGGATTCATTCGCATTTTTAATCCTCTAAAATTTATTGTAAAGAGTAAAAATATTTCAAAAACATATATAATCATTTTGTAGTTAGTTCTGTTCATTCCCACCATTACAACGGCTAGGCGTTAACTACCATTTAAAATAATATTATTTTATTATTAGAGTGCAACGTAAGATTCCCAAGAAACTCGTTGTTGCGTATTGGGTACGCCATCGAGCATAGCGTCCCCTTTAAAGTAATATTAATATTTTATTCACAAATATGGATAAATGTGAAAATTTCATATTCTTTATTTACCTGGGGTGTTACAATCACACACCCTTAATCCTCCTCACATGAGGGTCACATCAACAATGCTGGTGATTGATATTATTGTTGCTCTGATCCTCTTCTGTAGCAGTACTACTCGGTACTATAGAATCCAGAACAATTCAACTGATTTGGGCCTTCGGGTCATTAGTTTGGGTCTACAGGTCTCAAGGGCCTTTGGGCAATCAAAGGCCTTCGGGCCACATGGCCTTCGGTCCATTGAGACCATGGAGTATCCTAATTCAGATCTCCATGGCCCATTCATCACACCATCAAACCACATACTCAGATCTCCATGGCCCATTCTATTTCAATTACCAAACTTAACAGTTTGATGGTTGAGACTACTCATCCCTAAAATTTATTATTAAAGTTAAACTACCACCCACTCTCAACCCATAGAAATGTTACACTTGGTATGTACTAAAAAAATTCAGGTAATGGGGTCTATGCCTATAAATGATTGATGGTGGATTCTACACTATCTAGGTAACCTCTTACTGCTTCTAGAGTGCTAAAACTAGTGGTTCTAATCAAAATTACACATGTATCACTCCTCCTAATCCATGATCATCCAACACATTATTCAATTTATGTTGAAAATATTTTATCAACCATTCCACCACATCTTGATTTGTCCATATTATTGTTACCACCATCGGAACCTAACATTTCATACCGAATGGGTCATAGTGACCACGACTACAGTATTCTTATCAAATACACATTAAACCCTATCCTACATGAAAAATTGTTATATCTCAATAATTATAGCGAAAACATTCAAACCACCTAAACTATAATCCAAATGAAACGATGCATTTCCAATGTGAACTTTTATACCTGGCCGAATCAAAACTCAAAGGTTTCACTCTCCCATGTAACCTGATCAAGAAAAACCGAATCACTCTCCAAAAATCTGCATTTCCTATAATCTCATAACATATTACCACACCATTTTCTATTACCCAATTACATTCTAGTCTTACCAAGAAAAGAGTTCCCTTAGTGTTTTCCAGTGCTAGGAATAGCACCATGATGAACTATTCATATGAACTCTCAAAACCTAAGTGTTATTCCAAATTTCTATTAGGTATTATTTATACAACGATTATTCTCTTGAAGGAACATCCTAAGTTTAAAATTCTAGAAACTCAAACTATACTACCCTTGAAAGTAATATACACTATAAAAATACCAGTACTCAGGGTGACTTATAGTATAAAATTAGAAATAATTTCCAAAAAGTTTACACCATAAACCTTATAAGGGTGTTCTTATTCCTAAGAACTTCATGGTGATATTTCTTATCACTACAATCTATTCTCTCCCATATTGAAATTATGAAGGAATTTCACATGATTAACTATAAATCTCCAGAACATAATGTGATCAATCCTAAAAAACATATTTAACCATGTAATTCATGTTCTAGGCATACCATTCACTATCCTCATCGATCCACCAACTAGAACCCAAATCCATAGTTAGTAGAAATTGGAATCTGAATGATCCTACCCCTCCAAAAAATAGCCAAAAAACTAAATGTACTAGCACATAATTACTTCTCCCCCAAATTTCAAGGCACCTAATGCATTGATACCACAATCCATGAAATAGAAATACTGCATTGATTTCATTAATAATTAGTTATCCATGCCCCACATACCTAGAGGCACTCATAGACTCAGTTGACCCCTCTCACAAATCTCCCTCGAAGGTCATATGGATCCAAATCCCAAATATAGTGTCACACCAAGGAAAGTCACTAGGCCCTCTTGCTGAGCCCATAAATCAACATTACATAAGTTAGAATTTACATAACGATACTCACCTCTTTTATAAGGTCACATAACATCAAATTTTCAAAACAACCACTATAAGGTCTCGTACACAAGTCTGAATCTAACCCATCTAACCCATTCTCCGGATAAGGAAAAAACACTAGGGTCTCAATATATCATGACCCATCAACTCATCACAACCTAATAAAATTAAAAAATCATGTATATCACATAACTCATGCATTATCATATTCTCAAATACCAATACAGAGGCTCCAAATATTATACCCACAAGTCAAATATATATATATATATATATATCTGTATGTATGATTCGTAAACTTACTCTATTAATTTTATATTAATCCAAATTATTCCATATCAAGGGATAAGTTAAATTAAATTTCAAGTACAAGTTAAAGAGGAAAACGAATTTTAAGTTTTATTTGGAATTATATTAAACTGGTTCCATGTAAAAACCAAATCAAGGAATCCCATAAGTTAATTTTAACTAAAAAATTTTATAGTTGAGGATCAGTTAAATAATAAATGAATGAATGGTAATAGAGTAAAAAACTCCTTAATTTATAATTGTAATTTTATTTAGCTAGAACATCATAATAATAAATAAAAAATATTCTCATAACATGTATTTTATATATTAGAGGGACATTTTAGTAAAATGACACCATATACATATATAAAAACACCATATAAATGGTTTAGGACGCTTTAAATAATATAACGAGATCATATCCCTAGTAAAACACCATAGTAAATCATGAAAAAGGCATGTGAATCCTATATTCCTAATATGATTCATGAACACACCCTATCATTCCATACCAGGATAAAAATAAAATTCTATAAATCAATAACCTCAGAATCAAGTGCATAACACAAGATAAAATACTATCAATAGTAAAAGTGAACAACATGAAAAATAATCCCATCCATAGAAACATGGTATTCCCTTATACATGGTTGGCCAATACTGGGCACAAGATCCAAACCATG
Source organism: Viscum album (assembly GCA_963277665.1). Lineage (NCBI taxonomy): Eukaryota > Viridiplantae > Streptophyta > Magnoliopsida > Santalales > Viscaceae > Viscum > Viscum album. The sequence goes on from OY728151.1 coordinate 1,085,236,852, forward strand.
TCCAAACCCATTTATATTCTCGTATATACCTTTATCAAGTAGTAATAAAAATAATGAAAAATTTAATACTACATTGTAATGTCCTACCACCCCGGGCCACAGATCGATGCCTAGACTGGTGGAACACTATAATACCTCATCCATTCCTCCCCATAAATTAGAGGCTACCAACTAGTAAAGAATTTTTAAGGTGGTATGGTTGGGAGACTATACTATCATAATAATGTAATCAAAAATGGAAATAAAGGCAATCATATATAATTAGATAAATAAAATAGTGAATAAATATATAGGAAATTGATGAAAATGACTAAGATAACCATGTAATAATAAATTAATTATATACAATATATACCAAAGAAATATACATTAGAACACAAAATATTGAAAGATAAAACTAGGAAAACCCCTAAAATGGTCTTGAGTCCTAACCCACTCACAAACACCTTACTCCATCCAGGAAATACAAAATATCAAACATTGATCCTTGCCTAAACCTTTAACTACAATCAAGTAGCATATAGTTGGGTACCTAGGTGTCATGGCTGCCCAAGCTGGGTATGTGTATAACTCAGTATGCCACCACCAACAACGTTTATCAAATAACTTGTATGAATAAAGTTGATAAAAATTTTATCCAAGTAAATAGTTCTAAATAATATCATTTCAAAAATTTAAAACTAAATTATTAAATATATTCTAAACCCATAATACATTGATGACATTTGGGAATAGTAGAAACCCGATTTTCTTGTGTTTGGGTGTCTTTGATCAAATCGCAATAAAAATTCCAACCCATATCCAATTAAGGGAATATACCCATCCCTGGATAAACTAATGGAACCTAGGGGTAGTATACCCATCCTCGGGTCCCAACATCTACCCAGTGTATGGATTCAACTTATGTTTAACCATAAATCTAAAACTAATCTTCCTAAGGCCATGTTCATGTTGGGTCTATTCAGCACAACCATGTCCACCTGGGGGTCATTTTCACGGTATTTTCAATAATAACTACAAAACTACCCAATGAATGATTTCACCTTGGTTCCATTGATCTCAACCAAAATAAATTACCTTTATTTTAAAACAAAACCCCCCAAATAGGTGTTTTCATTTCCTTTAAAACAAACCACCCCATGGGTGTTTATAATTCTCTAAATAAGAAATAATTTAAAGTAAAAACCTTTTCCTTACTTAATCTGAATGAAACATTTCATTCTTTTTTTACAAGAAATCTCTTATTATAAAATCAAATGGAACCATTTTAAAACATAAGACCCAGGGTCCACTTCATGAACCATTGGCATTTACAACTATTAAAAATATGTTTCCTAAGTATATGTTTAATATCAAAAAAATATTAATCTATTTGGATGTCTTAATTATAGATTATATATGATGAGTGTTCATTCTATAAGTTTAATAAAATTTATCAATATAACAATAATAAAATAATTACACTTTATTTTAAGGTATTACACCATGGTTTGGAATTCCATGTAGCTAAATATCGATGATTATGAAATTCCATTCTACAATAATCGATTTAACATCACTTCCTTCTTAAACATTTAAAACATCATTTTCTATATCAAAAAATGTGAAAATTCCCAAACCTCCATTTCCATTTCAAAATACTATTAGATTTACATTTACCATATTCAATGTCATAGACTAAAATTAGGGTATACACTTTGAATCACACTCTTATTTGTTATCAAGGTGTTTTAGTAGGGAATTAAATCAAGGAGATAGACAAATATATTATTAAATTTAAATTAGGTCAATGTGTGGAAAGTTTGGCATGACCACACAACACACCACATTAAAACAAAATGATGCTATGAGTTAATTTAAATAGACCACCTACCTATACCATAAAGACTCCCACACATCTAATACCAAGTTCTGGTTTGGCCTTAGATGGTAGAAAATGATGAAGTTTAAAAAATATATATAAATAGGTTGTATAATACTTAAATAGTGGTAGATAACTTGACAGTGAAAAAAAATTCAAGAGGGAACATAGTCACACCCTTAACTATAGCTTTGATTCACTGCCATATAAACTTTAAATTATCAAGGATCAAGGGATATCCTTCCATGGATATAATAAGATATAGACAGAATTTTGGGGTTTCTAATGGCCATGAGAAATACCAAAATCCTTAGTGGGGGGGGGGTTAACAGATCACCCTAGATAAATTATTGGGTTTATAATCACATAAAAAACCCATAAAAGGATAGAAACTAGCTAATAGCCTCCACCATCTAGCTGGACACCCACCGAATAGTATCTTCATGACAATCGACTTGCCTATGAGCCTAAATAGTAAAAAGGGATACTGCCCTTTCCCTTGGATAGCTTTTGTATCAATACCCGCTAGTTGGTATTGCTTTATTAATATTCCACAACATTGATTATTCTTCTGATGCCCCCTACTACTTACAAACACCATCTGAACCTAATTCCTTATTAAAAAAACACCACTTATAGTTGTCCAAATCTGTATAGAACCTTTTCAAATGTTGGTCCTTAAAATTTCCAATATTATAAATTAAATATCAAATTCCTCCTTCAAATTAAAATTTCTTTGTACACCTAGGGTATTATAGCTGGTGTCAATTTTTCTAGTTAATTAATGAAAAATGGTTTAGAGATATTTTCTAACCCATAAACTTACTTTAAATTCAAGTCCATATCCATGGTAACTCCTTATGTGTGATTTTTTTACCATGATTGAATTTACATGTTCTATATGAACTTATTTATCTTAAATTTAACATTCAATGTATAAATAAATTCATTTTCAACTTTTTCTAGCAATTCAGATGAATTCTTATCAGTTTATTCCATTTTCATTAATTTTTAAAACAATTTAGGAAAATAATTCACAAAAAATTTAGAAACATCTTGAAATTTCATTAAAATCACCTTCGCAGCACATGATTTATTTAATGCTTGGTTCCTTTTATTCATCAGATTCACTTATCTTGTTATAATAATCATGAAACATTATAGAGTTTGACCATTCAATTAACATAACTTACAAAATTTCTAAACTTCATTTAAGCTTAGCTTCTCTTAAAACCTATTCTAAAGCAAAATTCATTATAGTATATTTTTTCCACCAAACATCCTCTTTTTTTATTCTCATATCGATTCATTTTGATGATCCAATTTTCTTATATTAACCATAAAATTCATATATTTCTTACAACATTACATGATTTGACATTTATTTCCACAAAAGACGTATATTTTTCTTGGGTGTGATATCATACATTACTTTCTTATTTGGTTTGTTATAATTTGTATCTTAATTTTGTTCTCACCCCATGAAAGACTTACCTAAAACCATCCTTTTATTTTTATTCATACTTTACAAAATTATTATATTAATATTACACAAATCAATCTTGGTAAGAGTAATATATCACAAGTAATTATAATGATCACTTTTATTAAATCCTTCAAAAAAGTCCTCAAGATATTTTGATCTATTGGAAGTAAAAAACATTCACCATCTTTTTGTGGTTTGTCTCAACCTTGTAGGATTTATTTGCAATTTTATTTTTATCCAATTTATTGTAGGCATTCACTTTATTTCATTAAACAACATTTTTTCCCAACACTCAAAAACCCTATTTCGGAACTTCACACAAAATCAATAATAGTAAAAAAAATCTTGATTTCTTCCTTTAATTTGTAATCTATTGAATTTTATCATTATGAATTTTATGAGTACAATATTTTTCCTTTGATACACAACATGGTGGAAATATTTTTCTTTCAATAATTTCTTCCACCCTTGAGAATTAGATGAGGTTATCCTAATTTTTATTTACCCACTTACGTTTAGAAGTTTAATTATAACCTATAATATTCAAAGAATTATAATTCGGGAACATATAATTATTAGAACTTAGGGTTACCTCTTCCCGTGAACCTGAATTGGTTTTATCTTTTGATGCCTTCAATATTATATTTCCACTTTGTTGAGTCTTATAATAAGTAATAATTTTTATAAAAACATTCATAGTTTTTATCCTTTCACATTATTGAGATTTTTGTGGTTAAATGATTTCACATTTCTTAGTTTAACCTCAAGTTCAAAACATTTTTATTTGAGTTTATTTTTCTCAACATCAGGAAAAAAATTTATATCTTTCAATTATTTCATTATATTAATAATATTATATTTATGAAAATTACACTGATCTTGTAATAATTTTAAATCCTATAACCATTTTAGCCATGATTTATTAAAATAAATTCTTAACCTTAATGATATCTTTAAGTGTATCTTTGAATTCATGGATATTATCCTTAGAAAAATAATTATTCCAAAAAATATTCATTTTTAATTTTTATTATATCAGGGAAAATATTTCATTGATAATTAATATATAATATTTATTAGGTTTAACGAGGTTGGTGATAGTGTTACCCCTATGTAACTTTTTTGCCAATGAATTCTCCATTACATTGGCTTCCTATTCCATTTTTGTTTTCTCATCATGTAAGTCCTAGATAAAGTAAAATATATAGATGATAAAATCCAAAGGAACATTCTCCAAATAATCATTGACTTTAGGGTATAGATCATTAATAAATTTAGTAGTCTTACATTCCCCATAATCTTCATAACTCAAACTATAATCCTCCAGATGATCAAAATTAATAGATTTAATAGGTGAATGACTACTTTATGATTTACTTAAAATAATGGGTTTTATTTCTCTTAATTATTATAATATTTTAGCTACCTTAAATTCTTATCCTTCCTATAATTTCTTTATTAAGAGCTCTACATGAAACCTCTATGGTGGAACAAACAAGAGTAACGTTCATTTTTGTTAACTAAGGAATCTTGGTAACTTCTAAAAATATAAACTTCATGTTAAAAAGTTAAATAAATAATTTTTTATATTTAATTAATGTAATCCTTGAATGATGATACCAATTGATGTTCCTAGATAATTTTGATGGCATAATAAGAGGGGAAGTAAATCAGTGTATACCAAAATTATTTGATTAATCCAATTTATAATTTTTACCTATTTTGTTATTTGAACCTCTATATTTGTTAATATTTGTAGATATATTTAATTATTCCTATTAAAATTTCACAACATATGAAATGACATAATGTAAATAGATAGAAAGACATGGTATGTACAAGGTTAGGTACCAATTTGAGCATTTAATCCTTTGTTCAATTATTAATATGAGACATAAATATTCACTATACAATTCAAGTGAATATAAATTGATATCCTTGAAAAATATTTTTTTGTATCCTAGATGGTTTTATAGTCTCCCAAATGATTCTTTGTACTAAATATTTCCGTTATACATTGTGTCCTCATGAACTCCTAAATAAAAAAATCATTATTTTTGTCTGGTATGTACTTGTACCAACAATATATATTCATAATCAATAAAATTATTCGACTACAATAGAATTATATATTTTAGCTACATACATGTTGGTCATTTACTCAATCTTCCGTAGACATAACTTCCATATCTTCCTCTTCTAGTCAGATTGTGATCACTATATAAATTATAATGTTTACCTTCCATTTCTATAACACTTTGTCCAAACTCTAGTCAATGAAACCTATGTTCTAGTCAGATTGTGATCACTATAAATTCTGACCGACAGAGATTCTATTGTTCTACTTATGATCAATATAACTTCAAAATATTTATACTTTCTCAATATTTCCACTTTGAAACTACCAATCTACTGGATACAGTAAAATCATAAACTTAAACCACCTTATGACCATAAATAAACATCTATCTTCTATAAATTTGAATTATCAGAGTTATTATTTTGAATTAGTGAATCCACTAGACATAACTTATTCTTCTGGTCTTCTTCATCATTTGGATTAGTTAATTTATCTTTTATCACCTTGAAACTTTAGGATTTTCATCAACCAAGTAATCAATATAATTGGAAATTTTAATTTCCATGGGTCAACTTCAGCCTTCCCAATTATCATTTCATCTCTGGTGTTCCTTCCATTACATAATTCTCAAAGAGTATCCATAAAATATTTTGATTTACCATATATATAGAAACCCAGTCTGAACAAGACATAAAAAAAATATCATGATTTAGAAAATACATCTCACAATAGTAGCATATCCCAAAAAATGTAAGGTTTAGTTTATTGAAAATTACCTAAATAAATATATTATTTTACTAAAATTTGAAAATTTTCTAAATAATATTACTCCTCTAGAATATTTTCAAGATAACCCATATGATTTAATCATCTTCATAACCTTTTTATTGGAAACATAAGAAAAGGTTGATTTGAGATGATTAGTAAGGTAAAAACATATCATAACATGAAGGAAAACACGAGGAAGACATATATATCATAATAAAATATCAAAATAACTTATATGATAATAATAAAACATGTTATAGTTACATAATATTATAATAATATCATTAAGGATGAATAAAATATAATATATGGATCAAAACACATCTCAATAGTTATATAAAATGAGAGCATGACATAAAAGTATGAAATACATTAAAAATAAAACATAACAATGATAATATGAAATTTCATGGAAATGAAATGAATCATGAAAATTTGGAATAACTTCATAAAAAAAATAGAAATGTGGAAAAACATGATAAAAAACTTGTGAGTTTTGAATGACCATATGAATAGGAAAAACTATGTGAGAAAATCTATTATGCCCATTCCCATGTGAATAAAAATGTTATGTACATAGTTATAAATATTAGATAAATTAAAGACCCATGAAAATGTGAATAAACTCATTATTTCCATTATTTACTATCTTATAAGATAAACCAAGGAATTTTTGGGTGATATAATACCCCACCTGTCATCTTCTGTACATACGTGCCCCACTTAAAATCAATCATAAACAAATCCTATTGAACCCATGGAAAAAAGAATGGGTTTTCACTTAACATTAACTTAAGAAACTATGGATATTAAAATATTTGTTTCCAAAAGTAATAATAAAAAAATAACATATAGAGGGAGATCAAAACATCACCTCATGTGAGATAAAACTTAGAGAAAAAAATAGAAGTGATGATACCAGAGTTTTCACAAAACCTTTTAAACATTGTTATAAAAGAAGAAGCATAAATTAAATTAAAAAATAGACAGAGAGAGAAGAATTTTGAAAATGTAATTATATTTAGTTACTAATTAATAGTCCTTAAAAAATATATAACGGTTTCAAAAATATGGATTAAAAATACTTTAAAACATTTTATATTAAATAATATTTAATAATAGAGACTTGAAATGGACATAAAGTTTTCAAAAAAGGATAGATAAAATTATTTTAAAACATTTACATTTAAAATGAATTTTTAATAATGAAACCTTGAAAAACATAAAAGGTATGAAAATAAAATGTGTATTCATTGATAAAAACATTCATTGGAAATTATGGAAAACATATATGATCATTTTTAAACAACCATGATGAAAACCCACATCATTAAAAGGAGGATGAAACATTTGTTTTAAAATGAATAAAATGGGGATTAAAGTATCATATGTAACAAAATGAGACTAGAAATCCCATATCTTTTGAAAAAAATTATTTTTATTTGTTTTCTAGATGTAATTAAAAAATATATAGTCTTTTACACATCCAAGGATATTTTCGATCTAGGTTTTGAAGGATTAAGAAAAATGCATTTACAAAATATCAAATTTCACACAACTTATAAACAAAACAATTATTTAGATTCACTTACACTTGCCCCTTTAAAAAAATAAAACACCTTTATAATTTATTCTAAGCCTGAGAAAAACATTTTAAAATGTAGGGAGGGGATTAAATTACCCAGTAAGTGGTTTTAAAACTAGTGAAAAACATATTTATAAATAATGCTTTTAAAATCATTTGAAACCATTTTTTTATTTAAAATACAATTTTTCCCCAAATAATTTTCTCAAATAATAATATAGGTATTTTAAACAAATTCAATTTTTTTTCAAAACCACTAAAAGGCATAATATTTTGAAAACCAGTTTAATTTTAAAATAAGTATGCATTTAAATAAAATTGGATTTATCCTTCAAAATGTTTTTAAAATTATAAATTATTTTTTGTTAAAATGATACTTGGAAACCCTTAAAAAACTATGAGGCCACTAATAGTATCACTTTTAGGATTGTTTTCCCTTTATTCATTAATATCACCCTATTCTTTCTCAACTCATTTGATACCCATGTGTTGATTTTTTATTTTAGTAATTTTCATGGCCTTTCTTTCTCTTTTATAACCCAGTAAAAACCAATCAAAAATTTCATAAATTATTTTCCAAGTTGAAAATAATTTTATATCTTTTATAACATTATAAAAATCAATTTTTTATAAAACATTATAAGGTTCAGTAAAAGTCCATAATTTTAGAAGAATTTCAGAAATTCAAAGGAAATATTTATAAATACACTCGAAATTATCAAAATGAAATGGAATTTCAATGACACGCATAGCGAATATCTAGACCTATATATATGTCCAACACCCATAAAATTTTAATGAAATTTTATAGATAAAATGATTTCTTTAATATTTCAAAACATCATTAAAACTATTGAAATATCTATTAAAAAGATTATATGATAATATAATAATAAAACTTTTACCCTTAAATTAGTTTTTTCAAAAATTCATAAAAAAACTATATAAAATTATATATCCCTTGTAATAAGGTTCTGAAAAGAATGAAAAATAATTTTTAAAAGTGAGAATAAATTCCCTTTGAATGTAAGGGTTTTGAACATTAAACATAGAATATAATTTTTTTTGTAAATAACTTTTACCTTACAAAAATAGAATTTTGATAACATAAAATCAGATTTTTATGAATGATAAAAATAGTTTTCTATAAAATATAATCTTCTTAACTAAAATTTCATAAAATTTTAAAGGTATACTAACATTCCTCACTTCTTCTTTAATTTTCCTATTTTTGGAATCTATGACTCTCTTCCTCATTTTCTCTCTCATGTTTATAACTGAAAACTAGGTTTCCAAAAAAACCCAAGATATCATGATTCCTATTTATATATTCAATCCCTGAAGATTCTAGTACATATTCATGTATTTATAAATAATATACATACATACATATATACTCATTTCTTCTATTATCCTCCAAGGCATAAAGAGGTGGCAGTATATATCCTGTAGAATAATAGAGAGGGAGAGATCTCGAATCATTGAAATGTGTGGTTCACATTCAGAGCTTTATTGGAAATATGAAATTTATAGAGAGAATTTATATATATAAACATATATTTCATCACCACTACTGGTATATATCGAGGAGGAGAAAATAACGAGTTTTAGAATTTGAAATGAATTGAAGATAATCATAGTTTTAAATAGAATGATTAAATGTAGTTGTATATATAATTATTTTATTCTTTTTTCTCATTTTTATCAATGATTCTTATTGAATCTTCCTATAAAATAATAAAACCACTATTTTTTTGACTTTGTAACATTATACTAATTCATCTTGATAGGATGATAACAATGAGATTAATGTAAGGATATAATTTTTTTATGAATAAATGAAAAAATATGAAAGGGATGTTAAAGAATAATTTAGGCTAAAGGGTTTTCATTATTTTAGGGTTTTATAACTTCATGTTTTTTCTGAAAATGGTGATTGAGGGTGAAGTCAATCTTAGACCATAATATTTTGATTATTCAGTAATGAGCATGTCATCGGGAAGAAGAAGAAGAAATTGTGTCAAGGGTTCAGTTGGGGTGGATCAAGGTTAAAACGACGATCAAAATGATTGGAAGGCTCAAGTTAAATAGATTAGATGATCATATTTTAAAGATAATTTAAGACGTGTAAACATTGTTCATGAGATCTTTTCCCACCTAGAACATCAATTCATATGACAGATTATTAATAAATCAATCTATTCCACCAATTTCTCTAGGCATTATTGGGGTTTAGTACTTGAAACACTAAACACACATGCCACCATGTAGCCATGTCGACCCGAAAAGTTTCACTAAAACCCAGCACACTCCATGCATCCCCTATCCATGACCAATGGGATATATCCACCCATTCTACATCCTTCTGAGGAGCATGGTCCTCCCCTACCACCGTGTGACTACTTGGGAAGGCCCTCCCCTTTAGGTTGAGCATTATCCCCACAATAATGTAGTAGGTTTATCCCTTGTTTCTTTCATGGTTGGTGTTTTTTTATATAGGTAAAATTTAAACTACTTAATAAAATAAATTTATTTATTACTTATACATTGTTTTAAATTTTAACCTAAATATATTATTAACAATTGTATTTAAAATTATTAGAAAGAAATACTAAATTAACAACTATACAAATTTATTAATTATTTTTACATATACTTGTATTAATAAAAGATTTAAATTTATGAAGTAATGAATATTCAAAACCATATCTTTTTAAATATTAATAGAAAAAATAATTTAGGTTTATTAACTATAAAAATATATTAAATTTACATTTGAAAAAATAAAATATTGTTTTTATTAAAAATAAATATTTTATAATTTGAATATCTTATAATTAAAACTTATTTTGATTATGAAAATATCTTAGTTTTAAACAATATTACATTAATACATTTATTAGTTGATTTTAAATTATAAAACAATCGATTTATTAAACTCTAATTAAAATAATATTATTATTAAATTACTATCATGTTACAATATATCCTCAAAGTAATTTTTTTATTTCAATTCTTTCATCAAATTTAATGAAATTATGAATTTACTTCTTTAGAATTTAATAAAATTAGGATTATAAAAATCCATTAATCTTAAGGGTCACTTAATTAACTAGATACTTAAAAGAAAAATTATAAAAATTAAGTTATCCTTAAATTAAAACACCTAATAATTACATTTTATAAACCATTACTCTGATACCAACTATAACATCTGAAGACCCACACTCCCAGATTCTGTAAAAAAGTTGTTATATTTTTGTTGTAAAAAGTAACTGAAAAATATAGTCCTTTACACATCCAAGGATATTTTCAGTCTTGGATGTGGTGGATTAAGAAAAATGTACTTACAATATATCATATTTTATATAAATTATGAATAAAACATCTATTTGGATTTACTCACTCTAACTCCATAAACAAAATAAAAAACCATTGGAATTTTTGCTGAGCCGGAGATATTTTTAAAAATACAGAGTATGTATAAAATTCCTATGTAAGAGTTTTTAAAACCAATGATAAATCCAATTATAAGTAATGATTTAAAACACATTTTATTTTTTTAATTAATTTCAAATACACAACCTTTGTTTTCATAAATAGATTCCTTAAATAAAAATATTTGGTTTTGAATAAAATCCAATAGAAATTAATTTTTAAAAATATATTTAAGGTATAATATATTTAGAACCCATTTAATTTTAAAATAAGTAATATTTAAACTAAAATTGGATTTCTCCTTTAAAATCTTTTTAAAATCATAATTTTTATGGAGTAAAGTGTTACTGGGAAACCCTTGGGAAAGACAAGAGGCCACTAGTAGTATTAATATTAGAATAGTTTCATAAATTCAATAGAAATATTAATAAAGAAACTGAAAATTCTCAAAATGAAATTTTATATCAATGAAATATATACTTTATGGACATACCAATATATATATGTAGAATGAATAATATTGAAAATTCATTTTATTCATAAATTGATAGCTTTAATATTTAAAAAGTCCTTTGAAATTCATAAAATACGTCATAAAAATATTATATAATAATATAATAAAAACATTTTACCCTTAAATTAGGGTTTTTAAATTCTCAAAACCACAAATTATTATGATTATATATAGTGCTTGTAATAAGGGTTTCAAAAAAATGAAATAGAAGTTTTAGAAGTAAGAATAAATTCCCACTGTAAGCAAGGGTTTTTAAAATTAAACATGGAATATAAGTTTTTTTAAGAATAACTTCTCTCTTTTTAAAATGGATTTTTTAATATAAAATAACCGTTTTTAATTATAAAAATTCTTTTCTATAAGATATAAAAAACATACCTTAAATTATCGAAAATTTTAAATCCAGACTTGTTTTCCTCACTTATTCTTCAATTCCTCTATTTTCAGACCCTCTCTCTCTCTCTTCACCATTTTCCCTCTCATGTTTACATTTGGAAACTTAGTTTCCAAAAAATTGAAAACCTATAAAGTATGATTTCTATATATATTGTAAAAACCTAATTATTACAATACATATTCATGTATATATATATTTATTCTATTATCTTCAAGGGCGTAAGGAGGTGGATGTATACATCCACTGGAATAATTGAGAGAGACAGATAAAAGTTTATTCTTTAAAATATGTGGTTCACATTCATGGATTTCATAGAAAACTGATATTGATATAGAGAATATATATATATATATTGTCATTATTGGTATATTTAGAGGAGGAGAAAAAAATGAGTTGGATAATGTGAAATTAATTGTAGATAATCTTATTTTTAAATATAATTAGAACATTTGGTTGTATATACAATTATTTAACTCGGTTTTTATAGCTTAATTAAGGATTTTTCTTGATGCTTCTATGAAAATGAAAAAATGATGGGTTATTTTAAATTTGCAATATCAAACCAATACAGTTTGATAAGATGATAACAATGAGATTAATGAAATGATTTAATTTTTTATGATTGTAATAAAAAATATAAAAGATTCATTAAATAATAACATAGGATAAAGGCTTATCATGGTTTTAGGGAAAGATAAATTTAGTTTCATCTGGAATATGGTGATTGAGGGTGAAGTCAAACATAGACTATAAGGATTCCATCATCAAGTAAGAAGCATATCGTCAGTAGGAAGAAAAATAAATTGTTTCAATGGTTTGGCTCATGTAGATCGAGGTTGAAGACGAAGAATAAAATGATCAGAAGGATCAAGTCCAGTATATTGGATGGCCATGTTTTAAATGGATGTTATTAAGACACATGAATGGTTTCTAGGAGTTCTTATCACACATCAAACATTGGTTCATTCAAGAGATTCTTAATAAACCAATCCATGCCACCAATTTCTCGAGTTGACAAAGAGATTAAACACACACAATAATAAACACACCTTCCACCACATAGTCGTGCCAAACCGTATAGTTTCACCAACACCCAGCACACCCCATGCATCCTCTTTATGTGACCAGTGGGCACAATGAACTCATTCTTCCACCTTGTGAGGCACACAATCCTCCCCTACTATTGTGCAGTTGTTTGGAAGGCCCTTCCCTTTAGTTTGATAATCCTCCCTTTAACTAGGTAGTAGGGTTATATCTTGTGTCTTTCATGGTTGGACTATTTTTTAATATAGATAAAATTTAAATTACATAATAAAATAAAATTATTTTTTTCTTATACCATGTTTTAAATTTTAACATAAACTTATTATTACTAATTTTATTTAAAAATATTTGAAACAAATACAAATATACCCCATATATTAATGTATTATTTAAAGAATATATTTATTTATTTACTCCTCTAAAAATTCTTACTTATTAAATTCTTATTTTAATTAATTTTATTAAAATCTTCAACATAAATATATTAACATCATGTTTATTAATTTAAAATACTATCACTAAAATATAATAAATATTTTTTATATAATATTAATATAAAATAATCTCAAATAAACTTATATAACCGATTTCATGAAAGATATGCTATTCAAAACCAACAACATAAGATTGATAAAACTATTAACTTACATATTAAAATTTAATTCTCATTCAAATAATTAATAAAAATCAACATTTTATATACAAATTAAGTTTAAAAAATAATATTAAGTACATCTTTCCATAAATCTACACATTTAACAAAATTAATATATTTACATTAAAATACAATTTATAAAAATAGTATTAAAACATAAAATAATAAATTTTCCTATAATAGTCCATTTAAATAATAATTTTTATTTTAGATAAACTTTTATTCATAAATTATTATAATTTATGAAATAATGTGTAGTTAAAATCATATCTTTTTAAATGTTAATAAAAAACCTAATTTATCCTGTTCAACAAAAAAATTATTATATTTTCAATTAATAAAATAAAATTATATCTACTAATATTTTATGATTTTAATATCTTATAATGAAAACATATTTTGATTATAAAAACTAACTTAGTTTCATAAAATATTATATTAACACATTTCTTAGTAGGTTTTACGTTATAAAATTGTCTATTTAATAAACATTAATTAAAATAAGAATATGTCTAAATTCCTAAGATATAATATCATTATAGATAAAAACAAATTAATTTTCCACTATATAAAGTTGAAAATTGGTGGGAAGTAAAAACCTATATATTGATAGAAAATCCATTTAATGAAATAGAAATTATTCTTAATAAAAATTATGATAACTTTTCTCTTTATTTCACATTAATTCATGATTTATTACACAAAGGTATACGTAATAAAACCTTAAAGACTGAGAATTGTAGTGTATTTGTGAATTATGTACATTACTTAACAACTTAAAATAATGAATAAATCACATTTATTGAAAACCTTAGTAACATGTTCATAATATTCCTTTTTACTTAAAAATTCAAGGGATAACCCATGGCCATACAGAAGAAAGGGTTGAGCTATAAAGCATAGTAAGGGAATAAACATGGAATAATATAAATAAGGCAATAAAAGTTAGAAAATATACATATAAATGGGGAATAAAATGTGTGAGAATCATAAACTTGAACAATAAGTCATGATATAGCCTGATAACATAAACGTAACATGGGAAATGTGACAACAACATAAAAAAATGCATCATAAACACAGGTCAAGGATAACATCCAATAAATCATGGTGAAAATAAATTCCCTTGATGGATTGTCTTAACTAACTAATCTCTTTTATGACTTCTCATGAGAATAAAACATTACCCAATGCTTTAGAGAACTATATAATTCTGGGTACACCTGTAACTTTTATTTCATTATCATACTTAAGTGAACCACATAGATCTTAAAAAATGGTCTAATTATGATTAAATTTTATTAAATTATCAAGGAGTGTGTAATACATACATTTAATTAAAAATTAAAATAATTATAATTTTATAAATTTGATCACCCTTTATAATAATTTTTTATGGTATTCACTACACAATTTTTTTGGCATGGAAAATATTGGTGAAATTTCTACATCATAATGACGTCACATAAAGATTCATAAAATGGGTTGATGAGAGTGAAAAGGGTATCTAATAATTTCGAAATAAAATAAAAATTAATAGGGATATGGAAAAATATATCCCAACATTAGTAATTGGAATTAAAAGCCATAATATAATGAAGAAACTTTAATAAATATGAAAAGAGGACCCTATACCTTGAGAGTGTGAATCTAAATTCTTGGGAGGATCTTCTTGAGAGCCTGGGGGAACCTTGTGAGGACTCTAAAGAGGGAGGGAAGAGTAAAGATGTTATAAATATATTTTAATGAAGTTAAATGTTATATTGGGTGGGTTAATATAGGAAATTATTAGGGATTTATTTATTATTTCTCCAAATAATGTTTTGGACTCTAAATAATAAAATAACCAAAACCACAAAACTTATCATGATTTATTCCCATTATTTCTGAATAATGGGATTGGTTTCATTATTTAATAATTCAAATGATCAAACTTAATAAAATAATACCTTTTATGATGTGTAAGGGTGTCATACTCTTAAGGAAATGATTTCAAAAACAAAAAATTCATTAATGGTTTTGGAGGATTCATAAAGGATTTATAAAATTGATAAAATAAACATATGTTTTTTAAATATAAAACATATATTTGTTCGTGTATAAAATTTATAGTATTTAATAAATTAATTTCGTGTTATTATTATGTCATAATACACACAATATATTTATACGGTATTTAATTTTTACCCGAAAATTTGACTGTCTCAGAAAATTATGAAAAATTCACTATTGGATAAAATCTATAGTATGATTATAAAAATAAAATTAATTTTATCAAAATAATTTTCTAAATATTTCTATTATTAATTTTAAAATAATAGTCTACATTTATTGAGAAATATTGAGTTTTTTTATAATAATAGATTTGAACCCTTATAAAAAATTACATTTGACTTCATAAAAATTATATGACCATTTTTATTTAATAAAAATAATTTAATAATAATATTTTATTAAAAATATTATTTATTTAAAAAATACCTTAATTCATCAAAATAAACATCTTGATTGAAATTGAATACTATTTAAAAATTGAATTTATGTTATATTGTATAAAAATCAAAATCATTTATAAAGTAATGGAAAGAAGGAAATTTGAATGTTATTCTATTAAAATTACAATATACATATTAATATTATTAGGATATTGATACATATCACTTTAATAAACCAAAAAACACTCTAACATTAAGGTTCATAATAATGAGACTTTCATGGGGGTGGTTCGACGTACATGGTTTGGGACATGATCTCGATGAGCTTTAACTTCTCTCGTCAGTGGTTTAACTCATGCTTAAGTTGTTTGATATAATATTGGTATTGGTCCAGGTAAAATCCCAATAATTATACCTCTATTTAATGCTTTGATAAGTGGGATTTATAGGGTATACTCCTAATAGTTTAGGCCATCACTTCTTTTGTTTTTTTCAATTATATTTGTTAAAACCCTATATTTAAACTAATCATGTGATCACTATTCAAAACCCATATTATGGATGTTAATGATTATTCATTATCTGTGAAATATGGTAGGATATAATAAAACCAAATAAGTGCATGAATTTACTATAATATATAATAATTCATTTAATTAAATCAAAATGGTAATCTATAACTATTTGGGTCATAACATTATTTCCCTATTCATAAATTTCTCCCACAAATTTTTTTTCCCACACTAAAATATATTAAAATAATTATGTTTCATTACTTCCATTGATTCCCATATTTCTTCTTTAAACATGTGGTTTCTTCACAACACTTTAACCATGTGCATTGTCATATTTTATAATAATTTATCTTTATGATCTAATATCTTCACCGACTACTCCTAAATAGAGAGATAATTCTCCAAAGGTACCAACTTTGGATTTAATACATGTGAGGGGTCTGGTATGTACTTCCTCAATTGGGATATATAGAATAAATCATGTACTTGAGATAGGATAGGTGGGAGTGCTAGCAGATCATCCACCACTATAATGTGATCAGAGATCTCAAAGGGGCCTATGTATCTAGGAATAATCCTTACCTTCTTCCCAAATTTCATAACTTTATTCCATTGAGATATGTGTTTAAATACCATGTTTACAACATCAAACTCTATTCCTCATTTCCTATTATCATCATAGTTATTTTTTGGACTCTGATTAGCCTTGATGTGTTGTTGAATGGGCTTATCCTTTTCCACCATTTCCTTGACCATTTCAGAACCTAAAAGTTTGTGTTCCCCAAATTTATCTCAATATGCAGGTGTTATGCACATCATCCATAAATGGATCTATTGGGATCCATTTGGATGCATGATTGAATATATATATTTTATGAGAACTCAAAAAGTGAAATATTTGGATCCCATACTTCTTTGATGTCAATTGAGAATGCTCTAAACATTTCCTCAAGTATTTATATAGTCCACTAAGATTGGCCATCAGTTTTAAGGTGATAAGGCATGATGAAGTTCAACTCTATATTTAGAGAATATTGGATACACTTATATAATTTAGAGGTAAATCTTGGATCTCGGTCATATATAATTGATATTTTTGTTCCATGTAGCCTCACCACTTCTCTAATGTATATCCTTGCAAGTTGATCGAGTGAAAAGTAATCTTGAATAGTAATGAAGTGAGTAGTTTTTGTAAGACGATCCACAACAAACCAAATAGTGTTATTTCATCTTGATGTCTTCAAAAGACCAGTGAGAAAGTTCATGGTGATTGATTCCCATTTACATATATGTATTGGTAATGGTTGCATCACCCCCTTGGATTTTTTTCTTCTCTTCCTTCACTTGAAGACATATAATACATATTTATATATATTCCACAATCTCCATCCTCATATTGTATCACCAATAGATATCTCTAAGATCTCGATACATATTTTTTATTTCTATAGGGATGGAGAAGGTTGATCTATGTGCATCATCCAATAGGTCCTTCATTAATTCGGGATTTTATGGTATATATATTCATGACCCAAATATCATAACTCCTTATCCATTAACATTAATATAAATGGATTTATAAATTCTTATTTTTTGCAAAATATTTTTATTTCCCACATTATCTATTTGAGAATCCATTATCCTATCTATAAGGGAATGTTGAGAAATATTTTGTTGAATGACTGATGATGTTTCTTGCTTTATGATTATCATTTCCATCCTTTTTAAATATAATAATATCAGACCCTTCTAAATTATCTTCAATGATAAAATTATTGGATTTTTTCTACTTAGAGCATCTAAAAATTTATTCTCTTTCCCAAAATGGTAGTGAAATGATAATTCTTAGTCCTTGATCTGCTCTAACAATATCTATTGGCTCATATTAATCTCTTTTTGTATGAATACATATTTGAGGCTTTTTTGATCTGTATATATTTCAATCTTCTCCCCAAAGAGATAAGTTCAATATATTTTCAAAGGTAATATCACTACATCTAAATTCATATTATGCATTGTGTAGTTCTATTATTGATCTTTTGACTAACTCGAAGCATAGGATATCACTTTTTTATTTTTCATTAACCCACAACCCAATACCTTCTTCGAAGTATCACTAAATACCACAATTATTTATCCACTTGTGGGTTTTGTGAGTATAGGTGTAGCAATAATCCTCCTTTTCAACCTCGTAATGTTCTCTTCACATTCATCATTACTATAAAACATGACTCCCTTCTAAGTTATATAGGTTAGAGGGTTTGACAATCATGATAAATTTCTCACAAATAAATGATTGTACCTAGCTAATCTAAGTAAATTACAGATATATATCATAGATGTTGCGATCAACTATAATTTAATTGCTTTTATATTTGAAGGTTCCACAGATTTCCCATTGATTGTGATAATAATCCCCAATAATGAGACTTTCTTCTACCAGAACTCTCATTTTCTATACTTATTATAAATCTTATCCTTTCATACGGTCTTTAGTATAGTTTTTAGATTCTCTACATACACCTCCTTTCTTTTATAATATAATAGAATATCATCTATAAATACTATCAAACATTTTTCGATGTAATATCTAAATACTCTATTCATGATTTCCATGAATATTAATGAAGTATTAGTGAGTTATAATGGAATTAATTTGAACTCATAGTGCTTGTACCTTGTACGAAAATCAGTCTTGGGGATATCCTCATTCATCACCATAACTTGGTATTATCATTACCACATATCCACCTTAGAAAAGTATTATGATCCACATAGAGGATTAAACAAATCATACACCCATGGAAGAGGAAACTTGTTCTTTATTGTGACCTCTATGAGGTCATGATAATCAATGCAAAGTCACATTGACCAATACTTCTTGTTGATGAAGAGAACCGGTGCACCGCATGGTGAATCACTTGGTCATATAAACCATTTTTCATAATTCATATGCAGTTTTTTATTTTGCTCCAAAATTTTCTCAACATCCATTCAATATAGAGTCTTGGATAATTATAATTCTCTATATATAAGATCAATTGAAAATTAAACCTCTCAACTAAGAAGAAGAACATGAAATTACTTAGAAAATACAATAGTGTATTCTCTCACAATGGGAATGTCTTAAATGATGATTATTTCCATTGACTCGATAATTTTATATAGATACTCTTTCTTATAGGGAAATAATATATATGATTGAGTTGTTGGCGCTAAATAATACTTACCTTCAACCATTCACTTGTACATAATCAGGGATCAATTTGTAATACGGAGAGTGATTTCCTTCTCACAACAACTTATGTTGGCCAAATATATGGATAGCCTATCCATGAAAATAATTTCATCAAATTCCACCAAAGGGAGTATGAAAAGGTTACCTTGGAATTTTAGCACACAAAGTTTTATAAGGGAGGATTTATATATCTAAGATGAAATAATTTCCTCATTTATTATTTTTACTAAAAACTCTACTTACATTCATAGAACTATAATCAATAGGTAAATTTTCTATTATTAAATGAATAACTAAAATACCTGAAAACACTTCATTTATGAGATCCACGTCAATTATTATGATGGAAAAAGATTTCCCTTTCTTCTTTATAGGTTATTTTTTGTCTTCAAAAACCCTTGGCTTAGTTCATTAGTTTGAAAAGTTAACTACTTCCTTGTAGATGAAGAAATGAAAAATGTGATGTGGGTCAGATGGAGTATTCCTCTCCAATAATTCATTGGTTGGTTTCTATTATCGGTAATCTATAGTTAGTTTTCCTTCCTTCCCACACCTAAAGTATCTCTTTTTCCCCCATCGATTATTTCTGGGTACTTCGATCCTCAAATTTAACAAATGGGATGTTGAAATTAATTTGAACCATTTTATTTATCCATTGGAAAACAAGAATTAAAATTCAATTTTCACTTCTTATCCCCATTATACCTATTAGATTCACTGATCAGCATTTCTACTTTGAGGGAACATTAGAAAATATCCTCATAGCAATCAAAGTCTCTAATCACCATGGATTTTAATAGACTAGGTTTTATCCTACAAAAGAATTGGTCAACCTTGAATTCTAGGGTAATGAAAAAGAAAAAGGATTATCATGAACATATTCTAATGTTTTCCTCATATTACTTGATATATTTATCATCATTTTTAATTTGGGAAAGGAATTGAATTTCGATTATATGTTAGAGAGTGAGTGAAAAGATTTATTGAAAAACATTTTCTACAATTCACTACACCCCATCACTTTAATCTCTTACTCGGGATTTGTATACCTGATCAATGTCCACCACTAATCAGATTCTTCCATCATATGATAAACAGTAGTAGAACCTTTTCTTACTCTAATCATTGAAGGATGGAGAAGATCTTCTCAATGGATTTTATCCATTGTTCCGTGATTAAGGGATCAGATGATCCATATAGTGTTGAGGGAATTTGTCACATAAATATCTAAACTAAACCCTTTTTATTCTTAGGTGGATTTGAGAATGCCTCCTAATAAATATTTCTATTCAAAACCTGAATCAGATGATGTATTAGTATCATAATGTTCATGATTCCTGCTCTCATTGGGTTGGGCATCTCATTAGGGCAATCATCACATTTATCATCATATTGATATTTTACCTGATTCCTTTAATTTTTGATGATTTTATAGAACAAATGGAAAAATATGGATGAGTATTTATAAAATATTAAAAATATAATTAGGAATCTAATGTCATTAAAGAGATAACTTATAACATACATGTATTTCCTTATCTTATGAATTTATAGTCTTCAATCTTTGTTATCCATGATTTATTTCCTATCATATATTCTTATGGGTATTTTTGTTCCCTTACTAATGATTCATAATGAGCTTAGGAATTTACTAAATAATATCCATTGAGAGTGTAAAACTAGGTGTTCATCAAATATCATTGTTGTGCACGAGTTCTCAGTTGATTCTAGTTCAATGTAGTGTTTTGGGTATTACCATTATGTACATATATTCCAAATCCACATCCACTTGTAATATCCAAACAAGGAAGTATTTTCTTTATAAACTACTTACTCTATACATAAAAAATTTCAGGTTTTTTTCTTATACCTATTATTATCCGTAAGGATTTCATTATAGTTTATCCAATCTAAATCCCAAAAAATAAATAAACTTTTCCATTGATACCAAATATAAAAACCCTTATATTTATTACATATTAATTCATGATTTATTACATAAAAGTACCCATAATACAATCTAGATGATCGATAAGACTAGTTTATTTTTGAATTAGACACATCTCATAACAACTTAAAACAAATAATACATCACCATTATTGAAAACCCCCTTACCATGTTCATAATATTCCTTTCTACTTAAAACTTCATGGGATAACCTGGAGATATACAGAATAAATGGGTGAGATATAAATCCCAGTAAAGTAATAAACATGAAATAACATGAATAAGTTAATACATGCTTGAGAATAGGAATATCAATGGGGAATAAAAAGTGGTGAGAATTATAAACATTAACAATAATACATGATATAACATGTTAATATACGGACAATATGGGAAATGTGGCAACAACTTAAAACACTACATCATAAACATAGATTAAGGATAAATACCCAGGCATAATGATGGAAAAAAGTATTTGATGGATTATGATAACGACCTAATCCCTAGCATTACTTCTCCTGAGATTAAAACATTACCCAATTCATTAGAGTGGTATATAATTCCAGGCGCACCCGTCACTTTCATTTCATTATCATGCTTAAGTGTGCCACATAGATCATAAAATATGGAATCATTATTCAATAAATTTTATTCCATGATAATGTATTGTGGAATATATACATGAAATTCTCAAATAAATGTAGTATAAGTTTATAAAGGTGAACACCCTTGATATGATATGGGTATGGTATTCACTACACAATTTTCTTGGCATGGAAAATAATGGTAAAATTTTGATAGCATAACAACATCACTTAAAGATTCATATAATTGGTTGATAAGAGTTAAAGGGGTATTATAATAATTTGAAAAAATAATGGATAATAATAGGTACATGGAAAAACATATATCAGCATTATAAAATATAAATATAAGGTATAAGATAATAAAGAAACTTGAATAAAGAGGAGAATGGGAGGATTTCTTACATTGGGAGTGTGACTCCAAATTCTTGGGAGGATATTCTTGAGAGATTTGGGTCACCATGGGAGGAATCTAGATAGGGAATGGAAGAGTCAGGACATGATCCATGGATTTTGAGTTAAGATAAATGGGGTATTGGGTCGGTTTTTATAGTAAATGAGTGGGGTTTTCATTATTACTTCTCAAACGTATGCTTTTAAATATATATAATAAATATCAAAAAAACATTCCCATGGTTTTATTATAATATATTATTATAAAGGGGAATGTTTTTATTATTTTATATGTCTAATGATTAACTTAATAAAATAACCCCATTGCTAATGTAGAAGTGATTCATACTCTTAAAGAAATGATTTGAAAAGCTTTTAAAATATTAATGGTTATGAATGATTCATAAAGGCTTTATAAAATTAATCAAATAAACATAAAACAAAAATTTTTTAAATTAAAAACATATATTTGGTCGTTTATACCCTTTATAGTATTTATTACATCACTTTTGGGTCGTTATGATGTCACAATACACATCATATATTTATATGGTATTTAATTTTTACTTGAAAATATGATTGTCTTAGAAAATTATAAAAAATTCACTATTAATTAATTTAGATATTATGATTCCAAAAAATAATATTAATTTTTTCAAAATAAATTTATAAATATTTGTTTTTACTTTTAAAATTTGAATCAACATTTATTGAGAAATGATAGGTTTTTTTGATAATTAGAGTATTCAAACCCTTATAAGAAATTACATTTGAGTTTATTAAAATTGTATGATAATTTATATTTAATAAAAATTATTTCATAATTATATTTTTAAAAAAATTTATTTGTTTCCAAAATATATTAATTATTAAAAAAATGTCTTGATTAAAATTGAATACTAATTAAAAATACAATTTGTGTTTCATTGTATCAAAATAAAAAGCATTTATAAAGTAATGATAATAAGGAAATACAAACATTATTATATTGACAATACAATATAAATATTCATATTATTATTATTTTATTGATAAATATCCAATTAATAATCTAGAAAATTATTTAAGGTTAAGGAACACAATAGTGAGACTTTCATGGGGTGGTTCGACGTACATGGTCTGGGTCGTGATCTTGATGAGACTGAACTTCTCCCGTAAGCGGTTTCTCTCATGCTTAATTTGCTGGATATTAGATTGATCGTGGTCAATAGAAAATACCAGTGATGCTATATCACTTAGGATATCCTATATATAGGCTTTATAGGGTACATTTATATAGGTTTAGGCCATCACTTACTTTGTTTGTGTCAATTGGATTTGTTAAAATCTTGTAAATATACTAATCATGTGATCACTGTTCAATGGATATATTATCAACAATAATTTTTATTACTAGTATTTTAAATATTTTAGGATATAATAAACCCAAATAAGGTCAGTTTTGTTCTATAATATATAACAATTAATTTAATTAAATCACAAGGGTAATTTTATTTATAACAGTTTAGGTCGTTATAAAATTGAATTTTAAGGAAACATTAGAAGAATTGATGAAGATGAATTTGTTTTAAAACATTATTTACCAATAAAATTAGCTGTAAATACATAAAAAAACATTATATGTTATAATATATAAATATTGGTTGAAAATAGACAAAGAAGAATGATTTTGACCTAAGGAAGAGAATTGAGTTACGAAAACTCCTTACAGATTTAGAAATTTTTAAATAAAAAGTCACTAGAAGATTGAAAATCAAATATATATGTAAATAACATGAATTAAATAATAAATTATATCAAAATATATTTTTTGAAGTTTATAAACCAAAAAACTAATAAAACTATAGATAACATTAAAATATGTCTCATTGAAGAGAAGTTGAGACGAAAATCCCTTACATTGTTTCCTTGCATAGTTGATGACACTCTAACATTCTATAAAAAATAAATAGATATATTAATAATCTATTTTATAACCTTATTAATATATTTTAACTTTTATATCCCTCATTATAATTAATTATTATGGGTATATTGTGTAGGTATAACTTATTTTCCACCATCGGGTGTCAATAACATTAACTGTTTGTGCACGTTTTATAATGTTGATATTGTTACCCATAATTTGACACTAATTTAATTATTAATATATCATTTAATATAATTTAATTTACTTTTTGTATTTAATTATAAATATATTATATCATTATATAAGTGTTTTAGTTACGTTGCAGGAAAATGTAGTTGATGTAGGCTTATTTCATTGATTTTAGTGAATGAAAATGACACTTTAATAAAAAGATAAATAATTAATATAATATTTACATAACAATATTTAAATAATGATTTTATTATTATTTTATAATAAGATTTTTTATGTTCCCATATCCATACATTATAGTGTTTGATAGCATCGTTAATATTAGTGGTCAAACCGACTCAAACTTGAACACGCTTTAACTCCACTAGTGAGTATGGTTAAAGAGATATTTATGCTGATATAATGTCATTATAGAATAATCATAAGGATATTATTTTTATTTTTTATTATATTTAACTATAATTTAATATGTTTGAATAAAGTGTGAAAAGTATAACAAAAAAATGACCCTTTATGGAGGTCGTAATCCACACACACAGACGATTGACTTTTCTTTCTTTTTCAATATTGCTAGAAATAAATGACTAAGTGTTGTACCATTAATATAGTAACATATCAGTATAATAATGATAATTTATTAATCATATTGTTATATTGATAAGATTTTTGGATGTGTAAGATTAAGAAGAAAAAGTAAATAAGGAGATGATACTAACATTATAGACTCAATCTTTCCTTGGAAGTCCTCTTGAAATTGAATGGATTTGGATAACAATGAGGGATTTAGGCCTTCTGTTTGTAAGATATAGTTATAATAAAAGTAAAATGGAATATTTTAATGTTTTAATTTGAATAATAAGTGATTATTGATGTTGTACAAGTGTTACCTTATAATATGTGAATAAAAATGATGTTTTTGGAAATACCCATTGAATTTCAATAATTTAATTTCACCATTAAACATTGAAGGGATTTAAAAAGATAAAAATTTAGAAATTGTGTGATTTGTGGTTGATACAATACTCAAACATAAATTTGGATACATGTTTTTAACATGTTTTGCCTTTCCTCATTAGTAAAATACGTTTTACCATTTTTTACATTTTACCAGGGAACCTAATTTTTGACCTTAGAAATTAATATTAATGAACAAAAATAAAATATATCTAATTACAGAATTTAGAAATTATGTTTTAAAATTATAAAACTTTTTTATCAAAAAAAAATCCACTGGTATAAAAATTTAATTTTAAAATAAAAACACTTAATAACACAAAACTGTTTTTTTAAATAAGGTTATTAAGATTTTAAATTAATATATGTTAAATTTATCAAGGTTACTAATTTGAGAGAACTGAATTGATTTATTATAAATTTAATTAAATTTAAGGTGATTAAAATGATATATAAACTCAAACTTCACCTTGAAAATACATTCGTTAAATAAAAGTCTAAAACCAATTTTTTATATTGAAGTAACATTTTTCTTATTTCTATGAATGTTTGTCATAGGTTTCCTATGTGAAAATAATTTTTCAAAATTCATAATTTTATTCCTTAATTAATAATTTATTACGTTATTGGGTTTTAAATCTTATAGGTTGTGATTAAATAGCGATAAAATCAAGGGAATTACAATTTTAGTAAATCTAATATTTTTCGAATAAAATTAACCTTTTTAGAAAATAATCAAAATTTAATATTAAGATAATATATCCATGATAGATACAAAAAATATGTTAATTTTTTCAAATTCATATTATAGATTTTATAGATTATATTATTAATTAAAAACATAAAATGTAGCGGCTAATGTTTTTTTAGAGATATTTTTTTTGGTATATTAACTATATTTTTGTTAATAAGTTACTAATTAAATGAGTTTTAATATATTTATTTTTGTGTTTATAAATAATATTATGTTAATTATTTCAATTATTTCAATTTTAATTATTATTTATAAATTCTTTGTTGTTAATTAAATAATTATTTTAAAATAATTATTTTACCATTATCATGGTAATTATTATAAATCCTAACAATTAGAATTTTATACAGATAAATGAAATTGGTAATATTAAATTATATGAACATTATTATCTCAAATATAATAATATTTTATCAAATTAACATTATATGTGAAGGGATATTAATATTAACATTAGCACATGTAATACATAAAATCATGTTTTTCAAAAAAGTGTATTTTTAAGCATAATGTTTATGTATAGGACAAAATTATCATTATTATTGATTGTAAAAATATCGAGAAGATTTTAATTGTTTAATGAAGACTATTTTTACCTTAAAAAATCCAATTCCTATTTTCCTCAGGCATAAATCTAGTAAAATAAACAGACAAAAAATTGTTTTCCTAAAATATTACTTTATTTTATAAAATAATTTTCAAGGGTTCTAAAAAATAAAAATATTATTTTTAAATGATTAATTTTAAATTATAAATATATACATTGTATATCAAAATATTTAAAATACTTATAAGTCATATAAAAGTGACAGAATTAGAAAAATTAATTTTTTCACTATTAATCTAAAAATCAATTATTTAAGAAAAATTTAAAATATTCATTCGAAACTAATTTCTTTGTGAGTAATTAATAAATTAATTTTAATTTATGAAATTTAAATTATATATTTTTTAAATTTATCTTTTTAAAATAAAATATATAATATAAAGAAAATGGATTTTATTGAAATTAACCTTTACAATATTAACTCATAATAACTATTTACGCTCTATATGTAATAATTATTAATGGTTTACCATTTTAGTGTTTATTATAGGTTTATTAATAATTTAGTCTTAATATGTTGTGTTATTTATACATTAGGTGTAGCGTGTGACATAAATTATTGAACATAATGTGAATTTTAAAGGATTTGAAATCTCAGGTCTTTACATTCTACCCCCTTAAATAAATTATGTCCTCAAAATTTAATTATCATTTACTTTTATGAATAGCTAAAGTTTAAAAAATATTTACATGCCTCAAGATATTATCTGTAATGAGGTTTGATCCTTAATATCATAGGGAATATAGGAAAACACTTATTTTCATAACCAATTCAAGTAAATGTATCGCATAATTTGGTATTAAGTCCCATGTGAAGGATTAGTATTATTTACATAATTTATAAACAGACTTTCACTAAAAGATGGTTATAGTTGATTTAGAATGTGTTTTTTCATATTCTAAAATTTAATTTTGAGTCAAATTAAAGATAAAAATTCTATTATGAAAATTGAATTGATTTTTTTATAGGATGTTAGGATTTTCAAAAAATTTATTTTTGTAAACATAATAATCATACCACTAAATGTTTTTCTTAAAATAAAAATAATTGAGGGTGGTGGCTTGTGTACTTAAGAAACACCCTAGATATATTGTGGTTGATAAAACTTGAATATATCCACTAATTCAAGGTGGAGGGTCATTGAAACCTAATTACCATTATCCTCTTCATTGATAGTCATTGCACATGTTATTACTTTCTCCCACAATTTAGAAGTTTATGGATTCCTACCATCGTCAACAATCCTTGGATTAGGGTATTGAATATGATAATTCCTGATTTCTCTTCACATAAGACATTTAATTTTTAGTGATTACCTTGGAATAGTTATAAATTATTTCCTCATGTTATCCAAAATCATCAATTCCCGTGATTTTTTTATGCTTAATGGCCTCCTTTTCTATATTAAAGAATCTTCTAGTCCCCTTAAGGTAATTACCTTGGTGCTTCTACAATCATTTTTGAAATTTAGAAAATTCAATAGTTTTTTCATCGGATCATATTCATTACTTGACATATAATGAAACACCATCTTTTTTATTATTTAGTGTGTTTGAGACTTCAACTATGACCACATTATTAACAATATTTTGTGATAGTAGGTTTAGCTATGAGAAAAATGTAATCTAGCTACGTTTTTTCATGAGAAGTGTTTTAAAATTTATCTTAAAAATTTTCCCATGTTATTGAAAAATGTAGGTAAATTTACTGTCACTAAATACCTATATTTATAAATATAGCTTATTAGACATTGACCAATGTTTTAAAAAACATATGTAATTTTTCATTAATTACATAATTTTTTTAAAAGAGTGTAAATTTTTTTATTGAAATTTTATTGGAATCCATAAATATTTATTTTTATAAAATTTATATATTAATATATATTTATTTATATTTTATGCACCTCCTTGTTGATCGCCGCCCTTGTGCACCCGTGCTGCCTATGGCACTGACCACCAACCTCCACTTTCCTGCACTTCCGCTCTAACCACCTCTATGTCGTGTACTAACACAACCTGCAATGTGTGGAAATTTATTTTATTGAAATTTCTTTAGAATAGAGAAAATTTTATTTATATAAAATTTATATATATTTATATAGCTTTCTTGCACCACCATGTCGACCACTGCCCCTGCGCAGCTGTGATGCCCATGGAACTGACCTCCAACCTCTTCTCACCGGCATAACTACTCCAACCTCCTCCATGCCATGCACTAACACTGCCCAAAACATGTTAAATTTTATTTTCTATAAATTTTCTTGGTATCCAGAAAAATTTATTTATATAAAATTTATAGATATTTATTTATCTTTCCAATACCGGCATGTTGACTACTACCCCTCACACTCATACTGCTCATGGAATTGACCATCGTGCACTGACAACAGCCGCAACATGTGTTAATTTATTTTATAGAAATTTTAGTTTAATCATCAAGATTTATTTATATAAACTTTGTATATATTTATTTAGCTTCCCACCATTCCCATGTCGACTGCCGCCCCTGCGCATTCGTGCTGCCTGGGGTGCTGACCGCCAACCACCTCTCACCTATACTGCTACTCCAACCTACTCCATGTCGTGCACTAATATTGCCTGCAATGTGTGTAAATTTATTTAATAGAAATTTTATTTTAATTCAAGAAAAATTATTCATATAAAATTTGAATATATCTATTCATCTTTCCAGTACAGCCACGTTGACCACCGCCCTTACACTCTCGTGCTTCTCGTGGCGTTGGCCACCAACCTCCTTTCTCCTACACTGTCACTCCAACCTCTTCCATGTTGTACACTAACCCCACCCACAACATTGGTAAATTTATTTTATAAAAATTTTATTTGAATCCATAAAAATTTATTATATATATATATATATATATATATATATTTATTTATTCAGCTTTTGAGCAACGCCACATCAAATACCACCCAACGCACTCGTGCTTCCCGTGGCATTGGCCGCAAACCTCCTCTCACCTACTCTGCCGCTCCAACCTCCTCCATGCCATGCACTAATAATGCCCACAATGTGTTTAAATTTATTTTATAGTTTTTTTTGGAATCCAAAAAAATTTATTTATATAAAATTGATATATATTTTTTCAGGTTTCCATCACTACAACATCCACCGCCTCCCCTGTGCACCCGTGCCACCCACGGTGATGAGCGCCAACCACCTCTCACTTGCACTGCCACTCTAGCCTCAATCTCGTGCACTAACACTGCCCAAAATATGTGTAAATTTATTTTATAGAAATTTTATTGGAATATAAAAATATTTATTTAAATAAAATTTATATATAATTATTCATATTTCTAGCACTGCCACATCCACCGCCGCCCTTGCACACCCATGCTGCTCATGGCATTGACCGTCAAACTCCTCCATGTTGCTCTCGCAACACTGACACCTACTATTCCAACCTCCTTCACATCGTGCACCAGCTCCACCTGTGGTGCCAACCTCCACTCAAAACTCCTCTATTTTGCGCAATAATGCTTCCCACTACACTTAGCACTGACCAAATATTCAACACTTGAATTGAATTACCACTAGCCATTAAATTCATCTCATCGCTCATGGCCATAAAAACATCCCTGCCATTTTTTAACAAGAGGACATCCTATATCCAGTTTCAATGTGGGACTACCGCTCAACATGCACAAAAAAATTTATATGACAATATAATAGTATATATATATATTATGTTACATATAATCATAAATTTATATTATCTAGGATATATATTAATAATATATATATATATACACAAGATATGTTTTCAAATAATAAAATATATTACGAAAAAATTATATTTCAATATAAAAAAAATACATTATTATTAAAATATTATATAATAAAATTGTTATGTATAAAGAATATATTAATTTATTAATTTATTAATATATGTTATTAATAATAATAAATAGAAACATATATATACACAAAATATTATTAATATAACATAAATATACGCACACATATATACAAATTTGTTTTAATAATAGAAATGAATTAAAATATATTATATAAAATATATTTTATTAATATATTTTAATTCTTATATGTATTATATATATTATTTATATATTATTTATATATACAATATATATTATTTGTAACATCCTGAGCAGGTTTACTATGTGACCTCAATCACACCTCCCCATATGCCAGAGGCTGCTGACTAGCAACGAGGGTCTAATATAAAACATGAGGAGACTATACCCTCTTTATCAAAGAAGTAAAACTGCCAAAATAAATAAAAAATAACCAAATAATAATAACTATAACCAGAATAATACTAGTATCACATGAAAACCAAAATATAAATATAATATCCACAACAAAATAGTAGATATGTAATTCCATATACGTGTCAAGTTTCAATATTCAAAAATAAAATAAAATAAAACAAAATAAACACACACTGAAAAATCAAAAATGGGTCTCAACACCAAGTTTGGTTCCCTCTTCCAGGATCCATACCATCTTAGCCATCTTAAATAGGGATCTTACCCTTATCTTGTCCTGCAAACATGATGTCTATTTAGGTACCGATCGAGAAGCCTGAGTAGGGTGTGGATACAACTCAGTAGTCCAACATCAACGATGCCTAAAAAATTATACAGTACATAACAGTGTGTACAATTGTATAAATAATAAGGTACAATAAAGTATATAGTTATTAGATTTCATTATTCTTTAGTTTACCACAACAATTACCCGTGTTCTCAATGAATCTTGAACAATCAATATATGCTTCGCCTCATGTTGATGTTTGGACCATATCGTATAGAGAATCACAAATTATTTATCTTGGGATTCCACTATCCATTTAATTTTAATTCATATCACTCGTACTTGTAACCATAGTCCAATGCCAATATTTAGAGCCTATAACAACATATCTAGCACACAATGGGTATTTAAAGCGTTAGTATTTATCAGATAACCCATTTTTATCACATATGAGCTTTTGAACCATCACCCATTATACCAAACTCATATATTATTCAATCATATATGGGACATTAAAACATTATTCCATTTCCCACACAACATATAATATATATCACAATATCAGACATATCACAATTTCATATACATCAAGGTTAAGAATCATTAACCTTCTTATCAAACATTCTCATTAAAGTGAAAATTTTAATTTATTAAACAAATGATGTTCATAACTTTAATTAACATGGAATAATATGAGAGATTCACCATTAAACTATTAATCATATTTAATCATAAAAAGAATTAACCATTTAAGTCAAATCCTACCATCCACTAATTCCCATGAATCAATCCATTAAATGTCCCATTAATCAACAAATTTCATAAACACAATTTCAACTGATTTTATAATCACCTCATTATATAAATTCCATGATTCAATTAATTAATGAACCTATAAATTAATCCTATTCAAAATTTAATTTACAAATTTGAAATGAAAAATTCACAATTACATACATGTAATTGAAATGATGACTTTTGGAATTGATAAATAGACCACCTAGAACAAGATTGTTGACAAACATTTTCCAAAGACGAGTTCCAGAAATTGAAATGGAAAGAACAATTTCACAATAAAAAAAGATATTTAGAACCCAAACCTAGATACAAGATCAAATGGATTAAGATCCAAGATAACATAGATCTAAACCATCACCAATAAAGGATAAAACATTCCACTTCATCTATAATGAGAGATAGGATGGAGAGAAATCCAAATGGTAAAATATCAAATACCAAAAAATGTGAAGATATGTCAATCAGATCTTTGATTCATTATGAATGGAGTTGAAGGAGGCTTGGGAACCATCCAAGAGCTCCCAAATATAAAGTAAAAATGTTTTGTCAGAGTTGAGTGGAATTGGGGTTAATTACAAGGGTTCAAGAATTTTAGACCATTTTTTGGGGATTAAAAATCATGTGAATTGTTTCCTAGGTTAGGGTGAACAATTTACCATACCATACAACCTAAGCGTGCACATCATCCTAGGGGACACATAGTTTCTACTAAGTTGGGTCATGATTTTAAAACCCATGCGCCAACCATGTAAATATATTTTGTTTGGGATTTGAGGGTTTTCTAGGGCATGGCGCACAGTTTGGGAAAACTATGCGCCAACCGTGTACTTCCCGAAACCCCCCCACAACATCCAAAATTTTCGTGTTTCACTAAAAACATCCCCAAGGTAATACCCAAACAAGATAAACTCAAAAAAGAGAAAAAGAGTTCTTGAAATTGAAGACTCGACATCTCTATAAAGGACAAGATGTTATAATATCCCCACCTTATAAAAGATCATCCTTGAGAAGTACTCCTAAGCATCTCTAAGATTCTGAGGTAAAAAGATCGATCCATCGAGATTACATATTTTATTTTATTTTACATGTTTCTTAATTTACAGGATGATCTTTCCACAATACAAAAACTATCTACATAGTCTATCCCATAAACACTTTCTCAATGCGATCCATAACACATATCATATTATCCACAAAGGACACTTCTATATCAATTTTAACATCATCCAGATTGATCACATGAGAAGTTTCGGGGACATACCAATGATTTTGTAACACCTGGAAAAACATCATGCATAAAACTATACCCTTCTAGAAGAGATAATTGGTGCACCCCCATCCAGATTCTCTCTAGAACCTCAAATGGTTTAACAAACCTAGGCGCCAACTTACCCTGCCTCCGAATACAATGGTGACCCAATCTAGGTGAAACCCTAAAGAACACACGATATCCCATAGTAAACTAAAGGGGTCATCAATGTATATCTTAATATGACTTTTGTCTAATCTAAGCTGTATCGATACATTTCTAAATAATATGAACCTTTTTTGATGTCTCCTGTATGAGACTCGGTCTAAACAACTCTGGCTCTCCTACCTGCATCAATCATAGAGGTGATCTACATGGCTTACCAGAAAGATCCCCATATATTGTCTTATAAATATTTTCCTAATAGTTGTAGTTATATGAGAACTCAGAGAGCACCAAGTGCTTCTCCCAAGACCCACAAAATTCAAGAATGCATGATGGTAGCATGTCTTCCAAAATCTGTACAGAATATGGGTGGAATGTCATAATCAGTAATACCTGTATACAAATAACCTTTTTCAAGACTTTATAGAAGCGTGAATTGAAATGTGATTCATGGTATGAAAATATGTTCCGCGACACCCCATGCAGACGAACTATCTCACAAATGTACGATTCTACAAACTGATCCACTGAGAATGTCTCCCATATAGGCACGAAATGATATAATTTAGTCAAATAGTCCATAAAAACCCTAATAGAATCATTCATATGAGGAATCCTTAGGTCAACCACCAAAAAAATCCATGGTAACATCATAAAACATCCATTACAGAATAGGAAATGTATTTATTAAACCCCTAGGTCATTAATGCTCGACCTTTATCTATTGACAAGAGTAGCATTATGTTAGAAACATTGCAATTTCCTTTTTCAGGTCCTGCTACCAATACTTTCAGTATAGGTCATGCTATTTTTTGGTCAAACCTAGATACACCACCTAGTTCTAGGTATTAAATTCATGGATCCTCCCATCTCACATACGCATAGTCACAAAAATGCATCCCCATACATAGATGACATCATCCTCATCTATAAACCAATCGAAAGATGTCTCCCCACCTTCAATTATTTTCCTTAATTATATACACTCATGATCCTCATGCTGCCTCTCCCCGATCTGGTTCAAAAGATTGGATTCAACTAACACTGATATGAGGTTCATCTTCTCCTAGACCACCTGGACCTCATGAACCACAATATGCTTCTCATCCAGCAAAGTCAACATCATCCTCTCAGAAATAGACTCATAAACTACATAAGTCTGTGTCTTCAATCTCAAATCATCATCATAAAAGTTTTCCTTCCCTACTATATCTGTTATCTACAAATCATATGGCTTTATATACACAACCCATATCTACTATTCTAGATTATAGTCTTGTTTTGAAAAGATATACATTATGATATTGTGATCAATATACAAAGTGGAGTTTTTCCTAATGGATAATGCAAAAAAAACATCAAAAATAAAACACTATAGCTAATTTCATGTTTTTTATAGGGTAGTTCCATTTATGTGGCCTAACTAATGTGAACCATACACCATTACTCAATCCCCTGACATCAACACTTCTCCAATCCTGATCCCAAATGCATCAAAAAACATTGTATACTCCTCCCTTGGCTTGGGTAGGATCATGATCAATGTAATTTTCAAACACTTCTTCATATCCTAGAAATAATTCTGACATACTCTAAAAAATTTAAAAATTATTCCCTTAATGGTTAAGCCTTAAAGTGGTACTTCCAAGTGGGTAAATTCCTCTATGAATCTATGATAATATCCCAATAATCCCATAAAACTGTGAATTTCAAAAAAAAATGCTTGGGATATTCCCAAAGAAGCAACTACCTACTATTTCTTTGGATCCACTGACTCACCATTCTATGAGATTATGTGACCTAAGAAATGTACATGTATAATACATAGTTAGAACTTATATAACTTGGAATGTATCCAATTCTCTTTCATCATACTCAAGATGAAGTTAGATATTGGGAATGATCATCACGAGTCGTAGAGTACACCAATATTTCATTCAAAAAAACAACAAAAAACTGATCAAGGTATAAGTGGAAGATTCAGTTCATCAAGGAAATAAATATTATTATGAAATTTGTCATCCCAAATGATATGATGAAAAACACCTAAAGGCCACAACTACTTCTAAAAGTAGTCTATGGTATATTAGAAGATCTTACAATCAACTGATGATACCCTAATCTCAAGTCAGTCTTTGTGGATACACAAGATCCCTTCAACTAATCAAAGATATATTGGATATGTAGAAGATGATACCACTATCATCTGGTCCAACATCTCACAATCAATACATAAATGTAAGATCCCATCATCCTTCTTACAAAACAAACTAGATAACCCCATGATGACATACATAGACAGATATATACCATATCCATAAACTCTTCCAGATGAGTATTAATTCCTAAATCTCTAATGGTTCCATTATATATGGTGTAATAGAAATTATCTTAGGTTGAGGAATGAGATCAATCATAAACTCTACATCCCTCTCAGGTGTAATCCCAAATAATTACTTTCAAAACATGTCATGGAGCTGGTCTACTATAAGTGAAAATACATCATGCTTCTCACCCCCATCATCCATTGAAACATGGGTGGTGGGACCCCCTAGTTACTAATGAACTGTCCCTGTATGGCCTTCCAAGATATCCCTCTCTCCAGGATGTACATAACTGTCACCCTCAGGAGACATAAAAGTCACTCTCCTAGGAAAACAATCTATGTCAGATTGGTATGATACTAAATAGTACAAATTAAAAATAAAGTGAAATCATGACATATCAAGAATGTAAATATACCAAAGAGAAAATACTCCCCAAATTCTAGAGGACACCCCTACACAAACATGTGTCTCTCGACCATAACCCTAAAGGTGTATCTATTTTAATAATTCCACTCATGACCTCTACTATTAGACTCAACCCATTTACAAGTTGTGAAGATATAAAATAATGAGATGCACTGGTATCAAATATGGGAATATCAATCATAGAAGCTATAAGTATAATACCTCTAACTATCAATGGTTCGACCTCTCTATCCACAATTGTAGGCCGATCTACATGAAAATCTCTTGAACCACTTCTCTATGATGTAGTTTGAGTCCCCTGAGCAACCCCACTCTTATGATATAGGTTCTCTTTCCCAGAAGTACCATATCATCTACCTCGATCACCATGAAAAATATATCTCAATATTATATACTAATTTAGCAAGATGATACCCTTTCATCACTCAAATTCTGCCTAGATCCTTTTTCATTTCCCATATGTCATGTGTTCTTGTATAAACATTAGAGAAAACCCTTATTTCTTCAAGATAGTCACTTTAACGATGGTTAGGGGAACTATCTATGAATCATTCCTGGGTTACTGCACTGGTGGTAGGTCACTCGAGTATGGTCCTGAGTAATTGATCTCCCCCCTAGACACTATACTTTCAATATCCCTAGTTAACATTCTCGAAGCAATACTTCATAATATATGAAGACATACCTCCTAAACATCCAATAGAAACCACATTTTCCCCACTAGATGAATCCTTTAGGTTCCCCTTGGATATGACAGCCTAAATCATGACTTATGAAAACTTATTTAGTCTAAATATATTAACATAGAACTTAATAACACATTTAATCCCATTCTAAAAATGTTTCAATGCAATTGGATCATCATCTACCAATGATGGAAGAAAGTTCTGCGAATCGGTAAAGCATCCTGTATAGTCCATCATAGACAAACTCCCTTGGGACAGCTTTATGAAATCTACTTACATATCCTTCTTGAGTGTCTTAGGGTAAAATTTCTCAAAGAACTTCTTCTAAAATTCATTCCACATAATATTATCTAGCTATACATCCGGAGTCAATATGTCCCACCAACAATTCTTTTGACCACATAACATACAAGACACTAGTTTTACTCTTTTCTCAGCAAGAGTCTTTAAGTGGTCAAGTATCATCTAAATAGAATCAATCCAAATATCGTCTACCTTAGGTCCAACATCTCCATTGAAATTAAAATGGTGCTGCAACTGAAACTTCCATGTGAAATTGGACATACTTTTCACAACCAACCCAAGGTATCTTTCCACAAACATTATAAAACGATAATGTGTTCACAAAACATCTCTTATAATTCATCATCTAGAACCATCAGATCCTCTTGTTCCACTACAGGAGAATCATTTCTAGACTTTTCCCCCTGCTATCTTATCAACAAGTTTCATTATGGTGGCATATTTCTACAATACCAAACACATGTCTTTGGACACATAACAAAACATTAACACACATTAACAAGAGAGATTCACATAAATCCAAAGCAAGTCATCCCACATTCCCTTCCACATGGTCAAAACCAAGGATTTATCACTACCCAAAACCATCCCTCGTCTAGGTCATAGCTAATAAAGGGTAAAACGGTTTCATAACTCAACTTTCCCTTTAGATTACCATTTATCCATAAAATTTTCACATTTTATTCATCATTTAGAATTTCTCTATTTCATATTAGGCACTATTTTGATATAAATTACAATGGAAATAAAATAATTTTCATCTGAAAAGTTTACCCAAAATCTACTTTTCCGTGCATGCCTAAAATGATGCATGCAAACAAAACTCTCATGCCATTATGGGAAACAATTAAAAAATATCAAAAAATTAATAACATCACACAACAAGTTCACCACTCTAGGTGAAATAACATTAAACTATAACATCAAACATCAATAAAAAATACCACCTCGGGTAATTGGTTTTTACCACTTTACATGGGTTAGCTAATCCCATGCACGAGATCTTTCCAAATGCTCAAATCATCCATATCTCATGTCTACCATTCAAAAATCGTAATACAAAAGAAAAGGAAGTAAAAACACCTTTGATACCACTTTGTGACATCCTAACCTAGATTCCATTAGCCAATGCCCTGATTTGATTTGCTACATGGCCATAGACACAACTCCCCATATGCTAGAGGTTTCCAACTAGTAGAGAGGATTTAATATACAACATGGGGATACAATACACTCATTATAAAAGAATCAAAACAACATAAATAAATAAATTATAAACAAATGATAATAACCAAAACTAGAATAATACCAGTATCACATGATGAAAAAAACATGAATACAATATCCAAAACAAAATAGAAGATATGTAATTCCATATACGTATCATGGATCAATATGAAAAACCAAAAATAAAGACACACTAAAAACCCCCAATAGAGTCCTGACACTATTTTTAGTTCCCTCATCAATGCTCCATCCCAACATAGCCATCTAACATAAGTCAATTGTGACTATCCTGTCCTGAAATCATAAAATCTATTGAGGTACTAATCAGGTAGCCCAAGTAGGGTGTGAGTACAACTCAGTTGGCCACCACCAACAGTGTCTAAAATAATATCTAGTCTATAATATTGTATATATTTCTATAAATAATAAATTACAATAAATTAAATAGTTTTCACATTTCCTTATTCTTTATTGAACCACATAAATTACCTAATTTCATAATGACACCTGAACTATCAATACCTACTTCGGCTTGTGGTGGAGTGTGAACCAAGTCACATTGGGAATCACAAATTATTATAACATGGTCTTACACTATCCATTTATTTTCAATTCATATCTTGGATACTTGTAACCATTGTTCAATGCCAAAAATTTTGGCCAAACACTCCATGTCTAGAACCCTGTGGGTATTTGTAGCATCATCCCCTATCCCACAACTCATTGTTATCACATATGGGATTTATATGCATCAATGCATATCCCACACTCATATCCTAGTCAATCACATATGGTATTTTTAAGCATCATTCCATGACCCACACATATTATCAAGTATATCAAAATATCACACATATCATAATTTCATATACATAAAGGTTAAGCATCATTAACATTACTATCAAACATTCTCATTAAAGTGTACCCTTTCAATTCATTATACTGGTAAGGTTCATCACTTTAATTCACACAAATTAATTTTAACAATTCACCATTAAACCATTTATCAAATTTAATCATACAAACCATTAACCCTTTATGGTTAATCCAACTATCCCTTAATTCCCATTAATCAATCAATTCAAAATCCCATTAATCAACCAATTTCATAAACACAATTTCAATTGATTTCATAATCACCTCATTCCATCACTTCTTTGATTCTATTAATTAATTAACCATTTAATAAATTATATTCAGGATTCAATTGTCAAATATGAAATAAAAATTTCACAATTACATACACATAATTGAAATAAATAATTTTGGAATTGATAAATATACCACCTACCTCAAGATCATTGATGGATGTTAGCCAAATAATAATTCAACAAATTGAAATGGAACAATCAATTTCACAATGGTGGAAGAGATTTAGAACCAAAACATATAAACAAAATCAATATGATTATGATCCAATAAAACATAGATCCCAATAGTATCCAATAGAAGATAAAACATTTATCTTCATCTGAAATGAGTGACGAGAGAGAGAGATCAAGAAAGAAAGACATTACAAATTAGAAAATGTTCAGATCCATCAATTAGATCATTGATTCATTATGAAATGTGTTTGAGGAGGCTTGGAATCCATCTGGGAGATCCCAAAAATGAATTAAAAATGTTAGTCTCAAGACGGGTTGAATTGGGGTCAATACAGGGATTTCGAGGATTTAAAAAAAAAGTCATGGGATTAAAAATTTCTAACATGGTTTCCTAGGATGTGGGAAATGTTTACCAAAATGTGCTTCCAAATCCTAAACCTCATTCGAGGGGTTCACAATTTATACTAAGTGGGTGCACAATTTGAAAAACCATGTGCTAACTGAGCAATTTACCTCTGTTTGGGATTGCACTATTTTCTGGTGAAGGAAATATTTTTTGGAAAACCATACACTAACTGTGAACTTCCCAAAACCCCCTAAAACTTAAAAAATTATCTTCTTTCACCAAAAACATCCCCAAAGTAAAACCCAGCAAAGTTATACTCAAAAGGGGTAAAAGTGTACCTAGAAGTGGGAACTCGAAATTTCTAGAAAGGTTGGGATCTTTCATTGTTAATAATAATAAAATAAATTATTAATTATATATAATAAAAACACACATATATATAAACAAAATATTCTTAATATATATATTATATATTATATATGAATATAAATGTATATATATAATATTATTGTTAATACATATAATATAAAATATATACAATATACAATATACAATATACACTATACACTATACAATATACATAATATAAATTGTACACGTAAATATTTTAAGCTATGTTTTTTTAAAATCATGGAAAAAATTTCCATGTTTATTGGAAGACATTGAACAAAAAAATTAGTAACATATAAAAATGTTGCTAAAAAATGTGGCTAATTTAGCATCATTTTCTAAAAAATGGATAAATTAGTCACATTTTTAGGAAAACGTTTCTAAATATAAAATTAGAAATGTTTTAGAAAGATACTAAAAAATGTGGCTACTTTTTCCCCGATTTCCGGAATATGTTTCCAAATTCCACATTAGTAATGTTTGAAAAAATATAGCTAAAAACATAGCTAAATGTATGTTTTTTTGTAGTGTTTTTCATATTCACAAGTTTTCTCATTCCAACTACTATTCTGATGGGGTTTTTATTAAGTCGATTTTTATATTTTCCCTCACACCCATGGTTCCTTATAGTTTCATTCATTACTCAAACTAAAAGGGTTTACTTGAGTGATAAATCATTTAAAATATTGGGATATTATCTAAATAAAAAATAGGAATTCAACCTTAAAATTTATTGTTCTTTAACATTTTCATGTTGTCCCATAATTCCTTTAGTTAGAATTATATCAATCATTGTTAAATCATGGTTTTTTTAAGTTGGGTTATCTTACACTCCTCAGCAAAACTAGGAAATCAATACTTCATAGTGTTTTGTAAAGATATTATGATAAAAAAGTCATATCCCCCATGAGTTTCAAACTAGGTGTATAGTTAGGCTTTTTTTTGTGCACCAGGTGATGTTTAACCTAATAACCAACACTCCAATTGCTGAGTTATTACACCTAGGTACATTTGTTCTAGAAACTGCATCCACTTGTAGTATTAATATATGTATATATTGCTAAGGAAAACCATATAATCAAGACTTTAACAATATTTTAGGATATAATCTGATACTTAGAAACAACTCAAGGGTTTTTACTAAGGTTCTATAACCCCAATACCAAAGGTAACTAAACTAATATAAAAAATAACCAAACTAAATTAAAAAAAATTACAAAACCATTTTATGATAAAAACCGTTTCAAACCATGTTAAATAAGGATTAAATAATACTATAATCTCATAGTTTATATAATATATCTCACAAAATTCATATATCTCAAAGATCAAATGGTTTAGTGTATTAGAAATTAGTTACATAAACATCATCTTTTATTGTATTTCTGAAAATTTTCCCCATAATTATTCTCCTCTGGACCATTTTCTATATAACACACTTGATTTAATCATGTTCATAACTTGGTTATTGGAAGCATAATAAATGGTTGAGCAAAAATTCTTATTAAGTGTAAAATAGATCAGAACATAATGGAAAACTTTGGGAAGACATAAATATCATAATAAAAGAACAAAATATCATAGATGGTAATCATAAAACATTTTAGAGTATAATAAGATCATTAAATATCATCAAGGATGAATAAAATATATGAAATAGCTTAAAAATATCTCATTATTCATTTAACATGAGATCATGACATAAAAGTCCATAATACATTAAAAATAAATCACAATCATGATCACATGGAATTTCATGGAAATGAAATACATCATGAGAATTTAATATAACATGGTCAACAAATTAGAAATGTGGAACAACTTGGTAAAAAATTTGGGAATATGGAATGAATATAATTATAGTGAAAACTGAGTGAGGAAACCCATTATTCCCTCACCTATGTGAAAAAATACATTATGTCCATCGCTAAAAATGATAGAAAACCCATCATGACCACTCTTCTATGAAAAATCCCATTAAGTACATATCTAACAATCAAATGATATATAATCTTAAACCAATATTTTAAGGGTGATATATGATCCCACCCATCATTATCATCCATAAATATGAGTGTGATTTAAAATAAATCATAAACCCATGGAAAAAGAATGAATTTTCACATAACATGAACTTAATAAATCATGGTTATTAAAATATCATTTTCAAAAATGTATAATAACATAATAACATATATATTATTATGAAAACATCACCTTATGATAGATAAACCTTGGGGTAAATGTATATGTGAAGATAAATAAGTTTTCCAAAAACCATTAAAACATTATCATCAAACATTAAGTGTAAATTACATTCAAAAACATTTTTGTGGAGTGAGAGAGAAGAATTTTGAAAACCTTATTATAAATAATTATTAATAAAAGGTCTTTGAAAATATATAAATTTTTCAAAAATGACAAGTTAAAACACTTTAAAATGTTTACATTTAAAAGAATCATTAATAACATATACTAGAAAAATACATATTTTTTCAAAAAAATGAAACTGAAAATACATAGAAACCCTACTATTATTAAAACATTCATTAATAATGGAACCTTAAAAAATATATAAACATTATCAAAAGAAAATGTGTAGTGTATGATTAAACTGTTTATTTTGAAAGGATGGAAAAACCATTTGATGATTTTGAAACAACCTCATTGAAAATACACATTATTTGAAGGATGAAAAAATCATTGTTTTAAAATCAATAGGGGGACCATTGGAAATAAAAAAAAATTCTACTAGATAAAGGAGAACATTAGTGGGAAGTAAAAACATAGACATGTAGGGAAAATTCATTTAATATACTGGTGATTATTCTTAACAAAAATGCATTTTAACGAAACATTATAAGCATATAGGAAGAATAATTTGGTGTGAAACATTATTAACCTAGAAAAAAATACATCCTAGAATATTCATAGGTTATAATAGATCAATCTTGGATGATAATATACAAAGAAGAGTGACTATGATCCAAGGAAGAGAATTGAGTCGTGGAACCTCATTAAGAATTTAGTTATTTTTAAATAGAAAGTCACTAGAAGATTGAAAAACACATGGTTATATAAATATCATAAATTAAATAATTTATTTTTTTTAAAATAAATTCTTCTGATGTATATGCACCCTATAAAAAATAAATTTCGTTATAACACTAAAACATATCTCAAAAAAGAGAAGTTGAGATGAAAAAATCTAAAATCGTTTTATTTATTTAGTTGATTGAACTCAAAATTCTTATAAAAAACATATATACCTTAACAATATATTTAATAAACATATTCATAAATTTTAACTTTAATATAACTCATTTATAATTATTTATTTTGGGTATATTGGTTAGTTATAACTCACTTTCAACCATTGAGTGTTAATAACATTAACTGTTTGCACACATTTTATATTTTTGAGGTCATTACCAATCCATTTATTCCAATTTAATAATTAATAAATAATTTAAGATACTTTAATATATTTACAATATTTAATTATTAATATATTATATCATTCCCTAAA
Source organism: Viscum album (assembly GCA_963277665.1). Taxonomy (NCBI): domain Eukaryota; kingdom Viridiplantae; phylum Streptophyta; class Magnoliopsida; order Santalales; family Viscaceae; genus Viscum; species Viscum album. The sequence continues at coordinate 1,085,281,508 of OY728151.1, forward strand.
TATTTTACTTACATTGTGTGAAAATAGAATTTGGGTTGGCTTATTTCTGTGATTTTATCAAACAAAAATAACAATTTAATAATAAGTTAAATACTTTATATAATATCTAAAAAACTATAAAAAATCATGATTTTATTATTTTGTTAAAATATTTTTTTAAATTTTCCCACATTCATCAATAATATAGTTTTATAGCATCATTCAACTAGGTGGATTAATAGACCCAAACTTGCACGCGCTAAAACTCAATTGGTGAGTGTAGTTAAAAAAGTGTTTATTTTGAAAAAAATATATTTATAATAGAATCATGATAATAATTTTTTTTATTTTCATATTATGGTGAACCATATGTGAAGATGTTTTGATAAATAGTGAAAAACTAGAAGAAAAAAAATGATTTTTCATGGAGGTGATAAACTTTACAAACACACGATTAAAGTCACATTGATTTTCCAAGTGGATGGAAATGAATAACTATGGTTTGTAACATTAATATAACAACATATAATTATAATATTTATTCTAAAGTCATCATATTATTATGTTGACAATATATTTATAAGAGTAATGTTATGTTGAAAAACTTTTAAAGGGGATTGTACATATGTTAGAGACTCAATATTTCATTGGAAGTCTCCTTGATATTTAAGGTATTAGGATAACTATGAGTGAAAAATGGATTATTATAATGGTATAGGGTTATATGTATATATAAATTATATATTTTAATGTAATAATTTAAAGCATTTGTGATTCTTGAAGTGGTAGAATTGACAACTTTTTATAAGTGAAGAGAATGGTTGTTTTGAAAATACCCATTTAATTTCAATATTTTAATTTCAATATTAAATGTCTGTGGGATTAAAAAGGGTAATATTAGAAAATTAGGTGAGTTTTAGTAGATCTAAGCCATATCCATCCATTTTAAAATATGTTTTTAACATGTTTTTTCCTTTCCACTTAATAAAAGGCTTCTTACCAATTTTACATTTTCTTGGGGTAACTAATTTTATTAACAAAAATTAAAATTGACCCGATTTCCTAAATTGAGCCTTATGATTTCTAATTTGAAAAAAAAATTATGAAATAAAATTTATACAGGTATGAAATGTAAAATTTTAAATAAATACACCTAAATGCATAAAACCGTTTTAAAATAATGTTAATATGATTTTAAATTTATATATGACATATTTATCATGGATTTTTTACTTTAGGGAAAAACATTATTTATTATGAATTGAATAAAATTTTTGAGGCTTCAATGGAAATGAAAACTCCAAAATCACAATGAAAATACCCATTTTAATGAGAATAAAAAAAAATATTTTTTTATATTAAAGTAATTTTTTGTTAGTTCTAAAAATGTTTAGAATATTTTCATATGTAAATAGAATATTTCAAAAGGAATAGTAATATTCCATAATTTCATATTTTATTTATTTTGTAGTTTCTAAATCTTCTAGGATATGCTTACATAGTGATAAAATGAAAGGAATTTTAATTTTCGTAAATGATGCATTTTTCTAATAAAAGTAAACCATTTCATAACATAATATGAAACTATTTTTAAGATAATATAGCCATGATAAATATAAAAATGATGTAAATTTTTTCAAACTCGTATCCTAAGATTTTTAATTTTTTTTAATTTAAAATCTGAAATATAGCGAATATTGTTTTTATTGAAAATCAAATTTTGATATATTAAATATATATTTTTACTAAATTTTTAATTAATTGAGTGTTAATATAGTTATTTATGTGTTTATAAATAATATTAAATTCATTATTTTAAATAATTAAATTTAATTGACTGAATATAAATTCCTTGATATTAATAAAATAATAATTTATAATAATTATTTCACCATTATCGTGGTAATTAACATTACTCCTGACAATCTAAATTTTATTCCAAAAAATGAATTTTCTATATTAAATAATATGAACATTATTATCTCAAATATAAGAATCATTTTATCAAATTAATGTTATTTGTGTATGAATACTATTCTTTACATTGGCTTATGTAATATGTAAAAACCCATTTTTTTAGAAAGGTATATTTTATGCATAATGTTTACATATAGTAAAAATTATAAATTTTATTTATTCTAATTGTATTAATAATATTTTAATTATTTAGTTAATATTTATTTAAATTTAAAATAAATCCAAACCCTAATTTCTCAAGTGTAAATTTAATAAAAGAAATAAGAAAAAATAGTTTTGAAAAAATATTACTTGATTTTATGAAATGATATTCAAGGGTTTTATAAATTTAGAATAGTGTTTTTAAATGATTCATTTTTATTTTTAAAAATATATTTTTTAAATTAAAAACATTTCACAAACTTACAAGCCATATAAAAGTGATGGTTTTAGAAAAATCAATATTTTCACTATTCATGTAAAAACTAATTATTTTAGAAAAATCTCTAAAATACCACCTAAGATAAATATTTTGAGAAATTAAAAAATAAATTTTACTTTTACAGATTTATATTCCAATTTGTTGAATTTTATATATTTAAAATGAAATATATAATATAAAGAAAATATCTTTTATTTAAAATAACCTCATAAATATTATCTCATATTAATTATTTACCTTCTAATGGAAATAACAATTAATGGTATACCATTTTAGTGTTTATTATATCTTTATTAATAATATATTCTTAATATTTTTTGGTTTTTTATATTAGGTGTAGCATGTGACACAAGTTATATAATATAGTATGTATTCTAAGGGGTCTAAAATCTCAGGTCGTTACATTCTGGATTCACCTTCAAGACACTCAAAATTTGGTCTTCTAATTAATTTTCCTTTCTCACTTATTAGGTACCTCAAACTTCTTCTGATATTGATCCTGTTTAATATTACAAAAAATTAAATCACAAGTTAATATTCTGAGAGTCATTGTCTTATATTAGGCTTCATCAGCAACAAATTCTCATATTTCAATCATCTTGGATTTGACCCTCATCTTCCCAATTGGTTCAAAATTTAACTTATAGAAATACTTCATGAATCCTCACATACCTTTACTAATTTTACATAGATTTAATAACTATTGATATTTATCATTATGATATTACTAATCTTAAATAATAACGCAACATTATCTATATTTATTTATAGAATATATTTCAAACACCCTTCGTCTCCTTGAATTAAAATAAATCATATATCTTAGATAATAAACAAATTTTCTCACACATCACTTTTGTGGGATCTAAATATATTTTAGATCGCATAACATGTTTCCCTTAGTTGTGTTTTCAATCTCCATAGAAAAAAGTATCTTCAAAATGTATAATTCCTTATGTATCACATGATGTTTTTAAAGATTTCATATTTTTTCATCCCTTGATATATATATTTTTTATGTTGTGAGGATATTACATAGTACATAAGATACTTTCATTTCCTAATTTTACAGTGTTCTTTATCCTGATCCTTACACACTCAGATAATTTCTATATATGAATAATCTAGATCTTCAGTAACTACTAATTATGAAATAAATTATTCTAACTTATGGATGTTCATATACCCCCATATGTTAACTTTTTGGTTCACTTCAACTTCACATATGTGGTTGATCTGATAACTTCTGGATGATTATTTTTCTTATCCATAGTCTAAATTACATTATTGTATCATCTAGAAAACCAATCTTCCAGGAGTTCATATAATATGTTTCTACAGTTTAAGTATACTTTAACTTAGCTTCACAACTCACCTTGTAAATTATGGAAAATCATCATCATTCATATCATTGTAAATGATATTCATCATTTATACAAGTGTAGATGAATGTTCTCTTAGTAACCTTCAACATTATTCATGGGATCACAATTAAGCTCAACTTAATAGTCATCATATATTTATGCTTCACTTAATTACTTCTGGAGTCCATCTCCACTATCATTTGGGTAAATCATTATCACACGTTCAGTGTGTGTCTTCCAAAAATAGTTTTTAACTCTATATATCTTTTGATGTGCTTACATCTAGTTTGTTATCTATGATAACTCCCATAGTAATATCCATTTTCTCCTCAAATCTACCATTCCATACCATTACATTTACACAAAATTGACACTTATCATCATCATTTGGGTTTATAAAATATTTATGGACTATTTAAAACATGTGAAAAACTCATAATATGTTAGGTTCTTTAGATATCATTGGAAGTACAATTATTTTACACCCTACATCTTACAAACACAAATTATTAAAATTTTCTATTATTGGCTAAAATAAAAATATGGTGAAAAACATATTTAGTATAAACCTTTCATTGGAAAGTAAAAATAATTCTTAAAAGACCCAATGTATATAATTTATTGTATATTAAAGGGGACCACAAAGAGCGGATTTGGACTCTCAATAAAAGGGACAATACGCTTCAATAAATATAGAAAAAGGAGTCGAATAAATAGTTCAAATCCCTTTGATTAAGTTTTTTTTATATTCAATGTGTTTTGTCATAATATTATGTGTTCGATAATATAATTACATAGTATAAATTAAATGTTTAACTATATGTGTACTTAATGAATTATACACATTTTTAATCTACCAATATTTAGGGATAACATATTGGAAATGATAAAATTGATAAAATTTTATATGATTAAGAATATATTGTTGAAAAAAAGAGTGGTGTAATGAAATAGTTTTAGAAAAAATTAGTAAGGAAATTATTAAAGGAATAAAATTTAATATTATATAGAATTAATTTGGTCAGCCTATAGACACCAATAAGCCTATTTCATTGGTTACATTGGGTTCAGTACTTGAACACACGTTCTGACTGATATAGAAATTTAGAATAATGTTTCAATTTAATTAAACGAAACAATCTGGGAATAAATTAGGGTGAAATTATGATATACTTTATATATTTGTTAAAAAATAAAACAATAAAACATTACTTTACTCTTCATTGTCCATTATAATGTTTATTTATATTATAATACATTCTGATGAAATTCATATCGATGGTCACTAGAAAGTATTATAGAACATTTTGGAAACTTATTATGAAAAAACATATTATTGATATTGATGGGAAAGAAAAACCCCAACAAATATATAGATACACACACAACATAATCCAAGAAACCTCAGATGATTTTTTTGGTCATAATGGAGAGTAATCATTTAATTTACACTGTAATTGGTATTATTTTATTTGAAATTACTTATATTAATCACATTTAGTTTGAATTTTAAATTAAGAAATATAAAAGGAAAGTAGAAAATAAACATTTTGAATAAAAAGAAACATATTCTTACAATAAGTAATGGATTATTTATACTTAATTTAATAAAAAATAGTATTTAATATATGTAAATAGTATGTAATTTATGAAATATGAAATATAAACATATTTATATTCTTTTTTTATGAATATTTCTAAATAAAAATATAAATCAACTTCCATCCCATGTAAGGTGTTATGAAAGGATGATCATGTAATTTTTTTGGGAAAATAGTAAAGGAAAAAATGAAAATAAAATATGGAAATAATGTGTAAGTATGACATACTATATGAAGAACATTTTTGATATTTTTTTAACAATTTTTTTTTGAATTTTTTGAGGTCTAAACTTTTTATTTAAGAATTTTTTTTGTAATTTAGGAATCATACACATTCAATCATAATGATTTCTATAATAAAATTGAAATTTTCCGAATTTTAATATCTAAACATAAGGGGGGAGAAATGTTTTTGTCTTTAAGAAATTTTCCTTCCAGAAATAGGTTTTGAGACTAACATTTTCTGATTGAACAACAATAGATGAAGAATCCATCTGAAATATAATGATTTTCATTAGATTCTTTATCGAATTCAGATCCATCTATAAGAAGATTAATCATACTCAACATTGGTTAGAACATCAGATGTTTCTGAGTGAAGAAGTTGTAATGTTGCCAAAGAGGGTTGTTTAAGAAATCTAATTTAGTAGTTATAATGTTCCCAACATTTCTAACCAAATAAAATAATGATTTTCTAATCATGAATTTTTTATATATCATAAAACATACTCATGATAAATGCTTTTGAATAAATGGAGGAACCCTAATGATTAAATTAGTTTCAGTGATCAAGAAAATGTCTTCATCAGATTCAAGAAATCCAAATATAGAATTTTAGATCCAAAAGTCAGAATGTGTGAAGATGATGAAGTTTTAAGAACATCAAAGTTTCTTAGTGGATTCATCATTGAATAAATTCCATTTTTATGGAAAAATAATTGTAATGCGATTTCCATCATAATATAAAAATCGATCACAATGGGAATTCCATCGTAATGAGATGATAAAGAAAGGTATATCATAATGAGATGAGAATGAAAGAAAGATCATATTTGGCTATGAATGAAAGGAAGGTCATAATGATATGACAACGAAGGGAAGATCTTAATGAGTTGATAATTAAAGGATAATTATAATGCACTGAGAAATAAAGGTAAATCATAATGAACTAGGAAAGAGGAAAATCGTAATGAGTTGAGAAATAAAGGAATATTGTAATAAGAAAAGGATTTTGAAGACAAAAAAATTTCATCATAATGAATTGAGGAGGATTCATTATCCTGATTAAAAGAAAAGAAGTTCAGGAAATCTAATTATAGAGAAGAATTTATGTGTAAACTTGATATTCAATTATATGTAAATCTAAAAGAACTCTGAGAAGGTTTGAACAAGTAAAACATGAAGTTTAAATGTGAGAGTTTTTTGGAGTTCTGAAATATGAGGAATAGGGAATAGTTATCAAGTTTCCCTCTATTTATTTTCTAAGTTGATTATAATTATTTTCATAGATCATTCATTCATTGTAACTTTTATATAAGTAGAAACAGTGGAGAGCTGAAGAATTTGAGTGAAATTTATTTCCAAACTGAGATCTCATAAGATGATCAGAGACCTGAAGGTTTTTTTTACGATACATGAGAATCATAATGAGTCAATTAGATTGAGGAGGATTATATTGAGCATTTGAGCAGATTTTGAGTTTTGAATATTGAGAATGGGTTCCTCATATTGATTTCATCATATTGATTTAATCAGAGTAAGGAAGATCAGACTGAGTGTTTGAGTAGAGTTTGAAAAGTGTATATTGAGTACTAGGGAATTGTATTGACCTCATTGTATTGGGAGAATCAGATCCATCCAAATCTAAATGAGGAACTATACTAAGATTTTGTCGATAAAATTTTACAATGTCTTAATATTTTGTTTTGGCTCAATTTTTTTGGATGACCACTTTATAAACTGACAGGAGTCAGTATAATATTTTTTATCAATATATAGAATATATCTAGTGGGATTTAACACAATTTTTGTTCACTTATTCATAATAGTGGATTTCCATAGACCCATCGGAGTGGATATGGAAATGATTTAGGTTCTCAAAATGAGGAAGAACCTTATAAATCATGTGTGATTTACTTACTTTCCTACTTTTGTATGAATGAATATTTACTAAAAAGTTAATAAGGAAATAAATCAAAATAGGTTTCAGGGGTTATGTTTTAAAAAGTATTGAAACTTATAAAAAGTGAACAATTGATTCAAACCCCCATTATCAATTGGTATTCAGTCCATTATAACTTCAATTGGAGTTAGAGGAAGATGTTCCATTGATAAATCCTTATCATGGATAATATCAATTCTATCAAGAGTTGAGGAATTATTATATTTGATGGAAGCATTTATTATGTATGGGAAAATAATATGATTCCTTATCTCTAATATCATGGCATGGAAGTTGTTGATGCTGCTACTATTGGTTTTCCACTTATTGAGAAAGATGCTCCAATGATGCATACTAATCATAGAAATATAGAAGTCGAAGTAAATTCTAGAAATAAAATAATTGTGTAATTATCTGATACATTTTATCAGAAGTTTATGGGTCTCAATACTTCACAAGGTATGTGGGACAATATGGAATGTATTTTTTAAGGGAATACTAAAGTGATGGAAGAAAAGCCACAAATCAAGAATAGTAAGTATGAACGTGTCAGCATGAGTCATGAATAAACAATTGATGAATACTTGACACAATTAATATTCTCATTATTTTTCATTTATGTTTAAATGACTTAATCCCTTTAAATTAATCAATTTGATCTTATTTTCATCATTTTAGTATTTTTGGTGGATTTTGTTCTAAATTGGGAAATTTGATTAATTATTGAAATTTATTAGTTTTATGAATATTCTGTATTTTAGGCTTATATTTTAATATTTTAATCCAAAATGAGTGATTTTATTTTCTAATTCTTTAATTGTTTGTGCGATACAACTTTTTCTTTTAGACTAAGATCAAATTTGACACACAATGTCCCAAAAAAAATTAATCAATTGGGAAACGTTTGTTGGATGATAAAAAGAACCCCACCTTAGTTATTGAATAATATATTAACCTACCTAACTCCAAATTATGTGATTCCATCTAGAATAGAAATAGTACTCTTCATCTCATTTTCACATTAAATTTCATGAATAAATTTAGTAATCAAAGCTTCCTTTAAATGAGTCCAAAAGGAGAAAGTTGAAGAGTCTGCTTGGGTAGAAAAACTCCTAATCATTAATTTGATCATAAATTTTTGGAAACGTATCCAAATATTTTTAGATTTTAAAGGATAATGAAAATGTTATTGGGAAAAAAATTTATGAATACTTCTTCCTGAGATTAACCCATTTATTATGTGAAACAAACTCAATCTTTTGGTGGAATAATTCTGGAGGGAAATTTTCTACTCCACAAGCCCATAAATAAGAGTATTCACTTCCATTCAAGGGGGTTGAAGAAGGTGCAAGGGGGGATATGTGGTAGGGTTTATTTCTTGAAGTTCCTTTTAGTTTCTCTTATATTTTTTCTTTCTTTAATTATTCTCTCTTCTTTCCCTTTCAACTCTATTACCCTTCACATGGAGGGGTAAAGGCTTTGAGTGATCTAGGGAAGGTTGAGTTTCACTTTTGTAATGTTGGAGTTTTCTTCTTAAATGTGAAACCCTGTTTTTATTTTGAATTATTTCTATTTACAATGTTTCCCAATTCTATTAGTACGATCATTTTTTGGGTTCTTATATATTCATTGTTAATAGCTTTGGTTTAAGACTTTTGATCACCCTCCTCTTAGTGAAATTTATCTTGATCGAGGAGATTATGTTAGGTGGTGAGTGTCAAGAAATTGTTGGCACGTGTGTGGAATTTGTGAAATGTTTATATAATTATAAGAATAAAAAATTATAGATCAGGACTTGAATTAGTTATTTAGTAATTTTTTATGAACTTCCATGAACATAGGAGTGAGTTCCATTTATTTCTTCAACCAAGTGTGATTGATAACTCGATCGAGGAGTGTTTCATTTTTCATTCAATGGGAAGAGAGGAAAGATGATATTTATGAATATTATGACATTGAAAAATATAATCCTACCCTAAACCTGTCACATTATTCATCCATTAGTGTTCAATCATTAATTAAAATTGCATTATTTATTTTTCGATGCAAACAATCTCAAAAAAAACCTATTCTTCTTGGTTTAATTTAAGTGAAAAACATAATTATTGTGAACTCTTATCTGGATACAACCTCAGTTACCCAATTCAATTCATTTGAACTTAGATAATATTTGTTTTTTTTCACACCCCATGATAGACACATGTCAAAACATGGTATCGTTGTTGGAGAGGTAGTGCCACATTTTCTTTTCTCTCTTTCTTTTCTCTATTCTTATTTTCGTTTCAATGTTGCATGACTAGAACCTCAAACACTGAACCATTCCCCCTTTATAATAAAATTGAAAGAACCATGTTGAATATACTCATAAAACTCAATTTACAATATGAATTTGAGGAAATTTCCCTTATAAAATCATGTGAAACTTCAAGTGCTCACTCTGAGCCTGTCATCATGACAAAAAATCAAAACCGAACCCTTAGAGACCTTTGTGACCAACAATTCCTTAATAAAAATCATAATCTTGTATTTATAGTATTATAAAAAAATTTACATGAATCCTAATATGATTCCATTTCACCCAAAGTTTCATGGCTTGTGAGGTGATGATAGCAACAAATATATTAAATATTTCACACATGTCTACTCAACTTTCAGACCTCGTGGAGTGGATAAAGAACAAGTAAAGTGGAAGGCATTCTAGTTTTCATTGGAAGGAGCTTCCAAAAAATGGTTGTATGGTCTACAACCTAGAGACGTGGATTATTGGAATGAATTGGTGAGATTCTTTATGAAAATATTATTGCATGCCTCTAGAATAACATCCACCAAAAAGGATATTATGACATCATACAATAATCTAGAGAAACCCTTTACGAGTATTGGGAATGATTTAAAAATCTATGTTCTATCTACCCAAATCAATCCATTGAGGAGAATAAATTTCTTGTCTTCTTCTATCAAGGGTTATTGGACAATGACAAAAACCTTCTTCATGCATCATTTAGAGGTGCATTGATTGAAAAGTCACCAGAAGATGCCAAGGGTTTGATTGAGAAGATTTCTCAGAACTGAAAATAGATTAGTAAAAGAGGTACTAGGAAAATAGGTATTCATGAGGTATGAACTTCTCATCCATCACCCTTACTAGAAACTAATATTTAATAGATAACCAGTTTGGTGAGATAGATGGTCTTGAAATATGTGGTTGACCAAAAAGCACCAACTAGGGTATGTGGTTTATGCTCATCACATGATCATTTCACTAACAAATGTGCTGAAATATAGGCAATAGAAACTTGTGTGGTAGACTCTCATCCTAGATAGTTTCAACAAAATCAAGTATAGAGAGAGCCTAACCATGTTCATTATGGGTTTGGAAATCATAAAAATCAAGCTCGACCCAGAACCAAAACCATTTCCAAAACCCACCCCCAGTTCATCAAAAAAAATATTATAATCAGCCTCCACACCTCCATCCACCCACTTTTACAAGAACCAATGATCAAAAATCCACCAGTACAAAATCTTATGTGGAGCAGCAATAATCCATGTATGATGAACTAGCAGATATGTTTGACAAGCTGGAAAACAAGGTGGGAAGTTTTGTTGAAATCATGACAAAAAATCCTAGGAAAATTCTTTCCCAAACAATCCCCAATGCAAAAGAAAATGTCAGCATGATAAAAAAAAGAAATAGAAAATAACTCTCACCACCAGACACCATTGAACATGAAACAAAACCACCTGGTTTTTGGGAGAATGATGTTGTAAATTCTGAAAATTCGGTGAAAATGCACTGTAAATAAGAGAAGAAAGATAATGAAGTGAAGGATATGCCGAGGAAGAAGAGACAAAAAACACCATTTCAAAGGAAACAGAGAGGGAAGAAAGACTTACGCCCAACATTTTCATGAAGTATGATTGAATCAAGGAAATTTTCAGAAGAACCACTTTGAAAATAAATTCTAGACACTTTCCAGAAAGTGGAAATTAATATCCCGCTTCTTGATGCACTCAAAAAAATTCAAAAGTATTTTAAATTTTTTAAGGATCTTTGAACCATGAAGAGGAAACATTAAGGGAATGAATGGATCAACTTGGGAAGAAGTTTTCTTTATCACACCACAGTTTCCAACCAAATTTCAAGATCTGGGGGAATTTTCCATTTTCATGCATCATTGGTTCATTTAATTTATCTAAAGATTTTTGTGATCTAGGTTATTAAATTAAGGTATTTACTCACTCTGTATACACATATTTGAATATAGGAGACTTGAATCCCACTAGAGTGGTGGTCCCATAGGCAAATCGATCCATAGTCTTCCTAATAGGTGTTCTTGGGAATTTCCTTTTCAAATTCAAAGATCACTTGTTCCCATTTTAATTTAAATTCTAAAAATTGAAGAAGATAGAATCAAATCACACTCACCCATCATTTTGGGGAGATATTTATTAAATATGGTCAAAACCCTCAATAATATCCATGAAGGTACACTCACCACGGAGTTTGGAGAGAGCATTGTCCACTATTATATTTTTGAATCCATGAGGCACCCATCAAATAATCACTCCCTCTTTTCACTATCCAATGAAATTGGTATTCAACCTACTGATGAATACGGTATGTTCCATGAATTCATAAAATTATGAGAAACTTCTTCCATTAAAAATATCATTAAACATGTGGATGAACAAAATACTGGATATTTTTATTTCATATGGGAGGAAGAGGTAATATCTGATTTCCTTGATGATTTCTTGAATAAAGAAGAGGATGATATGATTTCTTGTGTGAAATATTTCCAAACATTGGAATTGGGGAATGTGAGTTTTGTTTCATCTCTCGATTATCCCTTGATATGGAATTAAAACCACTCCACCCTAATTTGAAATATGTTTACCTTAGGGAGGGAGAGAAATTTCAAATGATAATTGCTAATAACCTTTCTAAAACCCAGGAAAAATAATTGATTGATCTTTTAAAAGAGAATATAAAATCAATAGAGTGGAGTTTATGTGATATCATTGAAATAAACCCAAAAAATATGCCCCCATAGATTTATTCTTGGGCGAGATTCCAAACCTGTCAGACAACCCCAAAAGAGACAGAATCCCACATTGATGGAAGTTATGAAAAAGGAGATTGAGAAGCTCTTGGAATCTAGGATCACATATCCCATATCATATTCACAATGGGTTATTCCAATTCATGTAGTTCCCTAGACAACTGGCCTAACCATGATGAGGAATAAAAAAGATGAATTAATCCCTATGAGAATTCTGAATAGTTGGAGAGTGTGCATTGATTTTAGGAAGTTGAATCATGTCACATGGAAATATAATTTTTCCATTCCCTTCATTGATCAGATGTTAGATAGATTGTAAAGAAGAACTCATTAGTTCTTTTTGGATGAATTTTCAAGTTATTTTCCGGTACCCATTTCCCCTGAGGATTATGAGAAGACAAACTTTACATGTCCCTTTAGAAATTTATCATATAAATGAATGAAATTTGGATTATTTAATGCTCCATATACATTTTAGAGTTACATGGTAAGTATATTTTTTGATCACATTGAATATTTCTTGGAGGTTTTCCTAGATGATTTTATAGTTTTTGGAAACTATTTTGACCATGTTTAAAAATTTTGGAAAATGTTTTTAAAACCTACATTGAAAATAATCTTTTCATAAATTTTGAAAAGTGTCATTTCATGGTTGAGAGAGGAATTTTCCTAGGGAATGTCATTTCCAAAAGGGCATTAAAGTTGACAAACCAAAAATTTAGGTGGAAAATTATTTTCCTTACCCAACTTTTGTGAAGCATGTTAGATCATTTTTAGGACATGTAGGTTTTTATAGGAGGTTTATCAAAGATTTCAGTAAGATTTCTATCCCTCCTTCTAGATTAATTTTGAAAGATACTGATTTTGATTTCAATAATTCATGTAGGTAATCCTTTGATGATATGAAGAAGATATTTATTGAACCACATATGATACAACCACCAAATTTCTAAGAACCATTTGAGACACTTTGTGATTCTTTTAACCATGTAGTTGGAGTAGTAATTTCTAAGTTAATTTAGGGCTTGCCACAAGTCATTGCCTATTATTCACGAACATTGGATCTAGATCAATTCAATTACCCAACCACAGAAAAGGAGTTTTTTATTGTTGTTTTTTCTTTAGAAAGATTTAGATTATATCAGCTTGGAACAAAAGTCACTGTGTTTTCTGATCATGCATCTCTTAGGTACTTGATGAAGAAAGATGAATCTAAACTAAGGATAGTGAGATGGATGTTACTACTATAGGAGTTCAACATAAAAATCATAGACTAGAAGGGATCTGTGAACTATGTGGCTAATCATTTAAGCAGACTAGCCAACACTGATGAAGTTGAAATTATAGTAAAAGAACTATTGAATTATCACCTTCCAGGTAATAAGTTTTACTTTGCTAATGGATAAGTGCCTTTGTATGCTAAAATAGTCAATTATCTAGTAATATCTCAGGTCCCATATCATTCCAAGTCTTAACAAATTCACAAACTGAAATTTTAATCTAGATATACATTTGGGATGTTCCATTTCATGGGATAATTTGCAATGAAAAAGTGATAAGAAGATGTATATATGAAAGAGAAATTGGTTCTGTCTTTTTGTTGTGTCACACTTTAGCTTGTGGAGTCCACTTTGGACCTCAAAGGACATCAAGAAAGGTTTTAGAATCAGGATTTTATTTCCCAACCTTTTTTAAAGATTCTCATGAATTTTTTAAAATGTATCAAAAATGTCAGTTTTTTGGACACATTTCAAAGTGAAAAAAAACCCCAACAACCACTTGATTTTTTTGAGGTTTTTGAAGTATAGGGGATATATTTTAGGGGCCCTTTACCAATGTCATTTGAATATTATTATATCGTTCTTGCAGTTGATTACCTTTCCAAATGGGTGGAAGCAAAATCCACCATGATTGATGATGATAAAGTTGTTCTTCATTTTGGCAGGGCTAACATATTTTGTATATTTGGAGTGTCAAGATTCATCATCAGTGATCAAGGGACTCAATTTTTCAATAGGATGATCTAGGATTTACTGAAGAAGTATGGGTTGTATCATAAACCATTAACTCCCTATCACCCACAAACAAATGGTCAAGATGAAGTGTCTAATAAGGAAATCAAAGGAATTTTGGAGAATAATGTTAAAACAAATAGAAAGGATTGGAGCAAAATGATTGAAGACAAATTATGGGATTATAGGACATCCTAATAGACCCCGATTAGAATGTGTCCATAGAGGCTAATTTATGGAAAAAATTGTCACTTGCCTGTAGAATTGGAGCATAACGCGTATTTGGCTATGAGGAAGATGAATTTGGATCTTAAAGTGATAGGAAAGAGTGAATATTGTAGTTTCAGTATCTAGAGAAAATTATAATAGAATAATTTGAAAATTCCAAGATTTAAAAAGAGAGAATAAGAGTGGATCATTATAAGCTAATCCAACTGAAAGACTTCCATCATGGAGATAAAGTACTGCAATTTGACTCACGACTCAAGTTGATTCCAGGTAAACTTCGTCCCAGATATGAGGGTCCATTTATAGTTAATCATGTATATCCTTTCAGTGTTGTGCATATTTTTAATGATGGAGAGTAGGATCCATTCAATATTAATGGATAAAGGCTAATGAAATTCCATGTGACTATTCCATCAAATACAGTGGAGGAGATCATGATCCTTTAACCTGTCTATCAATAAAATATATCAGGTTATAACTTTCTTTTAAACTTTCTTTCTACTGTGATTCATTTTAAAATTTTATTACATGTTAAATACAGTTGAATATATTGAGAACACTACACCATTTAAGTGTGGGGGAGGGAACCTTTTCATTTTATTAATTCCATTTGTTGTTTTTTTTCAAAAACATAAAAAATAATAAATAACATGTTTTCAATTTTGTGTGTGTTTATTTTTCAGTTTTTGAGCGTTTTTTTTTGTTGAAAATTTTAAGTTAAAATGATTATTATTTCTATTTTTGAAACCCATTTCATTATGTGAACCAATTTATTCTATGAAACTGAGCTTAAATGATTACTTAAAATGACTTTGTTTCATGTTCAATTCTTTAGTAATTTAATGGAAAGTACTCTAATTTTTGAATCCCATTCCACATTTCACTTTCTTTATCTTTGAAATCACTTTCCTATGATGCTTCTAAAACATTTTTGTCATATTCTATTCATTCGCCTCACTTATTGAGAGAACCAGACCATGATTGTTTTAACTAGAATTTTATTTATTCCTTTTAAAATATGAGGGTTTCAAGTACTTATGTTTTAAGTGATTGAAGCATTTATTTGGTTTCAAATCCACCTTTTCAAGATATTCCTTTTCATTCTATCCTACCTTATAAATTTAATCCTGGTAGCCCTTATAATCCATGAACAACCTGTTAGGCTAGCCACATTGCAAGCCAATTTTACCTATCCATCTTACTCTTGAAGTGAAATTGAATGATCTAGATGAACTTAAGTGTGGGGAAGCTATAATATATTGTTCTGCCTCATTTGATGAAACTTTGGGGGTGAAAATAAGATTCTAAATAGATGTGTTTACTACAGAAAAAAGTAATTTTGTTGAAATATATGTCTTTTTTGGAGTTTCTATGATAAATTTAGTTGATCATTTCTAGAGCTTCTTATAGAGAAAGAAAGCTCTTCCTTTTCTGAAACTTTTATGAAAAATCATGTTTGAGAAGTTTGAATTTTTTTATGAAATGCTGAATGGTGAACATATTCCTTTAGTTTTTATAATGATGAATCTAATTTTATAATAAGGGGAGTGAGGAGGAGACCATACATTAGTGCAAATTCTAATCCTACAATTTTTCTTCAAAAAGAGACAATCCCTCCTCATTCGACCTCAGAAATTTTCACATAATAATCTTACCAACCTAATACCATAGAAAAACCCTAAAAATTACTCATGATAAACACATTTCCTTGAATCACATTGGGTGGAGAAGTATGAATTTATCAAACCTATGGTGACCCTAGCATTGGTTTGGATGAAAAAATCATTGTTTAAAATTGATATTTGTGAGATGAGAGAAAATTAAATTGAGATATGTATTTTGTGTGCATGGAAACAAATGAAGAAGAAAAATATGGAATGATATAAATGGAGAACATTAAATAATTTTTGTTGATTAGGAATTATATCTTTTGTTTTTTGGAATGGAATTAGTGGATCTTATGAGCTTGTCTTTTGAATTTTCATTGATTTGATTTTGATGCTGACTTGTCCTGGAGTCAAAGTGCTAAGTGTGGGGGAATTTACAGATTTAATATTTTCATTATTTTTCATGTGTGTTTCAATTATCTAATACATCCCAATTAATCAATTTGAGCTTATTTTCCTAATTTTAGTATTTGTGGTAGATTTTGGTCTTAATTGCGAAAATTGTTTAATTCTAAAAAAATTCAATTTTATGGAGATTTTGTGTTTCCAGCAAATATTTTACTATTTTGATCCAAATTTTTTGATTTTTTAGGATTTATCTGTTCATGGGATACCACATTGTCTTCTGGACCAAGGTCCAATTCGAAATACAATGGCCTAGAAAAATTAATCAAATGGAAAAAGTTCTCTGGCCAATAGAATGGACTCCACCTTAGTAATTAAATCATATATCGGCCTACATAACTCCAAATGATGTTATTCAAGATATAATATAATGAGGACTCCTCAGATCATTTACAAATTAAATTTTATAAAGAAAAGCAGTCATTAAGTTTCCCTTTAACAATGTTAAAAAGGAGAAAGTTGAAGAGTCTCTTCAGGTAGAAAAATTCTTCATTAGTAATTAGATTATAACTTTTGGGTAACTTTTCCAAATATTCTTAGATTTTGAGGGTGAATGAAAAATATATAGTGGAACAAAATTTATTAATATAAAATCCCAATATTATACCATTTATTTTGAAAAATATAATCAAACTTTCTGTGGAATAATATTGGAGGGAAATTGTTTACTCCACAAGTATATAAATAAGTGTGTTCACTTCCATTCAAGGGGGATGAAGAAGGTGCAAGAGGGGCTGTGATGGAGGATTTATTTTTTTATGTTCTTTGAATTTTCTCTTTTCTTTTTTCTTTATTTCATTATTCTCTCTTATTCCCCATTCAACTCTATTACCCTTCACATGGAGGGGTAAATCATTTGAATGATAGGGGGAATGGGGAGTTTCAATTTTGTAATGACAGAGTTTTGTGCTTAAATGTAAAACCCACTTTTTTTATTTTGAATGGTTTTTATTTTTAGTTTTTACCAATTCTATTAATGTGATCTTGTTTTTGTTTTTGGGGTATTAATTGTCTATATCTTTTGTTGGAGACTTTTTATCTCCCTCCACTGAGTGAAATTCGTCTCGATCGATAGATTGTGTTAGGTGGTGAGTGTCCAATGATCATTGGCACATGTGTGGAACTAGTTAACTTTTTATAGCTTTCTAGGGAGAAAAAATTCCTGATTGGGAATTTATTTATTTGATTAGGAATTTTTTATGAACTTCCAAGAACATAAGAGTGAGTTCCATTTCTTTCTTAATCCAAGGGTGATATATAGCTTGATCAAGGAGTCTTTCATTTTTCATTCAATAGGAATAGAAGGAAGATGATCGTTATTAATACAATGAAATTGAAAAAGGTTATCCTACCATGACCCCATCACTCTCTTCATCCATTAGTGTCCAATATTTATTTTTAATAGCATTATTTATTTTTCAACTCAAACAATTTCAAAAACTAGCTCTCCTTGTTTCTTTAATTTAACTGAAAACCTAATTATTTTGAACTTCTCTATGGATACCACCTAGGTTACTCAATTTACTTCATTTTAACTTAGGTAACATTTTTTTAGTCACACCCCATGATAAGAACATGTCAATACTTCACCAGAGTAAATGATGTTTTGGCAATATCATAGGATTCAAAGATATCATATATGATTCTACAATTATAACAAAACTTATGTGAATATTTACAAAAAAAATTGGTTCAAAGCTTTCCTCTTTAAAAAATACGGATCATTTATCTCTTAATGAATTTCATAACTTTCTTGTTTCTTATAAAATGAGAAAGGCTCCAATTTATAAAAAAAAACCTGAAAGATGAAATGGATTTTGAAGCTATGAGAAAGTTTAAAATTCAAGATGTTAAATTTTTTTATACTTCTGACTCCAAAGGTAAATAAGATTATGATTTGAATAATAAAATCATGTCTCTTATATCAAAAAACTGTTGAAGAGGAAGAGGAAAGTATGGGTGTAAATATCCTCTATTTTTTGAGTGTGGTGAAATTGGAAATTTTTATATGTATTATCCCATGAAGAATGTTGGATAATATTGAGATTATTTTGATGAAAAACAGTGATGGAAAAACAAGAAAATAAGTTATAAAGAATAAAATTCATCCATAAAATCCAAAAATATGTTTACTGAGAACAAGATATGTATGTTGAGTAAGAAATACGAATCAGACTCAACTGAAAATAATTCTTTAGAAGATTAAATTTCATATAAATTTAGAACCTTCATTGAAAAAGTTGATAAAGGTGAACAATCTATAAATAGTGAAGAATAAGGGGGTGAAGAATCATATAGACAATATCAGGTCAGAAAAAAACTTCTTCCTTGTCTTGATAAAAAAATATCTGAAGAAATAAATATGAATGATAAATAATGATTGTGAATAAGTTACTAAAGGAAGAAAATATGTCATCATGTAAGATTATTAATACATTCAAGAGATATTAAGTTTCAAACATGGAAGTATATAATAGGAAAACATGGTTGAATATATTAGTAAGAAGCTATCAGTTATGGAAGAAGAAGTTAACAAGTTTTAATGAAAACTTCTTGAGTCTAAAATTGTAAAGACCCGTAAAATTCAAGGAAATTTTTTTCTTAATTTTCTTTGGAATTTTACAAGAACGCAGTTTTTTATGGCACCTGATTCCGAGGCCCGGTGTTCCCGGAATCATTTTCCGAAGTTTGGCTCGGGTACGTTCAGTGAACGAATGAGCGGGTTTTTGTAACTTTTGAACCGGTGCTCGGAATCAAATTTCGAGGGCACCGATGGAATCGCAGCACTGGTATTTTCTTAGAAACACGTCTTCCGGAGTTGCGTTTGCTTGGGTGTGGTTTTTTAATTTTTGGGGTTAAGTTAAGAAATAAAATAAAGTGGTGCGCCAACTTTATTTTTATTTCACTTAAAGCCACATAAAAGCCACTTAAAGCTTTTTAAGCTGAGTAAAAGCGGATAGGGTGAAATTAAAAATATCATACCCTCTTGGTAGGATATTTGTGATTTGGGGCCCGCATGAGCCCCACCGTTTCTTTTTCGCTATGTAACGCACATGCAAAAACACTTTTTAATGAAAGTCAACTAATGCGTTTTCTAACCACTGAAATGCTCCTTTTAATTGGGCGGTTAATTCGTTGAAATTAATTCTATGAATTAATTTGTTGATTTATTATCTTTGTTTTTCAAATTCTTTAGTTGATAATAAAATAATATGAGGACTTATTTTATTATCTGGTTGTTGTGTTAAACCTTTGGAGAATCTCTAAAGATCATCATCCTTCTTCGGGAAGAACGCGAAGAATGTGAAGAATGCGAAAATGCGAAGAATGCGAAGAACGCGAAGAACGCCAGACTCCGACGAAGGGTGACTAAGAACACCGAGCCCTCGGAGATCGACGACGTGACGCCGACGATTCTCCCTCCGCGACGCTTCTTCAACGACGATACATCCCTGCGACAATCTTAAATCAGCATCTTGAGGTAGGGGATTGCGGTCCTTTTAATTCTTTGTGGATTATAACATCAACATGGATTTAATTGTTATAATTAAATCTGTATGTTCTTGATCCTCGGAGTTTGTCTACGCGACGCCGAGTACCGCGCGACAGCAAAGCCCTTTCGCGACCCGACGATCCTTTTCTCCTGCGACGGTCAATTCTGCAACGAGCTCGCGTTCGACGACGACGTTGAGGTAGGGGACATTTTGAAAATGATTATACCCATGTTGTTTTCCTCCAAGGAAAAAAATCGGACCAACCAATTAACAAGTTGATCCACGGATTATTATATCGGGTCGTGGTTTAACAATTGCTGAGAATTATGGTGTTGTTTCAAACCGCTAACGCGATGGGTGCGGACCAACGAACAAGTCCGAACCCACTACCCTTTTTTTCATGATGTGTGAAATGGCGGACGATGAAAAAACGGGTCGCAGAGATGATTTGTTAATTCCGCAGTGAAGAACAGGACCCGGGACGAGCTACGACACAGACGGAAATGAAATCAGACCACCGGAGCAACTCTGGTGGCCCGCAGACTCCACCAGCGGCGCGGGTCGCCGGCGGCGCCCCAGCGTGCCGTCGGATGGAGCCACCGTGGCTTAAGCCGCGTTGGCAGGGTGCGGATCCGCGGCTGCGTGGAACCGAAGGTAGGGACGCGGCGACCCGGCCGCATCCGGTGACACCGAGCAGCCCCACGTGGGGTCGTGGCTCTTCTTCACGTGGGGGCAACACGCCCCCCGCCCGCGGCTCAGCCATAACAGCTGAGCCGACCCACCAGTTCGGGCCGGGCCGGGCCAGGCTGGGCCGGGTTGGTCCCGGACCCAGGTCGGTCCCGCACCCGGGTCGGGTTGACCCAGGGGGGTTGGGTCGGGTCGGTCCTGGACCAGACCCCCGGTTTTCGGACCATTTTCGGACTTTTGCCAATATCTTGGGCTACAGACCACCGAACGATGCGCCATCAGCGGCGATGCAATCCTTGGATCGAGACGGTCATTTTGGTATATCACACTCAAGGTTTCAGATTACTTTGGGTTTGGCCGGGTTGGTTCGTACAAAAAACCAACCGGGCCCTCAGAGCGGAAACACTCATATCTTGACCTTCGGACGTCCGATTGACGTTCCGTCGACTTTGTTGAATTTTTCTAAGTGAGATGGATCTTTTGGCTTACTCCTCCCGTGGTTTGGACGCAGGTGGAGTACGGTCGGGTTGGTTTTTCCTTGAAACCCAACTGGGCCCCTGAATGAAAAAGCCAATAACTCTCAGACCGGGCATCTGATTGACGCGCCATCTGCGACGTTGAGTTCCTGTTGGCAATACGGAACTTTTGGATACGTCAATTCTAGACTATGTGTCAGTTTATGTATCAGCCTCTCGGCTCGTGGAGCGAACCCTCCCGAACGAGTTTGTTGTGTGCGGGAACCCTAGAGCTGGCTGCGACTGCTACTGTGACGACGACGACTATGCTGAGATCCTCAGTGGATTCGACGATGACGACTACAACACTCAGCGATCCTTTGTGGGTCAGTGCTATAGATCATGTGTGGGTCTGATCCTGTGGGGGTCAGCGCTTAGTGGTCCTGTGTGGGCCAGCGCCTACAGATCCTGTGTGGGTCCGATCCTGTGTGGGTCTTTGCAGGGGTTAGTTACCTATCGATCCATTGTGGTTCAGATCCTTTGTGGGTCATTGCAGGGGTTTGTACCTATTGATCCTTTGTGGGCCCAACGACTTAGATGGATCAGTGATCATCTCTATCGTCATTCGAAGAAGTATACATGTGTGAGCTGAATTCTTGTTTTGCTTTCCGTTGTGGATTGTGTTGTTCTATCCTGTGTGGATTTACGTTTTTCTTTCCTGTGTGGACTGGGTTGTACTTGGGCTCGGATGTTGGAGCCGAACGAGAATTGATGACTTAGGTATATGTATGGGCATATACCTAAGCAGTGTCGGATGTTACTTCGTGATTGTATCTTTCCTTTGTGGATTATCCTATGTGGATTCGGGGAGACCTTCGGGGGTCTCAGGGTCCCTAATGAGTAACTTATAATCACCCCTGCACGGGCTATGACCGTACTACGTTGTGTTGGTTGCAGACGACGGACAGCACTGATCGTGGTCGAGGTTGGCAGAGCAAGATGGTACCTGGAGGTGGACCACTGGGCAGGGTGTACTCGGAGCGGACGGCTGGTCCGAGGAGCTGTGGAGGCTATCTATACCCACCCTTCAGGTGGGACTTCTAGAGGACGGCTCGACGCTGCGGCTTTTTCTTTCAGTTGCTATTTTTCCCCTTTCAGTTGTACTTTACAGTTGGGCTTGTATTTCCGGCCCCTTTACTTTTCTGCACTTACTATTGTACCAGTTTTTACTTAGTGTTTACTTCTTCCGCTTGCTTACTCTGTGGTGCTTGTTTTACTTTACAAAGGAAATGCCTTCCCTTTTTACCGGGATTTACACCTTGGTGCTAGTCGCCAGCCCCTGGCCTAGGGAAGGTGGGCTTGGGGTAGTCACGGCACTGGCCCCGAGGACGGGTCGTGACAAATTGGTATCAAAGGAGTTCATTCCTACCGCGGACTCTGATATTTTATATGTGAAGAAATAGTTTTAAGTTTATTGGGTGTGGTTATTAGTCTAAGGAGTCCAGTGTTGGTGCGACGGCCGACGTATCCGTACACCAGGACCCTGACTTCTGATTTCCGACTTAATACACGAAAACAATGATTGCGTGTGTGTTTCAAGTTTTCTTTGTGATTACTTGTATCAGATCAACAGGTATACTGTTCTGACTGTGGCACACCTTTTTCCTTTTCAGGATGGCCCCACGACAGTAGCCATCTAGGGTTCTGAGAGTTGAGCGTGACGACAGCCCGCCGAGCGACGAGGCCTCGGTGCAGGGCCCTTTGACAGCAGAGGCACTGGCGGTACCTCTACCCACCGAGCCACCGATGCTTCCAGCACTAGCCGCTGACGATGCACATCGCCTCAGTGCGCTGCATGAGTTCCAGCGCCAGCGACCGCCCAGGTTCCGCGGGGAGACAGACCCCCAGGTAGCCGAGGACTGGCTGGAGGCAGTGGTGCGAGTTTTCCGGTTAGTGAGGACACCAGCAGACCTCATGTTGATCCTAGCAGCGAGCCTACTACACGCAGCAGTGGGACGATGGTGGAGCTTGATACTCTAGGTACACGATGAGGCATCTCTCCTCTGGACAGACTTTGAGAGCCTCTTCCGCTCGGATTTCATCCCAGCCACCCTCCGTGTGGTGCGCATCCAGGAGTTTCTTCAGCTACGGCAGGGCAGCTTGACGGTCGCCCAGTACTCGGCGAGATTTACCGATCTCTCTCGCTACTCGACCGACATGGTATAGGACCCATTCTTCCAGACCCAGACCTTTGAGCAGGGATTGAGACACGAGATCAGGGCATCACTGATCTCCCTCAGCATTCCGACTCAGGCAGGAGTACTGGAGCGAGCCCTTTTGATCGAGAGCTTTCTTGCTGAGACTTCTTCAGCGCCGAGACGTACCGCGGGGTGGCACGTAGCAGAGTCTTCTATGGCAGGCAGTCGATGGATGACTCAGGGGTCCAGGTAGACCAGAACCTCACGCAGAAGACCTCATGACACTGGCTCAGCAGTGCGGGGCACACAGCACGGAGCTAGTCTTTCGAGAGGCAGGTAGTGCTACACATGCGGCGGACAGGTTCACATGTCTCGTGACTGCCCGAACCATCGTGCTGAAGATCAGCATACGGTTGAGGGGACACCCATGTAGGGGGAGTGGGTCAACCATGGTGGTCTGCAGGGAGGAGGTGGATGAGGCAGAGGAGTTGGTTGAGCAGCAGGTGGTGGGCGACGCTTTGATGCTCTACCACCACCACCACCATGAGGTCCACCCTGGCCACAGGGAGCTGGCAGGCAGGGACAGGCACAGCTCCAGGCAGCGGAGGCCTACTACCACGGCACGCCCATGATGATTCAAGGTACTATATGTGTCTATTCCACCCTTTCTGCAGTTCATATAGACACAAGAGCGAGTCACTCTTTCATAGCCACTGCCCTTGTTCAGAGGTTGGAGATTCCGACAGAGCCATTGGCTCGATCCTTACTACTAGAGACTCCTACGGGAGCAAACTCAATGATTACGCTCTAGTGCCGGTAGTGTGAGCTTACCCTAGGAGGCGAGAGCTTCGGCTGGGATCTTCTTGTAGCGGCGTCGAGGCCTTACGATGTCATCTTGGGAATGGATTGGCTATTTACCTTCCATGCTCAGATTGACTGTATTAGGCGCAAGGTGCGATGTGTATGCACCAACGGGAGCAGGTTCACCTTCACCGGCGAGAAGGGAGCCTTCGCAGCACCGGATGGACTTCCGAAGAGGAGAGGACCTCCCATCACTCATCAGTTTTCTAGCCACATCCTAGGAGTAGATGACGTGCGGAGTCCTAGTTTTCCTCTAGTGGTGGATGAGTATGCGGACGTCCTTTCCGACGACGTTCCAGGACTACCTCCTCGCAGAGAGGTATACTTTTATATTGATCTGTACCCCGGGATAGCCCCGATATCCACTCCAGAATATCGGATGTCCCCCGTAGATCTTCGAGAGCTACGGGTATAGTTGGAGGACTTGCAGGGCAAGGGTTTCATCCGACCCTCTGTTTCACCCAGGGCTTCCCCGATATTGTTCGCCTAGAAGGCGGATGGGAGCTTGCGGCTGTGTGTTGACTATCGTTGCCTGAACCAGTTGACAGTGAGGAACAAGTATCCTCTACCGAGGATTGATGACCTTTCTGATCAGCTCAAGGGAGCATGGTGGTTCTCGAAGATAGACATCTGGTTAGGCTATCATCAGCTCAGAGTTCGGGACGAGGACGTGCAGAAGACGGCCTTCAGATGTCGGTATGGCCACTATGAGTTCTTGGTTATGCCATTCGGCATAACCAATGCTCCAAAAGTGTTCATGGGCCTCATGAACATGATCTTTCATCCAAAACTCGATCGATTTGTCATAGTCTTCATCGACGTCATTTTGATTTACTCAACAACTGAGGAGGAGCACGCCTACCACATACGGGTTGTACTAGACACACTCCGAGAGCACCAGATTTATGGAAATCTCTCGAAGTGTCAGTTATGGATACATGAGGTCCACTTCTTGGGACACGTCATATCTGAGGTGGGAGTTTCAGTGGATCCTGCGAAGATCGAGGCAGTGCTAGCTTGGGAGCCACCCACGAGCGTGACAGAGGTGCGGAGTTTCTTGAGACTAGCCGGATACTATCGGAGATTTGTGCCAGACTTCTCCAGTGTTGCAGAACCACTCTCAGCTTTTACGAAGAAGGGGAAACCCTTTGTGTGGTTAGACATTTGTCAGCGGAGCTTTCAAGAGCTAAGACAGAGATTGACCAGCACACCTATCTTGAGGTTTCCTGAGGAGGGAGTAGGGTATGTACTCTACTGCGATGCATCAGGGACCGGACTTGGATGTGTCCTGATGTAGGGGTGGGCAGTGATCGCCTATGGATCACGTCAGTTGAGGCCGCATGAGAAAAACTACGCTACCCATGACCTGGAGTTAGAAGCAGTGGTCTTCGCTCTGAAGACATGGAGACACTATCTGATGGGCGAGCGCTTTACAGTCTTTTCTGACCATTAGAGTCTCAGGTACATCTTCTCTCAGAAGGACCTAAACCTGAGACAGTGGCGATGGCTCAAGTTCCTCCAGGACTATGACTTTGAGATAGTCTATACTCCTCGGAAGGGGAACGTGGTAGCCGATGCTCTCAGCAGGAGGATGGGCATTCAGCTACATGAGGAGGCGACAAAGCAGTTAGCCGCTTTGCAGATATCCTTTGTGGATAGAGATGGAGAAGCCTTCTTTCAGTCTCTCACAGTCACCCCTCCACTACTACAGTGGGTCAGAGAAGCACAGCGTGGGGACGCTGACTGTGAGACCCGGCGTGCGCAGATATCCTCAGGATAGGCACCTGATGGTTTCTCCCTTAGAGTAGAGCACGAAATCATTTTCAGAGGACATACCATATTACCAGTTGCTTTACGAGAGGAGGTGCTGAGAGAGTTTCACACTTCTCCTTTGGCGGTACATCCTGTAGTGGCGAAGATGTACCCAGATCTCAGACGACAGCACTGGTGGCCAGGCATGAAGAAGGCTGTGGTGGATTTCGTTTCTCTATGCCTCACCTGCCAGCAGGTGAAGGCAGAGCATCAGGTACCAGCAGGCTTGGTAAATCCCTTGGAGGTCCCGAAGTGGAAGTGGGACGGGATATCTATGGACTTTGTGACTGGACTTCCACGCACTTCCAGAGGTCACGACTCCATGTTGGTGATTGTCGACCGACTCACCATGTCGACTCACTTCTTACCCATCAGAGAGCAGGGCTCAGTGGAGATCTTGGGGCGTCTCTACATTTAGGATATTGTACGACTTCATGGTGTTCCATCATCTATCGTATCCGATCGAGATGCTCGCTTTGCTTCCCGGCTTTGGAAGGGGTTGCAGGAGGCGTTCGGGACGCAGCTATGTCTAAGAACCGCCTTTCACCCTCAGATGGATGGTTAGATTAAGAAGACCATTCAGACTCTCAAGGACATTCTCCACGCATGTGTCCTCGACTTTGGTCGCATTTGGGAGGACCACCTACCCTTGGTGGAGTTTTTGTACAACAACAGCTACCACTCCACCATCGGGATGGCACCATATGAGGCGTTGTGTGCCAGACTTTGCAGATCTCCGTTGTGCTGGACAGACCCTGGGGAGTCAGCACATGTGGGACCAGAGATGGTCTGAGCCACGACAAAGAAGGTCCAAGTCATCCAGGAGCGGATGAGGACAACTCAAAGCCGGTATAAGTCTTATGCTGACTCGAGGCGGAGGCCACTAGAGTTCGAGGATGGCGACCACGTCTTCTTGCGTGTCTCACCTCGATGTGGATTACAGAGATTTGGCCGAGGCGGCAAGTTGTCTCCATGGTTCATCGCACCTTTCCAGGTCCTCAGCAGGATTGGCGAGGTGGCTTATCGCCTGGCTCTACCACCTCAGTTGCACTGGGTGCACGATGTCTTCCACGTATCTTAGCTGAGGAGATATGTGCACGACCCAACGCATATCATTGACCCTGGGGAGATGGATGTTGATGATGGGGTGACTTTTGCGGAGGTCCCAGTGGAGATCGAGGATCAACATGAACGGGTCCTACGTGGATAGTCAATTCCTCTAGTGCGCATCATATGGCAGCACGGGAACCTACAAGAGATCACATGGGAGTGGGAGGCTCAGATGCATGCTCAGTACCCACATTTGTTTCCCTAGCTTATGATGTATCTTTACGGGGATGTAAATCCCTGAGGTGGGAGTGCTGTAAAGACCCGTAAAATTCAAGGAAATTTTTTTTCTTATTTTATTTGGAATTTTACAAGAACTCATTTTCTGACGGCACCGGATTCTGAGGCCCGGTGTGCCCGGAATCATTTTCTGAAGTTTGGCTCGGGTACGTTCAGTGAACGAACGAGCGGGTTTTTCTAACATTTTAACCATTGCTCTAAATCAAATTCCGAGGGCACCGATGGAATCGCAGCACCGATATTTTCTTAGAAATGCCTCTTCCGGAGTTGCGTTTTCTTGGGTGTGGTTTTTAAATTTTTGGGGTATGTTAAGAAATAAAATAAAGTGGTGCGACAACATTATTTTTATTTCACTTAAAGCCACTTAAAAGCCACTTAAAGATGCTTAAGCTGAGTTAAAGCGGATAGGGTGAAATTCAATATATCCTACCCTCTTGGTAGGATATTTGTGAGGTGGGGCCCGTACGACCCCACCGTTTCTTTTCTGCTAAGTAACGCACCCGCAAAAACCCTTTTTAATGAAAGTCAACTGACGCGTTTTCTAACCTCTTAAACGCTCCTTTTAATTGGGCAGTTAATTCGTTGAAATTAATTCTATGAATTAATTTGTTCGTTTCTTATCATTGTTTTTCAAATTCTTTAGTGGATAATAAAATAATATGAGGACTTATTTTATTATCTGGTTGTTGTGTTAAACCTTTGGAGAATCTCTAAAGATCTCCATCCTCCTTCGCGAAGAATGCGAAGAACGCGAAGAACTCTGGTCTCCGATGATGGGCGACGAAGAACACCGAGCCCTCAGAGATCGACGACGCGACGTCGACGATTCACCCTCCATGACGCTTCTAACACGATGATCCATCCTCGCGACAATCTTCGATCGGAATCTTGAGGTAGGGGATTACGGTCCTTTTAATTCTTTTTTGATTATAACATCAACATGGATTTAATTGTTATAATTAAATCTGTATGTTCTAGATCCTCGGAGTTTGTCGACGCGATGCCGGGTACCGCGTGACTTTGATGCCCTTCCGCGAAGCGATGATCCTTTTCTCCCGTGATGGTCAATTCCGCGACGAGATCGCATCCGACGACGACGTTGAGGTAGGGGTCATTTTGAAAATGATAATACCCATGTTGTTTTCCTCCAAGGCAAAAACGCAGACCAACCAATTAACAAGTTGATCCGCGGATTATTATTTTGGGTCGAGGTTTATCAATTTCATGGAATTATGGTGTTTTTTCAAACCACTAACACGATGGGTGCGCACCAACAAACAAGTCCGAACCCACCTCCCTTTTGTTCTTGATGTGCGAAACGGCGGACGACAACAAAACGGACCGCAGAGACGAATTGTTGATTCCGTAGTGAAGAACGGGACCCGGGACGAGCTACGGTGCAGACAGAAATGAAATCGGACCACCGGAGCAACTCTTGTGGCCCGCGGACTCCACCAGCGGAGCGGGTCGCCGGTGCCCCGGCACGCCGCCGGACGGAGCCGCTGCCGCTGAAGCCGCGGCGGCAGGGTGCGGTTCCGCAGCCGCATGGAACCGAATGCAGGGATGCGGCGGCCCGGCCGCGTCCGGTGACACCGAGCGGACCCATGCGGGGCCGCAGATTTTATTCACCTGGGGGAAACACGCCCCCCGCTCACGGCTCGGCCGTAACAGCCGAGCCGACCCACCGGTTTGGGCCGGGCCGGGCCGGGTCGGTCCGGGCCATGACCCCCCGTTTTCGGACCATTTTCGGTCTTTTGCCCATATCTTGGGCTACGGACCCCCGAACGACACGCCGTCAGCGGCGATGAGATCCTTGGATCGAGATGGTCGTTTCAGTATATCACACTCAAGGTTTCAGAATACTTTGGTTTCAGCCGGGTTGGTTCGTACACGAAACCAACCGGGCCCTCGGAGTGGAAACGCTAATATCTTGAGCTTCGGACGTCCGATTGATGTGTCGTCGACTTTGTTGAATTCCACTAAGTGAGATGGATCTTTTGGCTTACTCTGCTAGAGGTTTGAACGCTGGTGGAGTACTGTCAGGTTGGTTTTGCCTTAAAAACCAACCGGGCCCCTGGAACGAAAAGGCCAATAACTCTCAGATCGGGCGTCTGATTGACGCGCCGTCTGCGACGTTGAGTTCCTATTGGCGATACAGAACTTTTGGATACATCAACTCTAGACTATGTGTCAGTTGTTGTATCAGCCTCTCGGGTCGTGGAGCGGACCCTCCCGAACGAGTTTTTTGTGTGCGGGAACCCTAGAGCTGGCCGCGATTGCTACTGTGACGACGACGACTGTGCAGAGATCCTCAGGGGATTCAACGGCGACGACTGCAACACTCACCGATCCTTTGTGGGTCAGTGCTACAGATCCTTTGTGGGTTCGAACTTGTGTGGGTCAGCGCTCAGCGGTCCTGTGTGGGCCAGCGCCTACATATCTTGTGTGTTTCCGATCCTTTGTGGGTCTTTGCGGGGGTTAGTTACCTATCATTCCATTGTGGGTCACATCCATTGTGGTTCATTGCGGGTGTTAGTACCTACCGATCCTTTGTGGGTCCGACGACTTATATGGATCAGTGATCATCTCTATCGTCATTCAAAGAGGTATACCTGTGTGAGCTGAAATCCTGTTTTTCTTTCCGTTGTGGATTGTGTTGTGATATCCTGTGTGGATTTATGTTTTGCTTTCCTATGTGGACTGGGTTGTACTTGGGCTCAGATGTTGGAGCCGAATGAGAATTGATGACTTCAGTATATGTATGGGCATATACCTAAGCATTTTCGGATATTACTTCGTGATTGTATCTTTCCTTTGTGGATTATCCATTGTGGATTCTGAGAGACCTTCGGGGGACTCGGGGTCCCTACTGAGTAGCTTATACTCAACCCTACACGGGTTATACCCGCACTACGTTGTGTTGGTTGCAGATGAAAGATAGCACTGATCGTGGTCGAGGTTGACGGAGCAGGACGGTACCTGGAGGTGGACCACTGGGCGGGGTGTACTTGGAGCGGACGGCTGGTCCGTGGAGCTGTGGAGGCTATTTGTACCCACCATTCAGGTGGGACTTCCATAGGACAGATCGACGCTGCGTCTTTTTCTTTCAGTTGCTGTTTTCCCCTTTCAGTTGTACTTTACAGTTGGGCATGTATTTCTACCCCCCTTTACTTTTCCGCACTTACTGTTGTACCAGTTTTTAATTAGTGTTTACTTCTTCTGCTTTCTTACTCTATGGTGGTTGTTTACTTTACA
The DNA here is from genome assembly GCA_963277665.1 of Viscum album. NCBI lineage: Eukaryota > Viridiplantae > Streptophyta > Magnoliopsida > Santalales > Viscaceae > Viscum > Viscum album. The sequence goes on from OY728151.1 coordinate 1,085,312,498, forward strand.
AAGGGAATGCCTTCCCTTTTTACCAGGATTTACTCCTTGGTGCTAGTCGCCAGCCCCTGGCCTATGGAAGGTGGGCTTGGGGTAGTCACGGTACGGGCCCCGAGGACGGGTCGTGACAAAAATGCCTTGAAAAAGGGGAATGAAAAAATCAAAAAATCCTTTGAAGTAAAATATGAGGTTTTGAAATTTTTTGAGAAGAATCAAATCTGTAATCCGGTGAAATCCTCACCCACAAAAAATAATGTTTTATATTATTTTTTTAAGATTTTGGGTTCTGAAAAATTTATTGGGAATGTTTGGGTGTAAAAAGGATGTGAGAAACCTATCAAATCTACAAATTTATTAAAACTCACCCATGAGGAAATATGTTCCATGACCAGATTATGTTAAAAAAATTAAGAAGTTATCAACCACAATAAGGAATATACAAATAATGATATTAATTCAATATAAAATCATGATTTTATGGATATTGCTAATATTGTGGAATCTATAGACACAAAGATTATAATTTTTGGCCTAACCTATCTCATCCTAGAATAAAGTTAGAGTAAAGAATAATGAAGAACTTTCCAAATAAAAAAATCTCAATTTGTGAGAAACCTTCCAAAAAATATCAATTTGAATGTTTGGAAGAGGATTTTGGAAGATGTGATGAGGCCGGTCATCATGCCTAAAAATGTATGACACTCCTTCTGGAACAAGTTTATTATGGTGTAAAATAAAAGGTTGTTAGAAAGAATAAAGTTAAAGAAATCACATTTATTATTGAAACTGCATTGAAATCAAGTAAAAGGAACAAACCATGGATACTTGATAGTGGTTTTTCTTTATATATGACAGGTGATATGAAAATATTGAAGCATGTTGAAGGACATTGGGGTGTAGTAGTTACTATTAGAAATTCTAATTCTTTAAAAATTAGAGGAATCAAAATGTATGGGACTAAAGAATAAAAGTTAAAATTTGAGGTAATTTTATTTATTGATGGGCTAAAACATAACTTACTTAGTGTAATTCAACATTGTTATTATGTAAAATAAGTGATATTCACGAAATATTATTTTGTTATCAAGAGTCTAAAATATGGGAAAAGTGATTAAAATGAGAAATAACTAGTTGGAATCTTTTCTAAATAGATAAATTTAAAAAATCTGGTTACTTATGTGATAAAGATTAAAGTAAATTATGAAATCAAATACTCGGCCATCATGAACAGAAAAACATGAACAAATTGTAAAGTTGATGCCATTATAAACTTTACATAATTTAAAATAAGAGAAGAAGATGTTAGTATTACTTGTCAGAAGAGAACAATGACTAATAAATGCCATAAGAGAGTTCATATTTAGTCTACCAAGACTCTTGGACTTATTCATTCTGATTTAGGTGGGTGGATGAGACATCAATCAAAAAAATAATATTTATAATTATCACTTTTATTTATGATTTCACTCAGATAAAAATTATCATTTTCATGAAACAAAAGATAAGGTCTATGAAAATGTTCATGGTTTTTAGAAAATAAGATGAAAAAAATGTGGGTTTATATAAAAAAGTACAGAACTAATAATTATACCAAATTCCCAAGCTACTATTTTGAAGATTATATGAGTAAACATGGTTTCAAATATTATTATAGTTCTCCCTATACTCCATAAAAAATAGAGTACCAAAAAGAAATAATTGAATCTAATTTCAATGTTTTATTGGAAAGAAGTTGTTAGTACAACTGTACATATTCAGAATTCTTTTACTAAGACAGGAATCCAACATGACTTCTTATGAAATGTTCTATAACAAATCAATTCCATGTAAATACATAAATGTATTTGGAAGTCTATGTTTACTTAAAATCAAAAATCAAGATTAGGGAAATTTTAATGAGAAATATGAGAAAGGAAATTTTATGGCTTCTACAAAAAATGGAAGATGTTACAAATTTTGGAACAAACATTTAAAAAAACTATTGGAATTATATGATGTGAAGGTAATTTAAAATCAAAATTCATTAGAAAAAGTTATTTAGAATGCTGAGGAGGATAAACTGAAGATTTACAAAAATAGTGAAAGTATGTCAAAACATCATTATCAAGATTCAAAAAATTCATGTGATGAGGAAATTTAAATTGGGAATGACACTTTGAAATTTACTACTTTATAAAAACATATTGAGTTTGAAAAAATAATTGGAAATTATAAGGCACCAGTTTAGACATGATAAAAGTTGACATTAGAAAATCAGACATTAATTATCTCAAAATTTGAACCTCAATCAGTTTCAGAAGCTGTTGAACACAACAAATGGGTGTATGTTATGAATGAAGAGTTGGATCAAATTCAGAATAATTGAACATGAGAAATTGTTCCATGACCAACAAATAAAAATCTTTTCATAACAAAGTGGGTTTACAGAAAAAAATTGATTGAACATAGAGATGTTTCATGAAACAGATCAAGGTTTTTTTTGTAAAGACTATTCATAGGTGGAAGGTGTGAATTTTAAAAACCTTTTCCCCATTTGCAAGATTATAAATTATTATAATCTCTCATTTAGTGGCCACAAATCAGAACTATAAATTTTATCAAATGGATGTAAATTAAAATTTCTTAAATGGTGATATTGAGGAAGAAGTTTACATTGAACAACCTAGTGGGTTTCTACTTGATGAGATAAAAATGATGTTTTTAAAATGAATAAATTTTTTTATGGAATGAAACAAGATCCATGTTCTTAGTATTCAAAACAAGAAAATTGTTTGAGAATGTTAAATTTGTTTAAAGGAAAATTTGACAGAAACATATATGTGAAGTATGTTAACTCTAAAACTCAATTTATAAATGTTTATATGGATTATTTAATTTTTTTCGTGGATAGAGAATATGTTTATAAATAATTTTATGAGTAAATAAAGAAGATTTTTAAAATGTCTATGTTAGGATAATTAGCTTTCTTCCTTCTCTTACAAGTTAGACAAAATAAAAAAAATATTTTCGTATCTCAAGAAAAGTATGTCGAATAATTATTAAAGATGTTTGGGATGCTAGAATCCAAATAAGTTTCTACTCTTATTTTAGTGAGAAAATAATTGAGTAAAGATGAATACGAAATAAGTGTGAATTAGAAAGACTTTCAGAATATGATTGGAAGTATTCTTTACCTTATAATCCCAAGGCATTATATTATTTATGTTGTGAATCTATTTATCGGGTATCAAAGAAATTCAAAATAATCATATATGTTGGAAGAAAAGAGTATTCTAATATATTTCAAAGGAAAAACTTCATATGGGTTATTATATAAAATAAATTTTGAGATAAATTTTCGTAGTTATACTAATGCCAATTGGGATGGAGATTTTAATGATTATAAGTCATCATTAAATGGAAAATTTTTCTTGGATGAATGTTATGTGTGTTATCATAGTAAGAAACACAATTTTTTAACCTTGAACACAACTGAATTTGAATATGTTGCAGCTACTCAGGCTTATACTCAAATTTTGTGGATGAGAGTTCAACTGGAATATTTGAAAGTAAAATTTTCTAAAACAATGAAGATACTTTGTGATAATCAGAGTGAAATTGATTTTTTAAAAATCATGTCCAATATTCAAGATAAAAACACATTGATATAATGATTCACTTTATAAAAGAGAAATTTTCTTCTAAAGATGTTATTAAAGAATACATCTTAATAAAATATATAATTTTTCATATTTTCTCATAATACATGCTGAAAGAAAGATTTTTTAAATTGATGCATCAAATTCATGTTTAGCCACCTCCCATGACATCCTAAAACGTATAAGGAATAACCCTCACTATGCTTTATATTATATTAAAAAAGGGGGAGAGAACGTATCAAATTTATTTTGTAAGAAGTTTTTACTTATCTTTCTTTTATTAATATAAAGCTATGGTTAACATAAAATGGGGTAGAGAAAAAGAAAATTCAGGGTAAAGGAAAAGTGAGAGAGAAAAATAAATATGAGGAAAGTTTATCTTTACATGGATGTAAACTTTTATCACCACTGAGGGATGGAATTCCTCAAAAAATATCACTTTATCTAGTAGTTTGTTGTCAATATACTCTCTTTTGAGAAATGATATGTTTTGATAAAATTCAAAAAACCTGGATTGGTTACAAAAGTTATGTTGTGAAAATTTTTTAGAGTTGAAAAAGTTTTTAACAAGGGTTGTCAACAAATCCAAAGGGGATATTGAATAACCATTGCGATAAATTGTTTTAAAAAAGTTTTTTGTATTTTTGACAACTAAATTTTTTTTGTAAGAATGTTTTTATTATTCATGAATTGGATCCAGTCCATTTCAATGAGTTTTATAAGAAATTTTGAAGTTGATGAATGTAAAAATCCATACATAAAGGGGGGGAAATGTTTTTGTCTTTAAGAATGTTTTTTTTCTGGACACAGGTTCCCAGTCTCATATTTCTGTACTGAACAACACTGAATTTATAATCATTAAAATATATGAATTTGTTAATTTGTTGCTTTATCAAATTTATATCCATCTCTATGAAGATTAACCAAACTAATCATTGTTTATAAAGCCATATGTTGTTTAGTGATGAAGTTGTAATGTTATTAAAGAGGTTTGTTAAAGAAACTAAAGGAAGTAGTTAGAAAGTTCTCAAACATTATAACCAGGTTAGAAGATTCTTTTATGATCATGAAGTTCATATAAATAACGAAACATACTCATGATAAAATATTATAAATAAATTGAGGAATTGAAATGATTGAATTAGTTCCAGTGATCATGAAAATATCTTTATTGGATTCAAGAAATCTGGACACAAAAGATTAGATCCATAATTCAGAATGTGTGAAGATTATGAATTTTTAAGAAGTTAAAAGTTTTTATGTAGATTTATCATTGAATATTTTACATTATTGTATAAATATAATCAAAATGTGATTTCCATCATAATGGGAAAATCCAGCATAATGGGATTTTCTTCATAATGACCTAAGAAAGAAAGACATATCCTAATGAGCTGAGAAAGAGGGGAATATCATAATGAGATGAGAAATAAAGGATGATAATAATTATTTGATAATGAAAGGAAGATCATAATTATTTTATAAATAAAGGTAGATCATAATGATCTGATATAGAAAGGTAAATCATAATGAGAGTAGCAAGAAAGGCTGATCGTAATAAGTAGAGGAAGATATAGCTGAGAAATTTTCATCATAATGAAATGAGGAGGTTTAATCATACCAAAAAAAAGATAATAAGTTAATGAAATATGATTATATGAGAAGTTATGTGAAGATTTTAAGTGGCCAAACATGATATTTAATTATGCGTAAATAACATAGAAATCTAACAAGTTTTTAAGAAGTAAAAGATTATTTTTAAATGCGAGAGTTTTTTAGAGTTTTAAAATACATGGATGTGAGGAATACTTTCAATATTCCTACACTTTATTTTAGGAGTTGATTATAAATAGTTTCTCATACCATTTGATCAATTTATATTTCATGTAATAAAAAAGTTGAAGTGCTGAATAATTTCAGTGAAAGTTCATTTCGGACTGAGATCTCAGAAGAAGATCAGACACCTGAAAGTTTTGTTTATGGTAAAGAAGAATTTTACTGAGACAATCAGACTGAGGAAGATAACATTGATAATTTTATAATAGTTTGAGTTTTTTATATTGATAATGGGTTTTTCTTATTGATTCCATAGTATAGAGTCAATCTGATGGAGGAAGATCAGACTGAGTGTTTGAGTAGAGTTTGAGAAGTGAAGATTGAGTAAGGAAAATCATATCGGCCTCATAGAATTGAGATAATCAGATCAATACAAATCATACTAAGGACCCAGATATATATTTTTGGAAAAAATTGAATAAAATATTATTATTTTTTTGGGATAAATTTTTTGGTAAGACATATTTGTAAAATGACAGGAGTTAGTACAATACTTCTTATTGGGAGATTGAAAGTGTCTAATGAGAGTTGGAAGAAGATGTATTCACTTCTCCACAATCATGGATTTCCATTGACCCATGGGAGTGGATATGGCCATGATGTAGGTTCTCACACCCAGCCCTAACATTGTAAATCTTGTGTGATTTAATTTCTTTCTACTTTTTCATGCATGCTTATTTACTAAATATTTGATAAAGAAATAAATATAAACATGTTATAGGGGTTAAGATTTAAAAATTATTGAAACTTGTAAGAAGTGAACAAATTATTCAACCCCCCTTGTAAGTTTCCATTTGATCATTTGTAACTTCAATTGGTATCATAGGGAGAAATTCCCTTGTTGAATCTTTAGCATGAATAATATCAATTCTATCAATAGTAGATAAATTACTACATTTGATGGAAAAAATTATTATCGATGAAAAAATAGGATGATTTCTTATCTTCTATCTCTTACCTTGGAAGTTGTGGATTCTTCTACTATTTTTTCCACATTTTTAGAAAGATATTAATAAGAAGCTTAATGATAAAATAAATATAAAATTTAATAGAAAGAATAAAAATAAAATCCTTATGTCTTTATCAAATATAATTTTCAGAAGGTGACGAGTCTCAATACTTCTAAATGTATGCAGGAGAAGCTAGAATTTATTTTCAAAGTGAATAATAAAGTGAAGGAATAAAATCTAAAAATATGGTGTAGTAAGTATGAAGACATCAAAATGGGAGATGAAAAACTATTGATGAAAAATTCACCCAAGTAAATGAATTTTTTTGCAACATCATAGGATTTATAAACATCCTTAAAGATTCTACAATTTTGAATATACCTACGTAAAACTTCTTAGACATGTTTGATTCTAAAATTTCTTCTTTAGAAGATAAGGATGATTTATCTCTTGATGAACTACTTAAATTTATTATTTCATATAAAAGGAGAAAAAATTCTAATGTTTAAAAATAATATAAAAGATAAAATGGATTTTTATGTTATGAGGAAGTTGAAAATTCCAGATTTTGAATATCTTGATTTTAATGACTCTAATGGTAAAGAGGATGATGAGTATAATGATAAAATCATGAATTTAATATCCAAGAACATTCAAAGAGGAAAATAAAATAATGGATTTAAACTACCTATCATATTTTTTGAGTGTGATGGAATTGAAAAATTTTCTATGAACTATCCAAAGAAGAATGTTGGAGAATATTGAGATGATCATGATAAAAAACCTCAATGGGAAAAGTGGAAGAAAATTTATAAAGAAGAAAATTCATCGAACAAATCCAAAAATAAGTTTAATGGGAAGAAGACAATTATGTTGAGTAAGAAAAATGAATCAAACTCAACTTAAACCAATTCATCAAAAGATGAATGTTCAGAAAAATTTAGAACCTTTATTGAAAAATTTGAGAAAGTGGAAGACTCCTCAAATAGTGAAGAATAAAGAGGTGAATAATCTTATAGAGAGTATATACTCAAAATAGATATTCCTGTATGTATTTATCAAAACAAATCTCTCAATAAAGAAATTAGAATGATAATGAAATATTATGAAGAAGTTACTGAAGAAAGAAAAATTTTCATTAAGCAGGAGGATAAATACATTCAAAATATCTTAAGATACAAACATAGAGTTTCTAAAAAGGGAAATATTGTTGAATATCATAGTAATAAGTTGGTAGTTAAGGAATAAGAAGTTAACAAGTTTCAATAAATAACTTCTTGAGGCTGAAAATACCATGAGAAAGTGGAATGAAATATTTAACAATGACATGGGGGTAAAATATGAGACTTCTAGAGTTACTGAGAATAATCAAATCAAGAATTAGGTGAAATAATTACCCACCAAAAACAATGTTTCATATGATTTTTGTAAAATTTCAGGCTCTATAATAGGTATTGGGTGAGCTTGGGTGAAAAAAGAATGTGAGAAAACTATCACTTCTATATATGTTGAAAACTCACATAGGAGGAAATATGGTCCATGACCAAATTATGTTGAAACACGAAGAAGTTATCCACATCAAGGATTTTGAAAATAAAATCACACATCAATAGAAAATCAATATTTTATGTCTATTGATGGTGTTGTGCAATCTATTTCCACATGGATTTTAATTGTTGGTATAAACTATATTCTATAGGAATAAGTGTCGATGAAAGAAGAATGAATAACTTTCCTAATCCACATGATGTTAGAAGAGAAAAATATCAATATCTGAGGGATTTTTCAACAAAAAAACAATTTGAATGTTTGGAAGAGATTTATGGAAGATATGATGAGGCTGATCATCACACCTAAAAAAGTATTAAACTCTTTCTTAAAAATGATTCTTATGGTGGAAATGAAAATAAAGTTGGACTAAAGAAATTTAAAGTATGGTATTTCTTTGTTGAGACAACATTAAAAGAAATAAAAGGACCAAACCGTAGATACTTGATATTGGTTGTTCTTCACATATGATAGGTGATATGAAAATATAGAAAGATTTTAAATGTCATGATGAAGGATTAGTTAACTTTGGTAATGATAGTTCTTTACAATCAGAGGAAACAGAATGGATGAGATTAAAGCAGATAAGCTGAAATCTAAAGAAGTATTATTTATTAATGGTATAGATCATAACTTACTTAGTGTATGTTAACTTTGTGATTTTGGAAATTAATTAATAAAAAAATATTCTTGTGTTATTAAAAGTGTGAAAGATAGAAAAGTGATTTCAATTGGACAAATAATTAGTTGGAATCATTTCCAAATAGAATAATTTAACAACTCATGTTACTTAAGTGCTGAAGATGAAAATTAATTTTTGCATTGAAGAATTGTACATATTGGTTAGAAAAGCACGAACAAACTTTCTAAAGATGATGCTATAATAATCATTATATAACTGAAAAGAATAGAAGAATATAATTTTATTACGTGTCATAAAGGAAAAATGACTAACAAAAGTCAAAAGATAGTTGGTATTCAGTCTTCCAAAACTCTTGAACTTATTCATCTTGATTTTTTGGGACTATGAGTCATCAATCAAAAAAAAGAATAGTTATACTTTATCACTTTTATTGATGATTTAACTTAGATGAAAAACATCATGTTTATAAAATACAATTCAAAGGATGTGAAAATGTTCATGTTTTTTAGAAAATTAGTTGCAAAATAAATAGGGGTTTATATAAATATTTTGATAATAGATAATGGAATTGAATTCACTGGTAATTATTTTTATACTTAGGTGATAATACATGGTATAAAACATTAGTACAGTTCTCCCTATACACCACAAAAAATAGAGTATCAGAAAGAAATTATTGAATATTAGTAGAAATGGTAATAACTATGTTATTATAATAGAATCATTAAATGTTTTACTAGAAAGACGATGTTAGTACTACTGTAAATATTTAGAATAGATTTTTACTGAGACCATAATCCAACTTGACTTCTTATGAAATGTGATATAACAAAAAACCTTCATTAAGTTACATTGATGTTTTTGGAAGTCCATGTTTACTTAAAGTAAAAAATCCATATTTTTAAAAGTGTAATGAGAAATATGAGCTAGGAACTTTTATGTGTTATTCACCAAATGAAATAAGTTAATAATTTTGGACAAAATTTTTACAAAATTTGGTGGACTATTTTGATTTGAAGTTAATTGAAAATCAATATTTATTAACAATTTTTTTGAGAATGTTGAGGAGGATAAACTAGAGATTCCCAAAAATTGTTAAAGTAAGTCAAAACATCCTTATCAAGATTTATAAAATTCATGTAATGATGAAATTTCAATTGGGAAATAAAATTTTAAATTTAATACATTACAAAAAAATATGGAGTCTGAAAACATTATTGGAAATCATAAGGCTCTAGTTTATACAAGAAGAAAGATTTTATTAGAAAGTCAGACATCACTAATCTTAAAAGATGAACTAGAATATGTTTCAAAAGCTATTGAAAACAAATAATGGATGCATGATATGAATGAAGAGTTGTATCATATTGAGAGTAATGAAACATTATGAATTGTTTCGTGGGATGAAAATAAAAATGTTATCAGAACAAAGGGGTTTACAAAAACATGTTGAATGAACATGGAAAAGTTTCTAGAAACAAAGCCATGATTTTTTAAAGGATATGAATAGGTGGAAGGTGTGAATTTGGAATAAACATTATCCATAGTAGTATGATAATAAACTATTAGAATATTTATTTCAGTGGAAAAACATTAGAACTATAATGTCTATCAGATGGATGTAATGTCATCTTTTTTAAATGGGGAGATTGATGAAGAAGTTTACATTAAACAACCATGTGCGTGTCTACATTATGGGGATGGGAAAAAAATTTAAAACTAATGGATGATTTGTATGGGATGAAATAATATCAGCGTGCTTGGTATTAAAAACTTGAAAATTGTGTGACAATGTTAAAACATTCTAAAAGAAATGTTGATAGAAACTTATATGTGAAAGATATTAAATCCAGAACTCTAATTTAAACTATTTATGTGGATGATATAATTTTTTATTGGGATAGAGAAGATGTTTGTACAACATTTTATAAGGAAATGAAGATGAATTTTGAAATGTATATGTTAGGAGAATGATCATTATTCCTTTTCTAACAAGTTTAGAAAAATGAAGAATATATTTTCTTATCTTAATAAAATTATGTCATGGAATTGTTAATGATTATTGAGATGACATTATAGAAAGATGTTTATACTCCAATTTCAGTTAGTACAATGTTGAGTAAAGATGAATTCAGAATAAGTGTGAATTAGAAATTCTTTAAGATTATTACATGAAGTTTTTTATTCCTTACAACCTCAAGGTTTGATATTGTTTATGTTTTGACTTTCTGTGCAAGGTATTAATGTAATCTAAAATAATCACATAGGTTGGAAACAAAGAGGATTCAGAGATATGTAAAAGGAACAAATTAACATGATTTGTTACAAAAAGAAATTGTGAGATGATGTTTCGTGGTTATAATGATGACGATTGGGCTAGATATTTTAATCATAGAAAATCTACATCTCGAGGAACATTTTTCTAGGGTGAATGTTATGTGAGTTGGAATAGTAAGAAACAAATTTCAGTAACCTTGAGCATAACTGAATCCAAATATGTTACAGCTACTCAGGCTTGTACTCAAATGTTGTGGATGAATGTTGAATTGAAATATTTGAAAGTAAATGTTTCTAAACCATTGAAGATACTTTGTGATAATTAGAGTGAAATTGATCTTTCTAAAAATCATATCCAACATTTAGGATTAAAACAAATTGATATAATTCTTCACTTTATAAAAAAGAATGTTGCCACTAGAGATTTAATGATAGAATACATCTCAAAAAAGTTTCAATTTGATGATATTTTTCAAAATCCCCATTGAAAGAAATATTTCTGTAATTTAGGCTGAAACTTCATGTTCATCCTCCTCCCATGAATTCATAATCCATATAAGAAAAAACCCCATTTTTCAAAGGATTATTTTGACAAAGGGAGAGATAATGTAACAAATTTCATTTATAATAAGTTTTTACTTATCATTATTTTATGAATCTGAAGCCATTTTTATCATAAAATGTGGGATATAAAATTAAAAGTAAGAGAAAAAGAAATGTGAGAGTGAAAAATAAATGTGAGAAAAGTTTATATTTACATGGATGTAAAATTATATTTCCATAAAGGGATAGAATTCCTTCAAAAAAATACCTTATATTAAAGTGTGGTCTGAGGAAGTTATCTTTTTAGAATGGATATGTTTTGATAAAAATAAAAATCTTATTTTTTTTAAAAAAAGTTTAGTTTTGAAAAAATTCTGATACTTGAAAATGTTTCTCACTAGGGTTTTCAACAAATCCAAAGGAGGAGATCGAAGAACCTTTGTGATAATTTTCGTGGTTATAATGATCGGAGAACCTTTGTGATAATTTTCGTGGTTATAATGATCACACTCGACATTGGTTAGAAAGTTCTATGTTGCTGAGTGAATAATTCGTAATGTAGCAGAAGACGTTTGTTAATGAAAGTGAAGTCAGGAGTTATAAATTTATTAAGATTTATAACCATGTGAGATGATGATTTTCTTACCATGAAGTTCTAATAAATCATAAAACATACTCATGATAAAGGATTATGAAGAAATGGAGGAATCATAATGATTGAATTAGTTCCATTGATCAAGACAAAGTCTTCAGTGGATTCAAGAAATCCACACATAAAAGATCAGATTGAGAAGTTAAAATTTATGAAGATGATAAATACGTAATAAATTCAATGTTTCTAAGTGGATGCATCATTGAATACATTCCAGTATTAGGGAAAAATAATCGTTATAGGATTTTCATGGTAATGGGAAAATCAATCATAATGGGAATTCTATCAAATTGAGATAAGAAATAAAGGAGGATCTTAATGAGCTAAAAAATAAAGAAAGATCATTATGATCTGAGAAATAATGGTATATCATAATGATATGATAAAGAATAGAAAATAATAATGGTATGAGAACGAAAGGGAGATAATAATGATACGAGAAATAAAGGAAGTTCGTAATGAGAAGAGTAAGAAAGGAATGTTGTAATGATATGAAAAATAAAATAATATCATAATATATAGAGGAAGTTGAAATCAATGAAGTTTCATCATAATGAGATTACGAGGTTTCATCATACTAAATAAAACACTTGATGTTCAAAAAATATGATTATAGAGAACAAGTTATGTGGAGAGTTGAAGTGGTAAAAATTGATATTCAATTATGTATAAATCTCAGAGAAATCTAAGAAGGTTTGAAGAAGTAACATTTTTAGTTTAAGTGTGTGTGTTTTTCAGAGTTTTAATATCTAAGGAAGAGGGGAACATTTTCAATATCCATGCTCTTACTTTTCTGAGTTGCCTACAAATTCATTCTCAGAACGTTCGTTCATTGTAACTTTCGCATAAACAGAAAAGGCGGAGCATTAAATAATTTGAGTAAAAGATCCTTATGGACTGATATATCAGAAGAAGATCAGAAACCTAATTTTTTTTACTAGAGAGAATAATTGTATTGAGACAATTTGATTGAGGAATATAGTATTGATCATTTGAGAATGGTTTTATTTTTGTAGATTGAGAATGGGTTCATCATATTGATTTCATCATATTGTGTCAATATGACAGAGGAATATCAAACAGAGTGTTTTAGAAAAGTTTTATAAGTGAATATTGAGTAAGTGAGAATCGTATTGACCTTATCAGATTAAGAGGATAGAATCTAACCAAATTGGACTGACGATCTAGACTGATATTTTTTGGAAAAATTGAACAAAGTCTTATTATTTTTCTGTCTCAATTATTTTGTAATACTAATTTTTAAACTTATGAGAGTTAGTATAATCTTTAATATCATGAGACAAAATGTTTTAAATTGGATCTAGCACAAATTTTATTCACTTATTTATAATATTGGACTTCTATATATACACATGTGTGGATATGGAAAGGATGTAGGTTCTCACAAAGATGTAGAACCTTGTAAATATTGTGTACATTAATTTATTTAGTACATTTTTTATGCATGAGTATTTACTACAATGTTGATAAGAAAATAAATCTTAACAAGTTATTTGGGTTAAGTTTTAAAAATTACTGAATCTTATAAAAAGTGAATGACTAATTTACCCACCTCTCTGTTATTATTAAATATTAGGAAATTCAATATAAATTTTTCCTACATTAAAATAATATTACATATCACTGAATACTTATTTTACTATATTTTTTATCCAATTTAGACATTGAAATAATCATCTACTGCACCTGATGAAGAACTAATTTTAGTGGACTTAAAGTAGAAAAAATATGGTCATTTTAGTGGTAATGGTTTTGGAGTGTCACCCGAGCATAATTTTAGAAATAAAAGACATGAGGGGATATAAATAAGAAAATAAAAAACATGTAATTCTATATAGAGGCACTAAAATAAAGAGTTTGTTGGGAGACTGGTGTAAAAAAATAATTTCTTTGGAAGGGTCAATGAGAAGAATGAACACATCAGCTAAGACAACATGAAGATCCACCCCTAGAATCAAGGTTATCCATTCCCATTAAAATCCTTAATTTCCCTAGGTAATTGAATTTTCTATAGAAATTTCTACTAAATGTGAATGAAAAAACTACTGATACCTTTCTTTTATGAAAATTATATATGATAAAATTGATTTTGATTTATATTTATCAACACCAACTATTCACCTTATTGTGAGAGGGGAATGTATACTATCGAATGAGATATTATGAATAATAAAAAACTTCCAAAAGATCGCATGAGAGTATAGATTCATGTAGCTCATGATCCAAGCATCATTCTACCTATTCCCCTAGATGATCTTGATTTTTACATGATCAATCTTTGTATTAAAGCTTTATTATCATGTTCCTTCAATCTTATAAACATTCATGATGATATTAATGTAATTCATTTAGAATTTATTATATATAAAAATCATTTTATGATTTAAAGAATGTTTTGAACTTGGTTTAGTTAATACTTAAGGAGAAAAATAAATGGAAACAAAAAAGAAAAGTCCAGAAAATATAAAGGATCATCTAATAGATCGAAATTAACTTCTAAGTGTTCCTTTTCTCCACCAATTGCATTGAACTATTTATTAACATTACAATTTTATATAGATAAAATGCTCCATGATAATAATATGGTCTAAATTTAATTTTATTAATATATGATTGGAAGGGATACTAATGGAATGATTGGTCTTGAGAACATAAATGAAATTATTATGCATGAATTGTCGAGATCCTCATTTGTGAATTCATATATGAGATACATTTTCATAATCAGGTAATCCAATAATTACGATACTATGTTTATTATAGTTAAGTAGTATTCATATTTCCTATTGGTGGGTATATCACACCAATATAAAGGAAAGACCTTGTGATGAAAAATTTGGATTCATTAGTCCAAATGTCACCTCTATATAAAAATCATCAATGGATAAAAATTAAATAGTATTTAGAGAAAACTAATCCCCCACGGGATTTGAAAACAAAATAATTGAGTATGGGGTCTTCTTAATACCTATGATATAGAGGTAAATCACAACACTCTAATAGTATAAAATATTTATGATTTTTTCCATTACTTATTAATTTTTTAGGACTCATTGAATGCTCATTACAAATAATTTAAATACTCTAATGATATTTTTTTCATCCAAAGCAAGGATATCCAACAAATTGGCCATACATGATGTACCTTATGAATTTTTAATTCACTACATTCATTATTTTACAAATAAAAAAATTACATGTTTTATATTATATTTTAAAAATAATTTATTATGATAGAGTATTGTTTATTTATTATAAAAAACATGGTATGAGGATACCCAATGTTTATATGAACTATATGGATTTCTATAACTGGGTATGTATTTTGGAATGTATAATAAAATTTTATTATAAAAAAACATATATAATAAAATAAATTATTTTGAATAATGTTTCTATATTTTTCAAAACAAAGTGATGATAAAGATTATAGTTATTACATTTAAAAATTTATTAAAGGTATCGTATTGCATCCACAAACAAGAATCTCAAACAGGTATTTATGAAGGTAATTAAAAATTCATTTACAATATTTAAAAATCTTTTTTTGTTATATTTTTCATGTATTGAGAGTATTTTTTTAAAAATATATCTATTCAAAAGTGGAATTAGTTTTTTTTAAGAATGAGTGGGAAAGTTATATGGTTTCAGAATTTTTTTTGGCATCACAAAGTGATGATTTTATTTCAGATTTATATTTTTTAATTTCATAGAGATCATGTTTATTTTGTTTATTTTCTACTATTTAATTAATTTTATTATAATTTTTTATTATTATTCAAATGTCTGAATTATAAAATATTGATAGGTTATGAAAGAGTTGTTCTATACTATACAGACCTAGCCTTAAACATTACATAATCTTGAATTAATTCACCATGATGATCTTTTCAGGTTTAGAGTTTTAGATATTTTGGCCGTAACTATTACATTACATTTCAAAAATAACAAAGTAGACACTTCTACTCAATCCCATTTTTTCACAATAATAAAAATCCTTAAATAAAACAAGTGTTGTTTTCTTGATATAAATCTTCTTGAATTCTTCCCTTATCTTACCCTTATTTATACCCTTTGAAAAGCATTTCTAAAATTTAGGATGAGCATAAAAATCTCAGTAATGGTTATAAAACAAAATAAAGAAAACATTAGTTCGTCAATAAATACAGGTCAATGAAACCATACTTTTCAATATTTAATATACCATAAAATTTTCATAATATTTATGAATAACACATGGATATAATAAATCATAAAGGTAAATTGTTGCATCCATAACATACTTACATTATTGCTTTAACAACAATATAGAGAGTTACATTTGGAATACCCATCACAGTATATTGCCTAAATCTCTTAAGAAAAACATTAACCTTTACCTCTATCATGTTACCCAATGCATTGAAGAGCTATCTCAGGCTCACTTTCCCTAGGATTATCATAGAACCACCTGTATGTGTAAACACTTCCCAAGAACCATAACATATTCATAACACATAAAACAAACATAAAGGAAATATAAAATTTCCACATTCCAATCACAATATAACATTTCACGATACTAAAATTGTCAATCCATTTCGAAAACCATTTAAAACATTTAATGAAGAGATTTTTGAATAAAAGTGTCCCATACCACTTTGAAAACTTTAAAGGAATTAATATTTTAAAACATAAATGTCTATATAAATAAATCCTAAAAACATTTTGAAAACATGGACATTAATGAGAAATATTTAGAAGAATAAATCTTTAAAACATATAAAATGATGTTTTAGTTAAAAAGTCTCTTACCACTTGAGATACACTTGAATAAAAATCATTAAGGAATGAATTTAAAAAAAACTTTAAATATCATGAGAATATGATAATTCATGATATAATGTATCAAAAGGTTTTTATGTACACCATATAGGATAATATAGGTACATAACATCAAGATGTTCCTCAACGAAAGGTTATTAAGACAAAGTCCCTTACAAAGATCATATCATTACATTAAGGATAAATTAATGACATAATTATGTGTGAAAATAATAAATAAACCCAATATTATTAGATATTAAGTGTAAAATAATTATAGGTTATTCACACATATTCATAGAACCATATAATCAAGAAGTAGAAGTTTAAACCAACGAATATAAATTGGGTTAATAAGTTATCTTACCTCATGTCTGACTTGACTCGTTTGTTATTTAATTCTTGAATAATAAACATAAGTTAATTTCTAATTACTGTTGTTGTACTCATCGTGTATTAATCATGTTTTAATTATCAAAAATCCTATTTAGTTTACAAACCATGTTAAATCTATGTAATCTATCTCACATCAAATGTTCAGTTGCTTTGTAAAAGCTATCCAAAGCTCTTAAGTGATATACACTTAGTTTGGGTTCTATATAATATCTTGATTCACATTATAATTATTTCTCTGAAAAATGATTATGTTTCATTCCTTTCATAAATAATACTGCTTAATTCTGAATACAAATATTTTCCTAATTCATGAGACACTGTGAACAAGCAGACACCGTGACCATGAGACACTGTGACATCTAGACACTATGAAATCCAGACACTGTGATATCCATACACCATGAACAAGACACTGTGAACAAGAAAATGTGAACAAGACACTGTGAACAAGACATCGTGAACAGGACACCATGAACCAGACACCTTGAACAAGACACCGTGAACGAGACGTCGTGAACAAGTAGACACCGTGAACAAGACACCATCAATGAGACACCGTGAACAAGAAGACACCATGACCATGAGACACCATGACCATGAGACACCATGACCATGAGACACCGTGACCATGCGACACCGTGACCATGATACACCATGACTGTGAGACACCGTGACCGTGATACATTGTGACAAATCCAGACACCGTGTGAAGGAGACATCGTTTCCATGACAAACTGTGACACTATTTCCTAATATATTGTGTCGTCTATAAATTTAATCTCTAACGGTGATATTTTAAGATTTTAATGCACTAACATAATTAATGTTTCTTTACAGACATATCATCGGACAGTACAAGGTAGGAGGTGCAGAATACATGCAACCTGTCGGCCCCAACACATGCACTCCAAGATAAAAGATTAATGCGGCCCAGAAACAAAAAAAGGGTGGACATATGTGAGATAAGTATCATGATACTAGAGAACAAGCTGGTAGGCATAAGCGTGACAACAGAATACCTTTTTTTGAGAATTGGCTCATGAAAATCGACACTGTCGTAGAACACATGAAGCATACTAGAATCTTGAGAACATCTTCGCACTGTAAAACACCATGAAGAACAAAAACCGAATTTGTCTAACATGCAACACTTTGTTTTCCATACGAAGACATGAGTTATGCATATTCTTCATCTTATAAGTCCATAGCTACCAATACTAACACTCAGAGCACTTCTAAACCTATCTCAATACTTCTGCTATGTTGTGTGTCATTTTATTAACTTTCTAGTAGAGTGTGTATCTGTATTACAACACACTCTATCTCCTGCATTAAACTAAACAATAAAAGATATCCTTACTCAAAAATTCATTTACTCTTGTGTATACTTGTAGATAAGTGTGGATGAGATCCTTGTGTGTCATGGTTGTCTGTACCCAAGAAGAACTATGGAAGATGTCCTTTTATGGCCTGGACAATATTGTGTACTGTTGTTAACCCCAATCTAGGGTGTGGATCAAGTTTATTTATATAAATTTATTGGTGGTAGGTGATCACCAAGTGGAGAGGATTAGTTCTTGGCTTGAGACTTAACCACTTGTTTCATATCCACTGCGCTACTTAATTTAGTCTTCTCTGTTTTATTGATTTACTATATAATTCAGAAATCTCTAAATTCACTTTGATAGTTACTCTTGGAAACAGGTTATAATAGTATTTTCTTAGTAGAATAGGTTCAAAAGTAATATTAATAACTGATATTAAGATTACTGAGCACTAATCAATCTTCTACGAAGTTATTCAAATATTCAAACTCTTATAATTGTATAACCTTCATTAACTGGGTTGTATTTAATCTGTTGAGAAACATAATAGAAATAATTTTTAATCAGAAATTTTTAAAGATAGACAATTCACCACCCTCCTAAGTAATATAATCAGAACAACAGATTAAGAACCCTTTTCAAGTTTATTACTCATTATATATCACTTATTACCTTGCAATAACAAACAGTTAATTACTTGAGTTCATATCAGACATTTTGTCGATGTTCAGAATTTGAGTAAAAAATGAACTTGTTATGATTACAATTTGTCCATGTGGTCAAAATTAAATTATATCTAGTATGATATTCATGATTTAGATATCATATATATCATATATATCCTGTATATATATATAACATTACATAAAAATTGGAGATAAGAAATGAAGTGAGACAGTAATCCGTACGTATGCATGAACACTATTATTTTTATTTCATATTTAATGGAATAAAAACTTAATGATACATAGTTATATTATAATTATAGTATAATATAATATATAATTTCAGTAATTCCGTCCTTTATACGTTTCACGTATGGTATGAACCAGTCATATCACTAGAAGGGTGCAGTAGTCTGCACTTCCTCAAATGAAATTATCATATTTACCGATTATGGAAACCATAATGGTTTGATATAAATGAAAAATAAAAAAGAATAGAGACAATATAAATATAATATATATCACATATAAATATAGTTCCATCATAATGGCCACCATGAGAGGTGGTAGGAGATAATTGAACAATCATTGTTTCGTGAGGGAGTAGTTCACCGTCCATAGAAACATTATGTTCGTATCCATTAGATGGAGGTGTATCGATGTGAAGTTATAATACTCCTCATAAAAAATGTATAGTATGATTAAGATACTGGGTTTGTTATAAAATAATGTAAAAAAGAGAGTTTAGGTGGTTAGAGAATGAAAATAACATAAAAGAACTTAAGACAAGACATTACCTTTAAATTGGGTAACACCACTTGGTTTGAACCAAAAGTCTTTCTTGAAGTGACTTCTTCCTAAGATAAGGCATATAGGTGGAAGTGAGGGATTTTGGGAGTGTATTTTTTAAGATATTGGATGATACAAGTGGGCTTGAGAGGTGCGAGTAAGGGTTAGAGGTGATATCTTTTTATAAGGGGGAGGGACTCTTTTGGAATGTTTGAAATTATTATTTTATTATAAACTGAATTTCAATTTCAAAAGGTCCAAAACTCATTTAATTATATTATAAGGTTAGTATTGTTTTAAATCATTTTATCCAATTCGTTTTAGACAAGTTTAGGGAATAAAATTAACCTCATCTTTTAGGTTTAACCTTTAGTTAACTAATTTAACTTTTACCATGTCCTCTTGTATATTCATACTATATGGTTAATATATTTACTATATAACACCAAGAGACCCAAAAATGGATAATTAATGAAATTAATAACATCATATATGTCATTTGGAATAATATTATATTTTTAGGATTATTTTATCATTTAATAAAATATTTATTGATTTAAAAACTCTTTTATGCCAATTTTAATACAATTTATATCATTACTTTTAAAAAAAATACAAAGAAACTTGAATATTTAAAAAAACAATTATTAATTCAAATAAAAAAAAGTTATAATTATCTTTAAAATTCTGGGATGACATAAAATTTATTAAAATTTATTTATTTTAATATTTATAATCTCATTTATTTAAAACATTTATTAATGAGGAAATCATTACATCATCCTTGTGTCATAAATAAATTTATTTAAATGATGTCTAAAAATCATAAATAAAAAACCATGATGTCGGAAATATTTATATATTTCTAATTACTATTTATTGTTGAAAATATCACTTATATAACACTTTATAGAAATTTTTTAAAGAGATATATATTTGTGTTACATTTTCCTTAACTTTTATTTAATTTTTCTAAAGTGTCATTTCACTTACAAGTGGCTCCATTGGGTCCCAAAATCCACCCAATGGTTCCAATGGTCCTACATGTATCATCCAATAGGATTATTACACATGTTAGAGTAATTTAATATTATAATAATATTATTTTCTTTACCCTTATTTACCAGATTTACCCTTTAACCATGGTAAATACAATATTTACTGAAATTACTATTCATAATTATTAATAATAAAAGTTATCTATTTAACCAATTTGTACATCCTGATTACAAATATAGAATAAATTTTTCCAAATTCAAACCACAGATGTTGCACAAATTAATTTAAAATTAATTCTCATTGTCAAATACAAAAAAAAATGTTTTTTTAAGAAATAATAACTATCAAAAGATTGACACTTGTTTATGTTCAATTTCAAAGTGAAATTACATCCAATGACCGAAATTGGATTAAATGGTAAAAATATAATACAATTATAATTTTAAAACAATAAAAATAATAATATAACTATACAAATAAATTATATTAAACAGATGTTTTGAATTAAAATGCAGTATTTTTCACTATTCATAAAAAATTAACTTTATCAGAATAATACAAAAAAATTACCCAAAGTAAATTTTGATTTTCCACTTATAAAGAAGAAGTTTATTTTGTAAAAAAACATATAAAAGTGATGAAAACTAGTTTTAAAAAGGTTTCTCCCTTAAAACGTGGTAAATCGACATTTTAAATAATATTAGAGTATTTCATGCTTAAAATTGGATCAATTATTATTATTTTAAGCCTCTAAAATTAATTGGACTAATGTAAAGATATTTGAAAAACATGTATAATCATATTTTAGTAAGGTGTGTTCATTTACGCCAATTCAATAGCTATGTATTAACTGCCATTTAAAATAATATTATATTATTATTTTTCAGTATGACTCAGACTTGTGTGCAACAAGAGATATTGGGGAAACCCATTATTGCGTTCCAGGTATGCCAATGAAAATTTAATATCCTTTAAAGTAAAATTAATATTTAATTCAAAAATATTAATATATATGAAAATTTCATATTCCATAAATACATAGTTCATTACATTATTCCACCCTTTTGGAAATTGTGTCCTTTTAATTTTAAAATTTGGATTGGAAACTTCATTGAAAGTCCCTCATCGGAAAAAGATTCAATAAAACAATAACTTTAAAAGAAATAAAGAGAAGTGAAAATATCAACTGAGATAACCCATACTAGGATTCCATGTAGGAAAACATTGATATGGAAGATAAACTTGGTGTCATGATCTGATGGGGAGTGATAGAAAACATGATCAGGAGAAATTTAACAACAAGAAAACCATAAAATTTTGATTGGTTAGAGAGTAATTAGTTTCCTAGTAGGAAAAGTAAACAGACAGATTTATTTTGTTTTAGGTTCCCTCTCATATATTTAGATAATTTATTTATGATTTTGACTAAGAACATAAGGAAATATACTTACTTTTCAAGTAGAGTTTCGTCTTTTAATAATTTTCTACCAAAAATGAATCCTTTATCCAAACGATGTGTATTCAAGATGACTTGGTCACACCTGAAGAATTATAATCAATATTTTAGAGAATAACATGATCCATAAAAGATGAATCATATATTTCTCATGTCTTTAGACATTAACCAAAACCAAAAAGGTTAGTACAATATCAGATAATCCGCAAAATTGCTAGACTTTTATAAAAAATAAATACTACAATTAATCTATATAATTAACTGAACAATACCCAAATCTCAACAAATACCATTCATATACAATTATCCTCAAAATTATTCAATGTAATCCAAAAAAATATTGAAACCCAAAATTCAGAATTATTTGAGCACATAGTCTTCCACAAAAATATTATCATTTATCTCCAAATAACATCGACTACTCTTAAAGTCTCACACTGAAAAGTAATTAACCTAATCACAAATTCTCCAAGACAGGTTAATCATTTCCATTAATAACCCAAATATCGTTATGTCTACAATAAAAACATAGATTATTACAAAATAAAATTTCAACAATTACTCCACAAATGAGATTCCATAGTGTTCTATTTTCCATAAGCATATTGTGTTCCCAAAAGAGATAATGTATCCAAAACTAACCTTTATCACTTAAGCACCAAATATTTTTCCTATACTAAGGATATCCATTTAAAAAATATAAGTTCCCAAAATCAACTTATTCTTGATCCATAAAATCTTTTAACTAAAAAGAATAAGTCTTACTAACTAGTGGCTTCACGTAGAAAAGTGGTAGACGATGCACCCTTGTTGCCTTTCAATTGTGGGTTCGATTCTTGTGGCCTTGCCGGACATGACGGGTTGTCACCCATATTTCATGTAGTACATTTTTATAAAACTCAAAAATAACCCTAACATTATTTAACCTCAATGGTTGTATTACACATCTAATTTTCATCCCAACTCATAATGACCTTAATATCTTAATTCATGAAGTCTTATTGACATTTTTTTACCTCTATAAAATAAAACTTTTCCCAAATAAATAATATCATACCTTGATCATGATGTCCACTTGGTTTCATTGTCATATATTTCACGTAGATAAACGGTCCATGCATTACAGTAATTATTTAGAGATGCTTCAAAATCAACTTCTTCCTTTATCCAAATACACCTCGTACAACAAGGGACATATGGGTGTTCACAGAAAAATAGTTTGAGAAAATAATCATGAATGGCATATAATTTCAAATCATCCGATAAAACTTTATTTTTAAAAAACAATTGGACTAGGTTTGAGTTGAAACATTCAATAAATGGTCCTTTTAAAATACCATAAGTATGTTTTGAAATACTATAATTTAAATGACAATATAAATAGGTTGTGCAAGGGTCTCCTTCTTCAGAACCTTTTTAAAAATCATAATATGATTCAAAATCTTGTGATATGGTAAAATATTTTAATATGAATTCATAATATTTACCTTTCATGAAAATATGATAATTTTGATAAAATATTATTTGATTAAATACAACCCATGATCCACGATGGTATCGATGTATAGCGGAGGTGTTTGATATCTCAAACAATTTCATGCATGTGAGTTGTATGTTAGAAAATTTTTTAGAATCTTCTAGACATGACTTTGTAATAATTATTGAAATCAAGTAATTAGGATGAGATAGGAATGTCATTTTATATCCTCATCCTTCTATTTGTAACAGAATTTCCTTGATCTGAAAAGGTTAAAAAATAATTATTTAACTTAAAGAGTATACATGGAGACTAACCATGTGTCTAAAAAAACTCATAATTCCTAAAATTGTCTAAACCGACCTCTAATACCAACTATAAGGCCCCATCCTTAAACATTAAATAATATTGAATTAAGTTAATAATTCACTATGAGGATCTTTTTAGTTTTAGAGTTTTAGAGAATTAGGCCATAACTACTACATTACATCTCAAAAATAACAAAGTAGACACTTATACTCTATCCACATTTTTCACAATAATAAAACTCCTTAAATAAATCATGAGTTCTTTTATTGATATAAATATTCTTGAATTATTCCCTTATATTAAACATCCTTATACACTATGAAGAACATTTCAAAAACATTGGATGAGCATAAAAATCTTAGTAAGTGTTATAAAATAAAGAAATAAAACATTAGTCCATCAATACATACAAATCAATGAAATCATACTTTTCAATCTTTAACATACCACAAAAAAAATCATAAGATTTATAACACATGGAAATAATAAATCATAAAGTTAACTTGTTTCATACATAACATACTTACGTTGTATCTTTTACATCTATATAAGGAGTTACATTTGAAATACCCATCACAATATATCCCATAAATATCTTAGGAGAAACATTAACATTTACCTCCATCACGTTACACTATGCATTTGAGAGATATCTCAGGCTCACCCGCCATTGGTTTATCCTGAAACCAAACATATTTGAAGACAATTACAAATAACCATAACATAATCATAATACATAAAACATGCATAAAGGAAAGATAACATTTCCACATTTCAATCACAATATAACATTTTAAGATACTAAAATAGTTAATCCATTTCCAAAACCATTTAAAACATTTAATAAAGATATTTTTGAATAAAAGTGTCCCATAAAACTTTGAAACCATTAAAGGAATTAATATTTTATAAAATTAATCTCCAAATAAATAAATCCTAAAATATATTTTGAAAACCTGGACATTAATGAGAAGATTTAGAAGAATAAATATTTAAAACATTTAAAATGATGTTTCAGATAAAGAGTCTCTTACCACTTGAGATACACTTGAATAAAAATAACTAAAGAATAACATTAAAAACACAGAAAATATCATGATAATATACTAATTCATGATATAACATGTCAAAAGGTTTTTATATATGTCATATAGGATAAAAAAGGTGCAAAACATCAAGATGTGCCTCAATGACAGGAGATTGAGATGAAGTCCCTTAAAAAGATCATATCATTACATTAATGATAAATTAATGACATAATTATGTGTGAAAAATATAAACAAACCCACTATATGTGGATTTTAAGTGTAAAAAAATCATAGGTCCTTCAAATATATTCATAGCACCACATAATCAAGAAGTATAAGTTTATCCCAAAGAATAGAAATTGGGATAAGAAGTTCCCTTACCTCATGTCCTACATGACATGTTCGTTCATTAATTTCCTAAATAATAAAGTTAAGTTAATTTATACCTACTTCAGAACCTTTTTCAAGTTTATTATTCTTTTTATATAACTTATTACAATGCCATAACAATTAGTTAATTATTTGAGTTCATATCAGACATTTTTTCGATGATAGTTAATTGAGTCAAAAATGAACTTGTTATAATTAAAATTTTTTCATGTGGTAAAAATTCCATTATATCCAGAATGATATTAATTATTTAGATATTATATATATTATATATATCCAATATATATATTTATTTATAACATTACATAACATTTGGATATAAGAAATGAAATGCACCGTTCATGGAGATGGTATGTCGTACATAAACATGAATGCTACTTTCATTTCTATTTTGTATTTAATGGAATGAAAACATAATAATACATAAGTATATTATAATTCTAGTATAATATCATATATAATTTTAGTAATTCTATCCTTTATATGTTCCACATATGGTATGAACGAGTCATATCACATTGAGGGGGAGGTAGTCTGCTCTTCCTCAAATGAAAATATTGTATTTACCCATTGTGTAAACCATAATGATATGATATAAATGAAAAATATAGAAACATAGAGACACTATAAATATAATATAGATCACATATAAATATATTTCCATTATAATTTCCACCATGATATTCGGTAAGAGATAATTGAACAATCATCATTTCGTGAGGCAGTAGTTCGTTGTCCACAAAAACAGTATGTTCGTATCCATTAGATTGAGGTATGTGGATGTGTAGTTACAATTTTACTCATAGAAACATTATATTATATTTAATATACTAGTATTTTTATAAAATAATTAAAAAAATACAGTTTAGGGGGGTGGAGAAGGAAAATAAAAGAGAAGAACTTGAGAGAAGATATTACCTTTAAATTGGGTGACTCTCTTTGGTTTTAACCAAAAATCTTTCGTGAAGTTCCTTATGCCTAATATAAGGCTTATAGGTTTAAGGGAGTAATGTTGGGAGCTTATTTTGGTATTTTTTGGATGATACAAGGGGGATTTAGAGGTGTGAGTAAGGTTTAGAGTTGATAGACTTTTATAAGGGGGTAGGGGCTCTTTATGAATGTTTGAAAATATTATTTTATTATAAACTAAATTTCTATTTTAAAAGGTCCCAAACTCATTTAATTCAAATATAAGGTGCTTATTATTCGAAATAATCTCATGAAATTTGTTGTAGAAAAGTTTATGGCATAAAATTAACCTTATAATTTAGCTTTAGCTGTAGAGACCCGAAGCTTGACGTAATTTGACATTACATTACATTTGCGGAATACTTAGTACATAAAAAAAACACACACACAAGGATCGTAATAGTTTAGTGTATTTGGAAACATGGAACGTAATCTTCTAATCGTGGTGAAAGAACTTCAATATCTCCCATAAAGATCTTCTTCTTTTTTTACCTAAAACCTTTCTTTATATCCTGGGGAAAAGAAAACATAAAAGGGTGAGCTCAAATGCTCAGTAAGGGTATACAAAAGAAAAATCAATCACATCATATTCATAAGAACATAACTTTTGGAAATCTTAACCTGCAAAAGAGAGCATAATCTCATAACATGGGATAAATCATAGTAGTGAAATGAAATCCCAATAAGCATAACTTAAAACATGAAACTTTGTGGAATACACACATAATCATAGAGAATCATTTCTTGTTAGTCATGACTCATTTCCAAGACTATCTTAGTGGACAAAGTCCCTTTCTGAATCGAGTCACCCTCGTTTTAGTCCTGTTTCACTGAACCGGTATAACCTACCATTCCAGCCATGTCTATCTCATGAGATATGAAATCTTTACCCAATGCATTGGAGGGAGATATAGGTCCCACCCATCTTATAATGAATCCTTTCTTATGCCTGCCACATAATCATAAATCATACATCATCGCATAACCCATGTAATAAAAATGGGATTCTTGAAACATCATGACATCATAAATCAATTCATATAAGATAAAGGAATTCATAAAAATAATTCCATCACAACATGATCAAATCAATGTAATAATAGGGATAAAAACAGAACCCTTTATTATCTTAGATGGAAAATAATTTTGATAAAACACTTGAACTCCATTCTTGAGGAAAATATCCTTTCTTCTTCAAAAACAGTTTTCCTTTCATAACATGTCATACAACTTTAAAATAAAAGAAGTTGATTAAAAATAAACTTGAAAACTTGTAAAGGAAGCTTCTTGGAAATAATTTTTTAAAAATCCATTCATTCCGTATAAGTAAAAAAACATTCATTCGTACATTTGTCGGAAAAGTCAAAAAGTACCTCGTACGAAAAACGACAGAAGATTCCTTTCATACATATTACTAAAAACTCACCGAAGGGTAAAAATGGATTTAAACAATTGTATGTGGATGGAAATAATATTACATATTGATGAAACGTGGATGTGGATGATAAAATACACCCCAGTAATTACTTACGAATAAACAATCTCGGATAAAATGAGATTGTGATATATTCCCTTACCTTAGGTCCGATTTGCTTCGTAAGTGTCTGAACCTCCCGTATAATGATTTAAATAATGTCATTTACTTATTACAGAATCATATTCATTGTTATTATATCATATATGGTTCACTTATGACATTATATTACCCCTTCTTTTGTAAATTCCATGTTAAAGAAGCGTTTTGGGTAAAATCGTTTCATTTATCGTAGGTGTTTTGACTTGTTGTTCTTGACATTATTATTACTTATATCATGATTTACTTACTTCCAGAATATAAAATATGATTTATATATCATATATTTTCAGTATATATATATATAATAGATAGATAAATGAAATGAAAAACACTGTTCATGGAGACGGTAGTCCGTACGTACACATGAACGCTGTTTTCCTTTCCTTATTGTCTTGAATGGAAGTAAGTAGATGACATACATATATATATATATACATAAATCCAGTAGCTTTATAATGTCATATATTTCATTATTATTTCTTATATATACTTTATAATCATTCTTAAATGGTTAACATGGAGAATGAATCTCATCGCGTCGTGGAGACGGTAGTCCGTACGTACGCACGAGCGATGATATCATTTCCACAAATATTGAATTGAATTGGAGTGGATTATAAAATATATCAGAATAAATATGATGTTGTAATAACTATGTATAGTTATTCTTTACACCATTATACTCATCCATGTATGGTGGTGGTGGAAAATAGA
This sequence comes from Viscum album, assembly GCA_963277665.1. NCBI lineage: Eukaryota > Viridiplantae > Streptophyta > Magnoliopsida > Santalales > Viscaceae > Viscum > Viscum album. The sequence goes on from OY728151.1 coordinate 1,085,341,490, forward strand.
TTACACCACGGCGTGGAGACGGTATTCCGTACGTACGCACGCGCGGTGATTTATTTTTCCGTTGGATGGATAGATGGTGAAATAGGGTTGTTTAATACTTATAATAACATATCATTATATGAGTGATACTTATGTTATTACTTCATAATGAAACAACCTAAGAAGAAGAAGTGGAAGAAGAAATAAAGATGAAAGAATTGGTAACGGTAATTACCTCTTCTTTGAAGTGCCTCTTTGAGACCTCCTCTTAGGGCACTAAAATTGGTCTTTGAGGAAGGCCAGAACCTCTAGGATGTTTCTAGGGAAGTGTAGAAAATATTTTGGCATGGGTTGGACGAGCTTGAGTGCTCAAATTGGTGTGAGGATGAGGGGGAGGAGGTACCCTTTTATAAGGGAGGAGAGGGGCACCTTAGGAATATCTCAAAATATTATTTTATATTAAAGTCAAAATCGGTTTATAATGGTTCCAAAGGGTCTTATTTCGAAGCTAAAGTGGGTATGGGTCGAAATACTATCATCCAATAGGATTTAGACAAGTTTAGGTTATTATTATAATCCTTATCAATTAGATTTAACTCTATGTTAAATAATTTAACTTTTACCGTGTCTTTTTGTTTTCTTTCACTCTATGGTTAATACACTTACTATAACATGCCAAACGAACCCCAAATTGTTTATTATTAATATATATATCCTTATATAAGTCATTTGGCCAAACCTTAGATTTTTTGGAATAAAATAACAATTAATAATATAATATTTGATTTAAAAACTATTTTGTGTCAATTTTGACACTATTTGATATATAATTTTTGTGAAAGTCATAACAGAATTATATGTTCTAACCAAGTTGATTAAATCAACACTAATATATCATAGTAACCTAGAAAATTAGTGGAATTCATAAAATGTCTCAAATTACATTCATTTGAACATTTATAACATCAATTATGTTAATATTTCCTTAAAAGGGTAATTACTGCATCATCGTTGTGTCATAAATAAATTAATTTATTTAAAGTCTAAAAATTATAAATAAAATATAATTATGTAGGAAATCTTTTTAGCTTTCTAATGAATATTTATAGTCGAATTTATCTTATGTATAACCCCATATTAAAAATGTTTTAGTTATTAAACTTGATTTTAACTATTTTAACTATTCATTAAATAAAGTAATATTAAATGTCATAATCTAATCCAAGTGGACCTAAATGGTCATATTATATTCATAAGGTTGGTTTTGGTCGAATTAAACATATCCAATAGAATTAGGACATGTGTTAGGGTAATAGTAATATCATATTTACCCTTAGTTACCCTATTTACTATTAACCGTGGTAAAAAAAAGTAAAAAGTTACTATTCACCAAAAATTATTTTCATCCCATTGAACCACATTTTAGTCCTTGATATTAACCGTGTCTGTCGGATTTTTGAAATTCCATTCACAGAAGCGGTAAAATTAAGTTTTATGCAAAATTCAGTTTTTAACCTACCACTTAGTGGTTTCACTATTCATCAAAAATTGAAAGTTTTCAGAAAAATGCCAAAATTTCATCCTAAGCTATATTTCATATTCCGAATTCAAAAATGAAGTCTATTTTACCAAATTCATAACATATAAATTGAATGAATTAATTTTATAATTAAATCCCGCTGTTAAAACAAATAGCGCGTTTTTAAGAAACAATATCTATCAAAAGATTGACACTTGATTATGTCTGGTTTAAATGTGAAATTACATCCAATGAACAACATTGTATTAAATTGTAAAAATATATTCTAAATATACTTTAAAACCACTCAAATTAATGATTTATCACTATTAATTATTTCGATTAAATTTTTTTTTATTATAATTTAGTAATTTTCACTATTCATCATAATATGAAAGTTATCCGAAAAGTACCAAAATTTCACCTTAGGCTAAATTCGATACTCCGAATCCAAAAATGAAGTCCATTTTGAGAGATAAAATTTATAAAATTTAAAAAGTGGTTATTACTATTCATAATGGCTAGTTTTAATAATATTTTAATAGCATATCGTTGTTTCGTGAAACTCAGTATTGCGTACTACACACGCTATCGAGGAAGGTTGTGATTGCGTGTAATGCAAGGCAAGTCAAGGATGCATGTTGTGCAAGCTCCTTTTTGTGTTGCGTACAACACAAGACATTAGTGAAATTAAAAAGAATATTTTTCATAAAATCTCGGGCTGTTACATTCTACCCCCCTTAAAATGAATTTCACCCTTGAAATTCGTCGGGGTTATAAATGGTTTACTATTCGAAAGTTCCTTTAATAGAAACCCACATCGTAAAAAGGAATACCAAAACTTGGCTTTAAAAACTAAAGTATGAAATGTAACAATTACCCAATTAAACTAATCACTGGGTTTCCACATAGTTGAAAATATGGATATGGAAGATAAATCTAACCATCATGTTCTAATGGAGAGTGGTAGAGAACATGGCTACGGAAAATCCAGTAATCACAAATCCATAAATTTGTGACGATCTAAGGTACCATCTGATTCATCAGGTATAAGATCACTAGGACAACATTTTTGGTTTTCAAGATCATTTCCCTAAAGTTGAAAATTTGAATTAGAATAAATACTTTCTTTATTTTGGTACAATCTCACTGTTGTTCATGCCTTGAACAATTTCCACTTCATCTCTTAAATAAATGAAGTTGAATTTGTTATTCGTGAAGTGTTAGCAGATCATGTGATAGAATGACGGGTCATTCCATCTGTCTCAAACAAAAGGTTAGCAAAAATTATATACATAAGTCGATCTATAGTGAGATTAATCATATATGGTTCCTAAAATGGACTTATACTTCATATATCATACTGCTTAATATAATAAAACTAGTTTCTACTAAACAGGGACTTCATGTAGGCCAGTGGTAGGCAATAAAGGCTAGTCGCACTTCGGTTGTGGGTTCGATTCCCACAGCCTTGTCCGAAGCGATGGGTTGTCGCCCGTCCTGCAGGTTGTCCTTTTTCTAAAACTACATTACTATAACATCCCATCAATAATATTGAAAAAAACTTCTATCCTTAAACAATACTCACTTATGTCCAACATAATCCATTTCAATCTTTAGTCTTATCCATAATACTGCAGTCCACTCTCATAACATAGTGACAACGATTACCAGAGATTTAATACCATCGTTGATCCCCATATGTCATAAGATATGTTTTGTTGGTCACATTCCAAACATTCAAAGTCTTTAATAATGTATTATCTTGAATACCCATTGAACCATAGTGAAAACTTGAATACAGTTAAAAGTTAACACTTTTCACATACCAAAATCCTCAAAATTCTATATACTCAATCCATGATATCACTTAGTCCTTATATCAATCATGAGCTCATGAATACTATCAAACATTTAATTTTCTCCTTATCCCTTCATTGTGTGCATATCATCTACATTCCAAATATATCTGAACAACCTTTCATGGATACTGGTAACATTAATCATACACTTTCAAAACACAAGGAAAGACAACAGTGTAACAATCCATAGATGTCTCTTTATTCCATAGTAGCATGAGATTACTTATACAAAATTACACATGATAAACATGTAATCATTCCACTACATTCTTAAACCATTGACCGAGCTTCAACAATTCTTTCATCTCACATATCATTTGTAGTTTCTTCATCATCAACAACATAAATACTTCCCATACGACCATACTGATTATCTTCATGAGACTTTCCCTTAGGGAATTGGTTTGCATAATGCCCATACATTCCACATTTAAAACATTTAACCATTGTTGATGTCGTAGCAATACCATTATCCTCATCCATGGTGTTAACTGAACCTTTTCCTTTTCACTTACTTGCTTTGGGTCCTTCTTTTCCACACCCAAAGCATCTTCCAGTTCCTTTGAAACATTCTCATTGATGCCTCTTCCCACATGATTTACATAGGGGAAATTGAACTTTCTTTCCTCTATGATCATCATGAAACTCCATCTTTCTCTTATTAGCCGAGTCAGGAAACTTACCAAATTTTACTTTATTGATCATATTATGAGATTGTTGATTCGGCATAATAATGATGTTTGGACTTCCAAATCCCATTTCATTGTGAAGAATATCATTCCATTGTCCATCATATCCTCCATTATCGTGAATCATCTTGTTTCTAGACATTTTCTAAAACCCAAAAAAAAAGAATACTGTGAGAGGCAAAAATCATGCTAGGGAAAACAACATAATAAAGGTGGAGTATCCTCAATATCTAACATCTTAGGTTAAATTCTATGATCGTTACTGTAGTTCTAGGACTGTATCCTATACGTATACTTATCCTTAAGGACATCCCTAGACATACCTTATAAATATCTCTAGGGATCTCACTAAAGTTCTTGCATCCTAGTTTCCAAAGGTTGACTAAACCTTTCCTCTGATACCAACTATAACAGTCTGGAATTACTTCCAGTGGACTATAGTTGATACCTATCAGGGCACTCAATGGGAGGCTACACCCCCTGGGCGGGACACACCACCATCCCCAGTGGCAGCCATTTCCTCATGAAGCCCTTGGGCAGAGAGCCATGCTTCGTCCAACGCTCACATGTGAGAGTTCCCAAGGATCGGATACATTCCAACCTCCTTTGCCTCTGATACCAACTATAGAGACCCAAAGCTTGATGTACATTGACATTACATTACATTTGCAGAATACTTAGTACATAACAAAAACACACACACAAGGATCGTAATAGTTTAGTGTCTTTGGAAACTCGGAACGTAATCTTCTAATCGTGGTAAAAGATCTTCAATATCTCCCATAAAGATCTTCTTTTTTTTACCTAAAACCTTTATTTATATCCTGGGGAAAAGAAAACATAAAAGGGTGAGCTCAAATGCTCAGTAAGGGTATACAAAAGAAAAATCAATCACATCATATTCATAAGAACATAACTTTTGGAAATCATAACCTGCAAAAGAGAGCATAATTTCATAACATGGGATAAATCATAGTAGTGAAATGAAATCCCAATAAGCATAAATTAAAACATGAAACTTTGTGGCATACACACATAATAATAGAGAATTATTTATTGTTAGTCATGACTCATTGCCAAGACTATCTTAGTGGACAAAGTCCCTTTCTGAATCGAGTCACCCTCGTTTCAGTCCTATTTCACTGAACCGGTATAACCTACCATTCCAGCCATGTCTATCTCATGAGATATGAAATCTTTACCCAATTCATTGGAGGGAGATATAGGCCCCACCCATCTTATAATGAATCATTTCTTATGTGTGCCACATAATCATAAATCATACATCATCGCATAACCCATGTAATAAAAATGGGATTCTTGAAACATCATGACATCATAAATCAATTCATATAAGATAAAGGAATTCATAAAAATAATTCCATCACAACATGATCAAATCAATGTAATAATAGGGATAAAAACAGAACCCTTTATTTTCTTAGATGGAAAATAATTTTGATAAAACACTTGAACTCCATTCTTGAGGAAAATATCATTTCTTCTTCAAAAACATTTTTCCTTTCATAACATGTCATACAACTTTAAAATAAAAGAAGTTGATTAAAAATAAACATGAAAACATGTAAAGGAAGCTTCTTGGAAATAATGTTTTAAAAATCCATTCATTCCGTATAAGTTTAAAAAAACATTCTGTCGTACTTTTGTCAAAAAAGTCAAATGTACCTCGTACGAAAAACGACAAAAGATTCCTTTCATACATATTACTAAAAACTCACCGAAGGGTAAAAATGGATTTAAACAATTGTATGTGTATGGAAATAATATTACATATTGATGAAACATGGATTTGGATGATAAAATACAACCCAGTAATTACTTACGAATAAACAATCTCGGATAAAATGAGATTGTGATATATTCCCTTACCTTAGGTCCGATTTGCTTCGTAAGTGTCCGAAACTCCTGTATAATGATTTAAATAATGTCATTTACTTATTACAGAATCATATTTATTGATATTATATCATATATGGTTCACTTATGACATTATATTACCCGTTCTTTTGTAAATTCCATGTTAAAGAAGCGTTTTGGGTAAAATCGTTTCATTTATCGTAGGTGTTTTGACTTGTTGTTCTTGACATTATTATTACTTATATCATGATTTACTTACTTCCAGAATATAAAATATGATTTATATATCATATATATTCAGTATATATATATATAATATATAGATAAATGAAATAAAAAAACCATTCATGGAGACGGTAGTCCGTACGTACGCATGAACGCTGTTTTCCTTTCCTTATTGTCTTGAATGGAAGTAAGTAGATGACATACATATATATATATATATACATAAATCCAGTAGATTTATAATGTCATATATTTCATTATTATTTCTTATATATACTTTATAATCATTCTTAAATGGTTAACATGGAGAATGAATCACATCGCGTCGTGGAGACGGTAGTCCGTACGTACGCACGAGCGATGATATCATTTCCATAAATATTGAATTGAATTGGAGTGGATTATACAATATATCAGAATCAATATGATGTTTTAATAACTATGTATAGTTATTCTTTACACCATTATACCCATCCATGTAAGGTGGTGGTAGAAAATAGATTACACCACGGCGTGGAGACGATATTCCGTACGTACGCACGTGCGGTGATTTCTTTTTCCGTAGGATGGATAGATGGTGAAATAGGGTTGTTTCATACTTATAATAACATATTAGTATATGAGTGATACTGATGTTATTACTTCATAATGAAACAACCTAAGAAGAAGATGTGGAAGAAGAAATAAAGATGAAAGAATTGGTAACGGTAATTACCTCTTCTTTGAAGTGCCTCTTTGAGACCTCCTCTTAGGGCACTAAAATTGGTCTTTTAGGAAGACCAGAACCTCTAGGATGTTGCTAGGGAAGTGGAGAAAAGATTTTGGTAGGGTTTGGCCGAGCTTGAGTGCTCAAATTGGTGTGAGGAGGAGGGGGAGGAGGTACCCTTTTATAAGGGAGGAGAGGGGCACCTTAGGAATGTCTCAAAATATTATTTTATATTAAAGTCAAAATCGGTTTATAATGGTTCCAAAGGGTCTTATTTAGAAGTTAAAGTGGGGATGGGTCTAAATCCTATCATCCAATAGGATTTAGACAAGTTTAGGGTATTATTTTAATCCTTATCTATTAGATTTAACTCTAAGTTAAATAATTTAACTTTTACCGTGTCTTTTTGTTTTCTTTCACTATATGGTTAATAAACTTACTATAACATGCCAAAAGAACCCCAAATTGTTTATTATTAATATATATATCCTTATCTAAGTCATTTGGACGAACCTTAGATTTTTAGGAATAAAATAACAATTAATAATATAATATTTGATTTAAAAACTATTTTGTGTCAATTTTGGCACAATTTGATATATGATTTTTTTGAAAGTCATAACAGAATTATATGTTCGAACCAAGTTGATTAAATCAACACTAATATATCATAGTAACCTAGAAAATTAGTGGAATTCATAAAAAGTCTCAAATTACATTCATTTGAGCATTTATAACATCAATTATGTTAATATTTCCTTAAAAGTGTAATTACTGCATCATCGTTGTGTCATAAATAAATTAATTAATTTAAAGTCTAAAAATAATAAATAAAATATCCTTATGTAGGAAATATTTTTATCTTTCTAATAAATATTTATAGTCTAATTTATCTTATGTATAACCCCATATTAAAAATGTTTTAGTTATTAAACTTTGATTTTAACTATTTTAACTATTCATTAAATAAAGTAATATTAAATGTCATAATCTAATCCAAGTGGACCTAAATGGTCATATTATATTCATAAGGTTGTTTTTGGTCGAATTACACTTATCCAATAGAATTAGGACATGTGTTAGGGTAATAGTAATATCATATTTACCCTTAGTTACCCTATTTACTATTAACCGTGGTAAAAAAAAGTAAAAAGTTACTATTCACCAAAAATTATTTTCGTCCCATTGAACCATATTTTTGTCCTTTATATTAACCGTGTCTGTCGGATTTTCGAAATTCCATTCACAGAAGCGGTAAAATTAAGTTTCATGCAAAATTCAGTTTTTAACCTACCACTTAGTGGTTTCACTATTCATCAAAAATTGAAAGTTTTCAGAAAAATGCCAAAATTTCATCCTAAGCTATATTTCATATTCCGAATTCAAAAATGAAGTCTATTTTACCAAATTAATAACATAGAAATTGCATTAATTAATTTTATAATTAAATCCCGATGTTAAAATAAATAGCGTGTTTTTATGAAACAATATCTATCAAAAGATTGACACTTGATTATGTCTGGTTTAAATGTGAAATTACATCCAATGACCAACATTGTATTAAATTGTAAAAATATATTCTAAATATACTTTAAAACCACTCAAATTAATGATTTATCACTATTAATTATTTCGATTAAAAAAGTTGTTTTTAATTATAATTTAGTAATTTTCACTATTCATCAGAATATGAAAGTTATCCGAAAAGTACCAAAATTTCACCTTAGACTAAATTCGATACTCCAAATCCAAAAATGAAGTCCATTTTGAGAGCTAAAATTTCTAAAATTTAAAAAGTGGTTAGTACTATTCATAATGGCTAGTTTTAATAATATTTTTATAGCATATCGTTGTTTCGTGAAACTCAGTGTTGCGTACTACACACGCTATCGAGGAAGGTTGTGATTGCGTGTAATGAAAGGCAAGTCAAGGATGCATGTTGTGAAAGCTCCTTTTTGTGTTGCGTACAACACAAGACATTAGTGAAATTACAAAGAATATTTTTCATAAAATCTCGGGCTGTTACATTAACCTTTAGTTAACTAATTTAACTTTAACCATGTTCTCCTATATATTCATATTATATGATTAATATGTTTACTATAAAATTACAATAGACCTAAAAATAGATCATTAATTAAATTAATAAAATAATATATGCCATTTTCATGAATATTAGATTTCTAGGATTATTTTATCATTTTAAAAAAATATTGATTGATTTAAAAACTCTTTATGCCAATTTTAATACTAATCATATCTAGACTTTATAAAAAATCCAAAAAAAACATGATTCATTAAAAAACCTTAATTAATTCAAATGAATAATTTTATAATTATCTCTAAAATTCGTGTATGATATAAATAATTTCAAAATAAATTTATTTTAATATTTATAATCTCTTTTATTTAAAACATTCATTAATAGGTAATCATTACATCATCATTGTGTCATAAATAAATTTATTTATATGATGTATAAAAATTATAAATAAAATACCATGATGTGGGAAATATTTTTAGATTTATAATTACAATTTATAGTCGAAAATATAACTTATATAATCCATTATAAAAATTGTTTTACGAAGAGATATTTGTTTATGTTACATTTTCCTTAACATTTAATTATTTTTTATAAAGTGTCATTTTCACTTACAAGTGACTCCATGGGGTCCCAAAAATCGACCCAAGGATCACCATGGATTGACATGTATCTTCCAATAGTATTAGGACACATGTTAGGGTAATTTAATATTATTATAATATTTTTTGACCCTTATTTACCAGATTTACCCTTTAACTGTGGTAAATAAAATATTTACTGAAATTACTATTCATAATGTATAAAAATAAAATTTATATATTTACACAATTTGGACACCATGATTCCAAATATGGAATCAATTTTTCAAAATTAAAAATATAGAAGTTTCAGAAATTATTTTAAAATTAATTCCCATTGTCAAAACTAAAAAGTGTGTTTTTAAGAAATAATAACTATCAAAAGATGGACACTTGTTTATGTTCAATTTCAAAGTAAAATTACTTACAATGAAAAAAATTGTATTAAATGATAAAAATATAATACAATTAGACATTAAAACCAATAAAAATAACAATCTAAATATATAAATAAATTAGATTAAAAGACAGTTTTGAATTAAAATGCAGTATTTTTCACTATTCAGAAAAAAATGAACTTTATCAAAAAAATACCAAAAATTTCCCAAAGTAAAATTTTATTTCCCACTTATAAATTAGAAGATTATTTTCTTAAATGAAACATATAAAAGTTAAAAAAACTAGATTTACAAAGGGTTGTCCATCGAGAGGTGGTAAATCGACATTTTAAAGAATATTAGAGTATTTTAGGCTTAAAATTGGATTCTTTCTTATTTTCAGTCTCTAAAATTAATTGGATAAATGTAAATGCATTTAACAAACATGTATAATCATATTTTAGTAATTTATGCTCGTTCCTACCAATAAAACAACTAGGTGTTAAATACCATTTAAAATAATATTATATTATTATTTTTCAGTATGACTTAGCCTTATGGGAAACAAGAGATTTTAGAGAAAACTATTGCTGAGTGTCAGTTACGCCATCGAATATAACATCTCATTTAAAGTAAAATTAATATTTTATTCAGAAATATAAATAAATATGAAAATGTTATATTCTATAAATACCTTGGTCATTACATATCCCATAATTACATGGTACTATAATATGTTTTTATCCATAGAGACTCATCGGCAAAAGTTGTAGGTTTTTTTTCAAAAATGAAGCTTATAGTAAATAATTAAATGGTTATTAAATTATTCTTGGGTGTATTCGTTTAAAAATTATTTGGTATATTTCCCAAATGATAAATTAAATGATATTTAGTTTCACCTCTTGATTTCCTTGTAGATTAAAGTGTTTAGATACTAGTTTTTATTAACTAATTATTTCCAATGTGATTTTTATATTATTTAATATAAATCTTTTTACGTACCATTATTATTATTATTATTAAACCTACAATACTAGGATTAAATTTTTTCTTACATTCTTTTCTAAATATGGTATAAATTCTATATGAAATTTTTATGAGTTTTTTTAATTAGAATCGTGTTAACAAAAACAATTTTATGTATATAAATTTATCTATGTTTGGAATATTATATGTATGAATGTGTTATTAAACCGTATTCATTATTAAATCTACTATGGTGTTATTTATTATTCAATTATATGAAATATATTTGAGTCTAAATCTTCTAGATTACATTAATATATTAGGGTGACCTATTTAAATTGAACTACTGAATACAACAACAATGTTCTGCAAGATAAAACAACAAAACCCTTTTTAATAGAAGACATTATTTATATATTTCAAATAAAAAATATCAGAAAAATAAGAATCAAAAAATGAATAAAAATAATTGTATTATAAATAATCATAAAATTTGATGAACTCAAAGTCCCCTAAAGGATAAATAACTAGTAGATTATTAATTTTTCATATGAGCTTGATGAAAGTAATTAGATAAGTAACATGAGTAGATGAATGAGAATATACTAATATGGTTTAGGCATGTTAGAAGGACAAGGGATACATCAATTAATATGTAAATATTAATTAAAGATTAAATTGTTTAAAATATTGGAGGTAGATCTAAATTAAATTTTAGATCAAAATGGATGTCACATACTCAAAATGTAGAAAATTCCCACGAATTATCCTTAGAATTTTAAAAATTATATATGATATTTTTTTAAATATAGGAATTAACCTGACATCAATTCAGAACAAGCTGTATCATGTATAATAGTAAGTGTGTGTTTTCATTTGAAAGTTTCATTTTCATTCAAAAATCACATCACATACTCAAAATCACGCAAAAATGATTAAATCTTTTTGATACTTTGGAAAAAATTGATAATTAATTTTTTACATTTATGAATTAAACTCATTTCAATCTAATAAATGGTAAGGATGGTATGACTAAATGATCATGTTTTTCAGTTAATGTTAATTTTTTTGTTAAACATGGGATTCATATACTTATATATGAAAAATAAAATTTTCTTCATAAATTATGAAAAAGATTTGTGATTAATTTGTGATGTGTAAGAATTAACTTCACATCAACCTAACACATGATGTATTCCTTATGATTGAAACTATAAATTTTAATTTAAAAGCGTCATTTTAGTTAAAAGTGTGTGTCACACATTCATATGGTATTGATAATTAATATATATATATATATAATTAATCTGTGATGTATATGAATTAATGTCACGTCAATCTAACATAGGGAGTGTCTGATATGACTAAAAGTGTATGTTTCCAATATAAAGGTGACATTTATTTTAAGATGCAAGTAATTAACTCAATAATATAGAAACACACGTGAACTATATTAATCATTTATATAAATTTTTTGTGGTTTATTTTTTCATGTTTTAATTAAATTCATATCAATCTAACACACAATGGGGATTGAATGTCTAAAATTGTATGTTTTAAATTAAAATTGACATTTTAGTTCTCAACGCACATTACATACTCAAACTAAAAAAATATACTTGGATTGTATTTATAATTTAGAAAAAATATAAATAATTATGTTTTAATAAGTATAAAATAATCTCATGTTAGTCTAAAAAACATTATAGCTGATATGACTGAAACTATATGTTTTTAATTTAAAAGTGATATTTTTGTTCAAAATATGCATCATATACACAAAATTGAGAAAAAAACATGAATTATTTTAATAATATATGAAAATAATTTGTGATTTATTTATAACATGTCGGATTAATTTCACATCAATCTACCACAAGGTGTGAACGATATAACTAAAAGTGCATTTTTAGTTTAAAAGTGACATTTTCTTACAAAACATATGTTACATATTCAAAACAGATAAAAAACTCAAATTTTCATGTTACTTTATGGAAATTACCTATGATTCTTTTATGATGTATAGGAATTAATTACACATCAATTTGAGATACAATATGTCTGTTATGACTGAATGTGTATGTTTTCATTTTAAATTGAAAATTTAGTTCAAAAGATGTGTCACAAACTCAAAAATTAGAAAAATTATTTAAATTATCTTGAACATTATAATAAGTATTTATAATTCATTTTTTATGTGTAGGAATCAACCTCACATAAATCTGACACACGTTGTGGCTAATATGATTAAAAGTTCATGTTATTAGTTTTAAAGTGTTATATTAGTTCAAAACGTGCATCACATACTCCGAACCATGAAAACACACATATATAGCCATTATAATTTATGAAAATGATCTTTGATTCATTTCTTACATGTAGGAATTAACTACACATCAATCTGACATACTTTGTGAGCATTATAACTAAAAGTGTGTATTTTCATTTAAAAGTGAAATTTTTGTTCTAAACATGTGTAACACATTCAAAACCAAGAAAACACACTCATATTATGTTTATAATTTTAAAAAATAATCAAAATTACTTTTTTTGAAATCATAAATTAACCTCATATCAATATGGTACACAATGTGGGTAGTATGACTGAAAGTTCATGATTTTAGTTTAAAAGTGAAATTTTTGCTCAAAAAACATATCACATACTGAAAAAACTATTAGAAACACTTTTAATATCCTAATAATGTATTACATTATTGATGATTCTTTTTTGTACATAAAAAATTCACATACTGTTAATGTTAAATTCATTTTTATCGTTATGATTTAAAGTTTTTTTAATTGAAATGTGTCATTTTAGATCAAAATGCACATCACATACTAAAAAATAAGAAAAAAACTAATATTGTATTCATATATTAGTAAAATTATAAATAATTCAGTTTTTATTTATAATAATTGACCTCAAATCAATATTATACATGGTGAGACCAATATATGTCAAAGTGCAAATTTTTAGTTTAAAAGTTACATTTTACTTCAAAAAAACATCACATATTGAAAACTAAGAAAAAAGAACATGGACTGTCTTGATATTTTAGAAAAATGATTTTTGATTAATTTTTAACATATAGGAATTAACCACACATCAATCCAATACATGGTGTAATCTCTATGAAAGAAAGTTCATTATTTCATTTAGAAGTGATAATTTAGTTTAAAATTCACAAAACATACACAAAATTGTGAAAAAACACAAAAATTGTCTTGATACTTAAGAAAAAATTTCTATAATTCATTTTTAATATATAAGAATTAACCTCACATTAATTCAATACATATGTGACCATTATTACTAAAAGTGCATCACATACTCAAAATAAAGAAAACACATTGTGATTGTTGTATTAGTTTGTAATATGTTTTGTTTATATAATATGCTATCATTTTTTTTATTTTTTTTATTTTATCATCTTTGTTTTCCTTTTTATTTATTTTACATTTATGAATTCATGTAACATATTTATGTTTCATTTAACTCTTTATAATATTACTAAACTAATCATTTTTTTAACACGGGTACACACTTATTTTCTTTGAGATGTTAGTGGTGTGTTTGAAAAATGGTAGCATTATTAGACTCAATTATAAGGGGTTCCCATGGATAGTAGAATACAATACCACTTAGTCTCCCATGAATTAATTTCTTTTGAGTTTTTCAAGAATTATATATTTTTTGTAATGATTTATACATATTAATATAATTGCAATATAAAATTATATTTAATGTTATTTTATTTTATTGTAAATTTATTTTTAATTTATTTATTTAGAAGATGTAGTGTATTGTTCATGTATAAAAGTCACTTTTATCGTCATGATAGATAGAATTGATAGATATCCTTCTATCAACCCTAAAACTGGCATTGATAAAAAAAATTATTAGCAGTGATAAAAGATCCTTGGTTTTATTATTATTGACAAAATCAATGAATTTTCAAGTGGATAAATCCAAAAAATGTATGGTAATAAATTTATCAACTATAATGATAATAATATTATCATTTTTTTATACCTCATTATTGAACATCCAAAATATGATGATGTGAATACTATAGATCCTATATAGATCATGTAGTCACCCTGATAGGTTGGTGAATTAGGGTTGTATTACTTTTACAGAATATATTCAACACAAATATATTTATTTATTTATGTTGATCAAACCTCTTCTATAAATTAGGATTTAAGAATATTTATAAAATTTACCACACCAATTCTCCCTTATGCTATGAAAATAATATAATTTAAAAAACAACACATAGAATTTTACAAGGTTCAACCTCAATGATAGAAAATGCATCTTGTTGTGTTAAATACCTTTCAGTCATAAATATCCATCATACAATTAAGTGAATATAGTAATAAAACTCTCATTAAGCACCATTTTTCTTCTAATAATAATTATACTGGCTCTCACTAGTTACAAGGTTTTTCTATTTCTCCTGAGAGAACATAAGGATTAACCTTTTAAAGTAGATAACAAAATTTGTCCTAAATACATTTTGAGTACCTCACCATTTAGTATGTCTCTATCTTGTGCTTCATTATTTGATATGCCTTAGTCTTCATCCATTATTACTCCAACCATCGATCCTCAAATATAAGTTCATCTGTCTAGTTCCTTGATAGGTTTCAACTATGTTTGGTTTCTCTATCATAGTATGATATGTTAGACAAGCTTTGTCTGACAAGATTTCTTTGGTACACATATTTCTGATATACCTCTATCTATTGTGCATATTATCCTTTAACCAATTGGATACTTGGTTGGTAACTCATGTTTTTCTCTTAAAGATTCTATAATTTGGATCCTTTTGAGTATACACAAAATCTCATGAAACTCAGTATGGAAATACTCTACTTGGTTTCCCTCCACCCAGTGTGACTCCATCCGGCGCACATGAATATTTGTCTTGTACCTCTTTCCGGTACACCTATGACTGGTAACACTATTTTTTATAATTATATATGGTTCCTCTTTCAAATTATACCCTATCTAATACCTTTTTCTTATAACCCTTACTCAATATAATAACCCTTGTTTGTAATATCACACTGCTCTTCCTACAAAACTTTCAACACTTCATCTCTTTCTCTTACATGAATTATGTACATCAATTTCATATTATTCTTTCACCCTTTTATATAGGTAAAAATCCATGAGTAAACATAAGAACCAAAAAATAAAATTCTATTTTCCCTCTCAACTCAATATCATTGGACTCTTCTGAAACATTCTAGAAATTTCTTAAGGATTCATGAAAACTCAAAATATATGAATTTCTAAAAAATTACTCAAAACATAGTAATATTAGTGAACATTGAAGATAAAATTATCATAATTATTGGTAAATACTTTACAAAGATTTTTAAATCTCCTCAAAAAAAATTATGAAAAAATTTTGTCTCATGACTTAATTTGGAACTTCTTCATATGGTCATATTCTATCTAATTCCTTTATTTCAAATTTTCATTGTCTGATTGACTTGGTTTGATAAACCTCATGATTTCTTTGTCATGTAATCATCACATGGTTCCACTATATTATATTTTTCACATTCATTCATCTGATATAATCTATTTTTTGTGTTGGAATTTCTCCATCTAGCCATCATGCAGCCACTCAAACTTCATAAAATACGTGGATAAAAAAAATCAACCTGGTACAACTTCATAGAATCAATAGTTTAATGAAATTGAATTTCTATATCCAATTATCTTATATATAATGGATATTTGATAAATAAAATTGTCTTTGTAAACGCATCCTTTAATAAAATACTTGTACTAATGAAATCTCATATGTAATGAACATTAATAACCCTTATTCATGTCTATTAGACATTATACACTATCTATATGGTATAATTCTTTTATTTCTCCACTAACACTATTTTGAAGAATTTCACATAATGGGATTTACAATCACATTTCTTTTGACATCATTTTATCTGGTGATCTTTATAAATCTATTTCTAATGAAATTTAGTACATTTTCATATAGTTACCTCATATTTGTCTTCTTCAGTTAGAGTGACAATGTATTTATTTTCTCAACATTTTTCTAAAACATCAAATACAATCCTCTATTAATTAGAAAACTCATTAATTCATATCTATAAATTATGTATATCTTTTGACATCAAATTATTAAATTTATATTAATAAAAATTGTCTATCTAGAATCTTATAAGCCTCTATCTAGTAGAATCATTTCAATGATCATTATATATCCTGTTTTGATCAACTACTACAACTTCACCATATCAAGACATGAAAATTTTATATTCACAACTATAACTTTTTCTAAAAACCAACTTCTTACCCATTGTATAAACTCGTACAAACTGAGTTAGAATCATGAATATCTTTATGATGTTAGGAAAATGAAGAAAATAAAAGCATCATGTGACTTATAATAAAACATTTTTAAACATATTCATCAAATCTAAAGGAATGTTTATTAATCTTACATATAAAATAACATTAGAATGTGAACATAATTCCAGACATATCATAAACAAGTCATAAGGACATTATCAAATCTTCAGTGAGATTCATCCTCCATGATTATCCTAGATTACTTCGATGATGTTCTTATGATGGTTTTATATTGAATGTTTATTTATTCAGAATATTTTCAATATTGGAACAAACTTTTTCTATTTCCATTGACATAGATTGTTCTTATAAAAATTAATAAATTCTTCTATATTCATCCTTAGTAATATACTACAAACATTTATTGAGAACCTTTTCAAAAAAACCTTTTCTTTTAGATGTTCCATGGGATCCTTTTATTAAGAAAACTAAGAACCATTTTACTTTAAAATACTCATTGAACATACTATATTATTTTGAAAATAAATAAAATATATCACTATCATTATCCAATAAGAGTTAGAATCTTCTTCTTTGTATTTGTTGTGATTACAAAATTGTTTTATAATATTGATGAGTTATTTTACCCAATTATTGAAAAATAAATTAATGTCTATTTATTCCTAGAACTTTTATGTGATGGAATTATTTTCATTCCACCTTAATTATTTGAATTTAATGTCCCCTTTTAACGAAATAATCGTGTTGTGGGATAAACTTTATTCACATATTTTCAAATTTCATCTGACCTTTTCTTCTTCTCTTTTTTCTTTTACTAAATAGAATATAAAACTTCAAAATCTTAAGAGAATGAAAGAATAAATTTTCATAGAGTAATAAGTTTTAAAAAAGACAACACTAAGTCTATGTGATCCATTATTGGTGTAGAAAACATGGGTGACTACCTCAAAAAATTAATGTTGTCCATGAAATTTACCAGGTGATGTTATCTTTTACAAAAATTTATTTTGTGGAAAATGTCATCAAATTTTCATTCAACTTACTTTCCTTCACCCATATAAATAAATAGATCAAAAATATTCAATCATAAAATGAGTAGGTATCTTCCCCTTTTCAATATAATTTATAATTATTCACCAACAAATGAATTTTTCCCCATTAAATGTGTACTTCAGTTTTTATATGAAGATGAGAGTATTGATATCATACATTAAGGATAACAATGACATTAATTATTTTTTATTTTTTACATATTAAACTTATACATCACCATACAAATATTAAGTTTCTCTTACATTGGGTACTTTAAAATTAGATTATATCAACATTGGTTTTTAGAATGTGTCTCCATTTAATTTTTATTAAGTTTCTGGAATTACTAGCCTCCTATTCACTTCATGGAACCCCATAAATAACTTTACATTCAATTCCATTTTAAATTTTGATTATCCAAAACATATCAAGGAATATGTTGGGTCTTCACGTTTCTCATCTGATAGAGAAAAAAGGCTTGGATAATTTTTCCACCCCATAAACTATTGGTTCATTTTTCTTTATGCCTTCACCCATGTCATCTAGAACAGTAATATTCTTGGGTGGAATGGGTTTATTATCCTTACATTTTATTTAATCATTATGTGGTGGATTATTTTTAACTTCATAAAGTAAAGAACATGATTTTTACTAAATTTATTATTCTTATGACTTCTTTAAATCATCCAAATTTTATGGCCATATAACCAAGAAAACATATAGAGTATGTTCAATATTTTTATTATAAAAAATTTATTTATAATTCAACCAAATCCCTTCAAATATTGTTTAAAATCATCTAAAACATTTTATTATCTTATTTATATTTACATAAAATTTTTAGGTGTGTGTTTAACCATCTTACAACTTCCACACATCTTGTTATCTTTCAATAACTGACTATTCAGAAGTAACATCTAGTGAACTTAAACTTATACATTGAATATGTCTTAAACCATTCAAATATGTTTATGTATTTATCATATTTATTGACTTTTTTATTTATATTCCTTTAATTTTCATGAACATTCATTGTAAGATTGTAATTTCCTATGAAGTTGTATTTTGTTTCACAAAAGTATAATATTTTATTAGGGATTCCATATCCTGAAACTTTCTTCTTAGGTGTAACTTTATAATTCATATACTTTTATTTTCATCATAAGGTAGAGTTATAATCTATATTTCTAAAATTTTATTCTAGATTTAGTGGCCTCCTTAAATTAATATTACCTGTATTGTTCTTGGAATAAGTAATCCAACACTTTTATTCACTACAAATATTTATTTTGAAAAATACAAAAAAAATCATGATATCCTAATCTATTAGATGTCAGCATAATATTATTATTTGTTGATAGTTGGGAATAATTAAGTATGTTTCTATTTCCATTTACTTTACTCTACCTTAATTTTTTCCTTCTTTGTTCTGCATACCATGACATATCATTCCAACTATTAATGGCTAGGTGTATGAAATTTCCAAATTATTAATAGTTACCAATAAGCCATGTCTTCTACAATTGTGTTTTATTTTGGATGATGGATACTTATTATGAAATATTTTTCTTATTGATACTTATATTGTTCTTCTTGACACATTTGGTGAAAACTCATTTCTTTTTATTTTCTTACTTCCACCTTTTTATTATAGGCTAGTTTTTGAAATTTAATTACTCATTTTTGTGTAGAATTATAATATTCACTAAAATTATGGGATTTAGTGATGACAAATTAATAATAATGTGGGTATAAAATTTTCTTCGTATTAAGAGAAGATGATTCTTATGAGGATTTCATGTTCTTTCTCCCATTATATTGAGTATTTTATAAAATAAAAATTCCTTATATGTTTTGATAAATATTCTTATATCAAAATTTTTTTTGAATATTCCGCTTGAGTATCTTCCATGTTTCTCTATATCACCTCTTTCTCGATGAACATTAAATTTAAAGTTATATTTTAATTTTAAATACTCTTGACATTATCGTCACATAAAAATTCTAACTTTTGTATATTCTCATCATGTGACTTACTTACCTTTTCAATGAAATATAATGTTTTTTTACTCTATTTTCATTGTTTTTTGGTTAAGCATTATTAAATTCAATAATTTAAATGTGGTTATCTTCTAGTTTATTAGGATTTTATTTGGAAACTATTGTTCATACATCTTCTTCAAAAAAATCATTAGAAAAAGTTCATCAATAAAAGTATTTTTATCATTGGATGATACTGATTGATCCTTAATCTCATTATGTTTAGTGAAGGTTTCACACTTAAGTTCCTTGAAACTTTTTTACTTTATGAATTTCACTCTCTTCATGTAGTAATCTTTCATACTTTTTTTTCTTCAAAAATTATCTTTCAAATGAGAGTTATTGACTACAACAGTAGTTCCTAATTCATGGAATATTTCATTAAAGAAATATTTTATAATTTCATTCTCATAAAAACCTATCTGAAATGCTTCTCAGATAAGGATAAAATTTTCTAGTGAAAGTAATTTATTTTCTTTGTTTCCTTTAATGAATTTAGTAAGAAATCTACATTCACAGAACCTCTTCCCTAATTCATTCTAAAAATCAGCAAGTTTCATATACAGATATGATATTTCTTCCTATTTTTCCTCAATATATATATGTATAAATATAATAACTTAAACAAGGATATTTCTTATGTAATATTTTATTTTAGAGTAAAAAATCATCAATTGATTCTACTTTATCATAATATTCATAGATTGAGTAATATTATTTTGGAGGATTAATTTTCTTAGATTCACATGATTTTTTACCACAAATTTTAACTTATAGTCATGGTGTATCATCCATCTATTAATTTTTAATGGCTGACTTTTTCTTCTTCTAATATTTATTCTTCTTCTGTATTTTCATGGTTTTGGATGAAATCATTTCCTTTCTACAAAAAATATATCTTCTATTTTCTTAAGATTGAGATTAAATTTGTTTTCTTTTATAGAAATATCTTCTTCAAATTATAGAAATAATATTTTTTAAATCTAAATAGAGGGATCCTAGGCTCTGATGCCAATTTAAGTTCTTAGATGGATCATGTAGTCACTCTGGGAGTGGGGATGAATTAGAGGTTACTATCTTTTACAAAATATATTCAACTTATATCACATTATTTATTTTTTGTAGATCAAACCTGTATTATTGGTTAAGATGTATGGATATTTAGAAACATTATCTCAACACTTATCCCTTTTACTATGTGAATAATATAAAGTAAACAATACAAATGGATTTTTGTAAGGTTCAGACTTAATGTGATAACCTGAATCCTGGCATGTCAACTCATATTGAGCCATATATATCCACTATATAATGAATTAAATACAATTATCCAAATTCTATCATGCTCCTTTTATCTCTCGAAAAAAATTATACTACCTCCCACCAGTTACAAGGATTTTCTTATTTTCCTGAGAAAATATAATGATAAACCTTTTAAAGTAACTCATATAATTTATTAGTAATCTAAGTATTGTATCTATTTTTTGTTTTTTCTCCATCTAATGTTCATAAATATCTATCTAGTATTACTCTGGCTAGTCCACCTCAAATTTGGTCACCTTTTGTGGTGTCTTTATCTATTACACCTCCATCTTATCGCTTCGTCCAAACATGGGATTTCAGATAATCTATTTAAGGAAATATTTTTTGTTACACCTTTATCTTCCACACATATATCTAATATTAATCTTCTTTTTTAACCTTGGAGATCCTCTACTAGTAAATCAAATTATTCATTCAAATCTTCATCAATTCAGATCCTTTTTAGCACACACAACTACTAACAAAACTCAGTCTGAAAAAATGCTATTTAGTATCCCTCTATTTAGTCTAAATATGTCAAGTGTACCTTAAAATTAGTCTGGTACCTCTATTCAAAACACTTAATAGTAATACCTCTGTATCGTACCCCTTATTTTACAATAATAACACTTGTTTGGAAACTCATAGTACTCTTCTTATAAAACCTTCATCACTTTAGGTATTTCTCCTGAATGGACAATGTACATCACTTCCATTTTTTACCTTAACCCCTTTATATAGGCACACATTGTTGAAAAAACATGGTAACCTAAAACTCAAATTCTATATTTTCAACTCAACTCAATTTCATTGGATTCCTCTAAAATATTTTGGAGCATTCTTGAAGATTCCTGAAAACATGCAGTCTCTTACTTTCTACAAACTACCTCAAAAAATAGAAAGATTAGAGAACGTTGAAGAACAACCTAACATCCTCATTTTTAATTAATTTAAAAAGAAATTTTTTGATCCACATAAATCTATCCAAAAAACATATATCTTAGGAATTCATTAAGAACATTTATATCCTATTATATTTTTCCTTATTCTCTTCTATCTAGTCTACATCACTTGAGTGATCGCTTTGATGACCCTTACGATTTCTCCATCTGGTACTCTTCACATGTCCCCTATGTCTGATGAATTTCATGTTCTTTCATCGTACACGATTTGGTTGTTTCATTTTCATTTCTCTATCTATACATCTCATGTATGTCCAAACATCAAACAAGACTTGGTTCACAAATCTCAATCTAGTACAACTTCCTTGAATCATTTGTATGATGACATCACATTTTGGTGAATAAAATTCATCCATATGAAGGACCATTAACCAATTAACATTAATTTGTAGACTCATCCTATGGAAAAATATTTCCACTATTAAACTATCATTTGTATTAAACATTTATAACCCTTCATCCTATCTATGGGAATTTTATATTTTCATCTGTTAGACTTACTATATTTCTTTTATTGTACCACTTTAAATAATTTCAAACAATATACTTTACAACTATATTTTATTTGTCACGTGTTCTTGAAAATTTTAAAACTGCACTCTTTTCATTGAAATTCATAAATCCATGTTTAATGTACCTTAGTACGTTTCTTTTTTCTAACCATTTTAGTTTTCTTCTCTGACTATAGTAAGAAGGTTATTGTCTATTATGTCATTATATGATGAAAATATCAATGATCAAAATTTTATTATTAGGAACATCATGACTTTTTATCTTCAAATAATATACATCTTGAAAAATAAACTTGGTAGCATCACCATTGTATAAACTATTTGTCTATAAACATAATAATACTATGTTTGATAGACTTATTCCATCAATCTTCATGTTTCCCTACCTAATCAACCATTTAAACTTTACCATATATTGACATCAAATTTGTATAACCACTATTATAATAGTATCGAAAAACAAAATTTTTCTACTTTTTACAAACTCATATAATGTAATCTATAATCATGACTATCTTTATGTTGTTAGTAACATTAATATTGAAAAATAGTCATATAAATTATAATAAAACAATCATTGACTTATTAAATATCATGTAAAGAAAGTTTCTTAACATACATTAACAACTCATAATGAAATTTAATGATCACCTTCCACTCCTAAAAAACGATTCATAGGGACAATCAATTGGATTTAGTTACCATGAGATGACTTTAATATTTTATCTTTCCTAGATATGACTTTATTAGTACATGATTTCACGTAGAAAGGTCAAAACTATTCCCCACTAAGATGATAAACTAGAGGTTCCATGATGTTATTCTTGAACCATATTATATGGATGGATAAAATTGTATGACAGGACCTAGAAAATATAAGATACCATGGGTATGAGGTTCATAAGACATTAAGACACCTTCTCATAGAGTTTGACCATAGTAATCTCTAAGATAAGATATTATGAGAATATAACGATTAATAGAAAATCCACATTTCCATGTGTCATTGGATGTTCCTATATTTCGACATGTTTATTGGTCCATAGAATTCAACATCATCATTAATGGATATCATGAGTCATGTTATTTTATTCCTTGATGAAATACAATATGAAATATGTTCACCGTGAAGTAAGATATATTGGGTGTGTCACGAGTGATTTTGCATTAATGGATAATGCAGGAAAAGATTTATCCCTTTATTCTGTTTGATTAAAGTTGATATCTGAGGACATTTTATTGGAATATAAATACATAACAAATCCATGGCCATGGTTCTCAGTGTTAGAGATTATTTCATAAGATCCAAATCTTAATGTAAATAGAAATTGCATCATTTTTGTGGAATACGTAATATATTACATAAGTAGATTCGCAAGGACCACATTATTTTAGTGCCTCTCGAATCATGGAAATGTTAAAGATGGTACATGAGTGATCTGAATTAACTTTCAATAGGTTCTCCAAGATTATCAACCATTTTAGTTATATCATTCATGAAATATATCTTCATAAACTGGGTAAGGAAACAATTCAAAGGTTTGAGATATAATGCTCAGTGACGGTAAACAAGGGTGATATATAATCATAAACAAAGCATAAGGGTATGAGAATGTGATCGTTACATTGGAATATCATACCCTGCATATCAAGTATCATAAACATGAATCATGGAATAAATATTGTTAGTTCATAAGAGATGGATCATATGGGAAACAAAAGCAAAATCCATGAAAGCATAACATAGGAATAAGACACAAGATTATGGAATACACATAAACATATAATATCATTCCCCTTAAGTCAAGATATATTGAAAGAAATTATCTGGGAACTTCATGGGGACTAAACCTACTGGGTGGGACACACCATTATTAAAACATATTTCCTTTTATAACATAACTTTTCATTACATATTACAAACACAAGATCTTTAAAAGTTTATTGTCTTGTAAATAAGGTACATAATACATGAATAACGCAAAAAATTATTCTAAATCAACCTGAAGGGCTTCATCATAGGTCAATACTAAGTAAAATTATTTAATCACATAACATGAGAACATACATCCAAATAAAGGGTGAGCAGAAGGCCCAGTAAGGGAAACAAGCGAAACAGTTTACTTATGGTCTTGAGGAATATCAATATGAACATGAAGAATATCATTAAGGAATTAGCCATAAAAAATAGGCATATAAAAATAAAAATAACATGATTCATAAAAAGTAAATTTTGATAAAATATTTAATTTATAAATTTCTAATAATATCACCAAGGTCCATCCCCAAGGTGATATATAAATTACCAAGGTTATTCACCATTATATTATAGAACTTGTTATCTCTATAGATTAATTTATTTACCTAATGCATTATATCACTATTAGGAATAACCATTAATATGTGTTTATTTTCATGTGATTCACATATATAATCATCAAAAATTTCATAAATAACCCATAGAGAATTAAAAATGAATTTTATATCATAATCATGATGTTTTAAAAAGTGTTTTCAAAACAAGATCTTTATGTACTTTTAAATCCATAGAAAAGGAAGTTGGGTTTCAATTATTTTATTCCTATAATTAAATACATCATTTTAAAATAAATATTAATAAACCTATAGAATAATGTGGTTTGGGTATTCATAAATAAAAATAATTGAATTTCTTGTGAAACATATTGAGAAGAAAATTCTACAGCATAACGGCTAAGAAACATGGATTTAGAAAACATTAAAAGGAGAGGGGAAAAGGGTTTCCCATTAATTATATACAAATAATATACTAGTGGGATCTAATAAAATATAAATAATAACATGGTATGAAAATTTGAAATACATACCACATAAAAGAGAACTTGAAAGGAAAAGAGAAGTTGTGAATTCCCTTACCATGAAGAGTAACTTCTAAAAATCTATGATCAGGACCCTAAGGGCTTGATGACACCTTGGGAGGACTCATTGGAAGGTATAAATAGCATAAATTGTTGGAGGATGAATTTTTAATTAAGATAAATGATGGAATTGGTGGGTATTTATAGTAAAAGAGAGGGAGTTTTCTTATTAATTTAAAAGGACACCTCATTAGTGGTTTTAGAAAAACCATGGACATTCCCATGGTATTTCCCCATGGTATTGGCCACATGAGACACCTCATATCATATTTTAAGGTAAAATAGTTTACGAAAATTATTAAATTATTATTATATAATTAATTATGTAATTAAACACACAAAAAACTCAAAATTGTATTTTTACTATTTCCAAAAAAAATAAATATTTTGTAAAAATATTATAAATTTACCCTAACCTAATATCAACATTATGAATTAAAAAAAGGCATTTATTTTACTTTAATAAATCTCTACATATGATAAAATTAATTTTTAACTATAAAAATACTTGATTATTATAACTAATAGGGGACAAAATATTTATAGTGAAATGAATAGTAAAATTTTCGACAACTGTAAAAAATAAAATTATTTTATCATTATTTTATTAAAAAATCGTGTTTTTATAAAACTATTTAATTATAATAACCATTATTTATAAATAATTATTAAAAAATCAATAAAAGTCAATTTTTTACCTAAAAATCAATTTATCAAATTCCATCATAATTTTTAAGCCAATCTATTCTTAAAACAAAACAATGAAATAAAAATTTTATTTAAAAAATGGGATTAAATTTTAATTAACTAGTCCCTTAACACATATTCCCTTAAAAAACCCTCAAACGACCTTAGGGTATGGTGTGCGATGGTGATGAACTCTTGGGGTGGCTTAGATAACATCGACGTAGTGGCAATCTCTAGTAACTTCAACTTCTCTCGTATTCGATTTCATTCATGATTAACATGTTAAAGATAAGATTGGGATTTGTCTAGATCGAAGCCTAGCGACACTACCTCCTTCTCAAGCTCCAAAAAATGAAGTTTTTATGGCTTGAGTCTACTAAATAGGCCATCAACTCTTCTTTCTACATTAATTATCCATTATCATTTCTATTTATAAAAAATAATTACAATTTTAAAAAAATGATTATTGTTTCCAAAAATAATATTAGCTAATGGTCATATAATGGTCAAATCCTGATCTTCACATTTCATTTATACTTGTTATTGATTATAAAATATTAAAAAATATATTTTCATGAAACACCATATTATTCAAAAGTTTGGTCATAACATTCTCCCCCTTAAGTAATTTCATCCCTGCAATTTCAACACATATCCTCAAAAGAAAAAATGTGTGGGTACATCTATTTCATAGTATCCTCTGGTTCCAATGTAGATTCTTCATATTTGGGTTTCCTCCAAAACACTTAAAAAAGTAGGGTAGTCATGTTGCGTAGAACCCTATCTCTGCGATCCAAGATCTCCAATGGTTGTTCCGCATAAGAGAGGTCATGTTCCAGTTGTTCCACCTATGGATTTCATACATGTGAAGGGTTAGTTATGTACTTCCTCAAGAGGGATATGTGGAATACATCATGAAATTGAGATAGATTTGTAGGAAGTGAATGATGATTGGGAACTGCTCCTATGTGATCAGAGATTTCATAGGGGCCAATGTACATGGGGCTGAATATCACTTTCTTTCCAAACCGTGTGACTCTCTTCCATGGATAAATTTAGAGGAAGGCCTTATCACCAACATCAAAATCCAAGTCCCTTTGATGGTTTTTGGTATATCTCTTCCTCCTAATCTGAGTACCTTTAATGTGTTTTTGGGTAGGATGATTGTCACGACCCGTCCTCGGGGCCCGTGTCGTGACTACCCCAAGCCCGCCTTCCATAGGCCAGGGGCTGGCGACTAGCACCAAGGCGTAAATCCCAGTAAAATGGAAGGAATTTCCTTTGTAAAGTAAACAAGCACCTCAGAGTAAGCAAGCGGAAAAATTAAACACTAAGTAAAAACAGAGTACAACTACAAGTGTGGAAAGTAAATGGGCCAGTATACAAACCTCAATTGAAAGTAAAGTACAACTCGAAAAGGAAAACAGAAACTGAAAAGTAAAAGCAGCTACGCCGAGTCATCCTTTGGAAATCCCACCTGAAGGGTGGGTACAGATATCTCCACAGCTCCTCGGGTCACGCCGTCCGCTCCGAGTATGTCACGCCCAGTGGTCCACCTCCAGGTATTGTCCTGCTCTGCAAGCCTCAACCACGATCAATGATGCCCGTCGTCTGCAACCAACACAACGTAGTGCGGGCATATCCCGTGCATGGGTGAGTATAAGCTACTCAGTAGGGACCCCAAGACCCCCGAAGGTCTCCCAAAATCCACAAAGGATAAACCACAAAGGAAAGATAAAATCACAAAGTAACAGCTGACACTGCTTAGGTATATGCCCATACATATACCTAAGTCATCATTTCAATACGCTCCAACCTCCGAGCCCATGTACAACTCAGTCCACACAGGAAAGTATACGTATTCCACAGAGGAAAGCAGAACGTAATCCACACAGGATAGCACAACACAATCCACACAAGAAAGCAATAGGATTCACCTCACACAGGTATACATCATCGAAAAGGTGAAAGAGATGATCAGACATAGTTACTAAATCATCTAAGCTGGGACCCACATAGGATACAAGACCATCCGTCTTCATTTTTCATTTATGCTGGGACCCACATAGGATACAAGACTAGCACTGAATCATCAATGCTGGGACCCACAAAGGAAACAAGACCAGCACAGCTAGGACCCACATAGGATACAGGACC
This sequence comes from Viscum album, assembly GCA_963277665.1. Classification (NCBI taxonomy): domain Eukaryota; kingdom Viridiplantae; phylum Streptophyta; class Magnoliopsida; order Santalales; family Viscaceae; genus Viscum; species Viscum album. Next base: position 1,085,370,269 of record OY728151.1, read on the forward strand.
AGTTGTCTTCACTGATTCATCTATACTGGGACCCACATAGGATACAAGACCAGTATTGAATCATCTAAGCTGGGACCCACATAGGATACAAGACCAGCCATCTTCATTGTTTCATTTATGCTTGGACCCACATAGGATACAAGACCAGCTGTCTTCATTGATTCATCTATACTGGGACACACATAGGATACAAGACCAGTATTGAGTCATCTATTCTGGGACCCACATAGGATACAAGACCAGCACAGCTAGGACCCACATAGGATACAAGACCAGCTGTCTTCATTGATTCATCTATACTGGGAACCACATAGGATACAAGACCAGTATTGAATCATCTAAGCTGGGACCCACAAAGGATACAAGACCAACATGGCTGGGACCCACATAGGTTACAAGACCAGCACTCTTCATCGTCGTAGTCTACTGAGGATCTCTGCACAGTCGTCGTCACAGTCACAGTAGCAGTCGCAGCCACCTCTAGGGTTCCCGCACACAGCAAGCTCGTTCGGGAGGGTCCGCTCCACGAGCCGAGAGGCTGATACATCAACTGTCACATGGTCCAAAGTTTATGTATCCAAAAGTTCAGTATCGTCAACAAGAACTCAACGCAATAGACGACGCGTCAAACGGACGCCCGGTCTGAGAGTTATAGGCTTTTTCGTTCTAGGGGCCCAGTTGGTTTTTAAGGAAAAACCAAACCAACCGTACTCCACCTGTGTCCAAAGCTTGGCCGGAGTATGCCAAAATATCCGTCTCATTAAGAGGAACTAAACAAAGCCGACGGCATGTCAATCGGACGCTTGTAGCTCAAGATTTGAGCGTTTCCGCTCCGAGGGCCCGGTTGGTTTCGTGTACGAACCAACCCGGCCGAACTCAAAGTATTCCGAAACCTTCATTGCAATATACCGAAATGACCATCTCGATCCAAGGATCGCATCTCCGCTGACGGCGGGTCGTTTGGTGGTCTGTAGCCCGAGTTATGGGCATTCGGCCGAAAGTGGCCCGAAAACGGGGGTCTAGGCACGGGGCGACCCGGCCCGACCCCCCCCCCCCCCCCCTTGGGTCGGCCGAATCGGGTCGACCTGACCCGAGTCCGACCCGACTGGGCCCGGCCCGGCCCGGTTCGGTCTGGCCCGACCGGCCGGCCGTGGCTCGGCCAGCGTGGCCGAGCCGATTCGCGGGCGGGGTGCGCGGCTCCCCCGCCCTTCGCCATTAATTGAGGGCGGCGGAACCGCCGGCCGCCTCCCTTCCGGCGGTGTGCCGCCGCCGCCGGTCGCCGGTGCCGCCGACTTCCGCGGACCACCAGCACGCTCCGCTGGTCCGTTCCTTCTGTCGTCTTCGCCTATGGTCCCCCCGAGACCCCACCTGCACTCCGAAGGGATTCAAACGCCCAAACGGCCTGCTTCGTCGTCGCCCATCAATCCGCATGTCAAAATGAAATGCACTGTCTTTGTGGTTCTCTGGCACGGCGTGCTGGCACCGCACCCCTTCGTCGTGGATCCTCTCCAGCCGCGGTGCCTTCGACATCCTTCGACGCGGCGCGACGGCGTCACGTTCTTGTTCGACTTCTCGGTGTGGCGTGACGGCGTCACGTAATACGTGCTGAGCAATTCTTATGTGGTGCGACGACACCACACCATTCCATTCCATCCATATTAGAAACAATATCAACAATGGAGGAGGTTCGTCCGTGTTTGTGCGGTCCGACCCCCTCTCGTTAATCGATAACAACTGGTTGTAAAATCACGAAGGATGACAAGGTAGAATTCACGAATGAAATAATTAAATAATAAACTTCAACTTCAATCCTCATGAACGAACGATCCGCGGATCAACCTGGAATTGGTTGGTCCGCGCTCGTCGTTCTATTCTCAAAAGATATGATAATTCCAAAATAAATTCCCCTACCTAGGTTTCAAGAGAGGAGCACGTCAACAAGCCGTGGAAAACAAGTGTCGCGGAGGTCGGGTGTCACGGTAATCGTACGTCGATTCTGTTGACGTCGAGGTGCGTCTGAAGAGGTACGTCACGGGAGAAGCTTCGTAAGCTGACGGAGAAAGCCCGAGGAGGAAGCGGCATCTCCTTTCGTTGACACGGGAAGAAGATCGAAAGAAGCGGCTTCGTCGATCTTCGGAAACACACCGGCTGCGAAGAAGAGAAGAGATAACACGTCTTTCTCTTCTTATGGTGACGGCGTTCTTCTTTGGAGCCTAAGAGTTCTTCGTGTTCTTCGTCGAGGTTGAAGAAGAAGAAGAAGATGCTTCCCAACTCTCTCAAAGTGACAAAACTCTAACCAAAGAAAATAAAATAAGACTCTTTCTTATTTTATTAACACAACAACACATTTGAATTTCAAGAGTTTGAAATTCAAAACCACCCACAACTCACCTCATTAAAATCATCACATTTAAGTCATAGGATATAACTTAAGATAACAAAATTAAAGTGGGAGTTGAGGGGGCTTTTAGAGGATATGAAGGGGTGGGGTTCATGTGGGCCCCACCACCCTCATAACCTCCCAAGGGAGGTTGGGTGGTTACCCAACTTCCATCAAGAGCTTACACTTAGTAAAGTAATAAAAATTGTAGTATAAATATATAATAACTTCCACAATTTTTATTATCAACATTAGTGGAAACGCAACTCCGGAACATGAGTTCCTAAGAAATTACCGGCATTGCGGTTCCATCGGTGTCCTCGGAATTCGATTCCAGGCACCGGTTCAAAAGTTAGAAATTCCCGCTCGTTCGTTCACTGAACGCACCCGAGTCAAACTTTGAAAAATGATTCCGGGCACACCGGGCCTCGGAATCAGTTGCCGTCAGAAACCGCGCTCTTGTAAAATTCCAAAGAAAATTAAGAAAAAATTTCCCAAGAATTTTACGGGTCTTTACATTACTCCCACCTCAGGGCATTACATCCCCGTAAAGATACATCAAAACTAGAGAAACAAATGAGGGTACTAAGCACGCATCGGAGCTTCCCGCTCCCAAGTGCTCTCCTGGAGAATCCCATGCTGCCATCTGATGCGCACTAGAGGAATCGACTGTCCACGTAGGACCTGCTCCTGTCGATCCTCGATCTCCATTATGACCTCCGTAAAAGTCTCCCCATCGTCAACGTCAAGCTCCCCATGGTCAATGATGTGCGCCGGGTCATGCACGTATCTCCTCAGCTGATACACGTGGAAGACTTCGTGCACTCGGTGCAACTGAGGTGGTATAGCCAGGCGATAAGCCACCTTTCCAATCCTGCTGAGGACCTGGAAGGGTCCGATGAAGCGCGGAGATAACTTTCCACCTCGGTCAAATCTCTATATACCACTTCGAGGTGAGACACGCAAGAAGACATGGTCGCCATCCTCGAACTCTAGTGGCCTCTGCCTCCTGTCAGCGTATGACTTCTGCCGGCTCTGAGTTGTCCTCATCCGCTCCTGGATGACCTGGACCTTCTCTATCGTGTCCTGGACCACCTCTGGTCCCACAAGAGCTGCTATGATTTCTTCTTTGCCGATAAGAGAAAACTGGTCTCATCCCTTGGATGAACCACGTTCTTTGCCTAATACAGTCAATCCGACATGGATGATACTAATCCATACCAAGGATGACGTCGTAAGTCCTCGACGCTACTACCAAGAGATCCAACCGTTACTCTCGCCTCCAAGGGTTGAGTCACACTGTCGACATCAGTGTGTGGTAACTGGGTCTCCTCCAGTTGATGTCCCACAAGTGAGGGTCAAGTCAATAGTCAAAACTGGAACCTCTTAGTAACTACACAAAAGAGGACAGGAATGAAAACATCACAAAGGTATGCGTATTTTATTATTGCAGCTCAATATACAAAGATGCTACACATTAGCAACAAGGAACTAGAAGTACAAAAGACGTATCCACTAGTTATGCTCCTGTCCATTTGCTCCCAGAGCTCCAAGATCGAAGGCCTCAGCTACCTGAAGCTGAGCTCTCCCATGTCCACCAACTTCCTACGGTCGGGGCGGACCTCCTGGTGGTGGTGGTGGCAACACCTCAAAGAGTCGTCTACCACTTGCTGCTCGGCCAGCTCATCTGCCTCGTCCGCCTACACCCTGAGGACCACTGTGGCCGAACCTCTGTCTGGGAGGTCCCTCTACCACCTGCTGCTCATTTGTAAGATGAGTCGGGCGGTCTCGAGCCATGTGACCTTGCCCACCTCATGTGTATCAATTCATACCCCTCGTGTAGCTGGCTCTCCTTCGTGTGCCCCACACAACCGAATCTTCATCCAGTGACTTCCCATCTGATGGTCTGGCCCGTTTGGACCTCTGCGTCACCTGTCTACTGCCAACTGCTGAAGACCCTGCTACGGGCCGTCCTGTAGAGGGCCTTGTCACTGGAGCCTGCTCGGCGAGAAAACTCTCCACTAGAAGGGCTCTCTCCAACACCTCTGCCTGTGTTAGAATATTGAGGGAGATCATCGATGCCCTGATCTCGTGTCTCAAACCCTGCTCGAAGGTCTGGGCCCGGAAGAATGGGTCCCGTACCATGTCGGTCGAGTAGCGTGAGAGATCTGTAAATCTTGCCGAGTACTGAGCGACCGTCATGCGGCCCTGCCGCAGCTGAAGATGCTCCTGAATGCGCACTGCACGGAGGGTGGCTAGGACAAACTCCGAGCGGAAGAGGCTCTCAAAGTCCGTCCAAAGTAGAGATACCTCATCATGCACCTGTAGCATCAAGCTCCACCATTGTCCTGCTGCTGCGTGCAGTTGGCTCGCAGCGAGGATCACCGTGAGGTCTGCTGGTGTCCTCATTAGCCTGAAAACTAGTACGACTGCCTCCAGCCAGTCCTCAGATGCCTGGGGGTCCGTCTCCCTACGAAACATGGGTGGTCGATGGCGCTGAAACTCATGCAGTGCGCTGAAGAGACATGCATCGTCAGCGGCTAGTGCTGGAAGTATCGATGGCTCAGCGGGTAGTGCTACGGCCAGTGCCACTGCTGACAAAGGGCCCTGCACCGAGGCCTCGTCGCTCGGTGGGCTGTCATCATGCTCGACTCTCGGAACACAAGCTGGCTGCCATCGTGGGGCCATCCTGAAAAGGGAACAGGTGCGCCATGGTCAGAACATTATACTTTGTGAGTTGATACAATGTAATCACAAAGAAAACTTGAAACACACACGCAATCAATGTTTTCGTGCATTAAGTCAGAAATCGGAAGTCAGGGTCCTGGTGTACGGATACGTCGGCCGCCGCACCAACACTGTACTCCCTGGACTGATAACCACACTCAATATGCTAAACATTATTGCTTCACATAGAAAAGATCAGAGTTCGCGGTAGAACCGAACTCCTTTGATACCAATTTGTCACAACCCGTCCTCGGGGCCCGTGTCGTGACTACCCCAAGCCCGCCTTCCATAGGCCTGGGGCTGGGGAATAGCACCAAGGCGTAAATCCCAGTAAAAGGGAAGGCATTGACTTTGTAAAGTAAACAAGCACCTCAGAGTAAGCAAGTGGAAAAAGTAAACACTAAGTAAAAACAGAGTAAAACTACAAGTGCTGAAAGTAAATGGGCCAGTATACAAACCCCAACTGAAAGTAAAGTACAACTCAAAAAGGAAACCAGAAACTGAAAAGTAAAAGCCGCTACGCCGAGTCGTCCTCTAGAAATCCCACCTGAAGGGTGGGTGCAGATATCTCCACAGATCCTCGGGTCCCGCCGTCCGCTCCGAGTACGTCCCACCCAGTGGTCCACCTCCAGGTACCGTCCTGCTCTGCAAGCCTCAACCACGATCAACGCTGTCCGTCGTCTGCAACAAAAACAACGTAGTGCGGGCATAGCCTGTGCAGGGGTGAGTATAAGCTACTCAGTAGGGACCACAAGATCCCTGAAGGTCTCCCAAAATCCACAAAGGATAAACCACAAAGGAAAGATAAAATCACGAAATAACAACCGACACTGCTTAGGTATATGCCCATACATATACCTAAGTCATCATTTCAATACACTCCAACCTCCGAGCCCAAGTACAAATCAGTCCACATAGGAAAGTATATGTATTCCACACAGGAAAGAAAAACGTAATCCACATAGGATAGCACAACACAATACACAGAAAAAAAAGCAACAGGATTCAGCTCACATAGGTATACATCATCGAAAAGGTGGAAGAGATGATCAGACATAGATACTGAATCATCGAAGCTGGGACCCACATAGGATACAAGACCAGCACTGAATCATCAAAGCTGGGACCCACATAGGATACAAGACCAGCACAGGTAGGACCCACATAGGATACAAGACCAGCTGTCTTCATTGATTCATCTATACTAGGACCCACATAGGATACAAGACCAGTATTGAATCATCTAAGCTGGGACCCACATAGGATACAAGACCAGAACTGAATCATCAAAGTTGGGACCCACATAGGATACAAGACCAGCACAGCTAGGACCCACATAGGATACAAGACCAGCTGTCTTCATTGATTCATCTATACTGGGACCCACATAGGATACAAGACCAGTATTGAATCATCTAAGCTGGGACCCACATAGGATACAAGACCAGCACAGCTAGGACCCACATAGGATACAAGACCAGTTGTCTTCATTGATTCATCTATACTGGGACCCACATAGGATACAAGACCAGTATTGAATCATCTAAGCTGGGACCCACAAAGGATACAAGACCAGCATGGCTGGGACCCACATAGGTTACAAGACCAGCACTCTTCATCGTCGCAGTCCACTGAGGGTCTATGCACAGTCGTCGTCGTAGTCAGAGTAGCAGTCGCATCCAGCTCTACGGTTCCCACACACAACAAGCTCGTTCGGGAGGGACCGCTCCACGATCCGAGAGGCTGATACATCAACTGTCACATGGTTTGAAGTTGATGTATCCAAAAGTTCCGTATCGTCAACAGGAACTCAACGCAATAGACGGCGCGTCGAACGGACGCCCGGTCTGAGAGTTATAGGCTTTTTCGTTCGAGGGGCCCAGTTGGTTTTTAAGTCAAAACCAACCCGACCGTTCTCCACCTGCGTCCAAACCTCGGGTTGAGTATGCCAAAAGATCCGTCTCACTAAGAGGTACTCAACAAACTTGACGGCACGTCAATCGGACGCCCGTAGCTCAAGATATGAGCGTTTCCGCTCCGGGGGCCCAGTTGGTTTCGTGTACAAACCAAACCGGCCGAACTCAAAGTATTCCGAAACCATGAGTGAAATATACCGAAATGACCGTCTCGATCCAAGGATCGCATCGCCGCTGACGGAGCGTCGTTTGGAGGTTTGTAGCCCGAGTTATGGGAATTCGACCGAAAGTGGCCCGAAAACGGGGGTCTGGGCCCGGGGCGACCCGGCCCGACCCCCCCCCCCCCCCCCCCTTGGGTCGGCCGCACCGGGTCGACCTGAACCGGGTCGACCCAACCCGGGTCCGACCCGGCTGGGCCTGGCCCGGTTCGGTCCGGCCCAACCGGCCGGCCGTGGCTCGGCCAGCGTGGCCGAGCCGATTCGCGGGTGGGGTGCGCGGCTCCCCCGCCCTTCGCCGTTAATTGAGGTCGGTGGAACCGCCGGCCGCCTCCCTTCCGGCGGCGCGCCGCTGCCGCCGGCGCCGCTGCCTTCCGCGGACCACCAGACGCGCTTCGGTGGTCCGTTCCTTCTGTCGTCTTCGCCTATGGTCCCCCCGGGACCCCACCTTCACTGCGAAGGGATTCAAACGCCCAAACAGCCTGCTTCGTCGTCGCCCATCAATCTGCATGTCAAAACGAAACGCGCCATCTTCGTGGTTCTCCAGCGTGGCGTTCTGGCACCACGCCCCTTCGCCATGGCTCCGCTCCGGCCACGGCGCCTTCGACTTCCTTCGACACGGCGCGACGGCGTCGCGTTCTTGTTCGACTTCTCGGTGTGGCGCGACAGCGTCGCGTAATACATGTCGAGCGATTCTCGCATGGTGCGACGGCACCACGCCATTCCATTCCATCCATATTAGAAAGAATATCAACAATGGAGGAGTTTTGGTCATGTTTGTGTGGTCCGACCCCCTCTCGTTAATCGATAACAACTGGTTGTAAAACCACGAAGGATGACAATGTAGAATTCACGAACGAAATAATTAAATAATAGACATGAACTTCAATCTGAATGAACGAATGATCTGCGGATCAACCTGGAATTGGTTGGTCCGCACTCGTCGTTCTATTCTCAAATAATAAGAGAATTCCAAAATAAATTCCCCTACCTCGCTTTCAAGAGCGGAGCACGTCAGCAAGCCGCGGAAAACAAGCGTCGCGGAGGTCGGGCGTCACGGTAATCGTACATCGATTCTGTTGACGTTGAGGTGCGTCCGAAGAGGTACGTCGCTGGAGAAGCTTCGTAAACTGACGGAGAAAGCCCAAGGAGGAAGCGGCGTCTCCTTTCGTTGACACGGGAAGAAGATCGAAAGAAGAAGCGTCGTCGATCTTCGGAAACACACCGGCTGCGAAGAAGAGAAGAGACGATGCGTCTTTCTCTTCTTTTGGTGACGGCGTTCATCGTCGGAGCCTAAGCGTTCTTCGTGTTCTTCGTCGAAGTTGAAGAAGAAGAAGAAGAAGATGCTTCCCAACTCTCTCAAATTGACAAAACTCTATCCAAATAAAATAAAATAAGACTCTTTCTTATTTTATTAACACAACAACACATTTGAATTTCAAGAGTTTGAAATTCAAAACCACCCATAACTCTCCTCATTAAACTCGTCACATTTAAGTCATAGGTTATAACTTAAGATAAAAAAATTAAAGTGGGAGTTGATGGGGATTTTAGAGGATATGAAGGTGTGCGGTTCATGTGGGCCCCACCACCCTCATAACCTTCCAAGGGAGGTTGGCTGGTTACCCAACTTCCATCAAGATCTTACACTTAGTAAAGTAATAAAAATTGTAGTGTAAATATATAATAACTTCCACAATTTTTATTATCAACATTTGTGCAAACGAAACTCCGGAACAGGAGTTCCTAAGAAATTACCGGCATTGCGGTTCCATCGGTGTCCTCGGAATTAGATTCCGGGCACCGGTTCAAAAGTTAGAAATTCCCGCTCGTTCGTTCACTGAACGTACCCGAGCCAAACTTCGGAATATGATTCCGGGCACACCGGGCCTCGGAATCAGTTGCCGTAAAAAACCGCGCTCTTGTAAAATTAAAAAGAAAATTAATAAAAAATTTCCCGTGAATTTTACGGGTCTTTACAATTATCCTTTTCTATCATCTCTTGCATAAGATCATACCCAAGAAGATTTCTCTCACTAGCTTCATCCTAACTAGTAGGAGTTCTACATCTCTTCCCATATATAGCTTTATAGGGTTCCATTTTAATGCTTTATTGAAAGCATTTATTGTATGATAACTCAAATAGTGGGAGATGTTGATCCCATCAACCATTAAATTCCATTGAGAATTTTCTAAGCATGTCCTCGAGTGATTGAATAGTCCTTTCAGTTTGGCCATCAGTTTGAGGGTGATTGGCCATACTGAAACTCATTTTAGTACACAGATCATGTGGAAGACTTCTCTAGAATTTTTATATGAACCATGGATCATGATCAAATATGATATAAATTGGATCTTCATACTTCCTTACCACCTCCTTCATGTAAATCCAGATTGTTTGATCAGCATATAAATATTCCCAAATAGAGATAAAATGGCCAGTCTTGGTGAGATAGTCCACTATAACCCATATCGAATTGTTTCCTTTGGAAGTTAGCAGGAGACAAGTGACAAATTCCATAGTTATATTTTCCTAATTCCATGATGGTATGGGTAGTGGTTGTAATACCCCTTTAGAAATGTTTCTCTCTACCTTCACTTGTTGACACACCAGGCACCTTGTAGTGTAGTCACCAATCTCCCTTTTCATATTATCCCAAAAATAATGACCATGAAGGACCCTAAACATTTTTGTGATTCCAGGATGTATTGAGAATGTAGATCTATGAGCTTCATCCATCAGACCCTTATTTATTTCTAGAAGATATGGAACACATAGTCTTGTATGAAATTTTAGTATACCTTCTTGATCAATATTGAACTTAGGAAACGTCCCATTATTCATAGCCTCAAACTTTTTCTGCAACAAAGGGTCTTCTTTTTGAGATTTCTTGATATTAATTAGTAATAATGGTTGAGAAATCTTTTGAGATAGGGTTAATGATGTCCCTTACCTTACAATTCCCATGTCCAGTTTTACTAGGTCTTTGATCAAAGGATCTCCTTGATTCCTCATCACTGCTAGATCAATAGGTTATTTCCTACATAATGCATCAATAAATTTTTATTTCTCTTCCGGGATGATAATGAATTGAATAATCGTAGTCTTTAAGAAGTTACAACCATCTCCTCTATCTCATTTTCACTTCCTTTTACATGAAAATATACTTCAAACTTTGATGGTCTGTGTATATATCACATTTCTCCTCATAAAGATATTGCCTATATAACTTTCAAGTAAAAACAATTGAAGCCAACTCCAGATCATTCGTAGGATAATTTTTCTTAGGATTCTTTTTCTGTCGATATCCATATACATTTACCTTTTATTTTTTATGAGGATGCACCCAATCCCTTTTATAGATGAATCATTAAAAATAACTAATCCTTATCCAATTGAGGGTAGAGTTAACACAGGTGTAGTAACCAATATCTTATTCAACTCTTGAATACTTTCTTCACACTCCTTTATCAAGATGAACGTGAGCCCTTTTGAGTTAACTTGTTTAATGGATTAAAAACTTATGAAAAGTTTTTCAGAAACCTCCTATAATATCACACTAATCCAAGGAAAATACAAATCTCAGTTACTGTTGAAGGATGATGCCACTCCTCTAAAACCTTTTTCATTGTAGGGTCAATTGAGATTTCTTCGTTGGTTACAATGTGACACAAGAAAGAAACTATTTGTAACCAAAACTCACACTTGATAAAATTTACAAATAAACTACTCTTCATTAGAGTTTTCAATATTACCCTCAAATAATCTTCATGGTCTTCCCAAATTTTGGAAAATATCAGAATGTCATCAGTGAAAACTTCCAAAAATTTATCGAGGTAGTCTTTAATGAATCTTTTTATCAAATCTATAAAAATAGTAGGTGCATTAGTCAATATAAAGAGAATAAAAATAAACTCATAATAGCCACATCATCTTTGAAAAGAAGTATTTGGAATATCTTCTTTCTTCACCCTCACTTAATGATAACCAGATCAATGATAAATCATGGAGAAGAATAGATCCCCATAAAGCATCTCAAATAAATTATCAATTATTGGAAGAGTGTACTTGTTATTTACTGTGTTCCTATTCAGTTTTCTATAATCAATGCATAACCACATTGATCCATAATTCTTCTTCACAAGGAGAATAGTTTCTCCGCATGTAGACACACTTGGCCTGATAAACCCCTTCCCCAAAAGATATTAGAGTTAATTATTTAATTCCACCATCTCCACATTTTCTATTCTATATGGGGTTTTTGAAATTGGATTGAAACCAAAAAAGGGTTCATTAGAGAACCCTAACTATCTTTCTCGGGGTGGTATAATTAACTCCTCATGAACTACATCAATGTATTCCAAAATTATAGGGACATTCCTTATCCTTATACTCTCATTTCCCTCTTATTCTTCACTGATAAACTCTATAAAGTACGCTATAGGTGGTGCTTCTAGACAATGATCAGGTTGAGATATATCTCCATGTATGATAATTTTAGGTTTTAAATTCAAGACTACTTATATTTCTATGCTTCATCATTTAATCTTAGCATTATACTTTGAGAGTCAGTCAATCCCTAATATAATGTCGAATCCTAAGATTGGAATTACTAATAGATTTTTGATATGATTGTGCTCACTAAAGTAAATACAAGAGTTTCTAAACAATTTTGATTCTTAGATGATCCCTCCACAATTCTTGACTGATAAATCTACTTTTAGTAGTTCATAGATTGATTCAATATTCTTTGTAAACATAGAGGAAATAATGGAATGTATAGAACTAGAATCAAAAAAGGTAATTGACAGATTTTAGAAAACAACAAGATTACATACCACGACATCATTTAGGGATTAAACTTTAGTCATTGTGATAGAAAAATCCTGACCTCTATCTATTGGCCTATGCTGAGGCTGATAGTGATTCCCCTCCACCGCCCTCGAATTCAGAAAGTGATTGGAAAAGTGAATAAGCTATCCACACTTAAATCATTGGACTTTAGGATGGTCATGCACCATATTCCCTTGGTTTTTAGTGTTGGTAAGATGAGTATTCACCTCACTTCAATAATTCAGAGTGATATAGACATCTCTTCCACACATTTAACACATCCCGCTCTAGATTAGGCAGTACCTTGAATTTTTCCTCCCATATTTATTACACATGGGAAGTTTCACATTCATTCCAACTCTTCCCTGATTAAAAATCCTCAATAAGATTGGATCCATTGATATCTTCTTTTTCATTTTATTTAGGGACCATTGCATCTCAACGAACTCCAGTTTGAATTTTATATCACTTCATACGATCTCCTCATAGTTTTCATAGTCTCGGTTGGCTTGTTTCTTCTGTAGATGAGGTCCTAGTCTAGAAAATAATATATCAACCTTACTATTAGGATCCATGAAAAAGATAGATGTGTGACATGAAAGCCTTGTGAAGTTCATATCGTAGCTTCTGATAGATTAATTCTCCTTATCCATCAGCTCGAGAAATTTCTTCTCCATTTTTGTTCTCATCGAACGAGGGAAATACTTATTGAAGAAGATACCCCTGAACTCATCCCACTCAATAGACTCAATCTCCCCTCTTGGCCTCATGTTTATAATCAGTTCCCACCACTGATCATCTTCTCCATCTAAGTGGTAAACAACTAGGGTGACATTCTCTTGTTCAAAACTACAAAGTAATGAAATGATATTTTCTACAGAGCTTATCCACTTTTCCACAATCAATTAGTCCGTAGATGCAAGGAACATTGGTCATCATTGATGTATAAAGGACTCAACGGAATTTTGTTTCATTATTGGTAAAATTAATCTCTCATATTGACTAAAGTTAACTATTACATCCTGCATTTTATTGCATAACTTTTCATTGCATTTCTCAAATAGAGGATCTTTAAAAGGTTAGTGTCTTGGAAATAAGGTACATAATACATGAAAAAAATAAAACATTATTTTAAATCCAATTAAAAGTATTTATCATAGGTTAATAATAATTACAATTACTACATATCATAACTTGAGGATATGAATCCAAATAAATGATGAGAAGAAGGCCCAATAAGTTAAACAGTCGAAATTGTTTACTTATGTTCTTGGGGAATATAAAAGTGAACTTGAAGAATATCATAAAGGCACGAGAAATGGAAAAAAGGGAATATAATAATAAAAATAACATGATTTATAACATGTAAATGTGGAAACAACATTTAATTTTGACATTCATAAACATATCACCAAGCTCCATTCCCAATGTGTCCTAAAAATTACCAAGGTTATTCACCAATGTATCATAAAACTTGTCATATCTTGAGATTAATTTCATTACCCAATGCATTGGAGAACTATCGGGGTGAACCCAAATATGTATTTATTTTCATATTATCCACATATATAATCATTATAAATTTCATAAATAACACGTAGAGAATAAAATAAATGGGTTTCATATCACAATCACGATGTATTAGAAAGTTTTTTTAAAACAATATCCATATGTCATTTTAAAAACACAGAAAATGGAGAAGGGTTTAATGTATGTTTTTTCCAGAATAATACAGTTAATTTTAAAATCCATATGAATAAACCGAGAGAATAAAGAGGTTTGTGTATTCACAAAAGAAAATAAGAGAATATCTTGAGGAAAATATTGAAATTTGATACGAAAATACTTTAACATAACAGGTATAAAACATGGATTTTTTAAAAATTAAAAAGAGAGGGGAAAGGGTATACCATTCATAAAATACACATAATATAGTACTGGGATAGAATAAAATGGAAATAAGAACATGTTATGGAAATTTTAAACACATACCACATAAAAGATAACTTGAAAGGAAAAGAGAAGTTGAGAATTCAATTACCTTGAAGAGTAACTTCTGAAATTCGAAGATCGGGACCTTGAGGGATTGAGGAAACCTTGGAAAGACTCCTTGGGAGCCAGAACATGTATAAAATCATGGAGGATGAATTTAAAATGAAGATAAATGATGGAATGGGTGGGTATTAATAGTAAAAGGGAGGGAGTTTTTTTATTAATTTCAAAGGAAACCTAATTAGGGGTATTTTCCAAACCATTGGCCTGACCATGGGATTTTCCCATGGTGTTAGCCACTTGAGAAACCATATATCATATTTTAATTTACAATATTATACCAGAATTGTTACATCATTATTATATCATTAATTATTTCATTAAACATAGTAAAAACTCAAAACTATATTTTTACTATTCGCTAAAAAAATATTTTCTAAAAATCTCATAATTTCACCGTTACCTAATAATTATATTCTAAATTAAAAAAATACATTTATATTACTTTAATAAATCTCTAAATATGAAAACCCTAATTTTTAACTACAAAAATACTTAATTATTTAAAATAAAAGCAGACAAACAATGTATAGTGACATGTATAGTAAAATTTTCGACACTTGAAAAAAATCAAATTAATTCCTAATTTTTAATTGAAAAAGAGTGTTTTTATAACACTATTTAATTAAAATTAACATTATTAAAATATATTTATTTTAATATAGTAATAAAATTACACTTTTTTTACTCAAAAAATCAATTTATCAAATTCTATCACAATTGTTAGGTAAAACTATTTTTAAAACAAAAAATATGAAATGACAATTTTATTTAAGCAATGGTATTAAATTTTAAGTAAATAGTTCCTTGAAACATAACCCCTTAAAAACCTCGCATACGACCTCAGGTTATGGTATGCAATGGTGATATAATCTTAAGGAGGCTTGAATTACATCACCCTAGTGGTAATCTCCCCAAACATGAACATCTCTTATAGATGATTTCATTCAAACATAACGTGTTGAAGATCAGCTTGGGCTTGGTCCATTGCGAAGCCTAGTGACGCTACCTCCTTCCCAAGATCCGAAAAAATGGGATTTTTATAGCACAATTGTACTGTATGAGGTCATCGACTCGTCTTTCTGCATTAAATATCACTTATCATTTTTATTTATAAACAATAATTATAATGTTAAAAAAATTATTATTGTTTCCAACAGTCATATTAACCAACTGGAAAATAATTGTCAAAAATTGATGGTCACATTTTGTTTATACTTTTTATTGATTATGACATAGTAAAATATATATTCTCAGAAAATAACATATTATTCAAAAAGCATGCATCATTACAATTATCCACATTCGTAGTCCTTTCGTTCTAAGGGTTCTAGTTTCCCCATCTTCCTATAGTGGACCAGATTTCCCCATCATCCCATAGTGAATTAGATTTTACCATATTCCCATAGTGTATAGGGTTTTCCAATATTTTCATAGTGGATTAGGTTTCCCTATCATTCCATATTAGATCCGGTTTTCCCATCTTCCCATAGTGGATTGGGTTTCCCCATATTCCCAGAGTGGATTAATCCCATCATGTTGAATCCCATCAATATCGCATGAGATATAAATATTTACCCAATTCATTAAATGTAGATATTTTTTACACCTATATCAGAATGAAATCATACATTCATGTTCTACAAGATCATAAATAATCAATTCATAACCCATGAAATGAAATGGGATTCATAAACATGAAATCATGTCATAAACTATGTAAAAAAGAATGTTTTCAATATAATTTCATAAAATAATGACCTATAAAAATAAGAGGCTTTCATAAACATATAACCCGTGAAAGGGAAATTGGTTTCATAAATATATAACCCGTGAAAGTGAAACATATTTCATGAACATATAACCATTGTAAAGGAAGCACGTTTCATAGACATATAACCCATGAAAGAGAAACATGGTTCATGAACATCATGAAATCAACACATAAACCATTTATAGAAAGAATATTAATGGATAATTTGTATCATTTTCTAGAAAGGAAATAGAAACATTATAATTTGTCATATTAGATGGAAGAAAATTTTAAAATATCTTTAAAAACATATCTTGAGGTAAATATCCTTCATTGAAAAATGATTTTTAAAATATAAAAACTTCTGAAAACCATTTTTATTGAAAATAATTTGAAAACATAGAAATAATTCTTGAAATAATTTTGAAAAAAAAATCCCAGAAAACATATAAAAAAATCTCAATAATATTTTAAAAACCATTTTTTGTGAAAAAAATATAAATGAATCTTAAAAAAAATTGAAATTTTTCCCTTTAAAACATATAAAATAATCATAAAAACATTTTCTAATTTTCTTTAATTGAAAACATTAAAAAATTTGAAAACCATTTTCATTGAAAATAATTTTTAAACTTATAAAATGATCACTGAGATCATTGAAATTCTTTTCTTTTAAAACAACCATTTAAAAACATATAATGGAATCATTAAAATTTATTTAAAATATTTTTGAAAAAAAAATTGAAAACCATTTTTTCTTTCAAAACTATTTTAAAATAATAAAATTTCAAGAATATTATGAAAGGAATTATTTTTAAAAATAACCTTGTACACTTACAAATGAAGCATCAAGTAAATGCTGGTTTTGATGGTGGGTATGTTTTTACATGCCAAGTATTTTTTTTGCCATAAAATTTTAGAAAATTTCCTTGATCAGAAAATGAAAAGAAGATTTATTTTAAAAAAAATTAAAACGGTAAACTAGGGGTAAAAATTTCTTTTAAACATCATTGGATAATATTAAAACATTTTTGAAAACATGGTTTTGAAATAACATAAATTTTTGACTGAAATGATAAATAAATTCAGATTTTCATAAAAATATTTACTAATTATATTATGTAAAAAAGAGTGTGAAATGGTACTAATACATGAATACATAATTAATATACTTATGTTAATAAAATTTATGAGTAATATTGAGATATGTATCATAGGATTTAATCAATGGAAGAATAGTCATAAACAATCTTGTTAAATGATGACATTTTTCAATAAACTCTTACCACTAGGTAACTTCAAATTATATTTCCCATGAAATTAATTTTAATTTAATGAAGCATAAAATATCATTAAAATAATTAAATTCATACTATAATATGTAAAAATTCATTATATACACCTTTTAAAATAATATTACTGCATAATATATAATTTTTCTCAAAGAAGGAAAATTGAGACAAAATTTCATTACTGATTTGGTATATTTTGAAACCTGAAATATGTGAAATAAAGATCATAAAATGGTTATGTAAGTACCCATAAATTTAATTATATGAATCATATAATTTGTATATGGGTTGTAAACACACCACATATATGAAATATGTGGTGAACATGGCTTGTGTCTCACGGAAAATGAAAGTGAGACGAGAAAAACCTTACCTTAATTATTGACTCTCTTTGTACTCATTCATAACTCATGTATAATAAATTTAATTTCATTATAAATGTCAAATAGAATCATATTATTATATATAATTCCATATATGATATTATTATGTCTTTATATTAACTATTTATTAACAACATGTTGTTAATGTTACGTTTCAGGTAATAATTGCTTTGTTTTTCTCTTATGTTTTGATTTGTTATATTTTTGGACCTCATAGTTATTTCGTGATATAAAAAATGTAAAACATGATATAAATATAATATATATTTAATATATGTGTATTTATATTAATATATAAAAGATAAAAATATTAATGTAAAGACATCATTCATTAAGATGGTCGTACGTACGCATGAACGTGGTTTCAGATCTATTACCCTATTGAATGAAATAAATTAAA
Source organism: Viscum album (assembly GCA_963277665.1). NCBI lineage: Eukaryota > Viridiplantae > Streptophyta > Magnoliopsida > Santalales > Viscaceae > Viscum > Viscum album. The sequence goes on from OY728151.1 coordinate 1,085,388,221, forward strand.
TGAAAAATATGTATATATATATAATTTCATTAGAATAGAATTATTATTTCATACATATCATATAATTTTACTATAACATCATTAATACATTCCATGCAAATTGTGAATGAATCACATATCTTTGAGGATACAATAATCTTCACTTCCACAAATGAAGTTATCGTATTTACACAAAATAGAAGGCATGAAGGTATGTTTTATATAATTATTAAAGAATCATAAAGAAATAATAAATTTCATTTGTATCATATAAAAACATATTTTCCCTCATAATTACCATCCATTAAAGAGGATAAATGAAGAAAACTAACTAATCGTTTTGTGAGATGGTAGTTTTCCATACATAAGAACAGTAAGTTCATTACCCATATGATGGAAGTATGCGTAAGTTAAGATATAAAAATTAGAATAAAAACATATATTTATATTAATTATAATATTTTATTATATTATCTTGTAATAAGGATAACATGATGATTGGTGAAAGAAATAATACTCAGGTCATTGTTAAAGAAGGTTACCTCTTTTCAGGTAACTCCTTTGGGTTTTCACCAAAGGACTTACCAGGACCCCTTTATGGATAAATTGAGGCTTCTAGAATTAGGTTATAAAAATATGGATATTATTTTAGTAGATTTTGGGTGATTAAATGGTCTTGAGTGGTGTGAATAAGTTTGATGGGTGAGTGCATTTTTATAGTGTAGGAGGAGTGTCATTATTGTTAATTTTTGGAAATGGAATTCCAACAAAGTTTTTCACATGTTATGTTGCTCCAATAATAGGAAAAATTATATAAAAGGTATGATAGGGTAGAAATATGTCCATCCAATGGATTTTGGAAAATTATATAGGTCATTTTGGTCCTTAAGATTAAGTTTTTATCCCTTATTAAGCTTATTTTTATCTTAATCACTGTAATTAATTTTAATTACAATCATTAATATTTTTGTCCAAAAAATTTACATAATTATAAAATATAAATTATTGTGATTAATAAAATTTATTTTATTTTTCAAAATTCAAATCATATAAGTTTCAAAAATTATTTTATATTTAATCCCACAAGCTAGATAATAATGTTAGTTTTTAAACAAAAAACATTGAAAAGTTTTCAATGTTTTTATATCTAATTTCAATGTGAAATTGATTACAAATGCCTAAATTGAATTAATTTTCATATAATTTATCTAATTTAACTTTTAAACCAAATAAAAACATAATTTATCCTTATAAATAAATTAGATAAATAAATAGTTTTTGTAACACCCCAAGATTAAATGGTAAACTTTTCATTGAATAATACAATAGCTTGCGATGTAAACAACTTTGAGTTCTAACACACCATGACCAATCAAACTAGACGGTATGAATAGTAATACCAACTTTTTAAAATTTTATAAATTTTATTTTTCAAAATGGACTTCATTTCTAGTTTTGGAATATCAAAATTAGCTTAGGGTGAATTTTTGGTATTTTTCTGAAAACATCCATTTTTTGATAAATAGAGAAAACACTACATTATTATTTAAAACTGACTTTTTATTTAAATAATTAGTTATTTTATTTAAATTTTTTTTAGGTCAAAATAGATACATAATACCTATATTTGTTCAATTTAATTCATTAGAGTAATTTTATAATAATATTATATATATAAAATTTTATTGAACTTTTAATGTCTTTTACCCACCTTTTAGGCACATTTACAAATTTGAATAAAACGTAATTTTACCACTTCTGTGAATGTAATTTCAAAAATACAAGAGACACAGGGACATCAGTATGCAAAATACAGTTCAATAAGATGAAAAAAAAATTTGTGAATAGTAACTTTTGACTTTTATTTACCACGATTAAATGTAAATAGGGTAATTAAAGGTCAAAAATGATATTATAATTACCCTAACACATGTCCTAATTTTATTATATTAGTTTATTTCAACCAAAAATAATCCTTATGAATAAAATATGAACCTTTTTCTACACTTGGATTAGATTAGAACATTTATTATTATTTTATTTAAGGATGTGTTAAAAGTGTTAAATTTAAATTTTAATAACTAAAACATTTTTAATATAGGGTTATACATAAGATAAATTCAACAATAAATATTCATTAAAAATATAAAGAGATTTAATACATATTGGTATTTTATTTATAATTTTTATACATTAAATAATTAAATTTATTTTTGACACAATGATGTAATTACCTTATTATTGAAAGATTAAAATAATTGAAATTATAAATATTAAAATAATTGTAAATTGAGACTTTTTATATATTCCATGAAATTTATAAATTAATATGACATGTTAGGGTTGATTAAATAATTTTTTTTTCAAATTATAAAGTTGTTATGACTTTCACAAAAACCAAATACTAAATAGTGTCTAAATTGACATAAAAGAGTTTTAAAAAAATTACAATATCATTAATTGATATAATATTTCTAAACATCAAAAGATTGGAAACAAGACTTATATAAGGTTATATATATCAATAATGAACCACTTGGTGTTATCTAGGATTTGTATAGAAATTTTATTAACCATTTATTATAATAATACAAGAATACATTGTAAAAGTTATACTATTTAACTAAGAGTTAAATCTAAAATATAAGGTTAATATGGTGACCTAATCCTGTCTAAAACCAATTGGTTGAGATTTTTTTGACCATCCTTACCTTATCCTAGAAATGAATCCTTTTTAAGCCATTATAAACCTAATATTATTGTATAATAAATAATATTTCATGCTTTTCCAAAAGTGACCCTCACCTCTCTTATAAAAGGGTACTTCCCATTCTCTCAAAATCACACCTCCAAAGCCATTTTACTCATCCAAACCTTGTTCAAATATCCTCCTGACTACCCTCACTTATACTTAAATTCCTTAAACTTATATAAATGCAAACTAAGGATCCCTTTTGATTAAATCAAAAGGAAGCCCCCGAAGAAGAGGTAATAATTTCATCACCTCTTTCAAAGTTATTTTCTTCTTCCACTTCCTCATTATTTGTTGTTTCCATACTAAAATAATAACTCCAGTAAATTATACATACTGTGATGTTATTATAAATATGTCACAACCATATTAATTATACTATCCATCCTAATAATTACAAAGTCACAATACGTGCGTACGTACAACTTACCGTCTCCACGTTGTGGTGTAGTTTGTTATTCATCACTTTTTTATTTGGATGGGTATAATAATGAGTATTATTGACAAAAATAATAAACATAAAATGTTAACGATTCTTTATATATGGTACACCATCCAATTACATATGATTTCACCATCAATATAATGTTATTTTCGCTCTTTCGTACGTACAGATTACTATCTCCACGAACGTGATGGGATTCATTCCCCTTTGTAATAATTCAAGAATAATTTTTATTTTATGAATAAAAAAAATATTTAAGATCTTAATATCATTTTTTATATGAATCAAATACATCATATCCATGTCAAAAATGACTTACGTAACAAAACATATAAAGGAAAATGAATCAGTTAACACCCGAAACAATGATACTAATGAAATATTATTAACAAAGAAATATTAGAAGATCATATATAATATAATATTTATGTATATGGTTATTTATAATAAAATAACCATTATTTAACTATTATACAGGTTTTTAACTTACCCTATATCAAGGAAAAGTAAAAGGTAAGGTTTAATTCTACAATCTCTTCATTATACATGGTAGTTTATACGTGAGTATCTACTGGGACCTCTTTATCATCCACATCAGTGTTTCTTAAAAATGTATTTCAAATCATTTTTACTATTTCTTATACTATGGGTTAAAGTAATTTATACCCTTGTTTGATTTTTTATAAAATGGTTATAAAGGAATCTTTCCATCGTTTTCCAAACAAGGTGATTTACGACCTTTTCGACAAAATTAAGGAAAGAATGTTTTTTTAACTTATACGGTGGGTGATGCTATTTTTCGACATTATGACACCTTTAAGATTCCCTTACAATCTTATAAGAATATTCACAAAATAAATGTTTCTTTTATAATTACATGTCTTTTAAATGATTTCAAAATAGAAAGAGATATGTCTCTCAAACAATTTTGATTTCGTCTATGTCAACATCCTTTGATGGGTTTTACACTTATTTGAATTTGATTTATTATGACACAATATTCCATATAGTATTCAAGGTTTTGTGATAAATTTGACTATATATGTGTTATTTTTATACCATTAATAGTTTATGGTTAAATTATTAACATTTCATATGCTAGTTTTAATATGAATGTTTATGTTATGTTTCAACCTTTTCATATGAGGAATGCATTGGACTTTGTAAGTGATGGGTGGAGCCCACTATAGCTCCTCTATGAATCGGTTGGTCTCATGAGATAAACTATTGTCTTTTCACAAGGACTTGACAAAATATTATTTGTATTCTTGGCACGAGGACTTGACTATGTTGTTATGATGTCTAGGAATATACATTCCATCATTATGAAATTGGCTATTGATATTACATATAATTATTCGACTAGTATAATATCCATGTGAATAAGTAAATAACATTATTTTATTTATCATTTCCATATTATTCTGAATTTTAAGTTTAAAAGGCTTGTGTTTTAGTCTTATACATTTCATTAAATTTTTTATACTTGTTTATGAAAGTTTCCTCTATATTGTTATCCTTACTGAGCACCTAAGGTCACTCCTTTCTATGTTTTATTTTACCCAGGATGCAAAGAAGTATATTATGACTAACCTATAGGGATATTATAAGGGAGATTAATGTGTTAAAAGAAGTCACAATGTTTTTTATTTTTCAATTCATAATGTAATGTAAAACTATGTATGTATGTAGTACTTCCAAGGCTACTAAACTGATTGGTATTTCAGGATTTGATCCCTTATGATCATGCCAATGTTATGTAATAATGCACTGACTCTAGGTAAATAGGTCTGGGGAGTTATAGTTTGTATTAGAGGATGTTTTGTACAATCCTCAGAAACAAGATTTAGAAAAACTCTGATTAGATAACATTACCATAAGATATACATTGAGGATTAATATATGAAAACTTCCTAGAATTTTGGTAATACAGAGATTTTGTGAGTTTTCCAAGAAATAAATCCATGTATGGTTACGATCAGGTAGAGGGAGCTCTGGCACAAATGTACCTAGGAGTGAAAATTCTGAAAAGGAGTCTTAGGCTTGACCCAGGGTATCCTGGTACACAACAATGAGTCTTGCTGCACTCTTGGTTACGACACTCCCAAGGGATATGCTTAAGATAATTCACATTTTCTTTAAAAACAATTATGAAGGATTTATGAGTATATACCTTCTAAAAGATTTTTTTATAATTATGGATTATATCCATAAACTGTTCAATTTTTGTTAAGTGTTTTACAAGTTTGGAATTATGTATTTCAATTCATAAACTAATCTAGTGTATGCCATTATTTAGAAATGGCGCCTAGTGGAAGGAATGGAAATTATATCAATGCATGTAATCCATGTAGAGATTTATCTCCTACTCAAGATAACTATAGTGGAGCTGGTGATGCAACTGTTTCTGAACAACTTGTTACCATACTGGGACAACTCACTCAGGTTATGAATAATAACCTTACACATATGGAGCACCCTGATCCAAAATGCAGAGAATCAATGTTAGACCTCTTCATGAGGAAATATCCATCAACATTCAATGGGACTAAAATCCATTTGTATCTTAGTAATGGATAACTTCCTTAGAGAATATATTTCATGCTTTAGGGAGTTGTTAAAGGGAAAAAGTTGTTATGTGAGTTTATCGCCTCATAGGAGATGCATATCAATGGTGGTCATTAATTCAAAACACAAAGGAAGATGAAGAATTATCAAATATGGAATATAGGGATTTTAAAGAGATTTTCATAGAAAAATAATTTCCTTGTGACCATTGAGCGGATATGGAAAAACAATTTCTGAGTCTAAGGAAAAAGGAGGATGTGAATGTCACAAATTATGTTACTAACTTTTCAAAGTTATCAAGGCATGAAATAGATTATATACGTAACCCAAGGAGTAAGATTGACCAATTATTTGGTGGGTTAAAACCATTTCTCCATCGAGCATTAGTCTCACAATCCTTCTCATCGTACGAATATATTGTCTCATGTGCTATCAAGACCGAAAATGAATTCTCCATGTCTTCAGAAATTAATGCAAAGAAATAAAAGAATAGATATGTTAAACACTATGTAAATTAAAATAAGGGGAAAAGGGAAAAGTTGAATTTCCATCATGTGGTAAATGTGGGGAAAAACACCCTGGTACTTGCCTAAATGGAATGAGAGTCTGTTATAAGTGTGGGGGAAAAGGCTCCCAAGATCATGATTGCAAGGGAAAGAAAGAGGATGTCAATATTGAATGGTAAAATTATAGAGAAATGGGGCATTATGAAAATGAATGTCCTAAGCGCCAAGGAAACATACCTCAAAAAAGGACAAGGGAGAAAGGACAAGCTTATGTGATCACTACTGTTGAGGTTGAAGCTCTGAATGATGTGGTGACAGGTAATTTAATGGTTTCCTCAAATTTAGCCAATGATTTATTTGATTTTGGATCATCACATTGTTTCATATCTTTCCAGTTTTCTAAGAAAATTAGATATTTACAATTTAATTTGACATGGGGTTTTTTAGTCAAAACTCCTAAGGGAATTATCATTGCAACAATGTTTTGTGAATCTGTTCCCATTAAATAATATAAATGTACATTATATGCTAATCTCATCATCATACCCATGATTTAATTTGATATAATCCTTGGTATAAATTGTCTTTCAGACCATGATGAAAAAATTTATTTTAAGAAGAAGGAGGTTATAGTTTTCGTTGAGGATAATGAGTACATTCTCTTTAGAGAAGAAACATCACTACCTGATTCTTATCCAGAACCAGCCCCAGTAGCTCTACTAAATTCCATTATTGTGGAGGAAGAGAATGAAATAACTATGGCTGAGGAAATTAATGATCAAATAGAGGAAATAACTATTGTATAATAATATGTTGATGTGTTTCTAGAGGATCTACCTAGACATCCTCCAGAAAGAGAAATTGCATTTTCCATTGATTTAATTCCTGGTTCAAAGCCCATATCGAGGACCCCTTATAGAGTGGACACTGGGGAATTATTGGAACTAAAGAAACAATTACAGGAATTGTGTAATAAATTATTTATTCACCCTAGTGTTTCTTCATGGGGAGCCCTTGTTCTTTTTGTTAAAAATAAATATGGATCTATGAGGTTGTGCATTGACTACAACGAGATCAATTCTATAACAATAAAGAACAAGTATCCCCTAACTCGCATTGATGATTTATTAGACCAAATTCATAGAGCTAAATATTTCTCAATGATTGAACTTTGATTTGGATATCATCAGTTGTGTGTGAATAAATAAGACATTCTGAAAACAACATTTCGAACCAGGTATGAGCATTACAAGTTTACAGTAATTCCTTTTGCACTGACTAATGTACCCTCTGTTTTCATGGATCTAATGAATAGAGTTTTCAAAAAATATCTTGATGAATTTTTATTGGTATTTATTTATGATATATTGGTTTATTTCAAAAGTTATGAATATCATTAAAATCACTTGCACACTATTCTAAAGCCTCTAAGAAGAAATGAATAATATGGGAAGTTTAGAAAGTGTGAATCCTGGATTTAGGTAATTTCTTTTCTTGGCCATATTCTCTCTAAGGATGGAATCTCTTTTCATACATCAATGTAAAGAGAAATACAAGAATGGCTAGCACCGACGAGTATAATAGAGGTATGCAGTTTTATTAGTCTAGTAGGTTATTATCAGAGTTTTGTCCAAGATTTTTCCAGATTGGCTAACCCATTAACCAATCTCACGCGTAAAGGAGTTAAATTTTTTTGGACAAAAGAGTGTGAAGAATGTTTTGAAGAACTTAAGAGAAGATTATTAAATTCTCTTATCTTGACACTACCATTGGGGAATGATGGGTTTGTTATTTATATTGATGATTCAAAGAAAGGACTTGGTTGTGTCCTTATGCAGAATGATAGAGTTATTGTCTATGCGTCACAACCACTAAAAATTAATGACCAAAACTATCCAACTCATGATCATGAATTAGGAGTTGTAATATTATCTTTGAAGATATAGAGACACTATCTCTATGGTGAAAAATGTGAGATATATACCGATCACAAGAGTTTGAAGTATATTTTTTGTCATATAAAGATCTCAACATGAGGTAATGATGATGGCTTGAACTACTCAAATATTATTATTTCACTATACACTACCACCCGGGGAAGGCCAATAAGGTGGGAGATTCTTTGAGTATAAAAGATCATAGATTTTTTAACAAGATGAGAATTGAAAGAGATCCCATGTTCATGGATCTAGTAAATATGGATATGGGAATAATCATGGAAGGTGAAACATCAATAGTTTTTCAAATGGTTTCCAATCCAACATTACTAGAAAGGATAAAAATTTTCTCAGACTGATGATGAGGAGTTTCAAAAGAAAATTAAAGCTGTGAATGATGGGAGATTGACTGACTTTGTATATAAAGTATGAATTTTGAAACTTGGTAAGAGACATTGTGTTTGAGATATACCTGATATAAAAATGGAATTTTTGGATGATGATCATAGATCCACTTTCTTTATATATCCTAGAAGCACTAACATGTATAGAAATTTGAGGGAACATTTTTGTGGGACTACATGAAGAGGGAGATTGATGATTATGTGTCAAGATGTATGGTTTTTAAACATGATAAAGATAGAAGACAACATTCTAGAAGAGTCATGTAACTTCTTCCCATACCTGAGTGGAAATGGGATGATATTATGATGGAATTTTTCATGGGGCTACTAAAGAATCCTAGAATAAATGATGTAGTATGAGTCATTGTTGATCGTCTTACGAAGTCATCACATTTTCTTGCTATAAGAAAAGATTTACCACTTGATCTTTTAGAAATACTATATATTAATGATGTTTTAAGACTTCATGGTGTACCTATATTGATTGTTTCTAATCACGATCCCCGTTTTACATCAAGATTATTGAAAAATATTCAGAAGGCCCTAGATATTGAACTTTGTTTGAGCACTACCTACCACCCTCAAACTGGTGGATAATCAGAACAGACTATTCAAACCATAGAAGACATGTTGAGATCTTTCTCACTTGACATTTATTGTATGTGGGATCAATATTTACCTTTTTTATAATTTTCCTATAAAAATAGCTTCCATTCAAGTATTCTGATGGCACCATATGAAGCATTATATGGAAATTGATATCACACACCAAATTGTTGGGATGATGTTGGTGAAATAAAACTAGTAGGCCTAGAAATTGTTGAGTAAAAAATGGAAAAGTTGAAGGTTATCCAAACCCACATCAAAGCAGCTCAAAGTAGGAAAAAGTTTTATGCCAGTAACTGAAGGAAAGATTTGGAATTTCAAGTAAGAGATCGTGTTTTCTTGAAATTTTTTCCATGGATGGGTGTTATACGATTCGGTAAGAAGGGAAAATTAATTCCCAGGTACATCGGACCTTTAGAAATTCTAGAACGAATTGGAGTTTTAGATTACCATTTGGAAATGCCTCCATGTCTCCTCAATCTTTATGATGTGTTCCAAGTATCACTTTTGAGAAAATACACGTCTGACCCAATGTATGTACTCACCTATGAGGAAATAGAACTGGAACCCGATCTATCTTATTTTCAAGAGCCTGTCAAGATTATTGATATCAGAGAACAAGTGTTGATAAACCAGACGATTCATCTGGTAAAAGTTCTATAGAGAAACTATAAGATGATAGGGGTAATGTGGGAATCCGAGGAACTTATGGTGAATAACCACATGAATCGTTTTATGAAGCAGTATACTAGAAATTTCTAGGAAGAAATTATTTGAAGTAGGGAAGAATGTAACACTCCAAGCCTCCATGGTATGTGTCACGACCCTTCCCCCGGGGCCCATGTTGTGACTACCCCAAGCCCACCTTCCATAGGCCAGGGGCTAGCGACTAACACCAATGCTGTAATTCCCTAAAACTAGGAAGACATTGCCTTTATAACATGTAAACACACACACACAGAAGCAAGAACACAACTGGATAAAACACCAAGTAAACTCTATAAAAAAGGGTTTTGAAAGTAAAAGGGGCCAGAATACAACCTCAAATGTAAAATAGAAGAAACTAAAAGTACAAGTAAAACTAAAGAAAAGGGAAAAAATCAACTGGGTCATCCTCTAAGGTTTTTACCTAAAGGGTAGGTATAGATCACCTCCTCAACACTTCTCGTCTTTAGTCTTCTATGTGTACCGAATCATCGTAAGGTCCACCTCCAGGTACCATCCAGTCCTAGTACTCTCAACCTCAGTCAGTGTTTTCTATCATCTACATCCAACAAAACAAGGTGCGGGCATAGCCAATGCAGGGATGAGTATAACGATACTCAGTAGGGACCCCAAGACCCTCTAGGTCTCACAAAATCCAAAAAGGATAAAACATAAAGTATGAAATCAATAGATAACCCTACATAGGTATATACACATACATATACCTAACTTATTAAATAATCCATCTCAATCATGGGGAAAACACAAAAGTACTGACTCAGCTCAACCAGGATTTATTCAAGGGATACTATCAAGAAGCATTCCAAACACAACGTTGAACACCTCAGATGCTGGGGAAATCCTCTTATATCGAGTACAGTGGGCCTACTGTGACACCAAGCGTGCTTCCCACTAACCTTGGACTGCTGAGGTACTCCCCCTGTCGAGTATCGTGGGTCTGCTGCATCACACAAAGGTGCTCCCTACCGGTGTGCAGCATGGCCTGGGTGCGGTGCAGCCAGGGCGCCGCGCGGCCAGGGTCCAGCGCGGCTGGGGTGCGGCACGGCTCGGGGCCGGTATGGCCGACGGTGGTGAGTGTCCATTTCGGCCAGAAGGCTGGAGTGCCGTGGGGGCGGCATGAGTCAAGGAGGCTGCGGGGGGTGGCGCAAGTCGCAGAGGCCGCGGGGGGGGGGGCACCGTTGCCTTTGTCGCCTTCGTCACCTTCCTCCATTTCTAAGAACACCAAAAATCAACACAAGGGTTACAGAGAGTATAGTCCTTGTGATTTTGACCCACACTCTCCGCATTAGAGTGGTAGAAAGTAGCTAAACTTTAATCATGAATCAAGAATGAGGATATTAATCGAGAAGATTCACAAATTTAATAACCATCACTAAAACTTCCCGCAACAATTTATTCCCAAACTACAAGTAAAACATCTGTGGATCAACTTGACAATAAGTTGATCTATTTTGTTTGTTTTTAGATGGAAATAATCAAGGGAATACAATCGTACTTAATTAAAAACCCTACCTCGTATTGTTCATTGATGATGATGAGGATGGAAGGTTGGTCGTCGAAGACGTCCCACATTGGTTACCTACACAAAGTGCTTCTGAGGAAGAAGTCGAAGACGTCCCTCATAGACGTTCTTCACGGAGGAAGCGTTCTTTGAGGAGGAATCATTCTTCGCTAGAGAAGCTTTCTCCCAAATCCTCCCAAATGTAAAGTGGTTCCAAAATAATAGATTAATCCATCTATTATTTTGTTGGAAGGAATACAAAAAGATAAAAATAATTATGGTGGGTGGCATAACTAAAGCCTGAGGGTTGGAAAAATTAATTGTGGAGGAAGCCCGTGAGTCTCCTCTACATTAATGATGGGGGTTGACATTTTCTCTCAATTAAAGGGGGGTTTAGTCCCAGGTGGTCCCCACCAACATAAGCTCTCATGGGAGGTTATGGTTCAGGTGGTCCCCACCACTATAACCTCTCATGAGACGTTAAGGTCTGGTGGTACCCACACCTCAACATCCAGATGGAGGCTTAGTTCTTATGGACCCCACCTCCCAACACCCTCATGGGTGTTGCAAATAAAAATAAAAATGTGATACACTTTTATTTTTATTTTATTCTTACACGAAAAACCCAAAAACTAACTTTCACCCTTAACCATCTACTGTCGAGGTGAAAGTATCCTTATCTGAAAACCGGCACTGCTAATTCAATGGTGCCCTCAGATTTCAATTCTGAGCACCGATTCAAAAGTTTTAAAAACTCGCTCACACGTTTACTGAACATAACCAAAAAAACTTTAGAAATTGATTCCGGGCACACCGTGCCTCAGAATCCTGCACCGTCAATTTTTTCAGACTCGTAAAATTCCCATTTATTTAAGAAAAAATTACATGGAAATTCTGGGTATTTAAATTCAACCTACCTCAGGGCTCTACATCCCCATAAGCCACAACTCAAACTAGGTAAACAAGTGGGGGTACTGAGCACACATATTAGCCTCCCACTTCCATGTGCTGTCCTAGAGGTTCCAGTGCTTCCAATGAATGCAAACCATAGGTATCAACCATCCATGAAGGACCCACTCCTATCAATCCTCAATCTCTATTAGAACCTTCATAAATGTCAGTTCGTTGTAGATGTCCAGCTTGCCATGGTCGATGATGTGAGAAGGGTCATGCACATATCTCCTCAACTAGGATATGTGGAAGACGTCGTGCACCCGGTGCAACTGAGGTGGAAGAGCTAAGAGGTATGCCACCTTTCCAACTCTATTGAGGACTTAAAAAGGTCCAATTAACCCATAGATAACATTCCACCTTGTCCAAATCTCCATAGACCTCGTCGGGGTGAGACCCATAGAAAGACATGGTCACCATCCTCAAACTCTAGAGGTCTCCGTATCCTATCGGCATATGACTTATACCTATTCTGTGCAGTCTTCATCTGCTCCTGGATGACCTGCACCTTCTCTGTGGTAGCCCGTACCATCTCTGGTCCCACTAGTGTTGACTCCCCAAGGTCAGTCCCGCAAAAGGATTATCTTTAAGGTCTCTTGTATAATGCCTTGAAAAGTGTCATCCCAATGGTGGAGTGATAGTTGTTGTTCTATGAAAACTCTACCAAAGGTAATTGATCCTCCTAGCTGCGACCAGATTTGAGGACACAAGCACACAACATGTCTTCAAGGGTCTGAATGGTCCACTCAGTTTGACCATCCGTCTGAGGATGGAAGGCGGTGCTCAAATGAAGTTGTGTCCCGAAATCCTCCTACAACCCCTTCCATATCTAGGAAGTAAAACATGTGTCACAATTAGAGACAATCGTTAAAGGTAATCCATGTATCCACACAATCTCCTGTACATAGAGGCGCCCCAAGCACTCTACTGAACCTTGCTCTCTGATCGGTAGGAAGTGTTCCAACTTGGCGAGTCGGTCGATGATCACCCTAAAGGAGTCATATCCCCTGGATGTAAGTGGAAGACCCATCACAAAGTCCATGGATATCCCATATCACTTACACTGGGGGACCTCTAAAGGATAAACCAATCCTGCTGGTACCCGATGCTCCGTCTTAACTTGCAGACAAGTGAGGCATCGAGAGACAAAATCTGCAACTTCTTTATTCGTTCCCGGACACCACTAATGTCGTTTTTTGTCCTGATACATCTTCACCACTCCTAGATGTACCACTGGAGTGGATGTGTGTAACTCCCTCAACACTTCCTCTTTAAGTGACTCTAGTACCATGGTACGTCCTCTGAAGAGAATGGTGTGCTCCCAACCTTCAAAAAATCCATCAGGTGTGTTTCCTGTGGATATCTGAGCATGTTGTTTCTCGTAGTCAGAGTTCCCACACTACACCTCTCTAACTCGCTGAGGAACTGGGGGAGTGACTATAAGATGTTGTAGAAAAGTTGATCTGTCTCTATCCACAAAGGATATCTGTAAAGCGGCTAGCTTCTCCGTTGTCTCACCTAGTAGCTGTATACAAGACCTCCTGCTGAGTGCATCTGCTACAATGTTCCCCTTCCTAGGATTATAGACTATCTCAAAGTCATAGTCTTGGAGGAACTCAAGCCAACATCACTGTCTCGGATTCAAGTCCTTTTGGGAGAATATATACCTGAGACTCTTGTGATCAAAGTACATGGTAAAACTCTCTCCCATCAGATAGTGTCAACACATATTCAAGGTGAAGTCCACTACTACTAAATCCAGGTCATGGGTAGCATAGTTCTACTCATGTTGTCTCAGCTATCGAGAACCATATGCAATCACTTATTTCTCCTGCATTAGGACACATCCGAGTCCGGTCCCTAATGCGTCACAATAGACTATATACCCTACACCTTCCTCTGGAACCCTCAAGCTGGGGGCACTAGTCAGCCTCTGCCTTAGCTTCTGAAAGATCTTCTGGAATATCTCTGACCACACAAAGGGTTTCCCCATCTTCATCAAGGAGGATAGTGGTGCTACAACTCTGAAGAAATCTGGCACAAATCCCTAGTTGTATCCATCCAAACCTAGGAAACTCCATACTTCCATCACACTCCTAGGTGGCTGCCAAGAAAGTATCCCCTCAATATTTGCTGGATCCACTGCAACTCTAGCCTCTGAGATAACATGTCCCAGAAAGTGAACCTCTTGGATCCCGAACTGGCACTTCGAGAGCTTACCATAAAGATGGTGCTCTCGGAGTGAGTCCAGTACTTCCCACAAATGATTGGAATGCTCATCCTCAGTAGTCAAGTACATTAGAATTTCGTCAACAAAGACCACTATAAAGTGATAAATGTATGGCGGATAGATCCTGTTCATGAGTCCCATGAACACTGCTGGAGCATTGGTCACGCTGAATGGCATAACCAAGAACTCGTAATGGACGTACCAATACCTGATGGTCGTCTTGTACACATCCTCATCTCAAAATCTGAGCTGGTGAAAGGCTAATCTGAGGTCTATCTTTGAGAACCACTGTGCTCCATTCAGCTGATCAAAGAGGTCTTAAATCCTTGGGAGTGGTTACTTTTTCTTCACAGTCACCTGGTTCAGGCGCCGATAGTCAACACTAATCCTCAATCTCCCATCTTCCTTCTTGGTGAACATAATCGGGGCTGCCACCGGAGAAAAATTAGGCCAAATGAATCCCTTCCCCTGCAAGTCCTCTAGTTGTACCCACAACTCACGAAGCTCCGTGGGAGCCATCCAATATGATAGTGTAGATATGAGTGTCGTCCCGAGGTAAAAGTTTATATAATGTCCACCTATCTGTGAGGAGGTAGACCTAGGACATCATTAGGGAAAACATCTGTGTACTGGCCCTCCACTATAGGATAGCTCAGACTCTCCACATCAACTACTATGAGGGTAAGGCTAGCCAACTGATGAGTGATCGGTTGCACTCTCCTCGGAGAAATTCCATCTAGTGCTTCAAGGGATCCCTTCTCTCCAGTGAAGGTAAACTTGGTACCATCCATGTGGACAAACTGCACTTTGCGCCTAATATAGTCAATCTGACCATGGACTGTAGATAACAAACTCATGCCCAATATGACGTCATAAGGCCTCGACGCCGCTACTAGGAGATCCCAGCCACAGCTATCGCCTCCTAGAGAATGGTCACACTGCCGAAACCACTGCGTAATCAATGAATCTACTCCTGTAGGAGTCTCTAGCTGTATGGATCGAGCCAAAGGCTCTGTCGGAATCTCCGAGCTCTGAATGAGGGCAGTGGAAATGAAAGAATGACTGAAACAAGTGTCTATAAGAATTGTAGCTATAATGGAATAGCCACAGACCACACATCATATCATCTCAGGAGCACCGTGATGGTAAGCCTCAGTTGCCTGGAGCTGAGATCTCCCCTATGAACCAGCTCCCTATGGTTGGGGTGGACCTCCTGGTGGTGGTGATGATAATAACTCGAATCGTCACCCACTACCAGCTGCACGACCAGCTCCTCTTTCACTTCCACCTGCTCCCTGTGGACCACCTTGATCGAACCTCTGTCTCTGCCTGGGCGGTCCTTAGACCGTTTTCTGATCAACCGAACGACGGGTCAGACATTCATGAGCCATGTGACCCTACCCGTTGCATTCGTAACACTGCCCACTTCTAGGATGTCTATATCCACTTCGGGTGCCCCACACAACTGACTGTGAAGGGCAGGTATAGATCAACGTTTCAACACTCCTCATCCGTCCGTCTCCTCTGTGTACCGACTCGTCATAAGGTCCACCTCTGGGTACTGTCCAGTCATGGTACTCTCGACCTCAGTCAGCATTATCCATCGTCTGAATCCAACAAATCATGGTTTGGGCATAGCCCGTGCAGGGGTGAGTATAACGATACTCGGTATGGACCCCAAGACCCTCTAGGTATCACAAAATTCAATAAGGATAAAACATAAAATATAAAATCAAAAGATAACCCTAATTATGTATATGCATATACATATACCTAAGTTATTAAGTAATCCATCTCAATCATGAGGAAAACACAAAAGTACTGACTCGGCTCAAACCAGGATTTATTCAAGGGGTAATATCAAGAAACATTCTGAACACAACGTCTAACACCTCATTGCTGGGGAACTCCTCCTCTATCAAGTACAGTGGGCTTGCCGCGACACCAAGCACACATTCCACTAACCTTGGACTGTTGAGGTACTCCTCCTGTTGAGTACCATGGGTCTACTGAGTCACACAGAGGTGCTCCCCACCATTGGTCTGCTGTGTCACACAGAGGTGCTCCCCACTGTTTGTCTACCACGTCACCAAGCGTGCTCCCCCTCAAATCCTGTTGAGGTACTCCTCCTATAGTGTACCTTGGGTTTGCTGTGTCACATAGAGGTGGTTCCCAACATGGTTCTGCCACATCACCAAGGTGCCCCCCACTAGGCCTGTCGAGTCACTCTGAGTCAAACGGTCAGCAGTCATCATGTCTCAGCCAGCCACTAGGTCTCCACACTATGCTCGCTCGTCTCTAGGAGGATCTTCTCCACATGCTACTGGTCGATACACCATATGCCACGAAGTCCCATGAAAAATTATCTCAAAGGTCCACCATGTCATAGGGGTTTCAATGTAACAGACGACGTGTCAAACGGATGCCCGGTCTGTGATGTATTAGCCTTTTAGTCCCGGGGGCCCGGTTGAATTCGTGCTCGATCCAACCTGACCATTCCCCATCTCAATCCAAAACTTAGTGGAATATACTCAAAGGTACTATCTTACTTTAAAATTTCCATCACCACTGACAGTTCTTCAAACGGACGTTCGGTGCCAAAGATATGGCCATAAGAAAGTATACGGATCTTAGTGGGAGTGGGTACGGTCCGACTTGGTCGGACTGACCTGGCCCGATCTATCCTGGGACAACCCGGTTCGGGTTGACCTGGCCTGACCCGAGGGGTCTGGCCCAGCCCGTTGGGCGGGCCAGCCCATTGGATTCGGCCCGACCCACTGGGCCGAGCCCAGTAGGCCGCGAGGGGTCGTGGAGGGCCGTGAGGGCGCAGACCGACCACTAGGGCACGGAATGGCTGCGGGTCGGCGTGAGGGCGGTTCGGCCCGAGGGCGCCGCGTGGGTAGCTCGACCTAGAGGGCACCACGAGGGCGACTCGTCCCTGGGGCCGGGGTGGTGCGGTCAGGGTCGGTTCAACCAGCGGGAGGCCAGAGCGGCTGGGGTGGATCGACCTGCAGATGGTGCGGCCAGGGAGGCTCGGCTGGGAGGCCAGGATGCGGCACAGCTGGGGTGCAGCATGACCGGGGTGCATGTGGATCAGGGCTAGTACGGCCAGCTGCGGCGTGGGGGCCGGTTCGGCTAAAATGCCAGAGCGCCGCGGGGGCGGCGCGGGTCACGGAGGCTACGGGTGGCAGCACCATTGCCTTCATCACCTTCATTGCCTTCATCGCCCTCCTCCATTTCAAAGAACACTGCAAATCAACACAAGGGTTACAGAGAGGACGTGCCATGTTAGTTTGGCATGTACACTCTGCATTAGAGTAGTAGCAAGTGACTAAAATTTAATCATGAATCAAGAATGAGGATATTAATCGAGAAGATACACGAAATTAATAACCATCCCTACAACTTCCTGTAACAATTTATTACCATCCCACAAGGAAAACATCCGTAGATCAACTTGATAATAAGTTGATCCGTGTTCTTTGTTTTTAGAAGGAAAGAATCAAGGGAATAAAATCGGACTTAATTAAAAACCCTACCTTGTATTATTCATTGATGATGATGAGGAGGGAATTTCGTTCATCAAAGATGTCCCATGTTGGTTTCCTCTGCAAGGTGCTTCCGAGGAAGAAGTCGAATACGTCCGTCGCCGACATTCTTCGTGGAGGAAGTGTTCTTCACTGGAGAACCTTTCTCCCAAGTCAACCCAAAGGTAAAGTGGTGCCAAAATAATAGATTAATCCTTATATTATTTTGTTGGAATGAATTCAAAAAGCTAAAAATAATAATGGCGGGTGTCATAATTATTGCATGAGGGTTGGAACAGCTAATTATGGAGGAACCCATGAGGCTCCTCCACATTAATGAGGGGGGTTTAGAGTTTCTCTCAATTAAAGGGGGGTTTATTCCCGGGTGGTCCCTACTACCATAAACTCTCATGAGAGGTTTAGGTTTGGTGGTACACACACCACAACTTCCACATGGAGGTTTAGTTTCGGTGGGCCCCACCTCTCAACACCGACATGGGTGTTTCAAATAAAAATAAAAATGGCATACGCATTTATTTTTATTTTATTCTTACACAAAAAAACCAAAAACTAACTTTCACCCTCGCCCATCTTTCGTCGAGGTGAAAGTATCCTTAAGAGAAAACTGGCACTGCGAGTTCAACGGTGCCCTCATATTTCAATTCTGATCACCGGTTCAAAAGATAGAAAATCCCGCTAGCACGTTACATGAACGTACCTGAAAAAAACATCAAAAATTGATTCTGAGCACACTGGATCTCAGAATCATGCGCCATTAATTTTCACAGACTTGTAAAATTCCCATTTATTTAAAAACAATTACATGGAAATTCGGTCTCTTTATAATATGCTTCTCTTTGAATAATACAATAGCCTGTGTTGTATGAAACTTCAAATTTTAACACACCACGACCAATCAAACTAATCATAATGAATTGTAATACCCACTTTTTGAAATTTTATAAATTTTATTTTTCAAAATGGACTTTATTTTTGGATTTGAAATATCAAAATTAGCTTTGTGTGAATTTTTGGTATTTTTTTTGAAAATATACATTTTTTATGAATAGTAGAAAACACTTCGTTATTGATTAAAACCGACTTTCAATTTAAATAGTTAGTTATTTTATTTAAATTTATTTTATTTAAAAATAGATGCATAATACCTATATATGTTCAATTCATTAGGGTCATTTGATAATAAGATTATATATCTAAAATTTTATAGAACTTTTAACGTCTTTTACCCACCTTCTAGGCACATTTTCAAATTTTCATAAAAAATGATTTTACCGCTTCTGTGAATTGAATTTCAAAAATTAAAGAGACATGGTTGTCATAAATAACTAAAATGTGGTTCAATAAGATGAAAATAATTGTTGGTGAATATTAACTTTTCACATTTATTTACCATGGTTAAAAGTAAATAGGGCAATTAATGGTATAAATGATATTATAATTACTCTAACACATGTCCTAATTCTATTGGATAAGTGTATTGGACCAAAATAAACCTTAGGAATAAAATATGATCATTTTTGTTCACTTGGATTAGATTAAGACATTTATTATTATTTTATTTAATGAACAGTTAAAAGTAATAAATTCAAATATTAATAACTAAAACATTTTGAATATAGGGTTATACAAAAGATAAATTCGACTATAAATATTCATTATAAATATAAAATTATTTCATACATATTTTTATTTTATTTATAATTTTTAGACATTAAATAATTATATTTATTTAGGACACAATAATGATGTAGTAATTACCTTATTATTGAAAGATTAAAATAATTGATATTATAAATATTAAAATAATTGTAAATTGATACTTTTTATGTATTCCATGATTTTTATAGGTTAATATGATATTTTAGGGTTGATTAACTAATTTTTTTAGAAATGATAAAGTTGTTATGACTTTCACAAAAACCAAATACTAAATAGTGTCAAAATTGACACAAAAGTGTTTTTAAAACAAATACTATATTATTAATTGTTATAATATTTATAAGTATATAATTTTTGTCCAAAATACTTAGGTAAAATTATATTTATATATATAATTAACCACTTGGGGTTTTCATGGAATTTTATAGTAATTTCATTATCTATTTATTATAATAATACATGAATACATGGTAAAAGTTAAACTATTTAACTAAGAGTTAAAACTAAAATATAAAGTTAATATGGAGAACTAAACCTGCATAAAACCTATTGGTTGAAGGTTTTTCGAGATATACCAACATTATACTTGAAGTAAATCCTTTTTGAGCCATTATAAACCAAATATGATTGTATAATAAAATAATATTTCATGCTTTTCTTAATGTGACCCTCACCTCTCTGATAAAAGGGCACTTCCCCTTCTCTCAAAATCACATCTCCAAATACATTTGGCTTGGCCAACCCCTGCTCCAATATCCTCCAAACAACCCTGAATATAAACTAGAATCCCTAATTTGATCAAAAATACAACCCAAGGATCCCTTTTGATCAAATCAAAAGGAAGCACCCGAAGAAGAGGTAATAATTTCATCACCTCTTTCAAAGTACTTTTCTTATTCCACTTCCTATTTCTTTGTTGTTTCCATACCAAGATAATAAATACAGTACCTTATAAATATTGTGATGTTATTATAATTATGGTACAACCATATTCATTATTCTATCCATCCTATGAATGAAAAAGTCATCATACGTGTGTATGTACGTCTTACAGTCTCCACGTCGTGGTGTAGTTTGTTATTCAACACTTTATTATTTAGATAGGTATAATAATAAGTATTATTGATCTAAATAATAAATATAACATGTTAATTATTATTTATATATGATATAACATCCAATTACATATGATTTCACCATTAATAGAATGATATTATCGCTCGTGCATATGTACGGATTACCGTCTCCACGAACACGATGAGATTCATTCCCCATCGTAATCATTAAAGAATAATTTTCATTTTATGATTATAAATAATGTTTAAGAAATTAATATCATTCTGTATATGAGTCAAATACATCCTATCCATATCAAAAATTACTTACGTAACTAAACATATAAAGGAAAATGAATCATTTAACACCTGAAACAATGATACTACTGAAATATTATTAATAGAGAAATTTTAGAAGATCATATATAATATCATATTTATGTATATAGTAATTTTATAATTTAATAACAATGGTTTAACTATTATACAGTAGGTCAGCATACCCTTGATGTAGGAAAAGTAGAAGGTAAGGGTTAATTCTACAATCTCTTCATTATTAGAGGTTGTTTATACGTAAGTATCTTATGGCACCTCTGTATCATCCACATCCGTGTTTCATAAAAATGAATTTCAAAACATTTTTACTATTTCCTAGACTATGTTTTAATTTCATTTATGGCTTTTTTTAATTATTATAATTTTTTTATAATGGAATCCTTCTGTCATTTTTCAAATAAGGTCATTTATATCCTTTTTGACAAAATTAATGAAAGAATGTTTTTTAACTTATACGGTGGGTGCCGCTATTTTACACCGTTATAACACCTTATAATCTTCCCATACTAGCATATAATAATATTTTCAAAGTAAATCTTTTCTTTCATGATTATAAGACATTTAATTGATTTCAAAATAGAAAGAGATATTTCTATCAAATAGTTTTGATTTCATCTATGTCAACATCCTTTGATGCATTTTACTATTGTTTGAAGTTGATTTATTATGATACAATATTCCATATTGTATTTAAGGTTTCGTGATATTTTTGACAATGGATGTTTTATTTTTATACTATTCATGGTTTATGGTTAAAGTATTAACATTTCGTATGCTTGTTTCAATACGAATGTTTATGTTATGTTTCAACCTTTTCATATGAGGAATGCATAGGATATAGTAAGTGACGGGTGGAGCTTGTTATAGCTCCTAGATGCATTGGTATGTCTCATGAGACAAACTTGTTTCTTGGCACATGGCCTTGAAAAATTCTTGTTTTTCATCTTGCCATGAGACCTCGACTATGTGGGTATGATGTCCGACATTATGCATTCCATAATTATGAAATTGGATGTTGATATTACTTGTGATTATTTGACTTGTATAATATCTATGTGAATAAGTAAATCGAATTATTTCATTTATCTATGCCATATTATGATAAAGTTTATGTTTAAAAGGCTTGTGTTTTAGTCTTATACATTGCCTTAAATGTTTATCCTTATTTATGAAAGTTTTCTTTATATTTTTATCCTTACTGAGCACCTGATCTCACCCCTTTCTTTGTTTTATTTTTCCCAGTATGCGAAGAAGTATATTATGACTGACCATTAGGGATAGTCTAAGGGAGATGAATGTGTTAAAAGGAGACACAATGTTGTTGTTTTTCAATTCATAATGTAATGTAAAACTTATGTTTATATCTAGTACTTCCAAGGCTACTAAACTGATTGGTCTTTCAGGATTTGATCCCTTGTGATCATGCCAATGTTATGTAATAATGCACCGACTATAGGTAACTAGGTTCAAGGTGTTACAGTTTTGAATTAAAATTCACTATTATTCACTATTGATAAATAAATAAAACATCTTATAAAATTAACAAAAAATAAACCTAATCTAATTTTTATGTTACTCATTCAAAAATAATGTTTAATTTTATAATTAAATCTTAAAAATTATTCAATATACTTATTTAAAATGGGTTCACCATTAAAATGCGGTTAAATTACCTAATAGAAAAAAATACATATTTTTATTCATAAAATTGGATTTATTATTATCTTATGACTATAAAATATATTAGATGAGTGTAAAAATATTTTATTTAATATATAATATATTAAAAAGTATTCATCAATAATAGTTTGTTTAATTTTTTGAGATAAAATTGTGTTTATACATATAAAATTATTTTTCATAGAAAATGAATTTCTATATTTTAAAATAGTTATTACTTTAAATTTTAGAAAAAAGGTTTCATCTTATTCACATTTTTAAATAATATTTTTTTCACAAAAACTATCCTAATTTCTAGGAGAAAAATATAATAATATTTTATCAAAAATATTAATAGTATATTGTAGTTTTCAAAAACTTGGTCTTACATGTAACACATGCAATAAAAGTAAATCAGCATTACATGTAACAGAAGAAAAAAATTATGTTGCATATACCACAAGATAATCTATTTGTTGGGTGTATTTCATGATTAACTTGGTGTTGTGTGAAACTCAATCCAAACATAGTTCTTTCATATAACATAATATATATTTATAGTTGCATGAAATGAAAAATATAAAAAAGATAAATTAATTAAAAAAATATATAATTCACAAAATATCAGGGGGCTGCATTGAACCCCCCTTAAAATTAATTTCTCTCTTGAAATTAATCACAGTTATTAAAGGTTTAATAATTGAATATTTTTTCATAGAAACCCTCATAATAAAAATGAACACTAAAACTTCCTTTAAAAATGGAATGTTGGAACCCTAATGGTCACCCAAATTAACTCATAACTAGTTTCCCACAGAGGAGAACATAGGTGGGAAGTGAAAAAATGGACATGGAAGGGAAATATAAATATCTATTTCTGATATAGAGTGATATAGAACATGGTTTGGATAATGTTAAAAATACAAAATCCATAAATTTATGATGATCTAAGGGTCCATTTGATTCATCAGAAATGAACGTACTATGAGAATTTTTTTGTTTCAGGGTCCTTTCTACTAAATTTGATCAAATTTAACATGAATACATACTTACGTGATTTTATTCATTTTCATATGAAAAATCTCTCATTTTCTATGTTCCTTTCTCGATTTCCACTTGATCACTTACTCTAATAAATGGAGGTGAAATTATCATTCCTGACATACTGACAGATCATGAGATCCATTAAAATTTATCCCATTGATATTTAGTTTACATAAACACAAAGTGGTTAGAATAGGTTATCCAATATTCATAAATACTCATGTAGTGATATAATACATTAATTTCAAAAACTTCATCTGAAGTTTAACTAAACCTTTCCATAAATGTTTAATATTATAACCTTCTGATAGATGAAAATAAAAGAACATTATAAGGAAGGTCATGACATCATATTAACATTGATTCCCCATATATCACAAAATATATCTTGGTTGTCACATTCCAAACATGTGAATACCCTAATCATATATTCTCTTGAATCATGGTAATAACTTGAATTACCATAAATCCTTTTGTAAAACATGTATTCTACCATATTCTGAAGAGTACTATATATATTTTGTAAATAAAAGAAGTTTTAAAATTTTTCCATGATAACATAGAAAAATTTATAAAAAAATCCTTTATCAGTTCTGAGGTCATAAATACAATCCAATTTACTTTATCAGAATCTATTATCTTTTTATCCAAGCTAAACACAATTATCTCCACACCTTAAAACGATAAGGTTTATCTTCCATTATTTCAAAATATCATTTTTCCATTAAATAACTTTTCTATGTATTCATCACAATTCAATATATCCTTTTCAATCCTTAATGAAAAACTTATACTAAAAATACTTACATATTTCATGATTCATAGAATATAATCTTTGAATTCCAAAAAATATACACTTCAATCAACCAACATTATTCTTAGAACATTTTTAGGATTCATCATCTTATCCCTTAATACCCATTTCCTATAATATGAATTATGAATCGTGTATTAAGGTTCCTCCACCTTAATCTAACCACACTTATTACATTCAATGTAAATAATATTGGAAGAACATACCATACCTTTCATATATCACTTTCGGTCTCTTTACTATCATCAGTATAACCAATACTCATGGACCATCTAGATTCTATTCATGAGATTTACACTTATGAAATAAATTTTTATCATGCCCATAATTTCCACATATTAAACATTCAATTTTAGTGAAATTCCATCTAATTCCAACTATTTAATAAAATAAGAAATCATTGGGTGAATAACAATTATCATAATAGAGAACCATATAATCAAGAAAAATTAATTATAAAATTTCTAAATAATTAAACCTACTTATTTAATCTATGACACCATAGGTTTATCCACATTTATTTATAATCATGTTATATTTAAATCCTTCATGATGGTTCATAAAGATTTTGTGAATTCTGAAATCATATCCCTGGTAGTGTCGGCCTGGGTATGCAGTAAGGCCCATTGTCATTTACCAGGTTATGATCAAGTTAGGACTGACACACCTTGTTGGATTTTTTTCTTCTAGGTACATCTTTCCCAGAACCCAATCCACTTTGAATACCAAATAGGGAAGTATTGCTAGGGAACCATTTACACTATCCTTTACCATACTCCAAAACATTTTTCGATACTTTTCCTTATCCTTATACTTATCCTTAGAGACATCCCCAGATATATCCTTATAAATATACCTATGGATGTCAATAAATAATTATCATTATAATTTCCAAATGTTTACTAAACCTTCACTATAATACAAACTATAAAAACAAAATATTAATGTACATACACATTACATCATTTTTGCAGAATACTTAGTAAATTATATGAACAGTCACCCAAATACTGTATTAGTTTAGTTCCTTTGAAAAAATAGAAACATAAACACTAGTACATGAGTGAGATAAATTATCTCGCACTAGGTTATCCTTGACTGTCACCCCTCTTAGACATATCATACATGAAATATATCTTCATAACTTAGGGAATTAAACAATAAAAGGGGTGATTTCAGATTCTTCATAAGGGTAAATAAGGGATATATGAAAGAATAAACATGAGCATTAGGGTATGAGAATGTGATAAAAACATTATAATATCATACCCTTCGTATCAAAGATCATAAATATGAATCATGGCCTAATTTTTAGAAGTTCATAAGACATGAATCATAAGGGAAATAAGAGCATAATATATGAAATAATAACATAGGAATATGATATGGAATTGTGGCAAACACATAAACATGTAATATCATTCCAAGTAAGTAAATACAAACTACTAAAACTTAATAGGGTAATTCTTGGGGAATACACTTACTGGGAGAGACACACCACCATCCCTAGTCACAGTCCATTCCTTGTATGGGATTGGGTTCACCCATATTCCCATAGTGGATCATGTTTCCCCATCTTCCTGAAGTATATTGGATTTCTTCATCTTTCTATAGGGGATTGGGTATCCCTAAATTCCCATAGTTGATCGAGTATCCCCATCTTCCCATTGTGGACTGGGTTTCCCTATCATTCCAAAGTGGATTAAACCCATTTAATTGAATCCAATTATTATCTCATGAGATATAAATATTTACCTAATGTGTTGAATGGAGATATATGTCCCCCTATATCATAATGAAATCATACCTACATGTACCACATAATCATAAAAAATCATATCATAATCCATGAAATTTAATGGGTATCATAAAGATGATCTCATATTATAACCCTTGGACAATATATAAGTTTCATAATAATTTAATCAAAGAATAACCCATGAAAAGAACCAAGTTTCATATACATAAAACCCATAAAAGGGAAACATGTTTCATAAAAATATAACTTGTGAAAGGGAAATGGGTTTCATAAACATATAACCCATGAAATGAAAATGGGTTTTATAAATAGATAACCCATAAAAGAGAAATAGGTTTCGTAAAAATCATGCCCTAAAAATATAATCCATATAGAGAAATAATATGAATTGGACCATTTATCATTTCCCCTAATGTCATGAGTAACATCATTAGATGGAAAAAATTTGAAATATCTTTTAAAAATATTTCTTCAAGATAATATCTTTTCATTATTAAAAAAAATTTAAAACATAAAACATTTTGAAAAATATTTTCTTTTAAAATTATTTAATAACTTTTAATAAAGTATTGAAATAAATTTGAAAACCATTTTACTTTAAAACATATAAAATAATCTAAAAAATTTTGTGAAATGTTTTTCCTTGGAAACTTATAAAAGAAGCTTGAAATCATTTGGAAAACCATTTTCCATGAAAAACTGAAAACCTTTTGAAAAAAAAATTCTTTGAAAATAATTAGAAAACTTATAGAAGAATATTTAATATCATTTAAATATATTTCTTTTAAAATAACTTTTCTAAAAAATATGAAGTAATCTTTGAAAATCATTTAAACCACTTTTGAAACATAATTTTTTTAAAGCAATTTTTCTTTGAAAACCATTTTGAAATAAAAAATTTATAAAATATTATTAAAAAAAATTATTTTGAAAAATAACCTTTTAAACTTACAAAGGAATCATCAATGAAATGATGTTCGTGACTCTATGTAAGTTCGTGCAAACTGAACATTCATTTTCACCTGAAATATTTAGAAAAGATCATGGATCATAAAAATAAAAGAATATTACTCTTAAAAACATTTTTAAAAAAGGTAAAATATGTGTAAAATTTTCATTTAAACATCATATTATAATATTAAAACATTATTAATTCTTTTTTAGAACACAATTTTGAAATAACATATATTTTTGAAAAAAAGAATAAATAATGTAAAATTTTCATAAAAATATTTTTTATGTTATTTTATGTACTAAAGAGTACAAAATGGAACTAATACATCAATAAATCATGAAAATATAGTGGTTAAAAAATTTATTAGTTATCTTGAGATATGGATCATAGTATTTCATCAATGGAAGTGTAATCGTAAACAATCTTGATAAAAATTGATATTTTTTAAAAAAACACTTACCACTTGGTAACTTTGAAATGTACTACATATGTAAGAAAATGAAATTTCAAGATGTTTAAAAAAAATTAAAGAAGTATTTTCATGATATAACATGTGAAATATCAGTATATACACCATGAAAAATAATATATCTGCGTAAAATGGCATGTGTCTGAAAGAAGGAAAATTGAGAGAAAATTACAGTATGGATTTGGTAACTTTTGAAACATAAAACCCATGAAATAAAGATCATAAAATGGATATGTAAAAAATATAAATTTAATTATATGAATCATATAATACATCCATGTTTATTAAACACACCACATATAAGTAATATGCGGTGAACATGGATTATGTCTTATGGAATATGAATGTGAGACGAGAAAACTATTACCCTAAGTCTTGAATCTCTTTGTAATCTTTAAAACTAATTTATAATAAATATAATTTAATTTTAAATCTACCATAGAACCATAATATTATATATAATGAAATATAAAATTTTGTTAAGATTTTATATTACCTTTTTACTAACAACTCAAGGTTAATGTTAGGTTTTAGGTAATAATTTCTTTTTTTCTATTCTGTTTTGATTTGTTATATTTGTTTACTTAAAGATATATTATGATATCTATAATGTAAACCATGATCTAAATACTATATATATTTATTATATATGTATTTATATTAATATATAAGAGGTAAAAATATTAAAGGAAGTATATTGTTCATAGAGACGGTAGGTCGTTTGTACACATGAACGTTGTTTTCGTTTTACTATCATATTGAAAGAAAGAAAGTAAATAACATATATATATATATATATATATATAATATAATTATATTATAATAATTATTTCATATATGTAATATAATTTTACTAAACTCATCCTTAATACATTCAATATAATGTGTTAATGAATCACATCACTTTGAGGAGGTGGTAGTCCACACATCCAGAAACGAAGTTATCGTATTTACAAAAACTGGAAAGCCTAAAGGTATGTATTATATAGTAATTAAAAAATCATAAATAAATCATAAAAATAATATATATCATATAAAAACATAGTTTAAATAATAATTTCCAACCATGGGAGTTGGAAAAGGAAAAACACACAATATCATTTTGTGAGGCGGTAGTTCGCCATACACAAGAACTTTAAGTTCATTACCCATTAGACGAAAGTGTTTGTAAAAGAAGCTATAATAATTAGAATAAAAAAATATCAATATATTGATTATACTTATGTTATTATATTATCTTGGAATAAGTATAATGAAAAGAGTGTATAAAGAAATAAAACTATGGTGATTGTTGAAGAAGGTTATCTCTTTTTTGGGTAACTCCTTTTGGTTTTCACCAAAACACTTACTTGGATACCATTATTCCCAAAGTACAGATTTTAGGATGAGTTTAGGTATTTTTTGATATTATTTGAGCAGATTTTGGGATACTCAAATGGTTTGATAGGTGTGAATAAGTGTCAGGGGTGAGTGACTTTTTAGAGTGGAGGAGGAGTGACATTCTTATAAATTTTTTAAAAGGGAATTATGACCACATTTTCTTATGTAAAGTGGATCAAATAATGGAACCTATTTTATTAAATAGTTGATAGGGTATAACATTTCCAGAAAAAAATTATTTTTAAAAAGTTTCTTATGTCATTTTTCCCCAATGTTTTAGTTTTAGTCCCATGTTAAAATTAATTTTATCTTATTGGCTGTAATTAATTTTAATTACAATCACTAAAATTTTTGGTGAAAATGTAAGTTGAAATTATAATAAATTAAAAATTATTATGATTTTAAATTTTGAATCCATTTTTCTAAATTCCATTAACTGAAGTTTCATAATTTTGTTTAAATTTAATCTCATAGACAAGAAGATAATGTGGATTTTTAAACAAAAAATGTTCAAAGTTTGCGAAGTTTTTACATCCAATTTCATAGTGAAATTGATTAAAATAAAATAAATTGTATTAATTGATATATAATTGATGTAATGTTATTATAAAATCAACCAAAAACATAATCTAACCATACAAATAAATTAGATGAAAAAATAGTTTTGAAATAAAAATCGGTGCTATTCACTATTCATAAAAAATGAAACTTCATAGAAAAATAAAAAGAATTCACCATAATATTATTTTTATGTTCTGATTTCAAAAATGAAGTTTTTTTTTAAATAAAAATTATAAAAGTGTTAAATATTATATTTAAAATGGTTTCTCCATTAAAAGGTGGTAAAATTATCTTTTAGAAAAAAATACATCTTATTATTCATTACATTAGATTTATTCTTATCATATGCATATAAAATCTATTTAATGATTTTAAAAATATTTTATTTAATTTATAATATATTAAAAATAATAATCATTAGTTTTTTTAAATTCATTGAGGTAAAATGGTGTTTGTATATAGAAAATTAGTTTTCTTAGAAAAGAAATTTCTTTATTTTTAAATAGTTCTTAAATTAATTTCTAAATAAATGGTTATTTTTATTCACATGTTTAAATAGTATTTTATCCATAAATTCCATCCTAATAGATAGGTGAAAACTAAAATAATAGTTTAACAATAATATTAATAGTACACTTTAGTTTAGTAAAACTGGGTCTTGCATATAACACATGCTTTCAAATTAAATCATCATTTCAGATAACACAATCCAAACATTTTTTTGTGGGTATCAAAATATAATATATGTGTTTATTTTAGGGAAATATTTACTTGGTTTTGTGTAAAATTCATTCCAAACATAGTTCTTTCCTGTGAAAAAATTTATATTTAGAGTTACAATGTAACACCCAGAGATTTTATGAAAAATATTCTTTTGAATTTCATTAATGTCTTGTGTTGTACACTACACCAAAAGGATATTGCACAACACACATCCCTAACTTTCCTTGCATTGCACGCAATCTCGACCTTCCTCGATAGCGTGTGTAGTACGCAATACCGAGTTTTACTATACAACGATATGCTATTAAAATATTATTAAAACTAGCCGTTATGAATAGTAATAACCAGATTTTAAAATTTTAGAAATTTAGTCTTTCAAAATGGACTTCATTTTTGGATTTGGAATATCGAAATTAGATTAGGGTGAAATTTTGGTACATTTCGGATAACTTTCATATTCTGATGAATAGTGAAAATTACTAAATTTTAATTAAAAAAAATTAATCAAACTAATTACTAGTGATAAATTATTAATTTGAGTGGTTTTAAAGTATATTAAGAATATATTTTTACAATTTAATACAATTTTGTTCATTGTATGTAATTTCACATTTAAACCAGATATAAACATGTGCCAATCTTTTGATAGTGATTATCTCTTAAAAACACGCTATTTGTTTTGACGACGGGAATTAATTTTTAAATTATTTAATGTAACCGATATTTTTTTAATTTGATAAAATATATATCGTTTTTGAATTCATAATATCAAATATATCTTAGGCCTAATTTTTGGTATTTTTCTGGAAACTTTCATTTTTTGATGAATAGTGAAACCACTAAGTCGTAGTTAAAAAACTGAATTTTTCATAAAACTTAATTTTACCGCTTCTGTGAGTGGAATTTCAAAAATCCGAGAGACACGGTTTATATCAAGGAATAAAATTTGTTTCAATGAGATTTAAATAATTTTTGGTGAATAGTAACTTTTTACTTTTTTTACCACGGTTAAAAGTAAATAGGGTAATTAAGGGTACAAAATGATATTATAATTACCCTAACACATTTCCTAATTCTAATTGATAAGTGTAATTCGACCAAAAACAACCTTAGGAATAAAATATGACCATTTAAGCCCACTTGGATTAGATTAGGACATTTATTATTAATTAATTCAAAGAAGAGTTAAAAGAGGTAAAATCAAAGTTTATTTACTAAAACATTTTAAATATAGGGTAATACATAAGATAAATTCGATTATAAATATTAATTAGAAATATAAAAAGATTTCCTACATAATGGTATTTTATTTTTAATTTTTAGACATTAAATAATTTAATTTATTTATGACACAATGATGTTTCATTAATTAGCATAATAGTGAAAAATTGTAATAATTGATATTATAAATACCCAAATAAATATAATTTGAGACTTTTTATGAATTACACTAATTTTATAGGTTAATATGACATGTTATTATTTATTTAATTAACGTTTATTGAACTAATAATTCTGTTATGATTTTTACAAAAATCAATTACCAAATAGTTTCAAAATTGACATAAAATTGTTTTTAAAACAAATATTATATTATTAATTGTTATTTTATTCCTAAAAATCTAAGGTTCGGCCAAATGACATAGATAAGGATATATATATTAATAATAAACAACTTGGGGTTCGTTTTGCTTGTTATAGTAATTTTATTAAACTTATAGTATAAGAACATAAGAAGACACGGTAAAAGTAAAATTATTTAACTTAATGTTAAATCTAAATGATAAGGTTAAAATAGGAACCTAAACTTGCCTAAATTCTATTGTATGAGAGTATTTCGACCTATCCCCACCATATCTTAAAAATAAATCAATTTTGAGCTATTTAAAACCGAATATAACATTATAATAAAATAATATTTTTAGTTTTCCAAATGAGCCCCTCTCCTCCCTTATAGAAGGGCACCTCCTCCCTCTCTTAGTCACACAACATTGAGCCTTCAAGATCGGCCAAACCCTGAAAAATTCTCATATCCACTTCCCTAGAAACATCATAGAGGTTATGGTCTTCCTCAATGTCCAATTTTAGTTCCCTAAGTGGAGGTCTCAATGAGGCGCTTCAAAGAAGAGGTAATTTCCGTTACCGATTCTTTCACCTTTATTTCTTCTTCCACTTCTTATTATTAGGTTGTTTCATTATGAAGTAATAACATCAGTATCAATCATATAATGATATGTTATTATAAGTATGAAACAACCCTATTTCACCATCTATCCATCCTACGGAAAATGAAATCCCCACGCGTGCGTACGTACGGAATATCGTCTCCACGCCGTGGTGAAATCTATTTTCCACCACCACCTTACATGGATGGGTATAATGCTGTAAATAAAAACTATATATGATTATTTTAAAGTGATATTTATTCTGAAATATTATACATACACTCCAATATAGTCCCACGATCATGAGAACGATATCATTTCTCGTGCGTACGTACGGACTACTGTCTCCACAACGCGATGAGATTCATTCTCCACTTTAACCATTCATTAATGATTATAAAGTATATATAATAAGTAATCATGAAATATATGACATAATAATGATACTGGATTTATGTGTATATATATGTATGTCATCTACTTAATTCCATTCAACTCAATAAGGAAACGAAAACAGCGTTCATGCATATGTACGGCCTACGGTCTCCATGAACGCTGTATTTCTTTCCATTTACTGATTTATTATATATTTGTATATTCTGAATATATATTATATATTAATCATGTTTTATATTCTGTAATTAAGTAATAATGATCTATGTAATCATATGAATAATTACAAGTCAAAATACGGACGACAAATGAAACAATTTTACCCAAAACGCTCTTTAACATGGAATTTACAAAAGAACGGGTAATATAAAGTAATAAGTGAACCATATATGATATCATAACAATGAATATGATTCTGTAATAAGTCAATAACATTATTTAAATAATTATACAGGAGGTTCGGACACTTATGAAGAAAATCAGACCAAAGGTAAGGGAAATATCACAATCTCATTTTTATCCGAGATTGTTTATACTTTAGTATTTACTGGGGTGCACTACTGGAAAACTAACCTTTACCAACGGTTTGGAATAGTTGGTATAGGGCTCCAAACCGTTGTTATAGCCTATACCAATGGTTTGGAGAACCGTATCCAAGTAAGCCGTTGGGATAGGTCTATACCAACGGTTTTGGAAGCCGTTGGTATAGGTAATATGAAATCTATAACAATGGTAATGTAACCGTTGGTATATAAATTCCAAAAATAAATCATCCGCTAAGATTTGATCCCAAGACCCGTCATTTATAATCGAACGACTTAACCACTAAGATAACATTACTTTTGTAAAAATAATTTCATAAATATATATATGTATTAGCATAATTATTTAAAATTTTGATTTATATAATGTTCTTGGTTAGTAGACCTGGAAAAAAATTAAAGAACCTATCCCAATGGTTTTCAAAACAGTTGGGATAGGTTAGGGGTGGGTTGAGTTTTTTAGGCCGAAGGTTGTTTTTTTGGGTGTTTTTTCCCAACGGTTTTGGTGAACAGTTGGGAAAGAGGCTCAAAACACACCCTTTCCCAACGGTTTTGGTGAACCGTTGGGAAAGGTCACTCTTTCCCAACGGTTTTGGTGAACCGTTGGGAAAGAGGCTCAAAACACACCCTTTCCCAACGGTTTAGCATAAACTGTTGGGAAAGAGTGACCCTTTCCCAATGGTTTGCCAAACCGTTGGGAAAGGTGGGGAAATCTATGGCTTTCCCAGCGGTTTTGGTGAACCGTTGGGAAATGGTAGCTATACCAACGGTTTTTACAAACCGTTGGTATAGAAGTGTTGGGAAAGATCATCTTTCCAGTAGTGGTGTATTTTATCATCCACATCCATGTTTCCTCAATATGTAATATTATTTCCATCCACCTACAATTTTTTAAATCCAATTTTACCCTTCGGTGAGTTTTTAGTAAAGGATATGAAAGGAATATTTTGTTGTTTTTCGTACGAGGTACTTTTTGACTTTTCCGAAAAAAGTAGAAGAAGAATGTTTTTTAACTTATACGGCATGAATGGATTTTTAAAACAAAATTCCAAGAATCTTACTTTATATGTTTTCATGTTTATTTTTAATCAACTTCTTTTAGTTTAGAATTGTACGACATGTTATGAAAGGAAAAGTATTTTTGAAGCTGAAAAGATATTTTCCTCAAGAATGGAGTTTAAGTGTTATATCAAAATTATTTTCCATCTAAGATAATAAAGGGTTCTATTTCTATCCCTATTATTACATTTATTTGATTATGTTGTGATGGAATTATATTTTTATGAATTCCTTTATCTTATATGAATTGTTTTATGATGTCACGATGTTTAAGATTCCCATCTTTATTACACGGGTTATGTTATGATGTATGGTTTCTGATTTTGTGGCACACAAAATAATGGTATCATTATGTGATGGGTGGGACCTATATCTCCCTCCAATGAATTGGGTAAAGATTTTATATCTCATGAGATAGACATGGCTGGAACGGTAGGTTATACCGGTTCAGTGAAACATGACTAAGACGAGGAGTGAACTCGGTTCAGAAAGGGACTTTCTCCACTAAGATAGTCTTGGCAATGAGTCTTGACTAATAAGAAATGATTATATATGATTATGTCTGTATGCCACAAAGTTTCATGTTTTATGTTATGATTATTAGGATTACGTTTCACTACTACAATTTATCCCATGTTATGATATTATGATCTCTTTTGCAGGTTAAGATTTCCAAAATGTTATGTTCTTATGAATATGATGTGATTGATATTTCTTTTATTTACCCTTACTGACCATTTGAGCTCACCCTTTTATGTTCTCTTTTCCCCAGGATATAAAAAGGTTTTAGGTAAAAAAAATGGAATATCTTTATAGGATATGTTGAAGATCTTTCACCACGATTAGAGGATTACATTCTGAGTTTCCAAAGACACTAAACTATTATGGTCCTTGTCTGCCTGTTTTTGTTATGTATTAAGTATTCTGCAAAAGTAATGTAATTTCCATGTACGTCAGGATTTGGGTCTCTAAAGTTGGTATCAGAGGAAAGGTTTATTCCACCTATGGAAACTAGGATATGAAAACGTTAGTGAGATCTCTAGAGATATTTCTAAGGTATGTCTAGGGATGTCCCTAAGGATAAGTATACATATAGGATATAGTCCTAGAAATATGGTAACGATATTAGACTATACCAAAGATGTTATATATTGAAGATACTCCCCATTTATTATGATTTTTGTCTCTCACACTATTCTTTTTGGGTTTTAGAAAATGGATGGAAACAAGATGATTCACGATAATGGAGGATATGATGGACAATGGAATGATATTCTTCATGATCAACCAAATGAAATGGGATTTGGAAGTCCAAACATCATTATTATGCTGAATCAGCAATCTCATAATATGATCAATAAAGGAAAATTTGGTAAGTTTCCTGACTCGGCTAATAAGAGAAAGATGGAGTTTAATGATGATCATAGAGGAAAGAAAGTTCAATTTCCCCTATGTAAATCATGTGGGAAGAGGCATCAAGGAGAATGTTTCAAAGGAACTAGAAGATGATTTGGGTGTGGAAAAGACGGACACAAAGCCAGTAAGTGAAAAGGAAAAGGTTCAGTTAACACCAGGGATGAGGATAATGGTATTGCTACGACATCAACAATGGTTAAATGTTTTAAATGTGGAATGTACCGGCATTATGCAAACCAATTCCCTAGGTGAAAGTCTCATGAAGAGAATTAGTATGGTCGTATGGGTAGTATTTATGTTGATGATGATGAAGAGACTACAAATGATATGTGAGATGAAAGAATTGTTGAAGCTCGGTCAATGGTTTAAGAATGTAGTGGAATTATTACATGTTTATCAAGTGTAATGTTGTATAAGTAATCTCATGGTACTATGGAATAAAGAGAAATCTAAGGATTGTTACACTGTTGTCTGTCCTAGAGTTTTGAAAGTGTATGATTAATGGTACTGGTATCCATGAAAGGTTATTTAGATATTTTTGGAAAGTAGATGATATGCGCATAATGAAGGGATAAGGAGAAAATTAAATGTTTGATAGTATTCATGAGCTCATGACTTATATAAGGAAATAGTTATATCATGGTTTGAGTATATAGAATTTTTGGGTTTTGGTATGTGGAAAGAGATAACTTTTGAAAACACTCATGTTTTCACTAAGGTTCAATGGGTATTCATTTTTTTCAAGAGAATACATGATTAAGGTATTCACATGATTGGAATGTGGCCAATAAGATATATGGGGGATAAATGATGATATTCACATGCTTGGATGATGACATTTAAAGTAATCTTTTTCTTTATACTATGAGCTTGGGCCGAAGTATTTTAGATAAGACTTAATATTGGAATGGATTATGCTAGACATAAGTTAGTATTTTTTACGGATAGAACTTTTTTTCAATATTATTGATGAGATGTTATATTAATGTAGTTTTAGAAAACGGACAACCTGCAGGATGGGCGACAGCCCATCGCATCGGACAAGGCTGTGGGAATCGAACCCACAACAGAAGTGCGACTGGCCTTTATTGCCTACCACTGGCCTACAGGAAGTCCTTGTTTAGTATAAACTAGTTTTATTATATTAAATAGTATGATATAAGAAGTATAAGTCCATTTTAGAAACCATATACGATTAACCTCACCATAGATGGTCTTATGTATTTTTGATAACTTTTGTAACCTTTTGTTTGAGACAGATGGAATGACCCATCATTCTATCACATGATCTGCTAACACTTCACGAATGAAAAATCCAACTTCATTTTTTTAAGAGATGAAGTGTAAACTGTCTAAAGAACGACCAACAGTGACACTGTACCAAAATCACGAAAGTATTTCTTCTAATTCCAATTTCATCAACTTTAGGGAAATGATCTGGAAAACTAAAAATGTTTTCCTAGTACTCTTATATCTGATGAATTAGATGGTACCTTTGATAGTCACAAATTTATGGCTTTGTGATTGCTGGCTTTTCCATAGCCATGTTCTGTACCACTCTCCATCAAAACATGGTGGTTAGATTTCTCTTCCATATCCATATTTTCACCTATGTGGAAACCCAGTGATTAGTTTATTTGGGTAACCGTTACATTTCATACTTTTTTTTAAAGATTGGTTTTGGTATTCCTTTTTACGATGTGGGTTTCTGTTAAAGAAACTTTCGAGTAGTAAACTATTTATAACCCTGACGAATTTCGAGGGCGAAATTCATTTTAAGGGGGTAGAATGTAACACCCCGAGATTTTATGAAAAATATTCTTTTTAATTTCATTAATGTCTTGTGTTGTACGCTACACCAAAAGGAGCTTGCACAACATGCATCCTTGACTTACCTTTCATTACACGCAATCGCGACCTTCCTCGATAGCGTGTGTAGTACGCAATACCGAGTTTCACTAAACAACGATATGCTATTAAAATATTATTAAAACTAGCTGTTATGAATAGTAATAACCACCTTTTAAAATTTTAGAAATTTTATCTCTCAAAATGGACTTCATTTTTGGATTTGGAATATTGAAATTAGCTTAGGGTGATATTTTGGTACGTTTCGGATAACTTTCATTTTCTGATGAATAGTGAAAATTACTAAATTTTAATTAAAAACAACTTTTTTAATCAAAATAATTAATAGTGATAAATTATTAATTTGAGTGGTTTTAAAGTATATTTAGAATATATTTTTACAATTTAATACAATTTTTTTCATTGGATGTAATTTCACATTTTAACCAGATATAAACAAGTGTCAATCTTTTGATAGTTATTATCTCTTAAAAACACGTTATTTGTTTTGACGACGGGAATTAATTTTTAAATTAGTTAATGTAACTGATATGTTTTGAATTTGATAAAATAGACATTATTTTTGAAATCATAATATCAAATATATCTTAGGCCTAATTTTTGGTATTTTTCTGGAAACTTTCATTTTTTGATGAATAGTGAAACCACTAAGTGGTAGTTAAAAAACTGAATTTTTCATAAAACATAAATTTACCGTTTCTGTGAGTGGAATTTAAAAAATCTGAGAGACACGGTTAATATCAAGGACTAAAATGTGTTTCAATGAGATGAATATAAATTTTTGTGAATAGTAACTTTTTTACTTTTATTAACACGATTAAAAGTAAATAGGGTAATTAAGGGTAAAAAATGAAATTATTATTACCCTAAGACATGTCCTAATTCTATTGGATAAGTGTAATTCGACCAAAAACAACTTTAGGAATAAAATATGACTATTTAAGCCCACTTGGATTAGATTAGGACATTTATTATTATTTAATTCTAAGAAGAGTTAAAAGAGTTAAAATCAATGTTTATTTACTAAAACATTTTTAATATAGGGTTATGCATAAGATAAATTTGATTATAAATATTCATTAGAAAGCTAAAAAGATTTCCTACATAATGGTATTTTATTTGTAATTTTTAGACCTTAAATAATTTAATATATGTATGACACAATGATGATGCAGTAATTACCATAATAGTGAAAATTATAATAATTGATATTATAAATTCCCAAATAAATATAATTTGAGACTTTGTATGAATTACACTAATTTTCTAGGTTAATAGGACATGTTAGTATTTATTTAATTAACATTTTTCGAACTAATAATTCTGTTATGAGTTTCACAAAAATCAATTACTAAATAGTGTCAAAATTGACATAAAATAGTTTTTAAAACAAATATTATATTATTAATTGTTATTTTATTCCTAAAAATCTAAGGTTCAGCCAAATGACTTAGATAAGGTGATATATATTAATAATAAACAACTTGGGGTTATTTTGGCCTGTTATAGTAATTTTATTAACCTTATAATATAAGAACACAAGAAGACACAGTAAAAGTAAAATTATTTAACTTAATGTTAAATCTAAATGATAAGTTTAAAATAGGAACCGAAACTTGTCTAAATTCTATTGGATGAGATTATTCCGACCCATACCCACCCTAGATTCAAAATAAATCAATTTGGAGCTATTTAAAACCTAATATAAATTTATAATAAAATAATTTTTTTAGTTTTCCAACGGAGCCCCTCTCCTCCCTTATAAAATGGCACCTCCTCCATCTCTTCCTCACACAACTTTGAGCCTTCAATCACGGCCAAAACCTTCCAAATTCTCTTCTCCACTTCCCTAGAAACATCCTAGAGGTTCTGGTCTTCCTCAAAGACCAATTTTAGTTCCATAAGAGGAGGTCTCAAAGAGGCGCTTCAAAGAAGAGGTAATTTCCGTTACCGATTATTTCACCATTATTTTTTATTCCACTTCTTCTTCATAAGTTGTTTCATTATGAAGTAATAACATCAATATCACTCATATACTGATATGTTATTATAAGTATGAAACAACCCTATTTCACCATCTATCCATTCTACGGAAAACGAAATCACCGCACGTGCGTACGTAAGGAATACCGTCTCCACGCCATGGTGAAATCTATTTTCCACCACCACCTTACTTGGATGGGTATAATGGTGCAAATAATAACTATATTTGATTATTTTAAAGTGA
The DNA here is from genome assembly GCA_963277665.1 of Viscum album. Taxonomy (NCBI): domain Eukaryota; kingdom Viridiplantae; phylum Streptophyta; class Magnoliopsida; order Santalales; family Viscaceae; genus Viscum; species Viscum album. The sequence continues at coordinate 1,085,428,459 of OY728151.1, forward strand.
TATTGATTCTGAAATAGTATAAATACACTCCAATATAGTCCCACGATCATGAAAACGATATCATCGCTCGTGCGTACGTACGGACTACCGTCTCCACGACGCGATGAGATTCATTCTCCACTTTAACCATTCACAAATGATTATAAAGTATATATAATAAGTAATCATGAAATATATGAAATAATAATGATACTGGATTTATGTGTATATATATGTATGTCATCTACTTAATTCCATTCAACTCAATAAGGAAACGAAAACAGCGTTCATGCGTACGTACGACCTACCATCTCCATGAACGGTGTATTTCTTTCCATTTACTGATTTATTATATATATGTATATTATGAATATATATGATATATAAATCATTTTTTATATTCTGGAATTAAGTTATCATGATCTAAGTAATCATATGAATAATTACAAGTCAAAACACGGACGACAAATGAAACAATTTTACCCAAAACGCTCTTTAACATGGAATTTACAAAAGAACGGGTAATATAAAGTCATAAGTGAACCATATATGATATCATAACAATGAATATGATTCTAAAATATGTCAATAACATTATTTAAATCATTATACAGGAGGTTCGGACACTTACGAAGTAAATCGGACCAAAGGTAAGGGAAATATCACAATCTCATTTTTATCCAAGATTGTTTATAATTTAGTATTTACTGGGGTGTATTTTATCATCCACATAAATGTTTCCTCAATATGTAATATTATTTCCATCCACCTACAATTGTTAAAATCCTATTTTACCCTTCAGTGAGTTTTTAGTAAAGTATATGAAAGGAATCTTTTGTCGTTTTTCGTAAGAGGTACTTTTTGACTTTTCCGACAAAAGTATGAGAAGAATGTTTTTTTAACTTATACGGAATTAATGGATTTTTAAAACAAAATTTCCCAGAATCTTACTTTACAAGTTTTCAAGTTTATTTTTAATCAACTTCTTTTATTTTAGAATAGTACGACATGTTAAGAAAGGAAATGTGTTTTTGAAGCTGAAAAGATATTTTCCTCAAGAATGGAGTTCAAGTGTTTTATCAAAATTAGTTTCCATCTAAGATAATAAAGGGTTCTGTTTCTATCCCTATTATTACATTGATTTGATTATGTTATGATGGAATTATATTTTTATGAATTCCTTTATCTTATATGAATTGTTTTATGATGTCACGATGTTTAAGATTCCCATTTTTATTACATGGGTTATGCTATGATGTATGGTTTCTGATTTTGTGGAACACATAAGAATGGTATCATTATGAGATGGGTGGGACCTATATCTCCCTCCAATTCATTGGGTAAAGATTTTATATCTCAAGATATAGACATGGCTGGAACGGTAGGTTATACCGGTTCAGTGAAACAGGACTGAAACGAGGAGTGAACTTGGTTCAGAAAGGGACTTTGTCCACTAAGATAGTCTTGGCAATGAGTCTTGACTAATAAAAAATGATTCTCTATGATTATGTGTGTATGGCACAAAGTTTCATGTTGTAAGTTATGATTATTGGGATTACATTTCACTACTACGATTTATCCCATGTTATGATATTATGATCTCTGTTGCAGGTTAAGATTTCCAAAATGTTATGTTCTTATGAATATGATGTGATTGATATTTCTGTTGTTTACCCTTACTGAGTATTTGAGCTCACCCTTTTATGTTTTCATTTCCCCAGGATATAAATAAATGTTTTAGGTATAAAAGGGGAAGATCTTTATGGGAGATGTTGAAGATCTTTCACCACGATTAGAAGATTATATTCCAAGTTTCCAAAGACACTAAACTATTACGATCCTTGTGTGTCTGTTTCTGTTATGTATTATGTATTCCGAAAAAGTAATGTAATGTCCATGTACGTCAGGCTTCGGGTCTCTATAGTTGGTATCAGAGGAAAGGTTTAGTCAACCTTTGGAAACTAGGATGCGAAAACGTCAGTGAGATCCCTAGAGATATTTCTAAGGTATGTCTAGGGATGTCCCTAAGGATAAGTATACATATAGGATATAGTCCTAGAACTATGGTAACGATATTATATTAAACAAAAGATGTTAGATATTGAAGATACTCCCCCTTTATTATGATTTTTGTCTCTCACACTATTCTTTTTGGGTTTTAGAAAATGGCTGGAAACAAGATGATTCACGATAATGGAGGATATGATGGACAATGGAATGATATTCTTAATGAGCAACCAAATGAAATGGTATTTGGAATTCCAAACATCATTATTATTCCGAATCAGCAATCTCATAATATGATCAATAAAGGAAAATTTGGTAAGTTTCCTGACTCGGCTAATAAGAGAAATATGGAGTTTCATTATGATCATAGAGGAAAGAAAGTTCAATTTCCCGTATGTATATCATGTGGGAAGAGGCATCAAGGAAAATGTTTCAAAGGAACTGGAAGATGCTTTGGGTGTGGAAAAGAAGGACACAAAGCCAGTAAGTGCAAAGGAAAAGGTTCAGTTAACACCAGGGATGAGGATAATGGTAGTGCTATGACATCAACAATGGTTAATTGTTTTAAATGTGGAATGTACAGGCATTATGCAAACCAATTCCCTAAGGTAAAGTCTAATGAAGAGAATCAGTATGGTCATATGGGTAGTATTTATGTTGATGATGATGAAGAGACTACAAATGATATGTGAGATGAAAGAATTGTTGAAGCTTGGTCAATGGTTTAAGAATGTAGTGGAATTATTACATGTTTATTATGTGTAATGTTGTATAAGTAATCTCATGGTACTATGGAATAAAGAGAAATCTAAGGATTGTTACACTGTTGTCTTTCCTTGAGTTTTGAAAGTGTATGATTAATGGTACTGGTATCTATGAAAGGTTATTCAGATATTTTTGGAAAGTAGATGATATGCGCATAATGAAGGGATAAGGAGAAAATTAAATGTTTGATAGTATTCATGATCTCATGACTGATATAAGGAAATAGTTATATCATGGTTTGAGTATATAGAATTTTCAGGTTTTGGTATGTGGAAAGAGTTAACTTTTGACAGCACTCATGTTTTCACAACGGTTCAATGGGTATTCAATTTTTTTCAAGAGAATACATGATTAAGGTATTCACATGATTGGAATATGACCAATAAGATATATGGGGGATAAATGATGGTATTCACATGCTTGGATGATGACATTTCAAGTAATCGTTTTCTTTATACTATGAGCTTGGGCCAAAGTATTTTAGATAAGACTAAAGATTGGAATGGATTATGCTGGACATAAGTTAGTATTGTTTAAGGATAGAACTTTTTTTCAATATTATTGATGAGATGTTATATTAATGTAGTTTTAGAAAAAGGACAACCTACAGGATGGGCGACAGCCCATCGCATCGGACAAGGCTGTGGAAATCGAACCCACAACCGAAGCGTGACTGGCCTTTATCGCCTACCACTGGCCTACAGGAAGTCCTTGTTTAGTAGAAACTAGTTTTATTATATTAAGCAGTATGATATAATAAGTATAAGTCCATTTTAGAAACCATATACGATTAACCTCACCATAGATGGTCTTATGTATTTTTTGATAACTTTTGTAACCTTTTGTTTGAGACAGATGGAATGACCCATCATTCTATCACATGATCTGGTAACACTTCACAAATGACAAATCCAACTTCATTTCTTTAATAGATGAAGTGGAAATTGTCCATAGAATGACCAACGGTGACACTATAACAAAATCACGAATGTATTTCATCTAATTCCAATTTCATCAACTTTAGGGAAATGATCATTAAAACTAAAAAGGTTGTCCTAGTACTCTTATATCTGATGAATCAGATGGTACCTTAGATCGTCACAAATTTATGGCTTTGTGATTGCTGGCTTTTCCATAGCCATGTTCTCTACCACTCTCCATCAGAACATGGTGGTTAGATTTCTCTTCCATATCCATATTTTCACCTATGTGGAAACCCAGTGATTAGTTTATTTGGGTAAGCGTTACATTTCATACTTTTGTTTTTAAATATTGGTTTCGGTATTCCTTTTTACGATGTGGGTTTCTATTAAAGAAACTTTTGAGTAGTAAACCATTTATAACCCCAACGAATTTCGAGGGAGAAACTCATTTTAAGGGGTGTATAATGTAACACCCCGAGATTTTATGAAAAATATTATTTTTAATTTCATTAATGTCTTGTGTTGTATGCTACACCAAAAGAAGCTTGCACAACACGCATCCTTGACTTTCCTTGTATTACATGCAATCGCGACCTTCTTCAATAGCGTGTGTAGTACACAATACCGAGTATCACTAAACAACGATATGCTATTAAAATATTATTAAAACTATCTGTTATGAACAGTAATAACCACCTTTTAAAATTTTATAAATTTTATCTCTCAAAATGGACTTCATTTTTGGATTTTGAATATCGAAATTATCTTAGGGTGAAATTTGGGTACGTTTCAGATAACATTCATATTCTGATGAATAGTGAAAATTAATAAATTTTAATTAAAAACAACTTTTTTAATCAAAATAATTAATACTGATAAATTATTAAATTGAGTGGTTTTAAATTATATTTAGAATATATTTTTACAATTTAATACAATGTTGTTCATTGGATGTAATTTCACATTTAAACCAGATATAAACAAGTCTCAATCTTTTGGTAGTAATTATCTCTTAAAAACACGCTATTTGTTTTGATGACGGGAATTAATTTTTAAATTAGTTAATGTAACTGATATGTTTTTAATTTGATAAAATAGACATCATTTTTGAATTCAGAATATCAAATATATCTTAGGCCTAATTTTTGGTATTTTTCTGGAAACTTTCATTTTTTGATGAATAGTGAAACCACTAAGTGGTAGTTAAAAAACTGAATTTTTCATAAAACATAATTTTACCGCTTCTGTGAGTGGAATTTCGAAAATCCTAGAGACACGGTTAATATCAAGGAATAAAATTTGGTTCAATGAGATTAAAATAATTTTTGGTGAATAGTAACTTTTAACTTTTTTTACCACGGTTAAAAGTAAATAGGTTAATTAAAGGTAAAAAATGATATTATTATTACCCTAACACATGTCCTAATTCTATTGGATAAGTATAATTCGGCCAAAAACAACCTTAGGAATAAAATATGACCATTTAATCCCACTTGGATTAGATTTGGACATATATTATTATTTAATTCAAAGAAGAGTTAAAATCAATGTTTATTTACTAAAACATTTTTAATATAGGGTTATACATAAGATAAATTCGATTATAAATATTCATTAGAAAGATAAAACTAGTTCCTACATAATGGTATTTTATTTGTAATTTTTAGACATTAAATAATTTAATTTATATATGACACAATGATGATGTAGTAATTACCATAATAGTGAAAAATTATAATAATTAATATTATAAATACCAAAATAAATATAATTTAAGACTTTTTATGAATTCCACTAATTTTATAGGTTACTATGACATGTTAGTATTTATTTAATTAACCTTTTTCGAACTAATCATTCTTTTATGAGTTTCACAAAAATCAATTACTAAATAGTTTCCAAATTGACTTAAAATAATTTTTAAAACAAATATTATATTATTAGTTGTTATTTTATTCCTAAAAATATAATGTTCGTCAAATGACTTAGATAAGGTTATATATATTAATAATAAACAACTTGGGGTTCTTTTGGCTTGTTATAGTAAGTTTATTAACCTTATATTATAAGAACACAAGAAGACACGGTAAAAGTAAAATTATTTAACTTAATGTTAAATCTAAATGATAAGGCTAAAATAGGAACCTAAACATGTATAAATTCTATTTGATGAGATTATTTAGACCCAGACCCACCCTAGCTTCAAAATAAATCAATTTGGAGCTATTTAAAACCGAATATAACTTTATAATAAAATAATATTTTTAGTTTTCTAAAGGAGCCCCTCTCCTCCCTTATAAAAGGGCACCTCCTCCCTCTCTTCCTCACACAACATTGAGTCTTCGAGCTCGGCCAAACCCTACCAGATTCTCTTCTCCACTTCCCTAGGAACATCCTAGAGGTTCTAGTCTTCATCAAAGACCAATTTTAGTGCCCTAATAGGAGGTCTCAAAGAGGTGCTTCAAAGAAGAGGTAATTTCTGTTACCTATTCGTTCACCTTTATTTCTTATTCCGCTTCTTCTTCATAGGCTGTTTCATTATGAAGTGATAACATCAGTATCACTCATATACTGATATGTTATTATAAGTATGAAACAACCCTATTTCACCATCTATCCATCCTACGGAAAACGAAATCACCACGCGTGCGTACGTACGGAATACCGTCTCCACGCCGTGGTGAAATCTATTTTCCACCACCACCTTACTTGGATAGGTATAATAGTGTAAATAATAACTATATATGATTATTTTAAATTGATATTGATTCTGAAATAGTATAAATACACTCCAGTACAGTCCCACGATCATGAGAATTATATCATCGCTCGTGCGTACGTACGGACTACCGTCTCCACGACGCGATGAGATTCATTCTCCACTTTAACCATTAATGAATGATTATAAAGTATATATAATAAGTAATCATGAAATATATGACATAATAATGATACTTCATTTATGTGTATATATATGTATGTCATCTACTTAATTCCATTCAACTCAATAAGGAAACGAAAACAGCGTTTATGCGTATGTACGGCCTACCGTCTCCATGAACGGTGTATTTCTTTCCATTTACTGATTTTTTATATATATGTGTATATTCTGAATATATATTATATATAAATCATGTTTTATATTCTGGAATTAAGTAATAATGATCTAAGTAATCATATGAATAGTTACAAGTCAAAACACGGACGACAAATGAAACAATTTTACCCAAAACGCTCTTTAACATGGAATTTACAAAAGAATGGGTAATATAAAGTCATAAGTGAATCATATATGATATCATAACAATGAATATGATTCTGTAGTAAGTCAATAACATTATTTAAATCATTATACAGGAGGTTCGGACACTTACGAAGAAAATCGGACCAAAGGTAAGGGAAATATCACATTCTCATTTTTATCCGAGATTGTTTATACTTTAGTATTTACTGGTGTCACGACCCGACCTCGGGGCCCGTGCCGTGACTACCCCAAGCCCGCCTTCCATAGGCCAGGGGCTGGCGACTAGCACCAATGGCGTAAATCCTGATAACTGGGAAGGCATTGCCATTACAAAAGCAAACAAACACCACAGAGTAAGCAAGCGGAAAAGTAAACACAAGCGAAGAAAAGTAAAAGGGCCGGAAATACAAGCCCAACTGTAAAGTACAACTCGAAAGGGAAAAACAGTAGCTGGAAGAACGAAGCGGCTCCTGGGTCGTCCTCCTCCATTCCTACCTGAAGGGTAGGTACAGATGGCTCAGCTCCTGGATCATCCACCACGGATCCTACCTGAAGGGTAGGTACAGATAGCTCCTCTACTCCTCGGGTCCTGTCGTCTACTCCGGGTACGTCCGCCCAGTGGTCCTCCTCCGGGTACCGACCTGCTCCGCAAGCCTCAACTGCGATCTGCGCTGTCCGTCGTCTGCAACCAACACAACGAAGTGCGGGCATAGCCCGTGCAGGGGTGAGTATAAGCTACTCAGTAGGGACCCCGAGACCCTTATGGTCTCACTAAATCCAACATGGATATCCACAAAGTAAAGACAGCAATCACGAAGTAACATCAGACTCTACTTAGGTATATGCCCATACATATACCTAAGTCATCAAGTAACCCATCCAATCACAAGGATACACAAAAATCATGAAATCAACGGATAACCATCACCCAGGTATATGCCCATACATATACCTAAGTTATCAAGCGACCCATCTCAATCATGCGGAAACGCAAATATTCATTGACTCAGCTCAAACCAGGATTTTCATTATCGAAACCGTAACTACTGAGGAGCTCCGTCTCTAGAGTGTACAGTGGTCCTGTCACGACTCCGAGGTACTGCTCACTAACCTAAGACTGCTGAGGTACTCCTCTTGTCGAGTACTGCGGGTTTGCGGCCAACTACCGGGCGCTCCGTCCGCCGAGGGTCTGTCGCCAAATACCGGGCGCTCACCCAAATAGCCTACTGAGGTACTCCTCCTGTCGAGTACCGCGGGTTTGCTGCCAACTACCAGGCGCTCCGTCCGTCGTGGGTTTGCCGCCAAATACCGGGCGCTCCGTCCACTGGGCTAGTCGACTCACTCCAAGTCGAGTCGGTCAAGCAGTCGTCAGGTCTCAGTCGGCTACACGGTCTCTGTACTCCGCACGCTCGTCTCCGGGAGGGTCCGCTCCACGAGCTACTGGTCGATACTCCAAGTATCACAAAGTCCCACAAAGAAGTGTCTCAAAGGACCGCCTCATCATAGGGGTCTCAACGCAACAGACGGCGCGTCAATCGGACGCCCGGTCTGTAAGTTATTAGCCTTTTCGTCCCAGGGGCCCGGTTGGTTTCGTGTGCGAACCAATCCCGGCCGTATCACAACTGTACCCTGAACTCCCATAGGGTATACTCAAAGGGACCGTTACTCAACGCAATCACCAACGCCGCTGACGGTTCGTCGAACGGACATCCTGGCTGAAAGATATCAGCTTTTCCGTTCCAGGGGCCCGGTTGGATTTCGGGTACAATCCAATCCGGCCATACTCCGACTGCATCCAAAACTCAGGCGGAGTATGTCAAAATTTCCGTCTCATCAAGAGGAAGTCAACGAAACAGACGGCGCGTCAATCGGACGCCCGGTCTGTGAGTTATTGGCTTTTTCGTTTCAGGGGCCCGGTTGGTTTCGTGAACGAACCGACCCGACCGTACTCCGTCGGCATCCAAACCTCGAGAAGAGTAAGCCAAAAGTTCCGTTTCACTGAGAGGAATTCAACAAAGCTGACGGTACGTCATTCGGACGTCCGGAGCTCAAGATATGTGAATTTGACCGAAATGGTCCGAAAACGGGGGGGGTCCGGGTCCGGGCCGACCCGGCCCGACCCCCCCTGGGTCGGCCCGAACCGGGTCCGACCCGGTTGGCCCGGCCCCGCCCGGCCAGGGCCGGTCCGGATCGGCTCGGCCGAGCGGCCTGACAACCCCGCGGCACCCGCGGGGTGTCGCGCTGGACACCCGCGGGGTGCCGCCTGACAGCCCCGAGGCACCCGCGGGGTGTCGCGCTGGACACCCGCGGGGTGTCGCCTGACAACCCCGCGGCACCCGCGGGGTGTCGCCCTGGACACTCGCGGGGTGTCGCCAGACAACCCCGCGGCACCCGCGGGGTGCCACCCTGGACACCCGCGGGGTGTCGCCAGACAACCCCGCGGCACCCGCGGGGTGCCAACCTGGACACCCGCGGGGTGCCACCTTGGACACCCGCGGGGTGCCGCCGCCTCCGGCCGCCGGCGACCCGCGCCGCCGCCGGCTTCCGCGGGCCACCGGAGACGCTCCGGTGGTCCGATTTGCTTCCCGTCTGCGCCTACGGTCATCCCGGGACCCGACCTTCACTGCGGAGGCCTCAAAATTAACTTGCGGCCTCGTTTGTCGTCGCCCGTCAATCTGCGCTCAAGAACAAAATAAAATTAATTTAATCTGCGGCCTCTTTGGCGCGGCGCGACGACGTCGCGTGCTTGAACGACTTCTCGGCGTGGCGCGAAGGCATCTCGATCTTGTTTGATTTCGTTCCACAGCGCGGCGCGACGGCGCCACTCAATAGTTGTCGTACGATTCCCGCGTGGTGCGACGGCACCACGCCATCTCGCTCCATCCGCAAGAAACAACAAGAATAAAGGAGGGGGGGTCGGCCGTGTTTGTGCGGCCCGACCCCCCTCGCATTAGATTGATAACAATCGGCCTTTCTAGAATGATAATCCATCACAATCTTTTTAAAAATAAATAAAAAGATTCGGAAACAAGGGCCGACAAAAAAAAAAGAACCTTCAAGATCGAAGGAAAGATCAACAACTTTAAAAAGGCTTAAAACCCCTACCTCAAGCGTTGTCGCTCGCGAGTTCGTCGCGGAAGAGGACGATCGTCGCGGAAGAAACGTCGCCGGAGAAACGTCGTTGATTCCGTTGTCGTCGAGGTGCGTCCGAAGGGAGAACGTCGCTTGGAAAGGAACGATCATCACGGAAGAAACGTCGCGGAAGAAGCGTCGTTGATTTCCGCGGTTTCGGTGTTCTTCGCCGGAGGCCGGCGTTCTTCGCGTTCTTCGCCGAAGAAGAACGCTCTCCTCCAAATTCTCCCCACGCCACAAGCTTCCATCCAAAATAAAATAAGAGTAATCTTATTTTATTAACGCACAAGCAACGATTAAAAAAAAGAAACGAACAATTAGTTCCAAGAATTAATTTACCAAAGAAACCGCCCAATTAATTGGACGAAAGAAACAGCCCAATTTAATGGTCTGTTAAGAAACTAAGAAACCGCGTCAGTTGACTTTCAGTTTCTTTGACGGGTTTTTGCGGGTGCGTTACTTAGCGGAAGAAACGGCGGGGCTCGTGCGGGCCCCACCCACAAATATCCTATCAAGAGGATAGGATATTTCAGTTGCACCCTATCCGCTTCAACTAAGCTTAACCAGCTTAATGTGGCTTTCAAGTGGCTTCAAGTGAAATAAAAATAAAGTTGTCGTAACAACTTTATTTTATTTCTTAACCTTAAGTCCCAAAATTTAAAAACCACACCTGAGCAAACGCAACTCCGGAAGAGGCGTTTCTAGGCAAAACCCGGCGCTGCGATTTCATCGGTGCCCTCAGAATTCGATTCCGGGCACCGGTTCAAAAGTTAGAAAAACCCGCTCGTCCGTTCACTGAACGTACCCGAGCCAAAACTTCGGAAAATGATTCCGGGCACACCGGGCCTCGGAATCAGGTGCCGTCAGAAACTGCGTTCTTGTAAAATTCCAAAGAAAATTAAGAAAAAAATTTCCTTGAAATTTACGGGTCTTTACATTACTCCCACCACAGGGCTTTACGTCCCCGTAAAGCTTCACCACAGACTTAGGGAAACAAAGCGGTACTGAGCACGCATCTGAGCCTTCCGCTCCCATGTGCTCACCTGGAGGTTCCCGCGCTGCCAAAGAAAGTGCACAAGAGGAATCGACCATCCTCCTAGGATCCGCTCCTGTCGATCGTCGATCCCCACAGGAACCTCCGTATAAGACACTCATCGCCACCGTCTAGCTCCTCATGGTCGATGATATGCGAAGGGGGGTCGAGCACGTATCTCCTCAGTTGGGATACGTGGAAAACGTCGTGCACCTAGTGCAACTGAAGTGGATGGGCCAAGCGGTAAACCACCTCGCCTACCCAGCTGAGGACCTAGATAGGTCCGTTGAACCTCGGAGATAACTTGCCTCCCAGGCCACATCTCCATAAACCTCGTCGAGGTGAGACCCGTAAGAAGACGTGGTCGTCATCCTCGAACTCCAGAGGTCTCCATTTCTGATTAGAACTGAAACTCAAAACTCCTGCTGCCACGAAGGTAAGGTGGGTCGACCCAAGAATGATCAGCTACACCCTCCTGTGCATGAGTTTATCTTGAGCTGGCCAGGGTTTCCTTTTCGCTGACCAAGGAAAACCTATCCCAACGTTGTAGATAAACCACAACCTTTTTGCCTAAAACAGTCAACCTGGGTATGATCTGTGAATTCGATCCATAACCAGACCAACGTCGCAAGGCCTCGACGCTGCCACCAAGAGATTCCAACCGAAACTCTCACCTCGTGGTCAGATCACACTGTCGGCGTAAGTGTGATTATCGAGTCTCCTCCCAAAGGTATCTCCAGACGTGAGGGTCAAGTTAACGGCTTACCCGGAACCTCTAGGTCTGGGACAAGATTCGTGGAAGGAAAGAATGATTGGTACCTATGTCTAAAGATATGGCAGCTCATAGTAGACATAGCCCATACCCCGATTCATTCTTAGAGCCCCTGGGTCACACTACTTGACCGCATGGAGCAACCCTCCTTCCCAGCCCTCCTGCTCCCTGAGCCTGGCGGGGATTTCAAAGGCGGGTGGTTGTAACATGTTGAGATGTACACCACCACCTGCTGCTCTCAAGGCCCCACTTCCACATCTGCTACTCCGCAAATTCATCTGTCCTTTAAGCTTCCTCTTCTTGAAACATTTAACACGCCCGAGTCTCTAAGACTGGCACTGGTTTCCTGTTTCTTACTGCACTGTGCAGTCTTCATCCGCTCCTGGATAAACTGCAACTCCTTTGCATATGATCTGGAAGAGCTGCTAAAATTTCTCCTTTGCCGAAAAGAGAAACCTGGTCTCATCCCCTCTCTAGATGAACCACGCCCATTGCCTAATACAGTCAATCCTGGCATGAAGGATGCATTCATGCCATGGATGACGTCGTAAGGCCTCGACGTAACTACTAAGAGATCCAACTATCACTCTCGCCTCCAAGGGTCGAGTCACACTGTCGGCATCAGTGTGAGGTCACTGGGTCTGCTCCAGTTGAAATCTCGAAAGTGAGGGTCAAGTCAACAGTTTAACCGGGACCACTCAGTAACATCACAAAAGAGGACAGGAAGGCAAACATCACAAGAGATAAGTGTCTTCTTTATTATTGCAGCTCATAATACAAAGACACGAATACAACATCAAACATGGAACTAGAAGTACAAGAGACGTATCCACTAGTTTCGCTCCTGTCCACCTGCTCCAAGAGTTCTACTGTTGCTCAAGCATTTGTCGCTGCCTCTATCTCGGTGGCTCCCCCAAAGCCTACGGATCGGGAGTCGAACAGTCACGTGCCAGATGACCCTTTCCGCGGCATGAGTAACACAACCTGCTCCTTGCACAGCTAGCTCTGTTCCCACTCCGGGTGCCCTGCACCACCGGTCCTAAAACCCGAGATCGCCCAACTGCTGGTCTAGTCTTTCTGGGCCTCTGCATTATCTGTCTACTACCCACAGATGACTCGGCTTCTGATCGAGAAGCACGCGACAAAGGCAGCAGCTCCCGAACACGCTCGGGGTGTAGAGCTACTGGCACATACTCCAACCTGAAGGAGGTCTCGAAGTCTTCCCAAGAGAAGGCCATCCCACGGCAAAACTGGAACAAGTGGCTCCACCACCTGCCTGCTACTGCCTGAAGAAGGCTAGCCGCAAAGATCGCCATAAAGTCCGATGGCGTCCCCACTAGCCTGAATACTCCCACCACAGCCTCCAGCCAATCCTCAGCCGCCTGCGGGTCCGTCTCTCCCCTGAACCTGGGTGGCCTCTGGTGCTGGAACTCATGCAGCGCACTCAAGCGTCGTGCATCGCCTACTGCTGGGGCTGGTGGTATCGGTGGCCCAACGTATGGTAGTACCGCTGGTGCCTCTGCTGGTGCCTCGACTGCAAGAGGGCCCTGAACCGAAGCCTCGTCGGTCGGCAGGCTGTCAGTACGCACATCCCTCTGGGCTAAAGCTGGTCGTCCGAGAAAAGGCATCCTGAAAGAAACATCGTAACACGGTCAAACGATTAAACCTGGTGAGCTGACCTGGTTTGAGCTGACATTTTTAAACTTTGGAAACACACACGCAATCAGTGTTTTCGTGCACAAAGTCGGAATTCAGTTGTCAGGGTCCTGGTGTATGGATACGTCGGCCGCCCGCACCAACACTGGACTCCCTGAACTGAAAACCATACTCGGTACCCTTAACACTATTGCTTCACAGAAAGAAAGAGCAGAATCGGCGGTAGAACCGACCACCTCTGATACCAATCTGTCACGACCCGACCTCGGGGCCCGTGCCGTGACTACCCCAAGCCCGCCTTCCATAGGCCAGGGGCTGGCGACTAGCACCAATGGCGTAAATCCTGATAACTGGGAAGGCATTGCCATTACAAAAGCAAACAAACACCACAGAGTAAGCAAGTGGAAAATTAAACACAAGCGAAGAAAAGTAAAAGGGCCGGAAATACAAGCCCAACTGTAAAGTACAACTCGAAAGGGCAAAACAGTGGCTGGAAGAACGAAGCGGCTCCTGGGTCGTCCTCCTCCATTCCTACCTGAAGGGTAGGTACAGATGGCTCAGCTCCTGGATCATCCACCACGGATCCTACCTGAAGGGTAGGTACAGATAGCTCCTCTACTCCTCGGGTCCTGTCGTCTACTCCGGGTACGTCCGCCCAGTGGTCCTCCTCCGGGTACCGACCTGCTCCGCAAGCCTCAACTGCGATCTGCGCTGTCCGTCGTCTGCAACCAACACAACGAAGTGCGGGCATAGCCCGTGCAGGGGTGAGTATAAGCTACTCAGTAGGGACCCCGAGACCCTTATGGTCTCACTAAATCCAACATGGATATCCACAAAGTAAAGACAGCAATCACGAAGTAACATCAGACTCTACTTAGGTATATGCCCATACATATACCTAAGTCATCAAGTAACCCATCCAATCACAAGGATACACAAAAATCATGAAATCAACGGATAACCATCACCCAGGTATATGCCCATACATATACCTAAGTTATCAAGCGACCCATCTCAATCATGCGGAAACGCAAATATTCATTGACTCAGCTCAAACCAGGATTTTCATTATCGAAACCGTAACTACTGAGGAGCTCCGTCTCTAGAGTGTACAGTGGTCCTGTCACGACTCCGAGGTACTGCTCACTAACCTAAGACTGCTGAGGTACTCCTCTTGTCGAGTACTGCGGGTTTGCGGCCAACTACCGGGCGCTCCGTCCGCCGAGGGTCTGTCGCCAAATACCGGGCGCTCACCCAAATAGCCTACTGAGGTACTCCTCCTGTCGAGTACCGCGAGTTTGCTGCCAACTACCAGGCGCTCCGTCCGTCGTGGGTTTGCCGCCAAATACCGGGCGCTCCGTCCACTGGGCTAGTCGACTCACTCCAAGTCGAGTCGGTCAAGCAGTCGTCAGGTCTCAGTCGGCTACACGGTCTCTGTACTCCGCACGCTCGTCTCCGGGAGGGTCCGCTCCACGAGCTACTGGTCGATACTCCAAGTATCACAAAGTCCCACAAAGAAGTGTCTCAAAGGACCGCCTCATCATAGGGGTCTCAACGCAACAGACGGCGCGTCAATCGGACGCCCGGTCTGTGAGTTATTAGCCTTTTCGTCCCAGGGGCCCGGTTGGTTTCGTGTGCGAACCAATCCCGGCCATATCACAACTGTACCCTGAACTCCCATAGGGTATACTCAAAGGGACCGTTACTCAACGCAATCACCAACGCCGCTGACGGTTCATCGAACGGACGTCCTGGCTGAAAGATATCAGCTTTTCCGTTCCAGGGGCCCGGTTGGATTTCGGGTACAATCCAATCCGGCCATACTCCGACTGCATCCAAAACTCGGGCGGAGTATGTCAAAATTTCCGTCTCATCAAGAGGAAGTCAACGAAATAGACGGCGCGTCAATCGGACGCCCGGTCTGTGAGTTATTGGCTTTTTCGTTTCAGGGGCCCGGTTGGTTTCGTGAACGAACCGACCCGACCGTACTCCGTCGGCATCCAAACCTCGAGCAGAGTAAGCCAAAAGTTCCGTCTCACTGAGAGGAATTCAACAAAGCTGACGGTACGTCATTCGGACGTCCGGAGCTCAAGATATGTGAATTTGACCAAAATGGTCCGAAAACGGGGGGGGTCCGGGTCCGGGCCGACCCGGCCCGACCCCCCCTGGGTCGGCCCGAACCGGGTCCGACCCGGTTGGCCCGGCCCCGCCCGGCCAGGGCCGGTCCGGCTCGGCTCGGCCGAGCGGCCTGACAACCCCGCGGCACCCGCGGGGTGTCGCGCTGGACACCCGCGGGGTGCCGCCTGACAGCCCCGAGGCACCCGCGGGGTGTCGCGCTGGACACCCGCGGGGTGTCGCCTGACAACCCCGCGGCACCCGCGGGGTGTCGCGCTGGACACCCGCGGGGTGTCGCCAGACAACCCCGCGGAACCCGCGGGGTGCCACCCTGGACCCCCGCGGGGTGTCGCCAGACAACCCCGCGGCACCCGCGGGGTGTCGCCAGACAACCCCGCGGCACCCGCGGGGTGCCACCCTGGACACCCGCGGGGTGCCGCCGCCTCCGGCCGCCGGCGCCGCCGCGCCGGCGACCCGCGCCGCCGCCGGCTTCCGCGGGCCTCCGGAGACGCTCCGGTGGTCCGATTTGCTTCCCGTCTGCGCCTACGGTCATCCCGGGACCCGACCTTCACTGCGGAGGCCTCAAAATTAACTTGCGGCCTCGTTTGTCGTCGCCCGTCAATCTGCGCTCAAGAACAAAATAAAATTAATTTAATCTGTGGCCTCTTTGGCGCGGCGCGACGACGTCGCGTGCTTGAACGACTTCTCGGCGTGGCGCGAAGGCGTCTCGATCTTGTTTGATTTCGTTCCACAGCGCGGCGCGACGGCGCCACTCAATAGTTGTCGTACGATTCCCGCGTGGTGCGACGGCACCACGCCATCTCGCTCCATCTGCAAGAAACAACAAGAATAAAGGAGGGGGGGTCGGCCGTGTTTGTGCGGCCCGACCCCCCTCGCATTAGATTGATAACAATCGGCCTTTCTAGAATGATAATCCATCACAATCTTTTTAAAAATAAATAAAAAGATTCGGAAACAAGGGCCGACAAAAAAAAGAACCTTCAAGATCGAAGGAAAGATCAACAACTTTAAAAAGTCTTAAAACCCCTACCTCAAGCGTTGTCGCTCGCGAGTTCGTCGCGGAAGAGGACGATCGTCGCGGAAGAAATGTCGCCGGAGAAACGTCGTTGATTCCGTTGTCGTCGAGGTGCGTCCGAAGGGAGAACGTCGCTTGGAAAGGAACGATCGTCGCGGAAGAAACGTCGCGGAAGAAGCGTCGTTGATTTCCGCGGTTTCGGTGTTCTTCGCCGGAGGCCGGCGTTCTTCGCGTTCTTCGCCGAAGAAGAACGCGCTCCTCCAAATTCTCCCCACGCCACAAGCTTCCATCCAAAATAAAATAAGAGTAATCTTATTTTGTTAACGCACAAGCAACGATTAAAAAAAAGAAACGAACAATTAGTTCCAAGAATTAATTTACCAAAGAAACCGCCCAATTAATTGGACGAAAGAAACAGCCCAATTTAATGGTCTGTTAAGAAACTAAGAAACCGCGTCAGTTGACTTTCAGTTTCTTTGACGGGTTTTCGCGGGTGCGTTACTTAGCGGAAGAAACGGCGGGGCTCGTGCGGGCCCCACCCACAAATATCCTATCAAGAGGATAGGATATTTCAGTTGCACCCTATCCGCTTCAACTAAGCTTAACCAGCTTAATGTGGCTTTCAAGTGGCTTCAAGTGAAATAAAAATAAAGTTGTCGTAACAACTTTATTTTATTTCTTAACCTTAAGTCCCAAAATTTAAAAACCACACCTGAGCAAACGCAACTCCGGAAGAGGCGTTTCTAGGCAAAACCCGGCGCTGCGATTTCATCGGTGCCCTCAGAATTCGATTCCGGGCACCGGTTCAAAAGTTAGAAAAACCCGCTCGTCCGTTCACTGAACGTACCCGAGCCAAAACTTCGAGAAAATGATTCCGGGCACACCGGGCCTCGGAATCAGGTGCCGTCAGAAACTGCGTTCTTGTAAAATTCCAAAGAAAATTAAGAAAAAAATTTCCTTGAAATTTACGGGTCTTTAAAACTGGGGTGTATTTTCTCATCCACATCAATGTTTCCTAAATATGTAATATTATTTCCATCCACCTACAATTTTTTAAATCCAATTTTACCCTTCGGTGAGTTTTTAGTAAAGGATATGAAAGGAAACTTTTGTCGTTTTTCGTACGAGGTACTTTTTGACTTTTCCGACAAAAGTAAGAGAAGAATGTTTTTTTAACTTATACGGCATGAATGGATTTTTAAAACAAAATTTCCAAGAATCATCCTTTACAAGTTTTCAAGTTTATTTTTAATCAAGTTCTTTTAGTTTAGAATTGTACGACATGTTAAGAAAGGAAAAGTGTTTTTGAAGCTGAAAAAATATTTTCCTCAAGAATGGAGTTCAAGTGTTTTTTCAAAATTATTTTCCATCTAAGATAATAAAGGGTTATGTTTATATCCCTATTATTATATTGATTTGATTATTTTGTGATGGAATTATATTTTTATGAATTCCATTATCTTATATGAATTGTTTTATGATGTCACGATGTTTAAGATTCTCATTTTTATTACATGGGTTATGCTATGATGTATGGTTTCTAATTTTGTGGCACATATAATAATGGTATCCTTATGAGATGGGTGGGACCTATATCTCCCTCCAATTCATTGGTTAAAGATTTTATATCTCATGAGATAGACATGACTGGAACGGTAGGTTATACCGGTTCAGTGAAACATGACTGAAACGCGGAGTGAACTCGGTTCAGAAAGGGACTTTGTCCGCTAAGATAGTCTTGGAAATGAGTCTTGACTAATAAGAAATGATTCTCTATGATTATGTGTGTATGACACAAAGTTTCATGATTTATGTTATGATAATTGGGATTACATTTCACTAATACGATTTATCCCATGATATGATATTATGATCTCTTTTGCAGGTTAAGATTTCCAAAATGTTATGTTCTTATGAATATGATGTGATTGATATTTATTTTTTTTACCCTTAATGAGCATTTGAGCTCACCCTATTATGTTCTCTTTTCCCCAGGATATAAAGAAAGGTTTTAGGTAAAAAAAGGGGAATATCTTTATGGGATATGTTGAAGATCTTTCACCACGATTAGAAGATTATATTCCGAGTTTCCAAAGACACTAAACTATTACGGTCCTTGTGTGTCTGTTTTTGTTATGTATTAAGTATTCCGCAAAAGTAATGTAATGTCCTTGTACGTCAGGCTTCGGGTATCTACAGTTGGTATCAGAGGAAAGGTTTCGTCAACCTTTGGAAACTAGGATGCGAAAACGTTAGTGAGATCCCTAGAGATATTTCTAAGGTATGTCTAGGGATGTCCCTAAGGATAAGTATACGTATAGGATATAGTCCTAGAACTATGGTAACAATATTAGATTAATCCAAATATGTTAGATTTTGAAGATACTCCCCCTTTATTATGATTTTTGTCTCTCACACTATTCTTTTTGGGTTTTAGAAAATGGTTGGAAACAAGATGATTCACGATAATGGAGGATATGATGGACAATGGAATGATATTCTTCATGAGAAACCAAATAAAATGGGATTTGGAAGTCCAAACATCATTATTATGCCGAATCAGCAATCTCATAATTTGATCAATAAAGTAAAATTTGGTAAGTTTCCTGACTCGGCTAATAAGAGAATGATGGAGTTTCATGATGATCATAGAGGAAAGAAAGTTCAATTTCCCCTATGTAAATCATGTGGGAAGAGGCATCAAGGAGAATGTTTCAAAGGAACTGGAAGATGATTTGGGTGTGGAAAAGAAGGACACAAAGCCAGTAAGTGCGAAGGAAAAGGTTCAGTTAACACCAGGGATGAGGATAATGGTATTGCTACGACATCAACAATGGTTAAATGTTTTAAATGTGAAATGTACGGGCATTATGCAAACCAATTCCCTAAGGGAAAGACTAATGAAGAGAATCAGTATGGTCGTATGGGTAGTATTTATGTTGATGATGATGAAGAGACTACAAATGATATGTGAGATGAAAGAATTGTTGAAGCTCGGTCAATGGTTTAATAATGTAGTGGAATGATTACATGTTTAGCAAGTGTAATGTTGTATAAGTAATATCATGGTACTATGGAATAAAGAGAAATATAAGGATTGTTACACTATTGTCTTTCCTTGAGTTTCTAAAGTGTTTGATTAATGGTACTGGTATCCATGAAAGGTTATTCAAGTATTTTTGGAAAGTAGATGATATGCGCATAATGAAGGTATAAGGAGAAAATTAAATGTTTGATAGTATTCATGAGCTCATGACTGATATAAGGAAATAGTTATATCATGGTTTGAGTATATAGAATTTTGGGGTTTTGGTATGTGGAAAGAGTTAACTTTTGACAGCACTCATGTTTTCACTAAGGTTCAATGGGTATTCATTTTTTTTCAAGAGAATACATGATTAAGGTATTCCCATGATTGGAATGTGACGAATAATATATATGGGGGATAAATAATGGTATTCACATGCTTGGTTGATGACATTTCCAGTAATTGTTTTCTTTATACTATCAGCTTGGGCCAAAGTATTTTAGATAAGACTAAAGATTGGAATGGAATATGATGTACATAAGTTAGTATTGTTTAAGGATAGAACTTTTTTCGATATTATTGATGAAATGTTATATTAATGTAGTTTTAGAAAAAGGATAACCGGCAGGACGGGCGACAACCCATCGCATCGGACAAGGCTGTGGGAATCGAACCCACAACCGAAGTGCGACTGGCCTTTATCGCCTACCACTGGCCTACAGGAAGTCCTTGTTTAGTAGAAACTAGTTTTATTATATTATGCAGTATGAAATAAGAAGTATAAGTCCATTTTAGAAACCATATATGATTAACCTCACCATAGATTGTCTTATGTATTTTTGATAACTTTTGTAACATTTTCTTTGAGACAGATGGAATGACCCATCATTCTATCATATGATCTGCTAACACTTCACGAATGACAAATCCAACTTGATTTCTTTAAGAGATGAAGTGGAAATTGTCCAAAGAACGACCAACGGTGACACTGTACCAAAATCACGAAAGTATTTCTTCTAATTCCAAATTCATCAACTTTAGGGAAATGATCTTGAAAACTAAAAATGGTGTCCTAGTACTCTTATATCTGATGAATCATATGGTACCTTAGATTGTCACAAATTTATGGCTTTGTGATTGCTGGCTTTTTCATAGCCATGTTCTCTACCACTCTCCATCAGAATATAGTGGGTTGATTTCTCTTCCATATCCATATTTTCACCTATGTGGAAACCCAGTGATTAGTTTATTTGGGTAACCGTTACATTTCATACTATTGTTTTTAAAGATTGGTTTTGGTATTCCTTTTTACGATGTGGGTTTCTATTAAAGAAACTTTCGAGTAGTAAACCATTTATAACCCCGACGAATTTCGAGGGCGAAATTCATTTTAAGGGGGGTAGAATGTAACACCCCGAGATTTTATGAAAAATATTCTTTTTAATTTCATTAATGTCCTGTGTTGTATGCTACACCAAAAGGAGCTTTCACAACAAGTATCCTTGAATTGTCTTACATTACACGCAATCGTGACCTTCCTCGATAGTGTGTGTAGTACGCAATACCGAGTTTCACTAAACAACGATATGCTATTAAAATATTATTAAAACTAGCCGTTATGAATAGTAATAACCACCTTTTAAAATTTTAGAAATTTTATCTCTCAAAATGGACTTCATTTTTGGATTTTGAATATCGTAATTATCTTAGGGTGAAATTTTGGTACGTTTCGGATAACTTTCATATTCTGATGAATAGTGAAAATTACTAAATTTTAATTAAAAATAACTTTTTTAATCAAAATAATTAATAGTGATAAATTATTAATTTGAGTGGTTTTAAAGTATATTTAGAATATATTTTGACAATTTAATACAATGTTGTTCATTGGATGTAATTTCACATTTAAACCAGATATAAACAAGTGTCAATCTTTTGGTAGTTATTATCTCTTAAAAACACGCTATTTGTTTTGACGATGGGAATTAATTTTTAAATTAGTTAATTTAACTGATATATTTTGAATTTCATAAAATAGAAATCATTTTTGAATTCATAATATCAAATATAGCTTAGGCCTAATTTTTGGTATTTTTCTGGAAACTTTCATTTTTTTGATGAATAGTGAAACCACTAAGTGGTAGTTAAAAAACTGAATTTTTCATAAAACTTAATTTTACCGCTTCTGTGAGTGGAATTTCAAAAATACGAGGGACACAATTAATATCAAGGACTAAAATGTGGTTCAATGAGATGAAAATAATTTTTGGTGAATAGTATCTTTTTACTTTTTTTACCACGGTTAAAAGTAAATAGGGTAATTAAGGGTAAAAATGGATACTATTATTACCCTAACACATATCCTAATTCTATTGGATAAGTGTAATTCGACCAAAAAGAACCTTAGGAATAAAATATGACCATTTAATCCCACTTGGATTAGATTAGGACATTTATTATTATTTAATTCAAAGAAGAGTTAAAAGAGTTAAAATCAAAGTTTGTTTACTAAAACATTTTTAATATAGGGTTATACATAAGATAAATTAGATTATAATGATTCATTATAAATCTAAAAGGATTTCCTACATAATGGTATTTTATTTGTAATTTTTAGACATTAAACAATTTAATTTATTTATGACACAATGATGATGGAGTAATTACCATAATAGTGAACAATTATAATGATTGATATTATAAATACCAAAATAAATATAATTTGAGACTTTTTTGAATTAAACTAATTTTATAGGTCAATATGACATGTTATTATTGATTTAATTAACTTTTTTCGAACTAATCATTCTGTTATGAGTTTCACAAAAATCAATTACTAAATAGTGTCAAAATTGACATTAAATAGTTTTTAAAACAAATATTATATTATTAATTGTTATTCTATTCCTAAAAATATAAGGTTCGTCCAAATGACTTAGATAAGGTTATATATATTAATAATAAACAACTTGGGATTCTTTTGGCTTGTTATAGTAAGTTAATTAACCTTATAGTATAAGAACACAAGAAGACACGGTAAAAGTAAAATTATTTAACTTAATGTTAAATCTAAATGATAAGGTTAAAATAGGAACCTAAACTTGTCTAAATTCTATTGGATGAGAGGAGTTAGACCCATCCCCACCCTAGATTCAAAATTAATCAATTTGGAGCTATTTAAAACCGAATATGACTTTATAATAAAATAATATTTTTAGTTTTCCAAAGGAGCCCCTATCCTCCCTTATAAAAGGGCACCTCCTCCCTTTCTTCCTCACACAACATAGAGCCTTCAAGCTCGGACAAACCCTGAAAAATTCTCTTCTCCACTTCCCTAGAAACATACTAGAGATTCTGGTCTTCCTCAAAGACCAATTTTAGTTCCCTAAGAGGAGGTCTCAATGAGGCGCTTCAAAGAAGAGGTAATTTATGTTACTGATTCTTTCACCTTTATTTCTTCTTCCACTTCTTCTTCTTAGGTTTTTTCATTATGAAGTAATAACATCAGTATCACTAATATACTGATATGTTATTATAAGTATGAAACAACCCTATTTCACCATCTATCCATCCTACGGAAAATGAAAGCACCGCGCGTGTGTAGGTACGGAATACCGTCTTCACGCCGTGGTGAAATCTATTTTCCACCACCACCTTACTTGGATGGGTATAATGGTGTAAATAATAACTATATATGATTAATTTAAAGTGGTATTGATTCTGAAATATTATACATACACTCCAATACAGTCCCATGATCATGAGAATGATATCATCGCTCGTGCGTACGTACGGACTACCGTCTCCACAACGCGATGAGATTCATTATCCACTTTAACCATTCATGAATGATTATAAAGTATATATAATAAGTAATCGTAAAATATATGACATAATAATGATACTGGATTTATGTGTATATATATTTATTTCATCTAATTAATTCCATTCAACTCAATAAGGAAACGAAAACAGCATTCATGCGTACGTACGGCCTACCGTCTCCATGAACGGTGTATTTCTTTCTATTTACTGATTTATTATATATATGTATATTCTGAATATATATTATATATAAATCATGTTTTATATTCTGTAATTAAGTAATCATGATCTAAGTAATCATATTAATAATTACAAGTCAAAACATAGACAACAAATGAAACAATTTTACCCAAAACGCTCTTTAACATGGAATTTACAAAAGAACTGGTAATATAAAGTCATAAGTGAACCATATATGATATCATAACAATGCATATGATTCTGTAATAAGTCAATAAAATTATTTAAATCATTATACAGGAGTTTCGGACACTTACGAAGAAAATCGGACCAAAGGTAAGGGAAATATAACAATCTCATTTTTATCCAAGATTGTTTATACATTAGTATTTACTGGGGTGTATTTTATCATCCACATCTGTGTTTCCTCAATATGTAATATTATTTCCATCCACCTAAAATTGTTTAAATCCAATTTTACCCTTCGGTGAGTTTTTAGTAAAGGATATGAAAGGAATCTTTTGTCATTTTTCGTACGAGGTACTTTTTGACTTTTCCGACAAAAGTACGAGAAGAATGTTTTTTTAACTTGTACTGCATGAATGGATTTTTAAAACCAAATTTCCAAGAATCATCCTTTACAAGTTTTCATGTTTATTTTTAATCAGCTTCTTTTAGTTCATAATTGTACGACATGATAAGAAAGGAAAAGTGTTTTTGAAGCTTAAAAGATATTTTCCTCAAGAATGGAGTTCAAGTGTTTTATAAAAATTATTTTCCATATAAGATAATAAAGGGTTCTGTTTCTATCCCTATTATTACATTGATTAGATTATTTTGTGATGGAATTATATTTTTATGAATTCCTTTATCTTATATGAATTGTTTTATGATATCATGATGTTTAAGATTCTCATTTTTATTACATGGGTTATGCTATGATGTATGGTTTCTGATTTTGTGGCACACATAAGAATTGTATCATTATGAGATGGGTGGGACCAATATCTCCCTCAAATTAATTGGGTAAAGAATTTATATCTCTTGAGATAGACATGGTTGGAATGGTAGTTTATACCGATTCAGTGAAACAGGACTGAAACGAGGAGTGAACTCGGTTGAGAAAGGTACTTTGTCCAATAAGATAGTTTTTGAAATGAGTCTTGACTAATAAGAAATGATTCTCTATGATTATGTGTGTATTCCACAAAGTTTCATGTTTTAAGTTATGATTATTGGGATTATATTTCACTACTACGATTTATCCCATGTTATGATATTATGATCTCTTTTGCAGGTTAATATTTCCAAAATGTTTTGTTCTTATGAATATGATGTGATTGATATTTCTTTTGTTTACCCTTACTGAGCATTTGAGCTCACCCTTTTATGTTTTCTTTTCCCTAGGATATAAAGAAAGGTTTAAGGTAAAAAAAGGGGAAGATCTTTATGGGAGATGTTGAAGATCTTTCACCACGATTAGAAGATTATATTTCGAGTTTCCAAAGACACTAAACTATTTCGGTACTTGTGTGTCTGTTTTTGTTATGTATTAAGTCTTCCTCATAAGTAATGTAATGTCCATGTACGTCAGGCTTCGGGTCTCTACATACAAGAAATAAAAAATATCAAAAAATATAAATTAGTTCAAAAAAATACAAAATCTATCAGTGTTACACATTTAAAGAAATTCAAAGAAAGATACATCGAGAATATTGGTTAATGGAATTTTTATTTTACCTTCTATATATGAGATATCATGATAATGTGATTATATTACAAAATAAAATTTTTTAGGGAGTTATATTTCATTGAAAGATCAACTTCTCTCTTTATTAGAGACTTCGCATGTTACTTTACACTAACCTTAGACTTTAGGCATTTATCCCTAATTCCAATAATAATGATTACAAGTGGGTCAAACACTTAGTGTATCCACAATCTCATTTAAATTTAAGAAATGTATTTAACAAGTTTGAAGAAATAATATTTATTTAGTTTGGTTGATCTCTATAATTTAATCACAAGTTATTGAAAGAATAAGTGAGTTAAATAATAATAATAAATATTTATTTCTATGTTTTGAAAATATAATATTTATTATATTTATATTAAAATAATTTATTGGTATTTATTTATAAAAGAGTAATTATTTAAGGATCAATAAATGTCGATAATGGAAAGTGGACTGAGTCTAATGGTCTAATTGGAAATAATATAAATGATATATATATTTTTAATGGTGTTTCACATGTAAAGATATTAATAATAATAAAATTATTATTATTATTATTATTATTATTATTATTATACATGGGTTCAATTAAGAATTATAAATATAGAAAGGGTTTATTTTGAAATTTTATAAACCTAAACCTTCTATAATAAATAAATAATTATATATCATTCCTAAAACACAATTGGTGTACACAGGGGATAGAGTGATTCTCTCTCAATACCTCTATATAGATCAAGATATATAGAGTTCTATACTTACATACTCTCTCAATCCAATAATAGATCATTAAGAGTTCATCCCATCTCGATAAGAATTATTATGCGATCAACCACATACAATGTAAGTGATCAGGATCTGCCATTCTATCACTAGGTGATTATAAGACATCATTCAGTGATTGGGGTTTATGTGTGGATCACCACTATAATGATTATGCACTTGGATTTGGTAGTGCATTGATAGTACGAAAAGATCTTGTTAAGTATATCATCAATTAAAGTAGAATTAAAAGTTGATGTAATTATATACCTATTCATAAATTGATTTTAAATTATATGTGAATATCCATATATTATTTTTTGGTGTATTTAATATAGTCAATTAATATACAATTTTGGTAAGAGTTTATGGTTTTATTATTTGAAGAAATGAGCCCACACAATTTATGATTAAAATTTGAGTTTGTTATACAATCACAGGATGCTTCCCATGTACCGAAAACCTACAAGCGGTATCAGTGAAGTCACTTATTTAATTTATTATTAATTTTTATTTATTGATTCTATATATGTTTTCATTTTATTTTACATATTTTTTTGTTTTCATATATAAAATCATTATATATTTACTATCTATGTTCTTGCTAACAAAACCAATAAACAGTTAAGGTTTACAAATGAATAATAATATAAAGAAAACAATTTGAAGGTTCCAAAGGTTCTTCCTAGAAAAAACTAGAGTACATTACATGTAATTCCAATATATATTCCATGTATTATGTTTTCTCACATGTATCTCATTATATTAAGATATATATGAAAAAATAAGATATAATATCTGAATAAAATTAATTAGTGTGTAGATCCAGATATGTTGGCATATGACATGTAGAACTACACATAGTGTAACAATTTTACATTCAGTGCAGTCCTTATCTTCTCATAGATGAGAACATGAGGTTTACCAGTGAGTTGTCTATAGAATACAAAACATGGATAAAGACATGTCATGGAACTCTAGTGATAAATGACTTTTAATTTGGAATACTTGTTGTTTATCTCAAGGTTTTTTATTGTAGGGAACATGTCTAGGCCCAAGGAATGTTTTGTGGACATGGGAAGAATAATAGTTCATGTCATATACTTATTTACACTTCGTGTAGACTACTATAGATAGTGTTATCATATTTTCATAGAAAGAATAATTAAATTTATAATAAACCTATTGATTATGTGTTACATGTTTCATTCATTAGAAATTAAACACCATTTCATATGATTAAAAATTATAAATTAAATTAATTAATGTATTACGATTTTCGACAAACATATAAGGTTTCCTCCAAGTACACTTGTGTAATATATTAATTTATATATTATGGTGGGTTAAAAATGATTGGATGGAATTAATATAAATTAAATTATTTATATTTATTCATTATGCATTATCTTAATTAAATAAAATATATAATTAACTGATAATTGAATTGTAAATGTATTTGCATTGCTTGTTGTATTGATGATCATGAAATTAGACAAGCCGCATTATGTTATTTGTTTCTTTTAATTTATTACAGTAAATTTATTATTGATGAACTAGGTGTCAACCACTTCCCTTATTATGTATGTTCTTGTATGTCCATGGATTATTTTATATAAACCCCCATTATCCAATCCATTGGATCCCCTCATAGGTATGTGAGTAAAATCTTTTATAAGGATGGACCTAACAATTGAGATGAGGTGATCCAAATCAATGAGTTCAGGTGAAACCAATAAAGGTGATACATATGATAAAATGGGGAATGTAGTAACATGACCATATTAATTATTCAAGGTGTGTAATCCCCTAGGTATGAGGGATATTTTATCATCCTATAGATAAAATAACTCTTAGAGAATCTCATCATCACAGCAATTGTATTTTTTTCCATTTCATGGTTAATTATATGTTCTTCTGAGTTCTTCATGATCACCTAATAAATGAGTTAAAAATATTTAAAGATGGAATAAAATATAATCATATTATACATAAATATTTGATCCAACATGGTTAATCACTTAATTAAAATAATCTTAATATTATTAAAAAGGCATGTAAAAATAAAAAAGGGAATTATCTATAAGTCTAAAATCCATCATATAAAATATTTAAATGGTATAAACTTCCACTAATTAAGTTATAAATGAATTCATAGTTCAATTTTAAAAACCAACCTAGGTTGGGGTGCTTTAAATTATCATAGAACTTTTAACTTGATTTTTTGGGTTGAATTTACTTAGTTTACATAGAGGGTTTACTTCCAAAGAAGGATATAGTGTAACTAAGAGAAATAGTTTGAGAAAATATTTATATATTATTTCATGATTAGGGAGTCCACTCAATGGATCAAGTAAATAAAAATATAATGTATTTATAAAATTACGCTTACCTAAAACCATTCAAATAACTTGTTAGTCCCAATTCTCGGTTATATGTGAGGGAATATGGATCCTTTACACTATAATATCTAAGTTAAAATATATAATAAAACTAATGGGAAGGTCTATTTGGTTTCAAAAATTAGTGTTTGATTATTGGAATTTAATTGCAATTAAAATTCATTAATCTATTTTTGGGATAAAAACGTACTAATTATCAGATTCTAATTGTTAGAAAATATAAAATAAAAATATATTGACTTTATCACTATGATCTATAGTTGATATGGATAACCTTCACATATTTGAAAATTTCCAAGAATGGTATAGGCGCTTACACATTATACTATTCCATGAAAGAAAATCATACGTGATGGAAACCCCACATCCCAAGTCGATTTTCAATGAGGCTAATGAGGAAGAAGTGTATCTCTATTTAATGCATGTGAAAAAAGCTATGGATTCCCAATGATTGTTTGCTATCCTCTATGTCCAATGAGATTTTAATGTAATATGAGGATATGGATAGACATAAAATTATTTCTCACCTTAAGGATCTCTATCAAAATAAGGAGAGATCATAGAGATATGATATCTCTAATTAACCATTCACGTGAAATATTGGAGAGTTGATGCAAATTGGGGAACATGTGGTCAATATGAATGGAAGCATTAAGCACCTAGATATCACGGGTTTTAAGATCCCTAATGAGTTGTGAAAATAACTCATTATTTCCTCATTACATATAAACTTCTCCATTTTTATATCAAATTATAATATGATAAATAGTGAGAATACACTTGGAAATTCATACACTTAATATCAATGTTGACAAATACATGGGGTGTGAAAACCCTGCTATCGTTATAATGAATAATAAGAATAGGAACAAAGGCAAGGGGATGTAGACTCATTACAAGTATATGGATATATAGCACCATCCCTCCAAGAATTAGAAGATCTAAATGTAAAAAAGGAACATGATGGATTATATTTGGTATGTGGAAAGAAAGCCGACTGGAAGAATAATTTCCCTAATCTAAAGAAGAAAGGGAATATTTAAGTGTGTTCATTATTGAGTATTATCTTTCCATATCTACAAGTTTGGTATTGGATATATCTTTTTGTTCCCAAATTTTTATCTAATTATTTAAATGAAGTAGATTTTGGAAGATTTACAAGTATGAGGTGGATCTTTAGAATTCTAATGGAGTGAGGTTGGATACTCTATCCATTTGAGACCACCATCTCAAAATACCAAAAATATTGAATTTTTTTTCAAATAATTATTATTATGTACCTAATATTACCAATAAAATTATTTCAATTTCTTTTTTAGATATGGATTTATTTTTATTCATATTTGGAAATAAAGTTTACTTGTTTTATAAAGATAGAATATATTGTGGTATGGAAAAATTGAATAATGATATTTATGTATTAAATTATGAAAAAAAAGTTATTATAAATAGATTAAAAAAACATGCATGACTCATAAAACACCTGGCTATGGCATCAGTATCATGTCATATAAATGAAAATCTTTTAACAGAGATCTATAAAGATGGTTACCTAGATAATTTTGATCTTATGAAATGTAAAATATGTCACACTATTTTATAAGGTAATATAACCAAACTACCATTTGGTTTTCAAGGATATAGAGCTAGAGATATTCAATATTTTTCATGCACTAATGTGTGCATATCTTTTCAATTAAAGGATATAGGTGAATTATCATACTTAAATAATTCTACTAAAAACATGAGTATGTATAGTCATATATACTTAATGATATATAAATATGAATCCTTTGTGAAACTAAAAGTGTTACAAAAATAGTTTGATAATTAACATGGTAATAAGATAAATAATCTGTCATTAGATCAAGTAGAGAATATCTTAAGTAATACTTTATCAAATTTCTGTTAGAGTATGTAATTTTATCTTAACTCAGTCCACCATACACAACACAATGAAATAGTGTTAGTGAGAGAATGGAATGTACCTTATTGAACAAGGTACGGTTTATAATGAGTCAATCATGACTTAAGATACTCTTTTGTGGATATACATTATAGAAAAAATTCCACTTAATAAACTGAGTTCCAACCAAAATAGAAAATGGGATTCCCATTGATTTATGGAGTGTATAGAATCCTATTTTTTCACATGTTAATGCATGGGGTTTTGAATAATTTTTTAAGTCTATCTCATAAAAAAACTATAACCTCAAGGCATTAAGTGTATCTTTATAGGGAATCCCACAGAAGCAAGATGATACTATCTATAAAACCATTCTGACAAGAAAGTTACTGTCTGGAGACATGCCATTTTTCTTAAGAAGGATCACATCCTTGTGAATGATAGTGGGAATAAGGATGACTTCAATGAAGTGTATGCTCAAAATACACAATATTTGGTATAGGAATCAATTCCATAGGTCCTCATGGAATATGTTTTTCCTCCAACACAGGTACCGTTTGGGAGTTCTAGAGAGGCAAGAGAACTAGAGAGATTATTTTTTCTCATCACTGATGATGGAAACATATTATTAATTGAAAATTGAGATCTTATCTCCTAAAATTTTGAAATATAGAGACTATAAGGTATAAGGTGGTAATAATACTTTAATTATGAGATAGAGAAAGTGTATTAAAACCATGTTTGGGTTTTTATCGATCCACCAATTGATGTAAATCCCATTGGGTGTAAATGTGTGTTTAAGAGAAAACTGAACTTGAAGGAAAAGTAAATAGCTATAAATAATGAATAGCGGATACAGGTTTTATACAATAATAAGAAATTGAATATGATGAAACCTTTTCCCTGGTTTCCATGTTTATGTCAATAAAAATCTTACTTTCCGTAGAATTTTACCATGGATATGAGATTTTGAAAATAGATTTAAAAATAACTTTTCTTAATGGGAAACTTCAAGGGGACGTGTTTATGAAAAAATCATAACGTTTTGTGACTCTGAAAATTTAAAAAAAAAATCCATGTACAGAGATCAATTTATAGATTAACGAAAGTATATAGGTCCTAGAATATTCAGTTTGATGAAGCCATAAAATAATTTGGTTTTATTAAGAATGAATATAATCCACATGTTTATAAGAGGATTAGTGGGAGTTTATTTGTTTTCATGGTAATATATTTTGATGACATATAAATATTTGGAAATAGTAAAATATCCTTACTAGTGGTTAAGGAATGGTTTAGAAAGTGATTCTCGATAAAGGACTTAGATGAAGTGGCATGCATTCTATAGATAAAGATCATGAATGATAGGTACAAAAGGATAATTAAACTGATTAAAAGTATATATATTGACCAGATACTAAATTGGTTTATAATGTAAAAATATAATAGAGGATAGGTTCAAATATCACATTGTATACATTTTTCCATGAAAATGTGTCCTCGTACACAAGAAGTTAGAGAGAGAATGTGTAAAATATCATATGATTTTTGAAAGGATCCATTATGTATTCCATGTTATGTATGAGGATTGATGTTACCTATGATTTTCGTATAGTATGAAGATATCATAAATATTTAGATAATCAATATTAGACTATTATTAATGAAATAATTAAGTATCAAAGGTGTACTAAGTATATATCCCTAGTGTATGGAGGAGATGAATAATTAGTCCCAAGAGGTTATATATAGATGCTAGTTTTTAGATATATCATAATGATGTAAATATATACATTGGATATTCTATTTGTCTCAATGGAGTATTTTTGAACTAAAAGAGTTCAAAATAGCTAGTTGTATCTAATTTATAGTTGATTCTTAGTATATTAATTCCCCCAATGAATCAAAGGAAGTAGTATAGATTCCAAACATTGTACATGATCTTAATGTGGTGTCGATGAGTAAATATCATGTCACCGTTTACTCGGATAGCATTGTAGTGGTAGTTCTCTATAAAGATCCAAGGTTTCACCAAAGAGAAAAGAAAATACTTCATAATTTTCATATATGGATGGTTTTTTTTCAATGATGTGAATTTGAAATGAGTAGAGTACCTATATATGAAAACATGGTAGCCCTATTAATGATGTATTTGTCTCAATAGAGTCATGATATTCATGTTATATCTAGTGGACAGAAAGATGTTGTCTGTTGGATTTAGTGAATGTTGGATTCTATTGGAGTTGGTTCCCTAGAGATGAATTTCATTATAGTAGATTATGTTTATTTATTTTTAAATATGTTTCGTATCACATGACAATTTTTCTTCTTCATAATATTTGTATGTGATAATTTCCTTCAAATATATTTCACACCTAAATGTCATGGCATTTCTACACTATGATGAGAACCTAGAGGTTCCTTGACATTTTTCATAAACATTGTTATATGTGTGGATGATATTGTCGGATGTGATACAAAAAATATAGGATATTAGTGTTATAATAATTATAAGACATTGATACACCTTCTAATGGTGTTCTCTCTAGTTAATCTTCAATATACAAGGTTTTGAGAATAAACCTATTAATAGGAAATCCATATTCCCATGTGTCATCGGATGTTCCTATTTGTAGACATGGGTATTAATCCTTTTACTTTACGATTATCATTAATGGATATCATGAATCGTGTGCTTTGATGCATTGACAAAAACCATGATAAAATATGCTCGTAGAGAAGAAGGATTTATTGGGTGTGTCATGAGTGATATTGAATTAATGGATAATGAGAGAAATGAGATTCCTCTATTTTTTCTCTTGAGAAATGTTAATATTTTAGGGCCTTTGATGGGAATTGAGTTACTTACAAAAAACCATAGCAATTGTGTTTAATGGGTGAGTTCATTTTTGGAAAGTAAAAGAAAGAGACATCGATCATATAAGTTAATGGAATCAATATACAACTTTATTTATTTGAGATATATTGATAAAGGGTTTATATTACATAGTAAGAATTCATTGTATGTCTGATGTCATTAAAACATTAATTTATTTTTTTATGGGAACCATAGTGTGTTGTTTGATGCTATACTTTGAATTTAAGTGGTTATTTATAATTCCATTAAGAAATAAACCTAGATGTTCACACACATATTGTATTCATAATTTCAATTAAATTCATGTAATAAATTTAACAAGTTATAAAAAATAATATTTCTTCAGTTTGGATGATCACCATAATTTAATCATAAGTTAATCAGAATAATAAATGAGTTAAATAATAATAAAAAACATTTATTTTCAATTTTTAAATATAAAATTTATTATATTTCCCATAGAATAATGTAGTTAAATTTATGTATTAAATATTAATTATTCTAGGATCAGTAAATATTGATGAGCGAAAGAAAATTTAAATATTTGTTAGCCTGTAAAGTGATTAATAATAATAAAATTATTATTATTGTTATTTGACTTGTGATAAATTAATAATTATTATGATTTAAATATTTTCATGTGTAATTTTTCAGCCATAAACCTTCCATAATAAATATAAACTTTTACCTCTTTTATAAAACACAATTTGTGTGAAAAAGGATCGAGTGAGACTCTATGAATCCCTTGAGAGAGATAAAGAGATCTAGAGTGCTCTAATCCACTCCACCCTCAATCCAATGGGACATCATCAAGTGTTCTTACACTAATGATAAGAATTCTATTGTGATCAATCGTGAACAACGTAAGTGATATGGATCATTCATTCTAGAACCCAATGATTATATGACATTTTTTGACACTGTGGTGCATGTTTGGATCACCACTTGAGGGATTATTCACATGGATATTGTAGTATAATTAAGGTATGATAATATTCTGTTTCCTAAATCATCAAAAAATAATAATTACAAGTAGGGGTAATTTTATATCTACTCATAAACTAATTAAAAATTACATGTGAATATTCTTAACTTCTAGTTTCAAGGTATTTATTATAGTAATGTAATGTATTATTTTTATTGTATATGATGTTTTGATCATGTGAAGCAATGATTACACAAGATTTATGACTAAAATATGATTTGATTATACCATTATAGGATTCCTCTACTACGCCCAGAACTTATACTATCAAATAATCAGTGAGCTTTATCCATATTCATTATCATTGATTACTTAAATATTTTTTTTATCACAGTTTGAAAATCAGAGTTACATCATTTATAAGATCTTCTATCTCATTAATTGTTGGTACTTATTTCTTCAACTTATAATGTGATAAATAATCCTTTTTCATCTTAAATAATCTTTTATATCCATCATTTGAATTATACTATAAAATTTCCTTTCGAACCTTATCCTAAGGAACCTCTTATTTGACGCATTTAATGGGAACCATTTGTTAAGGAACCTAAGAAACCTTTTTAGTCAACTTACTCATTTAATTTAAAATATTCTATTAAAAATAAATACAATAGTTAAATATCATCACCCAATATAATATAAATATACCTATAGAAAAAAATCATAAAACCTACATGCACATGTATCTTAACTATGGGGATTATCCTCTCTTTGAAAAAGAGGGTCTAATAGACTTTTCTAGGTTCTACTAGAACATTAGCACTAGTGGAACTAGTAAGTGAATTTATACTGGATCAATCAATGTTCTACTTGAACATGGACAAAAACAATTGCTGGGAACTCCATTGTAAGGATAGGATTCATGTACTATCAACTAAACCCCTTCCTCCAATATTTAATTATTTTTTTCATTATTTATTTATTTATTTATTTATTTACATTTTCCTTTATTTCACACCTATATTTCCCCCACACTTCATTTTTCTCTAGATATAGACACATTCACCATTGTATTCTAGAACTACACATATTACCCCACCTTTCACACCAACCATCATCCCTAGTTCAATTCTGTTCAATTACCTCACTCCTCTACCGATGGATCCCCTCTATATCATATGAATTTTTAGCACAAATATTTATCACTGCACATTCTTCAATTTCAGATTCATCCCCTCTATAGAAATTCCTAGGTAAGATACTAATGGAACTCGCTCACATCACTGTGGAATTATCCTATTCACCATCAACACCACATCTATCTCACTTAGACTTGATCTAACCACCCACTAGGTCACTGCACAAGTGATTACATAACCTATCACTATCTTCTCATTGCTCATTATCCCTATCACCAATACCCACTGAAAACTCTATACCATTGGCCTCCACTTGCCACTCCCAAGTCTAGAAATGGATCTCATTCACTCACCTAGACATAAATAATAAAAAGGGGGAAAATTATTGCTTGGGATGGTGACTGACTAATGGGATTGGGTCTGACCAATAACCCAAAATATGATTATCAATGTTATATAAAATGCATCATCCATAGTATTTTGGATTTATTGAAATTTTACTGTGACATATGGGTTGTGAGAAAATTAATTAATCACATTATACCAAAAATTAAATAGTTAATTTATTTATTAATTCAAAAATGCAACAAAACTCTATGTGATAAAATTTATATCAAACCATTACAATGCAAAAAACACTATATTATGAAATTAACAGTGTAGTGAAAAAATAAAAAACATTTTGTATACTAGTTAATTAATCTTCTCCAAAAAATAAATGGCTCATATGTTCCCTTTTTTAAAATTTAATTATTTTAATTAAAATTTGCATTATTACTCATAATACATATAACAAATGTTAAACATACACCCTATAGTAAACACTTCATTCCCAGATCAATGGAACCATCATAAAATTTTCTTGCTATCACTCAGTATGTTAAATTCTCAATTTACCCCATTGATATTAAATTACCAAAATTTCCATAGAATTTCAAAACTCCAAAAATAAAATTGGAGAATATATACACATTTTAAAGTAAATTATAAAAATAAGTGGTCATTAGTCTACTGGATTCCATGTTTCATTCCTAAACATGGTTTCTTAATGACAAATTTATCCAAGAATAGACATACTATGCTAGTAAGATGTTCTAATTTTATGTTTACTGAATCTTTTGTTTCTATTTTGTAACAAGAACCGAGAAACGAAGTAAAAATAATTTTTTTAATGTTATTTATCTTATTAGGTGGTGAATAATATAAATTAATTACTTAATATTTCATCTCATGTCAGATGATGGAACACTATGATTTAATGAATTATCAAACATCTAGGTTTTTGTTGTATTTTTCATCGTTTACATTGAATTGTGATTGGTATGGTAGTGTACGAAGTTTGAAAATCAATAAATTTTCTTTTTTATCTTATAAGAAGACCCTGGATGTGTATAATATTTCTATTAAGCTTCATTTTTTACTTAAAACAAAACATCAATAAATAATAAATCTCAAGGAAAACCACTTCAATATGGCATGAACTAATGGTGTTAATTTTGGTCCATATTTCTTTGGATTTTTTATATTTGGATTTTTTACGTTTTGTGTATAGGTTGGTCATTTGGGTTGCTTCCAGGTGATTGTGATTGAAAATAAACAAGTTTTTTTGTTTGTACACTAAATTCTTATTGTTTTTGTGTTGTCCTCATATCCTTAGTTTTTTGGGATAATTAATACAAAGGATTTTTTGTAATAATCACTTTTTGGTTCATTATTAGAATTAAAAAATGTGATCCACACACTTTCCAAATGTATTCATGATATGATCCTTATTATGATAAAATAAGTCAATCATTAGTTAAAGAGTGAATTTCAATACCCTAAGAAGAAATAAATGGGATCTCCATGAAATATTTATCTACTCACAAACATAGGGATAGAGTTTCCAAAAAAGGTTTCCCCTTTCCATCATGTGCTGGTGAGAACATCCCATGAGAGTGGGCCATGTATTTCATCTTTTGTTGATGAAAAAGTAGTTATAATCTTACATAAATTTTTTGACTATCCTTGTCACTTTATGTCTATTTAAATCACCTGATAAAAGAAAAATCTAAATATAGGGGCATAGTTTATTTTTAATCTTTTATTTGATTTCTTTAGATACGAAAATGAGAACATGAAACAAAAGGTATAGCCATTTTTCATTGGAATTTTATGATGGAGTTTCATATAATTTAATGAATGTGAATAAATCTGGATACCTGTGTTATTTTTTCCCAGGTCAATTTCAACCATGTCAACTTTAGCCGACCATGTTAATTTCTCCTTAGTCCTCACTCTTAGGTCCTCAGGCCTAGGTCTACTCTCCTAGGGCCACTTTCCCAAGTCCTCCAACAAACCTATCCTCCATCACTCAAATTTTTGACCCTAATTCATTTAAATTTTTTATAAATTATACCGTGGGGATCCTCACTTTTACTACAAGAAATATGTAGAGATACGTCAGATTTATTATTTCCTTAGTCTTCAATTGAGTATAGGTATTTTAATTAATCTTAAAACCTAGATAAATTAACTAATAATGAGGTAAATTGTGTTACCTGAGGGTTTTTTACATTAAAAACATCATGGGAAAACACAGATTCCCCATTTAATTTACATTAGGGATGAATACCAATATAGGGTAACACCATTGAGAATAATTCATACAAATCTATACTCTAATGTTTGGGTTTGCATGAGAACTACTTTCCAAGCTAAGTTTCAAATCCCAAAAATTCCATTTAGTATGAGAAAGACTTAAGGAACCTGGATAAATATAGTATACTAGAACCATGGAAATTATGGTTCATTTTGTGGAATTTAGTCATTAGATCTTTAATAGGTGGATGAGACTGTTCACCAAATGAAGAAAGTGTTATTTGAACAAAAGTTTGAATAATTCCTCAGAATGAAAATTATCTGGAGTGATGATAGATGGTGTGAGATGACCATAAGTAGTGAAAAATGTAGGATGAAAGAGTTTAGTGGTTGGATTATAGTACACTGGGAGTTTAGTAACTATAAGGAGGAACATCTGATACATGTAATCAGGGGTAGGTCATGATTATGGATGTGTTGGTGCAATGTTTATAGGTTTATTAATTATAAAAAGTCACTGATAGTGGTATGTGTAAATCTTTTTTCATGGATGTGATAATGGAGATTTTCATCAAATTCATTAGTTTGGAGAAATAGAAAA
Source organism: Viscum album (assembly GCA_963277665.1). Taxonomy (NCBI): domain Eukaryota; kingdom Viridiplantae; phylum Streptophyta; class Magnoliopsida; order Santalales; family Viscaceae; genus Viscum; species Viscum album. The sequence continues at coordinate 1,085,467,082 of OY728151.1, forward strand.
TATGAACTATTAACTAGCTGTTAGAAGTAAGAATTGTGGACATAATTGGGAAAGAGAAGCTTTCCATGAAAATGAAATTCCACTCATAATTTTTAGAAGGAAATTGTGATTATATGATTGATTGAACATACATTAAAAATTATGGTTTGTCCATATATATAAAATTGTTTTAAAAAAATGTGAAATCTAAGATCTGGCAGACTTTTATAGAGAATAAGGGTCTAAATGAGGTGGATTCAATAAGAGGATCCCACATAGTGGCATCCATTTTCTAGAATTATAAAATGTCGATGGTAGTGATCAAAGCACTTGAAGGAATAGAAGGAAGATGTAATTACTAGAAGATAGAATTAGTGAGACATATTATTAAGAATTGAGTAGGTGTGTATAAATTAAATATCTATTGTAACTCATCAGATCTATTTTTTGATTGAAAATAAGTGATTTCATCATTCTCTCATTCGTATTGGAAAAAAGATAAAATAATGTAATCCTTGTGTCCATTGTGTATATGATTTATTCTTGCATGTGTGTCTGTTTTTCATGTTATTATTAAATTTTATGCTCATAATAAGGAGGATTGTGACATGAATAGAACAAAATAGTGGAGGATGAATTGAAGTGGTGGTTGGGGTGAACATTCTTACTAGTTTTGATATTCAAAGTCATGATTCTCTTTCAAAAGTTGGGATACTTTTGGTTACTGATGTTCTGTTGTGATGAAGTACTTGAAGGATAAACTTCAAATAATTGCAATTTAATCCTCCCATCCCCAAAATTTGGTATTAAATCTTGGTTCTAATATTCAGTGGATGATCATGGATGTAATAGTTTTTTGGTAAAGTATTTAGTCAAGGAAAAAAGTATATTACTAGAAGAGTAGTGGAGATAATAGAGGAATTATAGGATATTTAATGTTCTCTTTACTAGAAGGTTTTTTAGGTAATGTTTTTTTATTGGTGATGATAATATACTGATGGAAGAATATTGGGTTTCTCTTGATTAGGTTTTCCATTAGGTTATTGAAATAATTTCACTGAATTACATCAAAGGTACTATAGGTGTTTCTAGGAATATAGAAATTATTATTGACCTGATTGAGTGATGCGATGCGTTTAATTAACTAGGAGAAATTCAGAATTTGATGCAAGATTACTATAATTTACAATTGAATTTGAGGATCCCTTTCCCTGACCATATTTACTGGGAACTCATATTTTTGGTGGAATGTGTTTGATTGGCATGGTATGATTTTATGATCCAATCATGGTTTCTACATATATTATATAATTCTAGTAATTCTTATTCTACTAGGGTTTTAAGTATTGATTGATGAAAAATTATAATGTGTGTAAATTTAACAAGAAGTCCACGAAAGAAAGAACATGTATTATTTCAAAAGTTTCAACTAATGTGATAGATGACTCATTTTTTAAAGTTATTCTCATAGGAAAAGTCAATTTTTAGTTCATAGTTGATGATATTTAATGGTGAATCTGAGTTTTATTCCCATAAAGATATTTTACAGAGGTTCTATAAACAAACAGGTGACAGTGGTGACTGGAAATGTTTCCAAATGTTTTCTCAATCCTAATTGTTGATTGAAGACTTTGTATTAAGGGTTTTATAAAAAAAATCATTAAGTGGGAGTGGGTGATATGTTATAGAGAATCTATTTGATTTAATTGTTCTATCTAGGATAAAGGATCATAATTTGTGGTGTGAAAAGTTCCTTGATTATTAGATGATGATCAATTTGAAATAAGATAGAGTTGATAAAGGGAATGGGAATTTAACACTCATTAGTTTTGTGGTTATTATATGTGTGGAATAGTTTCAATCTCTAAACAAATTTTTGGTATGTTGAGGGTCAAATGACTGAATGGATTTTAAGGTATCATTGTTGTGATCATAGATAAGTGATAGGGGAGGAAGGATGATAATTCAATATTATGTAGTATTTAACTGAAAATTGCAGGTGTAGAGTGAAATATTCGATGATAGAAGATTTTTTTCACATTATGATGGTTTCTATCATGGAAATGGATTGTTTGGAGAGTACCTTTAGTGAATGTAATGAACCATGATGCAAGTGGTCTAGAATATAGAAAAGAATATGAGAGATGAGAATAAGGAATGTTTTGGGAGGGTGATGGCTATGTTTTCCTATGTCAAATAAGACTAACATGGAGCATTGAAAATTGGTTTCACAGATCAGATGCTTTCTTCCCAGAATCATTTGCTGGATCCATGGGAATTCACACATTGAGATTCCACCATATGATGCAGTTTGATGGTGATTTCATGAAATGGTGGTACAATATGTTTGAGTTTCTCTAGAATATGCATCATTGATTTTCATTTCCATCTAGGGTAGGTAACTTCAAGAGGATTCTTGAAAATACCATAAGTAAGATGATTATGTTAAATCATTTGTAATGTATATAAAGTTTTGGGGACTTGTGCTAGAAAGAATCTGAATAAAGTAATTTCCCCATGTCCTAATACATATTCCTTTGTAGTATTTTTGAATATATGAAAACAATAATCTAAAGATCAAAAGATAAATAAAATTAACTCAATATGGTGGTGGGTTATTTAAAAGGGTCAAAACTAGGATGAATAACTGGGATTAAATGAAAAATATTGCTAGGTTTCACTAATAATGTTATTTGTGGGATATTTTCATGACCATGACATCAATATTTATGTAAGGTTGTGTTCATGATTTAAGTCAATTTTGATAATTTATATATAGTTTGATGAACGAAAAATCTCACATAAGTAGTGAAAACACAGAGGTAGAGTCTTCATGAATTGTAGAAATATAGTAGAGTGGGGCCATGGACATGGTACATGATTTATCTTTTTGAGGGAAATATTAACCAATTAAATATATTGAAATTAGTTTCTTGTTTTTTGGGGAGGAATTTCTGTTGAGAAATTCAGATGAGTTTCATGAATTCAATGGGATGAAGTTTCATGGTTCCAGAGGTTGAAAGAGGAAAATATCTTTGTAGGAGCCTAGATGATTGGAATAATCATGGCATGTAAAACTATAAAAATATTTAATAAGTATGGCTAATTAAGGCAAACTGATGAGAATTTAGTGTGATAATAAGAATAGTATTCAAGTAATATATTGTTGGAATCTACCTATGAAAATAATTCTCAAGTGGGGTATTGTGATAGTTTTGTGTGAGAAATTTTTTTGGGTTAGGTTTTAATGCTCCAAAATGTCTTTCATTATAAGTGACATTTGTGAGAACATAGATGAATATGGTATACTAGAGACCTGGAATTATGGGATCATGCAGTAGGATTTGGTTCACCATAAGTTCAATAGGTGGATGATTCAATTCACTAGAATTCATTTTTTTAAATTTTAACATAATATTGATTAGTATATTAGAATATCTTGTTAGAAGAATCATGTTGGATGGTGAGATTTAACTTGAAGTAGTGGTAAATATAGGAAAAATGAGTCCACTAGATGGATCATTATTGTGTTTGAGTATGGTAATATTAAATAGGAATATTTGATGCATGTACTTTGGGGTTTGGTCATGATTCTATAGGTGGTGATGAAAAGTGCAGAGGTTTAGGACATCCAGGGAGTCACTAATGGAGGGATGTATGAAAATTTTCTCACATATGTGGAAAATGAAATATTCATCAGATTCATCATTTTATAGTGAAAGGAAACATTCAATATTAACTATGTGTTGGTATTTGTAGTTGTGGATGTATCTAGAAATCAGTATTTTCTCATTTCTATGGAACAAAATCCATAATTGTCGAAAGGTAGATCTGATTGGTTGACCAGATGAGCACAAATTAAATAGTGTGGTTGGTCCACCTATGAAAAATATTTCTAAAGAAAATATGTGTAACAATATTCAATAGATTCTATTAGGTTCTAAGGGATGAAAATAGGTGGATCTAATTGGAGAAGCACACATGAGAACATCCAATTATGAGAAGGATGGAATATCTAAGGAAATGATAAAATAACTAGAAGGCTCATGGGAAGTTGAAACGATCATAAGATAGCTTTTGTGGGACATCTTCCTAATAATTAATTAGGTATTACAGAGTTAATATCCCTTATAACTCATATACTGTATTTCAAATGGAGTGAAAATTATTTCATTGTTTTCCCATATATAAAAGAAAAAGTCTAAAGCATATACTCCTTGTGTGAATTCAACTTATGATTTTTACTTTCATGTGTGTTTTTACATCATGTGATTTTTCACTTGTACACTCAACAAAAATAGTATTGTGAGGTGACTAGAACTAGATAGTGGAGGATTACTTGACATGGTGGTGGGGGTTCTTGGTCTTCCCAGTTCTAATACATGACGTCACGAGATATGTTTGATTAGTATCTAGGTGTAACACCTAATGATTTTAAAATAATAAAATTAGTTTCTATAGGATATATGAAACATGGCACGAACATGAGATGATAATGTAACACATTGTGACTTTATGATATATATTTTTTAAATAAATTCGATCTCTTTAGTAGCTTGCAGAACACGCAACCCCAATTCAAAATGAATTGTATTATCTTATAACATTATAAAATAGACATTAAATTGGATGGTATGAAAAATACTCAGTGAATTATTAAATTTGTGGAAATATATTTATTATTAGTAAAATAATAATCATTTAAAAGAAAAACAAATGTTTTTTGAAAAACCATATTTTTATAAAAGATGGTTTCGTTGTATTTTGTACACATAATTTAAATTTAATTTTTATAAACATTAGAAAATACAATTTATTGACATAGATTAATTTTTTAAATCATAGTAATATAAATTATCATAGGGTGAATTTTTGGTATTTTTCTGAAATATTTCATTTTTCGATAAATAGTAAAAAGTACTGAATTTTATAGAAAACTACATTTTCATTTAAATAATTCATATGGTTAAATTATTATTTAAACTATTTTTAATAAAAATTAGTTCAATTATATTATAATTTAACTAATTTATTTCATTTTAAAAAATTTAATATTAAATTTTGATATTAAAACTTTCTATACTTATGAGAATATTTTCTTTGGGAACCCTCTTTTGTCGCATCTGTAAGTATAATTTAAAATTTTATTAATCAAATAATTTTAATTTAATTTTAAAAAATGGATTATATATTTGGAATCATAATAATTTATATTACCTAATAAGGTCATCTTAATTATTGACCATTATGAATAGTAAAATTAGCAGAAATTAATTTCCACAATTAAGGTAAAAATGGATTTACCGGGACTTAAACTAAGAAGATAACAATTAAAATTGACATTAAACATGTGAAAACACGATTTTATGGACATATATATAAATTTTAACATATAATTTTTGATAATTACTCATTTTTAGGCTTTTTTAATTATTAAATTATTGGCACACCTCATTGTTTTCAAATATTTCTTATGTGTTTGATCCCCCACTTATAAATTGATAATCCCTACCATCACTTATTAACACCTATAAATCCATTTATATCATCAAAAAACTAAAAAAATATCTCCAAAACAACCGTATACACATTCTAGAGCCACTGTTCTTTCTGAAATACCAATCATAGGTTCTTTATGAGGAGTAACAAAGAAGGTTTCTCAAAGTGAATGTAATTGTCTTAATGAATCTCTTTCATTTTTTCTCATTTTTCCAAAATAAATGATATATTAACACTTAAAATATAATAAAATCAATATATACTATATAATGATATTTTATTATGTTGGTGAAATAAAATTTATCTTTTTCATCCTCCATTAAATGGGAAATGAAATCATCGATATTGTGTATGACGAACAACTGCCACATGAACCAATGTTACTCGTCTTCCACCAAAATATCTCACAATTGTTTATAATAATATATTTATTGTATATATTTAATATTATATTATTTTACCTATGGAATTATAATATCACATATACCTACTTTCTCTTCTATTCCATTTAAAATATGATAACGTTGCTTGTGTGTACGGTGAACAACCTTATTGCAAAGCGATGTGGTTCAGTTTTTTACTAATTCTTTATATAGAAATTAATAAGATTAAATTTAATTAATATATGTGATATATATGAAAATAAAATGACTCTAAAAGATTAATATATCATCAAATTTCTTACCCTTTCACTCATTAATGGAATGATATCATCGCTAGTGTGTACGTATGAATAACAATATCCACGAAGCGATGCGATTCATTTTCCATGTCCAAACATCATGAATGATTCTAAAAATGTTTATATTAGTAAGTATTATATATTATAAAAATATTCTAATCAAATATATTGTGAAAATATATAAAATTCATTGGAACTTGAACTTTTATAACAAAACACGCATGAGAAAACAAGTCAATTAACACCCAAAACAATGAAAACAATGAAATATAATGAATAAATGGGTGGTAAAATATCATAATTAGATCCTATATGATATTAAAAAAATAAATATGGTTCTTTTATAAATTAGTAACATTATTAAAACCATTATAAATGAGTTTAAATCATATTATACAAAAAAGGAAGCATGAGGTAAGGGACTTCATCTCAACTTCTCCTCATTGTGAAATATTTTACAATTGTGAACCTAATTTATTTTATATAGTTAAAATAATGAATATTTTAGATTTAATATCATTAATAAATCATAATTTAGGGTATTTTAATTCTCAATTTTAATATTTTCATCCAAGGGTATTTTACTAGAACATTACCCTGTGGTAAGGGAATTCGTCTCAATTTCCCTTCATTGATACATATTATAATTTTATGCACATATCTTATTTTATATGGTATATAAAATACCACTTTTAAATGTAATATAATGATTCATTAATATTTCACATTTTTTAGGATTCAATTTGAATTATTTCATCCAATTATATTTTGCATGAAAATTAGCAAGTAGTAAATAATTTCACAACACAATTTTGATTCCATTAGGTTATATTACATATTTATTTTCATTGATATTCTATGGTTATGTGTGTATTGACTCTTGAATATATATTTCTTGTCAATAAAATTTTTTTATGTGGATTTAAATTTTATACACATAAATTATTTACTGGTTAATTTTCCATTCAATGTTATGATAATTTTATGGGATTATTTCACAATCACAATTTAATAGCATTTGTTTATATTTTAATATAAATTAAATGAAATTATTTGATAATTTTATAATTAACCCATTTAATTTTATTCCCCTTTGGATGTTAATTAATTTTCCTATTAATAGTAGCATTTTTCATTCCTTGGTACTTAAAATGATTGATAACATGTTTTTAATAGAATCAAACATCATTTATCTCTTTTGTTGAACATTCTTTTTCAGCCAAAACCATGTTTTCTAAAAATGGTTTCAAAAAGGTTTTTAATATTTTCCAAATTATTTATTAAATAAATTTTCACCCATTTTTTTCTTTTTTATGAAATTTTTTAAAAGGAATATTCCCAATGTTTTCTAAATAAGGATCGTTTGTCTCATACATAAAATGTGAAAATATTTGATTTAATGTGCATGACATGTAAAACATTTTCATCAATTATGAACACTGAATGTTTTAAATATTAATTTATAATTTTTAGAGGTTATTTTAAAAGAAAATTATTTTCAAAATATTTTATGAATGTTTAGTTTTGAAAATATTTTCAATGTTAAAAGGATATTTTCCTCAAAAATGTTTTGAAGGTATTTTTAGGGTATTTACATTCATCAATGAAAAAAAACTCAATTTTACGTATACTAAACTGGGGATATGTTGTATTGATACAATCCTTATTCCTTATATGTATATTTTATCATCATTCTGACCAAGAAAATTATTTAAATTCAATTTATTGATTCATTTTGTAGTCATTGACATTCCCTTAAAATATTCACTTTCTTATGATAATTGGACATTAAATTTCCCCAAAACATACATATTATTTATCATGGATATGATTATTGATTAAATAATATATCATTTCTACATATGAAACTTTACATTGAATTTTACATGATAGAATGGGGAAATATTGATAAATATATATCCTTTACTCAATATAGATATTTGATGATAAGGAAAATTTATTCCTAAATTTAATAAATTATTTAACATATGATGAATGTTTTGGACATACATATATATGTGGGGACTAGTTATAGATATCCCCTCGATTAATTAGTTGTATAATGATACAATTCAGTGGGATAACATTAGTTAAATGGATTCTTGTTGTATATCCACCCATCAATTTCAAACTATCATGGAGAGGACTTGATAGTAGAGGTATCATGAATCTTGAGATCAATATTCCCAATAATTAAGAATTTCCTTCATTGAGACTTTATTAATTATTATTCATGATATTTTTATAATGATTTTATCTATGGATGCATTTAATCCTCAATTTATTGATTAAATGGAATTTGAATTTAGTTATTTACCTTTATATATTGATTATTAATTTTCTAATCATTACAGTCAAGTTATTTAAATAGAATGTGTGTTAATTTATTTACTTTTTCATATTGATTATGTATGTTGATTCATGATAGCTTATGATTTACCTAACTCTTACTGATAATCATAGCTCACCCTTATTTTGTTTCCTTTCCCAAGAACCCAGGAAGTTTACTATGAATAATGTGAAAGGATATTCTAGAGGTAATAATGAAATTTTTAAAAAAAATATGTTGTAATTCTTGTATTCGAAAATAATTTAAGAATCATGTATGTATCTAGTTCACCAAGACTAATAACCTCTTTTTTTTACTTTAGTATACGATTCCTCTTATCTTATTCCAATCTAATAAAGTAGACACTGACTCTAGGATACTGGGTTCATGGTAATTATAGTTTTTATCATAAAAATTTAGTATAATCCTTGATAACATTATTTAGGAAAACATAGATTAGGGAATACAACCCTATAATATACTTTGAGGATAAGCATAAAAAAATATGAAATATATTAGTAAGGTGGATATTATGCTGTTTTCCCATAAAATAAATCCTTATCTGGATATTAAAAGTAGACATGGTTCTACCATATATGTACCTAGGGGTAATATCTCAGAAAATGTTGAATCATGATTGACTAGAGAATTACCTAGTACCTGAAAATGGGCCTTAATGTGCACCAGGTTTGATACTCCTAGGGGATATGATTTTGATATTTAATATATTCTTTTCAAAAAAATATAAAGGATTTGAATAGATGATGACAATGAATGAACTAGGTTAAATCTAAGGGATTTAAAATAATGTGGGATTATTTATTAATCTGGTAAATGATTATGTGGTTTTCCACTATGATTATTGTTACCCACACTATACATTTTGGTTTTATTCAATACATTGAACTGGAAGGAATCATGTTAACATTGAATATGAATTAAAATTTGGTGACCATAAGAAACCAAAAAATTTGATGTCTGGAGTGAAATATTTTAGGATTATGATTAATTATTTATCTAAGAATATGAAAAAAAACATATACCTTAACCAACTCTCTGACTCAAAAAAGAATAGAATGATGGAGTTCACTAATATCTTGAGTGGTTGAGACTATAGAAGAAAGATGACATGATTTTCTTCATGTAAAAAATGTGGAAGGCGACACCCAAGATAGTGTCTCAAAGAAATGGTAACATATTTTATGTATGGATAAGAAGGGCATAAAGTTATTAATTATTGAAGAGAAATGAAGATTATTATGGAAGGAAATAAATTTAATCATATATTTATATTTATAGTCTGTTTTCTTAGTAGTGGGGAACTTGTGCATTACCCAAGTCTATTCTATCTTTTAAATGTTAACTCCTAGAATAAAGAAATATTTAAGTTGAAATAAAATGGTAAAAAATTGCATTGGGATTCCAGAATTATTTTATAAAATTATTTTTTTACTGATGTTATTCTAGTTATAATAATCAAGAAACATCTAAAGATTATGTTAAATTTTTTAAGCATATATTCAAATATTAACTTAAGACTTATCGATACCATCATGAGTTTATAATTTTAGGGTTTATCATAAGTTCAAATACTTAAATGGTCCTTTTGAAAAAAAATTGGTAGGAATATCACATGATAAAGGATATTTTTGGGAAAAAATTCCCTATTGGAAAAATAACTTATACCAATGGTTTAAAACCATGGGTATAGGTCCCCAAACATTTTGTATAAGTTATACCAATAGTTTGGAGGGTAGTTGGTTGATTTGACGTTGGTATAGACCTATCCCAATTTTTTTAGAAAAACATTTGTGATGGTTCTATCCCAATGATTTAGAAACCATTTTTATAGACTTATCCCAATGGTTTTACCAAAAAAATTTGGATAGGTAATATAAAATAAAAAAGCAGTCAATGATTGAACCCACAAACTTATAATTATATATCAAAGACCTAACCACTATGTTAAAATCATCTTTTTTAATATAGTTGGGTAAATATATAAATATATAATTTATATATATATATATATGATGATATTTGATAAAAGAATTCATAAAAAATTTAGTCACCTATAGCAATGGATTTTAGAACCATCAGTATAGGTACCCCAATTTTGGTACATATACCCATGGTTTTAAGAAACCATCAGTATGTGATTTATATAGATAAAAAATACCAACCGGTTTTCATAATTTTTGGTATATGGGCATAACTATGCCCACATTTATTCCAAATCCATGGGAATAGAGATTGAACAAGGTACATATACCCATGGTTATTTAAAAATGCAGGTATATACCGAACCTATACCCATGGTTTTAAGAAAACCATGGGTATAGTGATTCAATAAATTTTTTATACCCACGATTTTCAAAAAACTATTAGTAAAAGTTTTAAATAAACCACTTATTCTAACAATTTTGGAAAACCCTTGGTATAGGTCGGTTATTATATATTAATTTTCATGTAGTGATTTATTGGAATAAAACCCATTAGTTTAGTATATAAAATTTTTTTTCGACAAATAATGCCATTACATTTTTAGACTTATGATTAAAGGTATTGGTAACCATTAAGGTTTAAATTATCTTTAATTTTCTAATAATTATGGTTCATCGCAATTTGGGAATGTTATAGGAATTATATTAATAATTTTTTGTAAAAAGGACAACCCACATGATGAGTGACATCTTTTTTGAAACCTGTAAAGACCGTGAGGATTGAACCCAGTACTAATGGATGATAAGGGTTTATCACCTACCACTGGACTACATGATGTTCTTGTTAAATTAATTTTTTTTTTCTTAAATGATTTGATGAATAAATATTAATGATGAACTATTGGAGTTACTATTGAGGTTTATATATCAATAACTTATGCTAACCATATTGGTTTAAGAAAATATTTATAAATAGGTGGAAAGAATTGTCATTATTTTATGGATATTATGATACATTAATATTTAATTTTAGTAATTCAATCATAAAGACTGATTTTAGATATTTATTTATTGGGTTAAGATATGATGTGTCAATTGATTGAAGTATAACCGATTGATGAAATTGTGATTATGAAATAGAAAAGTATCAAGTAATTATATTTCCTTATATTCATAGATAATAAAATAATTCTTCAGCTTTATATAAAGGATATTGAAACTAAAATGTTATTCTATTTAATTTATATTTAAAGAATCAATGGTATTTTTACTCATCATATTTTCTTTTATGTCTTTAACTTTCCATTGATCGTTCACTTTCTTGTGATCAATGATCTCTATCACTCTCTATAATTATCTATGATTTTATTCCATGCCCATATCTTCACATCCAACCAATATTTTCCTACATGGAATCCTAGTTATGTTTTATCCTAGATGAAATTTTTTTATTTTATTTCCTTTTTTAGAAGGAATTTTTGTTAAACTTTTCTAGAATTTGGGCTTCTCAACAACTGAATTTCCAAATGTCAAAACCTTGATTATTGATATCAAAATTAAATGTGAGGATGAAATTTATTTAAGAGTGGAATAATGTAACAACCCATGATTTTAATAGAATAAAATGGGGTTAAATAGTATATATGACACATGGCACCAAGTGTATATTAGAATATAACTCCCCAATAATTTATGATGTATTTATTTTTAAATAAATTGGATCTCTTAAATGGGTTGTAGAACACACAATCCCAAGTCTAAATGAACTGTAATATAGCATATTGTTATAACCCAAATATAATAACACCTATATATACCATATAATAATATTTTTATATTTTGATGATGAAATATTTATCCATCTCCTCCTCTATCAAATGAGAAATGAAGTCATTGATTGTGTGTATGACGGACTACCACCTCACGAATCGAAGTAACTTGTTCTCCATAAACACATCCCACAACTTTATATAATGATGTATTTAATGAGTATATATAATATTTATGATATTATTATACTTATATAGTTATAATATCAAATATAAATTCTTAATTTATATTTCTTTTAAAATACGATAATGTCTCTTGTGTGTACGGTAGATTAAATCCTTGTGAAGCGATGCGATTCAATTTTCACTAACACTTTAAATGGATTGCAATAAGGATAACTTTAATACATATATATGATATATATTAAATTATATTGATTCTGGAAAATTAAAATATTACCCACTTCTATAACCTGTCAGTCGTTAATGGAATAATATCGGCACTCATGCATACGTATGACCTACCTTCTCTATAGAGAGATGAGATTCATTTTAGGTTTCTATCCTTAAATAATGACTATAAAAAATAATATAATGAGTAAATATTATATTAATAACGTTAATATATCTTATTATATGATGTAACTATATAATATGTTCAAGAACTATAACATTCATGAAAAAAACACGCATGAGAAAACAAGGTAATTAACACCCAAAATAATGAAAATAATGAAATAGTTTTAAAAAAAGAGTGGAAAATTGTTATAAAAGGATCATTTTTGATTTTATAAATATGAATATGGTAATTTTAAAAACTAAATACATGATTTCAAATATTATAAATTATTCTAAAGGAAATCCAACAAAAAAAGCGTAAGGTAAGGGACTTCATTTCAATTTAAATTTATTGAGGCATATTTTATTGTTGTGCACCTAATTTCTTTATATGGTATCTATACTAACACTTAAACATGTAATATAATGAATACATAATAATTAATGGTATTTTAATATTCTATTTGGATTAATTTATTCAATTGGATTTTACTTGAATGTTACCAAGTGGAAGGGACTTCGTGTCAATTTCCCTTCAACAAGGCGTATTGTAATGTTATGCACATAATTTATTTTACCTGGTGTATACACTACCCATTTTACTTGTAATGAAATTATTAATTAATAATTCAGGGTATTTTAAGTTTCAATTTTAATTTTTCCATCCAAATGTATTTTACTTGAAAATCACCATGTGGTAAAGAATTTCATAACTCAATTTGTTTTCATTGGGTTATATTACTTCTTCATAATCTTGGATATTTTATGATTTTATGTTTATTTTATATTGAATATATTTTATTTTATATCCAATTTTTTATAAATATATAAATTTGATAATCATAATCAATACATTGGTGAATTATCACTTCAACATTATGATCTTTGTGAGCATTTATTTAACAATAACATTTTAATCAGGATTATTTATGCTTGAATTTCAATTGAAGAAAATTATTTGATAATTTTAAAATAAATCCATTTAATTTTATTATCATATGGTTATTCAAGGTTTTTTCAATTATTATTACAATTTTTTTTCAACATAAAATGATTGACAAACATTTTTTCTAAAAAATCTGACTTCATTCTTCTCTTCAGTCAAAATTCTTTTTTCTCCTAAAACCATGTTTTATAAAAAATCGTAAAAATTATTTTAACATTTTCCAAATTATTTTTTGAATAATGTTTTATCTATTTTTAAAAATTATTAAAATGTAAATGGAATCTTCATGATGTTTTACAAACATGTCATGTTTGACTTTTACCAAAAATTGGAAATGTATTTTTGTTTTAATGTTTAAGACATCTACAAAATTCCCCCCCATTATGATCAATAAATGATTTAAATATTAATTTATATGTTTTTAAGGTCATTTTCAAATTAAATTACTTTAAAAATATTTTACAAACTTTTATTCTTAAAAATATTTTCAATGTTAAAATGATATTTTCAACAAAAATGTTATTAAAGATATTTTTATGGTATTCTATTCATCAACCAAAACAACCCATTACTTTAATTATTTTCCATTGGGGATGTGTTGTATTGATACAATCCTTATTATTTATATGGATTGTTTATGATCACATTGTCCACGGAAATTATTGAAATTCTCTTTCTTGAGTCATTTTTTTCATCATTAATTTCCAACTAAAATATTCACTTAAATATTATCATTTGACATTAAATTTTCATTAAATATTAATATTTTTAAACATGGATATTCTTATAGATTAAACTATATTTAATTTATACATAAAAATTTTTACATTGAATGTTATTTGAATTACTAGAGAAATATTGATAAATCCATATTATTTACTTAATATGAATATTTTATCATAAATAATATTGATTAATGAATTAAAAAATTTTATTCATTATATGAGGATGAATTTGGGCATGTAGATATGGGTGGGTCCCAATTAAAGATTTCCCCTTGATGCATTAATTGTATCATGAGATGAATCAGTTGTCTTGCCTTAGTTAAATGGGTTTCTGATGTATACCTACCCATAAATTTTAAACTATCTTGTGCAAGGTATTCATAGTAGATATTTCGTGATTCATGATAGAATGATGTCCAAAAGTTAAGTATTTCATTCCTTGAGAATTTATTTATTATTAACCCTGATATTTTTTCAATGATAATATATTTAAATGAATTTCATTTGATTTTTATTTATTAAATGGCATGCATGTTCAATTATTTAAATTTATTATTGATTATGCCTTTTCTATTCTTGAATGTTAAGTTATTTACATTGAATTTTTATACATTTATTTACATTGACATATTGATTATACTTATTGATTCATGATACCTTCCACTTTACGTAACTCTTTCTGATCATCATAGATCACCCTTATTTTTTTAATTTCCTAGGAATCCATGAAGTGCACTATGAATTATATATAAGGATATGATAGGGGGAATAAGGATATTATTGAAAAATTTATGTTGAAATTTGTGTGTTCAAATGTAATGCAATAAACAAGTATGTATCTAGTTTAACAAGACTACAAAACCATTCGGTCCTTGAGGATATTATTCCTTGTATATCATTTCAATGTAATAAAGTAGATAATGGATCTGGTCTACTGGGGTTGGGTTCATTACACTAGAGTACTTCTAATTATTAAATTTATTCTACAAAAAATTTATGTAAGGATAAATTTTGATGATTATAATTTGTCCCACCCATCCCCAAAAGTATAATCCTATGTCCACTACCGTGAAGCATCACCGATGATTCATCATTATGGTAACTAATTAACTCTAGCGTCAATAGGGTGACCACTTTTCACTATCATCGCTAGGGATACCACTTAACCCAAACATCACTTGGGATACCACTTCTCCCTAGCATAACTTGGGTAACCGCAACACCCTAAAATCAATGGGAGATATATTATCACTATCATCACTATAGAGACCACTTTTGCCTAGAATCACCTAAAATATCCTCATTTCTCTACAACCTACTAGAGAAAACCTTTCACCTATTTATACACTAGTGAAAAGTTGTACCCAAGACCTTCACGTGGTCGAACCCCTTTCATCCAAACCAGATTTGGGTAACATGTTCATTCTAATTTCAATAGTAGATAATTTATTCACCCAGTTCACTTACCTAGGAAATAAGACATAAAGACCTTTTACATGATCACTTCATCATTCGTGCTATATTTCTCTATTTTTATCATGTATTCCATTGATAAAATAATTCTCTGAGATTTTCCTTCCAGATAGATGAAACACTCAAGGTTATCACAACCATGTATCCACTTAATAAAAAGGGTCTTTATCATGAGAACAAAATATAGATCTCTCTTGTATTAGGATTCATATCTTGGATATTAATGTTTTTCCATTCTAATACATATATACCCAATTACCCATGAGGTGTGGGATTCCACCCTAGGTTTATGCTCCAACCATTTCCCCATTGATGATTTCATCATTATGAGTAATTAATGAGCTTGGGAAGAATCTGTTCTAGTTGCAACCAATCATTGGATGAGAGAAACATGTGTAAGTCCTATCCTCTTCCTCAAGGGTTATGTTCCCCATGAGTCTATTCATCGTTCACCACCTAAGCACCAAACAATAGGATATAGACACCCAATATAAGGATCCTCCTAATAAGTGTAAGCCCCAAATTATTCGTAAATGTCAATATTACCTATGATACATCTTTCTTAAAGGTACATATTATCTAAGATAAACACTAGGTATACCTATGTATAATCCCTAATAAATCTTATGTTATATCCCCTTTTATGGCATTGATATCCTGGTCACATGAATATAAAGTGTTCAACAATTTTCTTCCATAAGATGTAAAGCATCAGAATAATGTCCTTACCGTATAACAATAAAATTCAAGGTATTTTCTAGTCATATGAACTTAAACTACAATAATTAAATAATATTTGATTTTATTTAGGTTAATAATGATACATAGGACAAAAAATTGAGGTTTAAACCCAACAACATCCAAAACTACATCTTCGCTAGGGTTATATTCATTATGAAACCATATCCATGGCATAATATTCTTTATGAAATCATCTACATCTTTATTTATTGATTTTTATTCCTCATTTCTATAGATTCAATGAGGTAATATTCAATAAGATACTCTATTATTAGGAAATATTCATAGTGTATCCATAATCATGCTCATTGGTCTATATTCCCCTGTATCAAATCTGCCAAATCCCTCTCGGGGATATATTCCTTTGTGAAACTGTAAACATTATTAAAGGGATATATTCCAAATGAGAAGAATAATAAAGGATCACTTATTCATAAATTCTCCCAACCATTACTATACATATTTCACCTAGAAATCAATTTTAAAACACTTTCAATAGTTTGGAAGCGATAGTGGATAAACGGATTTAAAAATCACAAAAATGGTACTTATCACATAATTTTAAAATGTATAATATAACCTGTTAAGGGTACTAAAACTATATGGTTTCTAATTACCTTCATATGTATATGTAGGAATACCCTTTTATGGGACTAATCCAATTATCCCAACACATACTACCACCCTGAATGGAGACAAAATCGAGAGTGCCAAACCATGTGGCTTTAAAAAAACATAATAAATTAATTGGATAAATATAGAGAAACATCAATATAAACCAAAGGTATCATTTATGGGGAACATATGATACATAAAGATAATCCAATTTATGGAAAACCATTGATACATACATATGTTTACATCGAAACATGGTTTTGATTTGATCATTAATATAGGGGTAACTTGTACCACATTGGGATTTGGGAAGGATTCGTGAGAATTTATTAAATATATAAAAGAATCCCCTTATAGGATATAATTTTACATATAGGATGTGATGAGGCTTATCTCTCAACATATTAACCAATGTTAACCCAAGTGTCCTTGGTAAAGTCCAAATGATTATATGCCTTTGGAAAGAAGGTCCACATCAACTCAAAATAATACACAGAAACATTTTATTTGGAAAATAGTCATGTTCAATTATTCAAGATTTGATCATATTTTTGATGTTTTTCGTGTATATTTTTATGAAGCCTTTTATTATAGTGTAACTTAAACATATTTCTAAGTGTGTTGGTCTATTCATTTACACCATCCATTTATTTTGAGGTAGTAGACTTGATGATTCTTGGGGGTCTCTATGTTTCTCATGCTCATTCAATGTTCTGGGTCCCAGTCAGTTTGGGTATAGAATATTCTTAGATCTCATTACTTTCATGGGATTATTGTTTTTGGATTGTTGTATGTTTGGTAATCATTCAATATTTTTCATGCTTCTATGGAATGTGGTCACTGGTAGTTTTTTATTTTCTCTATTTTCATGGTGTTTTTATTGTTTAAGGAGAGTTATTTTAGGATTTTTTTTAAATTTTAAATGGTATTTTTATAGTTTCTTACACACACTAAATAAATTTGTTATTTTTTCCTAAAAAAATAAGTACTTAGTTAAACTAATACTTTAATGTATCACTGTATATAATAAACCCTTGTCCTTGGAAATGTGAAGTTATTACATGTGACTTAGTCTACCTAAACACAAGATCATAATATATTTTTTCATACTCAATGATCCAAATAAACATATCCAACATCCCAGTTAACTTGGTTAGTGGGTTTTTCAATAATGAATTCTTTCACAAAGCGTCGATAATACCTAACATGGAAATAGAAACTATGAATATATAAATTGTGACTAATTTTCATCTACCAACCATCAAATAACCAATGTTATTTTAAAATATATATAAATACACATGGTTTTAATCATTGACAATGATACTTAACCTTTTGGAATTGTTTGATTATGTTGTTTTTGTAATGAAATAATTTTATGTTCATAGAGCTAAGATTAAATATACAATGAAAGATAATTGAAAATACTATTTTATATGAATTGGGGTGGCTCTAAATATTAGGGATTTAATAATATGACATAATCAATAATTGAAAAATATGATCCTAAATTAACATTCATTTTGTAATATAATTATTATTGATTTTCCTATAAGTATTTAATTTAATTCAAATATTAAGTTTAGGTATAGATATTAATGAAATGTTGTTACTATAAGGTTCAATAATTAATGACCTTTTATTAATTTTAGGTTCTAATAATATATATAATACACATATTTCAATAAATTTTTTAGTAATCCATGACAAACCTAGTTAAAATGCAAAATATTAATTTAAAGAACATTAAACCTTCATAGCTCTAAATCGAATTATCACCTTCAATTTATTACTCACCACAGAAGAGAATTTACTCATCCATTTAATTATATAATTAATTAGTTGGGTAATTTTTTTGGATGAAATAAAAAATAATAATAACAGGAAAAAATAAGATTTATACAAACCTAACTCACATACACAAAAAAATTTAAATAATGCATAATAAAATTCAAAGTGAAATAAGGAAGGGAATTAAAACAAAAATAAAAAAATTAACAAAATTAAACTAAATATATTGTAGGTATATGAGAATAATAATTCATCAAAATAATCTTATTAACACCAAAAAATTTAAAAAGATATATAAAATAATATAGAGAGATTAAATTAGAAGAAACATGAAGAAATGAGATGGAGTGTGTTACCTAGTTAAACCCCGAGTATGTCAAAACCTATCCTTCCTTTTTTATGTTTTTATTATACCATATGATCTTATAAGTGTTTTTATGTTCTAAACCCCTCTAATTATATTATTTACACTTTTATATATCCAAATGGATGGGTTGATTTCTCTAAAATTATGTACACCGGGTTAACCCACCACTTTTACATTGAATGAAACATTTTATTGAAATATATTATTTTAAAAAATATTTATGGGACTCTTAACTATTCTCCCAAAAAAATTAATTGACATTGGATATTTTTATCCAAATATGTATCTAATTAACATTTAATTGGTTATTATTATGAAAGTAACTATATTTTTTCATGAACCATGTTACCGTGAAACTATAGCTATGAAAATAGAAAAATATTAACTATATATAGTTAAATAATTATTTTCCTAGGGTCATTAATTTTTAAATATAAATTTTTTTATCATTTGGATGTATATATTCATATAAATGATATTTATTATGGAGTTTAAATCATTGTGACAATATTTCATAATTTGTTTGAGCCACCAAGACGTTGAGTTTGGGACTTAAAATATTAAGCCAAGTCATTTGTTATTTTGTTAATATATCCTAAAGTTTCATTATATTTTGGATTTTTTATTAATAACCCAAAATGAAACATAATTTTGATCTATTTTTACTAATCAAATACATAGGTATTATTACTTAATCAATATAACCTTCCAAATGGTTCACATAACTAATTATTAAATTTAAATATTTATAGAAAATTATATCAGAAATTATAAAAATTACAAAACACCCAATTTGGATCATTATCATGATTTTTATATATAAAGTAAGAAAATTTATTTTAAAGTTTATTAACATAAGAAATTAAATCTATTGTTTTTAATTTTAAAACATAAAAACTCTTTTATAAGTGAAAAATGTTTATAAAAATATTAGTATGGGAAGTCCATTAATAATAAAATATCAATATATAATATCAACTCTCCTATTATTTTTTTAGTTTACCTTCCTTGTTTTAGAAAATATATAAAAAATGATATTTACTTTAAAAACATTAATATTTTATTTTCCTCAACTAAAGGATTTGAATTTGTAAACTCATCCCCCATTAATTTCAGCACATATTATTATATACAATATATGTCCAATGATAATTCATTTTGTATGATCAAAACTAGAATCAAAAATGTTCTCACATAAAATCCATTCCTCTCACAATGATGAAAATTTATTAATAAGGTTCACACATTCACTAACAAAGAGTAATAATTAGTGATTTTGTTAGAGATTTGATCTCACATTACCCCTATTAATGTAAACATTTATCATAAGTTGTATTTAATTTTTTTATTTTTCTTTTGGAATGGTCAAAAAATTAAAAATTGTGAGGAAAAAAGCGGTAAAAATATCAAATCAAAAAAAAAATCATGACTGATGAAAATGGACATGAAAAGATTTATAAATGCATATTCATAATGAAAAAATAACATAAAAGAGGAAATTAAGTGGGGAGTGTAATTTTAAGATTATAAACAAAACTCATAATAAATAAAAACTATAAAAAGGTATGAGATGTTAGTGTGCACTTTTTTCAATATATATATATATATATATATATATATCATTTCTATTTTCTTAATTTTTTTGGTTTTTTTTAATTTCAAAAAATAACAAATAAATGATCTAAAATCATAAATCCTAGCTAAAAACTCAACTCCTTACACACACGCGCACTAAAATTTATGGTCGTCCTAATGAATATAAAGATTCAATAAATATTAATAAAATTAAAACCTAAATGAGACTTATTATCCTCATACATAATTTTTATAATATTATTCAAAGAAAATCCATGAAAATGTTGATTAAGACTATATCATGGGCAGGAATCATGTATATAAAAAATGAAATCTTAATAATCTCAAATATCATTTAAAAGGAGGATAAATTTGTGGTTTAATGAGGTTATTTGAATTAATTATTTCCATGTGGATAAATATTACTATATTCTGTTAATGAATTGTATAATAGAACATTTTGCTAAATATTCAACCAACTCCAAGGTCACAATAACTTATAGAAAATGAAAAATAAGAAAATATGTTCATACATAACCTTAGTATGAAAGAATTGTGTTTATCTCACTTATTAATGGAATAAAATTGTTTTTTCATATAAAAAGTGATCATTTAAAACTTATTAGAGTTGAAACAAAATTATTTTTCGAAATGTATGTAGAAAATTTAAAATTTATGGCCAGAAAAAATTATCTCATCTCCTAAAAAATTGTTGTATAAAATTTCAAAAAATAATGTTTGGGGGTAATTATATTATTTTAGCCATTTGTGGTGGAAAATATTATGTTAATATAGACATTGGAATTAATGAAATAATTAAAAAATTTATTACTGGATGAGTCAAATTTTTATTAGATATTTGGAATTGAATTATGAGGGTTTTAATGCCTCAATGTGGTATTTTTAGATAAGTAATGAGGATTAGAAGGTAGTTCGAGTGTTAGGGTGAGCCTCAAGAGCTTAGGGTATGTTTTTCGAGTTTTTGGGAAATATGAAAAGGGTTCATGGTTTATCAATCAAACTGTATGGGTACCCCTATGAAGGGTGGATTTTCATTTTAGTTTATATAGCCCAAAATTTTCTAGCATGATTAGCACATATTTAGGGGTAAAATGTGGAAATTATTGGAGTAAAACTTGTAGCTTTGTTAGGGCTGGAGGCTTGGTGCATGACTTGACTGTGGTTGTAGACAAACTGTGCACAATGTTGTAGAAGAATTTATCATTGTCAGAACATGGTTTGGAAAATGTGCAGACCAACCATGTGACTTTTTGTCCTTGTAAAGTGAAGGATGCGTGATTAGAAAATGGTTTTGAAAACCCTGTGAATCATTAAAGAGGGGGTTTGGTTTTACCCTGATGAAAAACAAATGGGGGAGCATCCATTCTTCACCTCTCATGTACGCATAAGACATCCACCTCCTCTCCTCTTCCACCTTGGTTTCCCTTTATATATGGGTGTTTCTAAGTGAAATTTCATCATTTTTGGTTATGTATCCTTCTATGATAGCCTCTATTCTTCTTCCCCTACATTCCCTCTAATTTGTTTTTTCTATCGGTTTTTAAATACTGATTACACTAGATCATGGTTGAATTGGCCAAACATAAAGGGTATTTGATGTTTCTTTCATAAGTAGTGTCATGAAACAAAATATATACTTCAACACATGAATTTTTATTAAGGTGAGTCTCCATGGAGATTTTTATAATATTTTGAGCTTAAATTTACATAAATTAATACTTTTCTTGTTATTAAATTATCGGGATTTTCAAGGGAATGGTGTCGAGAGTTACTGAATGACTCCCATAGGCTGTTGGATTTTTTCCTACATGGTTTGATGACCTGATGAGTCATTTTACAATATACTATGTTGGGGTTTAATTAAATAATTTATTATAAATTATATAAATAATTAATTGTTAATTTTTTTTAAAAAATTATAGTGTTGGGATACTGAGATGAGATCAGTTGATCAAGGATAAGGTTGGATGGTCTTGGATGGACTGTGGTTTCTACTATTGAACCTTGGAACAAAAGTGGAAAATATCAATTTGAGGTAAGTAGTATCATGAACTAAACTTTTTACTTATGATTCCTTATTGTAATGCATGTGGATTCTCAATCACACCAATTAGGGAAATTCACATGGTAAATTTAATTAAATTATATGACTTTAATTAAATTAAAGTTCGACTAAAATGAACATACATGAGGGATCACAAAAAATTAATATGTTAGCTCTTGTATCATCAATTACTGATGTCCATGTCTTGGACTCTAGAGATTATGGGGGCCTCTATACCTCTTGAAAGGTGAGGCGGGACCCAATGAAAATCATTTTCTTATGTGTAGGTTCTCGATATGACTCCAATATTGAGGTGAGGGTGGAAATTGGGACCCCATGCAGAGTAGGCCTTAGAGTACCTCTGTTTGTGCTCCTAATCTATTTTATCACATTGAGATGATTATGGAATGAGTGATCCCCTACTGAACACAATTAATAACCCTAGATAGACAGACATAGGGAAATGCATGATCGGGTTGGGCAAGAAGACCAAACCTAAGTGAACCTAGAGATCTTAATGGGTTTTTATCCATATATTGATTGGTTTCTATGTAAAGATAACCCACATATAATGAGAGGCCATGATTCCTTTTTTACAACATCAAAGTATGTTGCATCTTAGAGCATTAGGTGTTGACCCGAGACCCAGCTGAGACTGAGGAACCATTTGAGGGTGCCTCTACTATACTAAGACTGAGGAGGTTGTTGGGGATTCCATATTGATAGATAGAACCTAAGTGGGTGTACGTGAGATGGTAGCTGGTATTTCCATAGAACCCATACAAGACTGGTGAGCCCAAGGGACGGTGAACAATGGTATTGGGTATGGGTGTTCGGCTAGCCATTGTGTTTTCTTTATTTATGATGGTTCTTGGAATATTCCCTCTGAGAAAATTTTATTAGGTTGGGATGACATGTATATAAATCCAAGTATGTTGTTGGGATTCTATGATTTGTATTTTAATAAATATAGGAGTTACCAAGGACATGGAGCTATATGATTGGATATACCTTAGATTAAGAGCTTGGTATATGATATGAGTTACCTTAGATTAGGATACTATAATATAGTTTGAGATGCCTTTGATTAGAAGCTAGGTATATGTTTAGTTCTTCCATGTATTATGATATCTGTATATAGTTTGAGGCTTTAATAAATTTGGGTCCTGAATGTTTGTATTTCTATGGTTTGTTCCTCAGTGTCATGAGGATATAACTATAAATACCATATATGTGGAGATCGATGTTGGGGATGCTATGATTTAGGACCTGGATATTTGTAATTTCAGGGGATGGGACCCTAGATTCATTAGTATTAGAAGGGGATTCCATATATTTAGATAAGACATGTTACATGCGGTGCAAAATCATTGATATATGCTAAGAGAAACCCTAGAACTACCTGATATAGGTATAGTCGAGCAGGGTCACAGACCTAAGGATCAAAATTTGTGTAATTAATTGTTTTCAAAAATCATCCTTTATTTAGTATGAGTATATCATGTGAACATGTCACTGCATTGATAGTTATTATGAGAATACATTATTGGTGCCATACTAAGTTTTTTACATTCACTCTACCCAATTTCCACTACATTTGGGCACCTGAGTAGAATTTCACATAGTTATAGGTACCAGTTTGTGTTGATGTCTGGGATGCCATGGTTTTGTGGGATAGATCAGAAGAGTACATGGAGACTTTAAGAGGTATTTTTGGAGGATATTATGGATCCAATGACTTTATTTTCTTTTATTATGTTCTGTATATATGGTTTTCTTAGTGATATAATGTTATTGTTTGATAGTACTACTCCACATATAATTTTATTACTGGTTTGGGTATTTTATTACTCTTATGTAATGTGATGTTTATAGGTGTGTGATGTTTGATTATTTTATTTTATTACTACACACTCTGATACAGGGGGTATAGTCCCCATATAATAATACCTTAGACTAATGTTTTTAGGCAGTAGTCGTTGGCATACAGGGAATTACGACTGAGGTACAACAATGATCGCTAATCCAGGAACTGATTAGAGGTCTAGGGTGGAGAGATGTTACAAGGTTGTATCAAAGGGATGATTTCATTTTATATTATGGTTCTCCAATTTGGTAGACTAGAGATTTAGGAATGTGTCCGAGCCTATGATGGATATTGGGGTGGTGTAGTGAGAAAACATGTTCTGGTAGGATTTCATGTTTCTAGGGTTTGGATGTGAGTTTTTTTTGTAATTTTATGGCTGTATATGATTTTATTATGTAGAAACACACATGGATATTTGAGTTTAGTGGGTTTATTAATGATTTTTATCTCTTGGAACAATGGAAAGAGAATAATGATTATATTTTGAACTTGGACAATAATTACAAGAGGTATCACATACATCATATTATGTATATAGGTTCACATGACACAGTATTTCTAATGTGTGATTTCACTAATGACTCAGGATCAATTATTTAAAGTATCAAAAACTGATCATATGGAATTTTATTATATAAGTACTTGGATGAATTCTATTCAGTTGGGATGACATGTATAATTATTTCCTTCTAATGGTAGGTTATGTGAATCTATGATGTGATGATCAATGATGATGATGGTATAGAATGTGTGAAAAATAGGTGAAGTGATGTTGGTGCGTCAATATGGAATTAGAAGTCTAATTATGAATCCTTATGGGATATTGTTTCCTAGGATTGGTTATTTAAATTTACAATAAAAAGAAATATGAAATTTTATTATATATATTTTAATAAAATTATACTTAACCAGCCCATTTGATTATAGTTTCTTTACACATGTAATTTGGGGTGATGATGTTGGTTATGGAAAGAGTTTATCAGGGCAACATGATTTTCTAGGGAATAGTATGTTGTTTAAATTCTTAGAGATAATGGGTTCCCTAGTTGTTGGAAGTGGTTTTAGAAGGAAGTGTCTTCATATGTGAGACCCCATGAGTGGGTGTTGTTTTTTTATATAGAATCATGGATAACTCCCTATGATGTGAGACCTAATATGTGTTTTAACCCATGGGATTGGGGTTCAGACCTACGAGCCATGTCACGAGACATAACCAGTAGGTCTAGAAAATATACCTAGGGACACCTAGTTTTGACATAGAACTTAGTGATTTAGTGTTTAATATGATCAAGGGTGACTTATTAAAGGGTTTATCTAGGTTAATTGTTTCATTTGATGTGGTAAGCACATATTGGTGCTTCGGGGTATGATGTCAATACATGTGAGGTGTTACTCATTATGTGACCAAGGAAAGGTGATGCCTTAGGGGTTTTCTTATTATCATCACCTTGAGTGTTAAGGTATTGAGACTAGATTCAATGGTTAGGACCATAATGACATTTTATCCTATGCCATTAGTTGTGTGGTTAGAGTTTGGGTGGAAATCATTACTAGAATAGCTATAGTTGGTGGATAAACATGTTTGTGGGATTTCCATGATTCAGATTGAGGATGAGAACCTACATTTCTACTACAACACCTATTAGTGGGAAGTGTTGGATGAATCATAGAATTGTTGAGGTTCCTTGTTTTGAAAAGTAGTTATTGGGGAGATATTTTCATGTACATATGGATGTACCATAAATAATGATAAATTTATCCTTGATGGAGTGAAACTCATGGGAATGTTAGTCATTTTCTGTGTTTGGGTGGTACAGGATCACACACTCATTATGTTTAAGGGTATAAAGGCAGAACACACTAGTTTAATTCAATTTTATTGAGGTATAAAAGCATAAATTCCTATGAGTTGGCCGAGGAATAATGGAATTTCATTGGTCTTTGTGTTTCCTTGGTAGCCTGAGAATCTTAATAGTGTGTCTTAGGAGGATCGACATGTGTGGTTGGATCATGAACCTACATAAAATGTGTTTGAGAAGTGGAGCGAGAGAGAGCATATGGTGTAAGGATCTATAGTGTATGATTGAGGGTGGTGACCCTTATTATGGATGGAGGTTTATCAGAATCCATTAAAATTATCTCCTTGGGATAGGGATAGGTGGTGAGTTTATTTTTCATATTGATGCTTGGGAATGAGTGGGTTTGTTCATGCTAGTCATTATATTCAATGAGGGATAGGGCATGAGCCACAATGATCAGGAACTTGTTTTAGTAGTGTGATGATAAGGATACTCTTAATGTGGGGATCAGGATGTCGACTATGAGTGTGTGGACCTCACATGAGAAGGGTCCTAGGATTATGATACCATTCACTTGATGAATATTTTAGCATTCAGATGTTGGTGGATAAATGGACCCGAGTACTGGTGGATTAATTGATGAATTCCATGTGGAGGTTTAGATATGTAATTGGGTAGAGTATAATCATGGGTGTCGATACTGGGTTGGAATTTGATAATCTGACTTGGTGTTATGTTAGTGGGGTGTTGGTGTGGGAGGTAGGACTCAAAGACAAATTTGGTGGATTAAACCCCCAATTGTGGTGTTACACCGAATATCAGGTCTGGATTTTGGTGTGTTTGAATGATCAAGGGGTGTCTCCTAGAGATGTATATATAGATCAGGTGTTTTTAAACTCCTTAGTTGTTGAGGAAGATATTTTTCAATGAAATTCATCCATAGGTGGTTTATCTTGTGTAATACCACATAATTAGATGTGGTAAGCCATGACTACATCAAGAATTTCATTTGGGATATTGTGGGAGCATTGATGAATTGGATGGGGCTTCTTGAGTGATGTAATCTATGCTTTTATTATTAATGGATGATGGATATGTGCCCATTTTGACATGTATAAAGGAAATGAGAATGAAACCAATGATTGACTAGTGGTTTTGTGTATGATTAGTCATAGTGCATTGGGAAACATGCGAGGCGTATCATTGTATCACAAGTTTGGAGCTTCATTATGTGATTCTAATGGGAAAAAACATCATCAATTGGAATATTTTATGTTGATCTAATCCCAATTGTGGGAATCCCTATGAAATTGATGGTCTAGTATAATGATAGTGCATTGGTAGTTTTATTAAGGTAGCAAGTGGTGACTCAAATTTTATGAATTATATGATGACATGATTGTGAATTAGAATGGATGATCTTGAGAAAGAACTATCATGGTGTTTTGGTACTGGTCAAAAGTATTATCATGGGGTTTGGATGTTTGTTCACCTCAAGTCAGAGGTTGTTCCTTGGATGATCTTTGGGAATTTCAAAACAGAACATAGATGTTTAAGTGGGATTTCATGATCATGTTATGTAGGGATGTTTGATTGTATTTCCATTGAGAAATCATGAGGAAATTAAGTAATAAGGTGGGGAGGCAGTAAAACACCATGTCCATAAAATAATTTAAATTCAATAAATATCTCAATTTCTGATTACAGGATGCGTAATAATTTGATCTGAGATTGAAGATAAATTTTATTGGGTTGAAATGCCTCAAAGTTATATTTTTAGATGATGATTGATTTTTAGAAGGTATATCAAGTGTTTTGGTGAGTCTCTGGATCTTTGAGTATGTTTTAAAAGATGTTGTAGAACATTGAAAAGGGTTTTTAGTTTGGGTCACATGGACTAGATCAATCCATGTGGGTACCCTTATGAGAGGTAGAGTTTCAGTTCATCCTATATAGTGCACAATTATTTGGAATAGTTAGGAATAATTTAAGGTAAAACCCTGAAAGTTTCATAAGAAACTGTGTGGATTTTTTGTGGCTATATGTTTGGTTCATGGCTTTCACATGGTTGTAGAAAAACCATGCATAATCTTTTTTATGCATTTTTCATTGTTGGTGTACAGTTTAAGAACCCATGTAGACCAACCAAGTGAGGTGTGCTACCTTAGGGAGTGAATTCTACATGGTTGGAACACTGTATTGGAAAACATGAATCCAAATCATGTGGCTCATTAAAGGGGGGATTTTATAGTTTTACCCCTATAAAAAATAAAATCCAAGATCCCCATTTCTCCTCCTCTCATGCCCTCTTAGGATAACTATCTACTTTAATCTACCACATTGGTTTCTGATCAGATTTTAGTGTTTATGAGTGTAACTTATTTTATTTTTGGTTGAGTATCATTCTTTGATATCAACTATTATTCTTTTCATACCTCATTCTAATTTGTAGTTTCTCACAAATAGTTTTTAATGTCAATTCCACCAAATCATGGTGTAATCAGCCGAGAATAAAGGGGATTTGGTTCTTACATAGTGGGTTTTATAATATGATTCCCACACTTTTCCTCACGTCATTTAATTATGTAAGTAAATATAGTGATTATTAAATGTTTTTTAGATTAAATTAAAATAAATTAATACTTGTCCTATCATTGTGGGATAAGGATTTTCCCATGTATGGAGTAGGGAGTTCCCAATGAACCTCTTATGGGTAGCTTATTTCTATTCTGGCATGATGTATTGACCTAATGAGTTATCTATGTTTATAATTAGTTTCTCTTTAATTAAATATTTGATTATAAATGTGTCACGACCCGCCCTCGGGGTCCGTGCCGTGACTACCCCAAGCCCGCCTTCCATAGGCCAGGGGCTGGCGACTAGCACCAAGGCGAAAATCCCGGTAAAAAGGGAAGGCATTGCCTTTGAAAAGTAAAACAAACACCACAGAGTAAGCAAGCGGAAAGTAAACACTAAACAAAAGCAGAGTACAACTGAAAGTGCGGAAAAGTAAATGGGACAGTATACAAACCCAATCTGAAAGTAAAGTACAACTCGAAAGGGAAAACAGCAACTGAAAAGTAAAAGCCGCTACTCCGAGCTGTCCACTGGAAATCCCACCTGAAGGGTGGGTACAGATAGCTCCTCTGCTCCATGGGTCCCGCCGTCCGCTCCGAGCACGTCCCGCCCAGTGGTCCACCTCCGGGTACCGTCCCGCTCTGCAAGCCTCAGCTAAGGTCAACTCTGTCCGTCGTCTGCAACCAACACAACGTAGTGCGGGCAAAGCCCGTGCAGGGGTGAGTATAAGCTACTCAGTAGGGACCCCGAGACCCCTGAAGGTCTCTCAAATCCACAAATGATAAACCACGAAGAAAGGTACAATTAAGTACAACTCAGTCCACACAGGAAAGTAAACGTATTCCACACAGGAAAGCAAAACGTAATCCACAAAGGATTGCACAACACAATCCACACAGGAAAGCAACAGATTCAGCTCACACAGGTATACTTCTTCAAAGGACGATAAAGATGATCTCTGATCCATCTAAGTCGTCGGACCCACGAAGGATCGATAGGTAACTAACCCCCGCAAAAGACCCACACAGGATCGGGCCCACGTAGGACCTGTAGATAAGCACCGCAAAGACCCACACAGGATCGGGCCCACACAGGACCTGTAGATAATCATCGCAAGACCCACATAGGATCGGGCCCACACAGGACCTGTAGCACTGATCCACGTAGGATCGCTGAGTGCTGAAGTCGTCGTTGTCGAATCCACACAGGATCTTTGTACTGTCATCGTCGCAGTCACAGTAACAGCAGTAGCAGTAGTAGTCACAGTAACAGTCGCAGCCAGCACTAGGGTTCCCGCACACAGCAAGCTCGTTCGGAGGGTCCGCTCCACGAGCCGAGAGGTTGATACATCAACTGTCACAAGTCCAGAGTTGATGTATCCAAAAGTTCCGTATCGTCAACAGGAACTCAACGCAACAGACGGCGCGTCGATCGGACGCCCGGTCTGAGAGTTATTGGCATTTTCGTCCCCGGGGCCCGGTTGGTTTGTAAGGAAAAACCAACCCGACCGTACTCCATCTGCATCCAAACCTCGGGCGGAGTATTCCAAAAGATTCATCTCACTAAGAGGATCACAACACAGCTGACGGCACGTCAATCGGACGTTCGTAGCTCATGATATGAGTGTTTCCGATCCGAAGGCCCGGTTGGTTTCGTGAACGAACAAACCCGTCCGAACTCAAAGTAATCTGAAACCTTGAGTGCGATATACCGAAACTACCGTCTCGATCCAAGGATCGCGTTGCCGTATACGGTTCGTCGATCGGAGGTCCGTGGTTCAAGTTATGGCCAATAGACCGAAAAAGATTCGAAACGGGGGGTCCGGGTCCGGGTCGACCCGGCCCGACCCCCCCCCCCCCCTGGGTCGGCCCGAACCGGGTCCGACCTGGCCCGGCCGGCCGGCCGGCGGCGCGGCGGCGGCGCGTCGGCCAGGCGGGGACGTGGCGGCCCGGCGGTGGCGCGGCGGCCGGCGGTGGCGCGGCGGCCCGCAGGTGGCGCGGCGGCCCGGCGCCGCACGGAGGCAGCGCGAGGGGCAATCAAGCCCCCGCTTGATTTGAAGGGGCGGAGCGGCATAGCCGTGCCCTTTGTAAAAAAAATGGCCCCCATGTGGGGGCCGGCTTGGAGAAAAACTGGGGGGCTGCTGCCCCCCCCCCCCCCTTCATGGAAACCGCCCCCCCTCATAAAGAGGGGGGTTTTTTGTGTGCTGGCCGGGGGATTAATTTCCCCCGGTTTAATGCCATCCAGCCGGCCAGCTGGCCGGCCGGTTTTCTCCAACGGGACCGGAAAATCCGGTCCCCTCTTTGGCTTCCGACGTCGGCGGCTCTGCCGCCGGTCTTCACTTTCCGCCGCGGCCCGGAACCGGCCGCGGTGTTCGTCGTCCGGCGCGGTGCGACGGCACCGCGCCCCATCGCCGTGCCTTGATTTCTTTCAACGCGGCGCGACGGCATCGCGTTCAAGATGTTTCTTCCATGGTGCATGCGCGACGGCGTTGCGTAAAATAAACGCACGATCAACCGCATGGTGCGACGGCACCACGCCACCTTGCTTCCACCCGCAAAGCAATTCAACAAGAACGATGGAGGGGGTTCGGCCGTGTTCATGCGGTCCGGCCCCCTCACGTTAAATAATAACACAACTTAAAATATTCAAAAGCCTCACGTTAGACTTGCGTGATCCACGATCAAGAATGAAACAATTAAACAATAAATCAACAACCCCTACCTCAGGTATAAGATCGAAGATTTGTCAACGTCCCGCGGAAGACAACGTCGCGGAGGTCGGGCGTCGCGGTCGTCGTTCGTCAAATCCGATGACGAAGAGGTGCATCCGAAGAGGCACGTCGTTGGCGAAACCTTGTACGCCGACGAAGGTTGTCTGAGGAAGAAGCGGTGTTCCCTCTCGTTGACACGGAAGACAAAGAAGAGAGGCGGTGTTCTTCGTCAGAGCTTGAGCGTTCTTCGTCGGAGCTTGAGCGTTCTTCGTGTTCTTCGTCAGAACTTGAAGAAGAAGAAAAAGCTCTCAACCTCTCAAGAATACAAAACTATTATCCAAAATGAAATAAGACTCTATCTTATTTTATTAAGACAACAACACACTAGAATTTCAAAAGTTTGAAATTCAAATAAGAGATAACTCCACATTAATTAACAAATTGTCATGTTAATTAAAGAGGGGTTAAGGGAGTTTGAGGGAAGATGTAAAGTTAGGTTTCGTGTGGGCCCCACCACACTTAATCCTCTCAAGGGAGGTTAAGTGGGTGTGGATCCCACACCTAACTTCCTTTGAGAGAAGTTAACTATTAAGTTTAAATAAAAATTGTGTTTACATATTTTTATTTAACTTATTCTAATCTCCCAAAAACTAACTCTCAACCCGAAACAAACGCAACTCCCGAAAAGGTCTCTTTAAGCGAATATCGGCGCTGTGAGTTCATCGGTGCCCTCGGATTTCAATTCCGAGCACCGGATCAAAAGTTAGAAATTCCCGCTCGTTCGTTCACTGAACGTACCCGAGCCAAACTTCGGAAATTGATTCCGGGCACTCCGGGCCTCGGAATCAGGTGTCGACTCAAACCGCGCTCTTGTAAAA
Source organism: Viscum album (assembly GCA_963277665.1). Taxonomy (NCBI): domain Eukaryota; kingdom Viridiplantae; phylum Streptophyta; class Magnoliopsida; order Santalales; family Viscaceae; genus Viscum; species Viscum album. The sequence continues at coordinate 1,085,499,970 of OY728151.1, forward strand.
TTCTAAAGAAAATTAAGAAAAAATTTCCCTTGAATTTTACGGGTCTTTACATTACTCCCACCTCAGGTCTTTACGTCCCCGTAAAGATACATCAAAAACTAGGGAAACAAAAGAGGGTACTGAGCACGCATCTGAGCCTCCCGCTCCCATGTGCTCTCCCAGAGATTCTTGTGCTGCCATCTGATGCGCACAAGAGGAATCGATCGCCCACGCAGGACCCACTCCTGTCGATCCTCTATCTCCACCGGGACCTCCGTAAAAGTCGCCCCATCGTCAACGTCAAGCTCCCCATGGTCAATGATGTGTGTCGGGTCATGCACGTATCTCCTCAGCTGAGACATGTGGAGGACGTTGTGCACCCGGTGCAACTGAGGTGGTAGAGCCAGGCGATAAGCCACCTCGCCAACCCTGCTGAGGACCTGGAAGGGTCCGATGAAGCGCGGAGATAACTTGATGCCTCGGCCAAGTCTCCGAATACCACGTCGAGGTGAGACCCGCAAGAAGACGTGGTCGCCATCCTCGAACTCCAGTGGCCTCTGCCTCCTGTCAGCGTATGAATTCTGCCGGCTCTGAGCTGTCCTCATCCGCTCCTAGATGACCTGGACCTTCTCTGTCGTGGCCTGGACCATCTCCGGTCCCATCAGAGCTGCAAGATTTCTTCTTTGCCGATAAGAGAAATCTGGTCTCATCCCCTGGATGAACCACGTTCTTTTCCTAATACAGTCAATCCTAACATGGATGATACTAATCCATACCAAGGACGACGTCGTAAGGCCTCGACGCTACTACTAAGAGATTCAACTGTTACTCTCGCCTCCAAGGGTTGAGTCACACTGTCGGCATCAGTGTGTGGTAACTGGGTCTCCTCCAGTAGATGTCTTACAAGTGAGGGTCAAGTCAACAGCCAAAACTGGAACCTCTTAGTAACATCACGAAAGAGGACAGGAACGAAAATATCACAAAGGTAAACGTCTTTTATTATTGCAGCTCATAATACAAGACGCTACACAAATGCAACAAGGAACCAGAAGTACAAAGGATGTATCCACTAGTTCTGCTCCTGCCCATCTGCTCTCAGAGCTCTACTGCCTTGCCCACTACTCGGCTATTTCTCAAGCACTCGCTGCTGCTTCTGTCTCAGTGGATCCCCTAACACCTGCTGATCAATCGTACGAGGAGTCGGACAGTCACGTGCCAGGTGACCCTTCCCGCCGCAGGTGTAACATTGTCTGTTTCTGGCACGCCTGGCTCTGACCCCACCTCAGGTGCCCCGCACCACCGGTCCTAAAACCCGAGATCTTCCAACTGCTAGTCTGGTCCTCCTGGACCTCTGCATCATCTATCTACTGACCACAGATGACTCGGCTACTGATCGAAAAACACGCGGCAAAGGCAGAAGCTCCTGTACACGCTCAGGGTGTAGAGCTACTGGCACAAACTCCACCCTGAAGAAGGTCTCGAAGTCTTCCCATGCGAAGTTCATCCCGTCGCAAAACTGAAACAAGTGGTTCCACCACCTGCCTGCTGCTGCCTGAAGGAGGCTGGCAGCAAAGATCACCATGAAGTCTGCCGGCGTCCCCACTAGCCTGAAGACTCCCACCACAGCCTCCAGCCAATCTTCAGCCGCCTGCAGGTCCGTCTCTCCCCGGAACCTGGGTGGCCTCTGGCGCTGGAACTCGTGCAGCGCACTCAAGTGGCGTGCATCGCCTACTGCTGGGGCTGGTGGTATCGATGGCCCAACGTATGGTAGTATCGCTGGTGCCTCAACTGCAAGAGGGCCCTGTACCGAAGCCTCATCGCTCGGTGGGCTGTCGTCACACTCGACTCTCGGAACCCTAGCTGCCTGCCGTCGTGGGGCCATCATGAAAGGAAACAGGTGCTCCACAGTCAAACAGAATACCTGGTGAGATGACACAAAGAAATCACAAAGAAAACTTTGAAACACACACACAATCAATGTTTTCGTGCATTAAGTCAGAAATCAGAAGTCAGGGTCCTGGTGTACGGATACGTCGGCCGCCGCACCAACACTGGACTCCCTGGACTGATAACCATACTCAATACGCTAAACATTATTGCTTCACATAGAAAAGATCAGAGTTTGCGGTAGAACCGAACTCCTTTGATACCAATTTGTCACGACCCACCCTCGGGGTCCGTGCCGTGACTACCCCAAGCCCGCCTTCCATAGGCCAGGGGCTGGCGACTAGCACCAAGGTGAAAATCCCGGTAAAAAGGGAAGGCATTGCCTTTGAAAAGTAAAACAAACACTACAGAGTAAGCAAGTGGAAAGTAAACACTAAACAAAAGCAGAGTACAACTGAAAGTGCGGAAAAGTAAATGGGCCAGTATACAAACCCAATCTGAAAGTAAAGTACAACTCGAAAGGGAAAACAGCAACTGAAAAGTAAAAGCCGCTACTCCGAGCTGTCCACTGGAAATCCCACCTGAAGGGTGGGTACAGATAGCTCCTCTGCTCCACGGGTCCCGCCGTCCGCTCCGAGCACGTCCCGCCCAGTGGTCCACCTCCGGGTACCATCCCGCTCTGCATGCCTCAGCTAAGGTCAACGATGTCCGTCGTCTGCAACCAACACAACGTAGTGCGGGCAAAGCCCGTGCAGGGGTGAGTATAAGCTACTCAGTAGGGACCCCGAGACCCCTGAAGGTCTCTCAAATCCACAAAGGATAAACCACGAAGAAAGGTACAATCACGAAGTAAAAACCGACACTGCTTAGGTATATGCCCATACATATACCTAAGTCATAAATTTCAAATACGCTCCAACCTCCGAGCCCAAGTACAACTCAGTCCACACAGGAAAGTAAACGTATTCCACACAGGAAAGCAAAATGTAATCCACACAGGATTGCACAACACAATCCACACAGGAAAGCAACAGATTTAGCTCACACAGGTATACTTCTTCAAAGGACGATAAAGATGATCTCTGATCCATCTAAGTCGTCGGACCCACGAAGGATCGATAGGTAACTAACCCCCGCAAAAGACCCACACAGGATCGGTCCCACGTAGGACCTGTAGATAAGCACCGCAAAGACCCACACAGGATCGGGCCCACACAGGACCTGTAGATAATCACCGCAAGACCCACACAGGATCGGGCCCACACAGGATCTGTAGCACTGATCCACGTAGGATCGCTGAGTGCTGAAGTCGTCGTCGTCGAATCCACACAGGATCTCTGTACTGTCGTCGTCGCAGTCACAGTAACAGCAGTAGCAGTAGTAGTCACAGTAACAGTCACAGCCAGCACTAGGGTTCCCGGACACAGCAAGCTCATTCGAAGGGTCCGCTCCACGAGCCGAGAGGTTGATACATCAACTGTCACAATGTCCAGAGTTGATGTATCCAAAAGTTCCGTATCGTCAACAGGAACTCAATGCAACAGACGGCGCGTCGATCGGACGCCCGGTCTGATAGTTATTGGCATTTTCGTCCCCGGGGCCCGGTTGGTTTTTAAGGCAAAACCAACCCGACCGTACTCCATCTGCGTCCAAACCTCGGGCGGAGTATGCCAAAAGATTCATCTCACTAAGAGGATCACAACACAGCTGACGGCACGTCAATCGGACGTCCGTAGCTCAAGATATGAGCGTTTCCGCTCCGAAGGCCCGGTTGGTTTCGTGAACGAACCAACCCTGTCGAACTCAAAGTAATCCGAAACCTTGAGTGCAATATACCGAAACGACCACCTCGATCCAAGGATCGTGTTGCCGTAGACGCTTCGTCGATCGGAGGTCCGTGGCTCAAGTTATGGCCAAAAGACCGAAAAAGATTCGAAACGGGGGGTCCGGGTCCGGGTCGACCCGAACCGGGTCGACCCGACCCGGGTCCGACCTGGCCCGGCTGGCCGGCCGGCGGCACGGCGGCGCGGCGGCGGCGCGGCGGCTAGGCGGGGGCGCGGCGGCCCGGCGGTGGCGCGGCGGCCTGGCGGCGGCGCGGCGGCCCGGCGGTGGCGCGGCGGCCCGGCGGTGGCGCGGCGGCCCGGCGGTGGCGCGGCGGCCCGGCGGTGGCGCGGCGGCCTGGCGGTGGCGCGGCGGCCCAGCGCCGCACGGAGGCAGCGCGGGGGGAAATCAAGCCCCCTCTTGATTTGAAGGGGCGGCGCGGCATAGCGGCGCCCTTTGTAAAAAAAAACGGCCCCCACGTGGGGGCCGGCTTGGAGAAAAACCGGGGGGCTGCTGCCCCCCCCCCTTCATGGAAACCCCCCCCCCCCTCATTTAGTGGGGGGTTTTTTGTGTGCTGGCCGGGGGATTAATTTCCCCCGGTTTAATGCCATCCGGCCGGCCAGCTGGCCGGCTGGTTTTCTCCAACGGGACCGGAAAATCCGGTCCCCTCTTCGTTTCCGACGCCGGCGGCTCTGCCGCCTGTCTTCACTTTCCGCCGCGGCCCGGAACCGGCCGCGGTGTTCGTCGTCCGGCGCGGTGCGACGGCACCGCGCCCCTCCGTCGTGCCTTGATTTCTTTCAACGCGGCGCGACGGCGTCGCGTTCAAGATGTTTCTTCCATGGTGCGCGCGCGACGGTGTTGCGTAAAATAAACGCACGATCAACCGGGTGGTGCGACGGCACCACGCCACCTTGCTTCCACCCGCAAAGCAATTCAACAAGAACGATGGAGGGGGTTCGGCCATGTTAATGCGGTCCGGCCCCCTCACGTTAAATAATAACACAACTTAAAATATTCAAAAGCCTCACGTTAGACTTGCGTGATCCACGATCAAGAATGAAACAATTAAACAATAAATCAACAACCCCTACCTCGGGTATAAGATCGAAGATTTGTCAACGTCCCGCGGAAGACAACGTCGCGGAGGTCGGGCGTCGCGGTCGTCGTTCGTCAAATCCGATGACGAAGAGGTGCGTCCGAAGAGGCACGTCGTTGGCGAAACCTTGTATGCCGACGAAGGTTGTCCGAGGAAGAAGCGGTGTTCCCTCTCGTTGACACGGAAGACAAAGAAGAGAGGCGGCGTTCTTCGTCGGAGCTTGAGCGTTCTTCGTCGGAGCTTGAGCGTTCTTCGTGTTCTTCGTCAGAACTTGAAGAAGAAGAAAAAGCTCTCAACCTCTCAAGAAGACAAAACTATTAACCAAAATAAAATAAGACTCTATCTTATTTTATTAACACAACAACACACTAGAATTTCAAAAGTTTGAAATTCAAATAAGAGATAACTCCACATTAATTAACAAATTGTCATGTTAATTAAAGAGGGGTTAAGGGAGTTTGAGGGAAGATGTAAAGTTAGGTTTCGTGTGGGCCCCACCACACTTAATCCTCTCAAGGGAGGTTAAGTGGGTGTGGATACCACACCTAACTTCCTTTGAGAGAAGTTAACTATTAAGTTTAAATAAAAATTGTGTTTACATATTTTTATTTAACTTATTCTAATCTCCCAAAAACTAACTCTCAACCCGAAACAAACGCAACTCCCGAAAAGGTCTCTTTAAGCGAATATTGGCGCTGTGAGTTCATCGGTGGCCTCAGATTTCAATTCCGAGCACCGGATCAAAAGTTAGAAATTCTCGCTCGTTCGTTCACTGAACGTACCCGAGCCAAACATCGAAAATTGATTCCGGGCACTCCGGGCCTCGGAATCAGGTGCCGTCTGAAACCGCGCTCTTGTAAAATTCTAAAGAAAATTAAGAAAAAATTTCCCTTGAATTTTACGGGTCTTTACAAAATGTTATAATTAATTATTTATTGATGTTTGGTTTAAGGTAAGTGCTCAGGATGTTGATATGATATCAATTGATTAAGGAAAAGGGTGGATTGTCATGGTTGAGTCTTAGAATATTCTTTCAGCCCATGTAACATAATTTTATAATCTTAATTAAAGTTATGTGGTCTCTTGTACTATCCATATAGCTTATATTCCATTATAGTGATGTATATGGATATTTGGACATGCCATTAAGGGTGATTACCCTTTTTAATTTAATTAAATGGGATGTAGTTAATTAAATTAAATTTCTAATTAAAAAGAACAAGATACATAGTTCACAAAAAACTCTCATACTCTATCTTGGAACCTCAGATTCTGATGGTTGAGTTTAGGAATCTTGAGTTACAGGGTGGCCTCCATACTTCCTAAAAGTTAAATCCAACCCCAATTAGACACTTTTTATATGTTTATGTGATTGTTACACCGTAAATCTAGAGGTGGGAATACCTATACTATGTTGAGACCAAGGGGAACCGTGATAGATCCTCATTTATAGAATGACCTAGAGATGGTGTGCATGAAATGTAATCTTCTATCAATATAGAATATGTACTAGACTAGCGAGGTCGAGGGGTGGTGTACATTGGTATTGGGCATTAGAATTCAACCAACAATTATGTTTTATTTATTTATGATGGGTTATGTAATGTTTCTATAAGCAATATGTGATAAATATTTCTACCATGTATATGAATCTAGGTATCAATTTGGATACCATGATTTGGAGTCATATATTGATGGGATCATCCACAGATATTGAGCTTAGTGATTAGAGCTACCTTGGATTAAGAGCCTAGTATAAGGTAGCAACTTCCTTGGACTAATCTTAATATACAACTATAACTTCCTTGTATTAGGTTATTGATATATATTAAGATATTCCTAGGATTAGAACATCATTATATGGATTGTGGATGCCATGAAGTCTTGGAAAATATGTTTGGAATATCATGGGATGGACCCCAAAGTCATGAGGATATAGTTATATCTTTTATGGGCATAGAGATCAGTGTTGTTGTTACCGTGATTTAGGGGATATATGTTTCAACTACCATGGGATGTGACCCTTAGGTAATGAGGATAGTATGGGTCTAACATGGATATAGATCCCACTGGTTTCTTGGGAAACATAATGATCAAGATGTTATCAAAGACACCCCTACACTAGTTAAAGTAGGTATGGTTGATCAGGGCCATAATAAAAATGATCAAAATTTGTGTTACTATTTAATTTAAGTAGTCATCCTTTATTTCAGTTTAGCACATCACATGCATATATCACTAATGTTCTTTTTAGTACAAGAATATGTTGGTTGTTCTCTATGGAGTTTGGTACTCACACCATGATAGAGCCAACATCTCTCTAGGGTACCCAATTAGTAGTTCTCTTAGTTTAAAGCATAGGTTTAGGATAAGGACCCAGATAACATGGTCAAACATGATGTATTAAATGAGTACATATATATTAGATGAGTTATGTCTTGGAGGTTTCATTGATCAAACATATTTATTCTCTATTATTTTTTTGTATGTATGGTCAAACTATTGGGTGACCATTGTTTTATGACTATACATGATCCACACAGTGTTTTATTATTATTTTGGATGTTTTCTTATTTATAAATATTATTTTTATGTTTTGTGATTTTTTATTTCATTTCATTTTAATATACTCTAATACATAGTTTATAGTCTTCCTAATGCACCACCTTGGACCCATGATGATCGCTAGTAGCCTTTGGAATGTGGGGAGGCGTGCCTGAGGTATAGTAGAGACTACTGGTCTAGGAACTTTCCAGAGGTCTAGAGTGGTGTGAAATTAAATATACATTAAGAAAGGTGAAATTGGGTATTTTCAAAGGGGGAAAATAACATAAAAAATAATTTAAGATGAGGGGAAAAGAGAGAAAAGTATATTGAAAGAGAGAGGGAGGGATATTTAGAGTGCAATCATAAGTGGTGTATCCTGGTTTGGAATGAGTTAGTTTCCTGCACTATAAAGTGGTGGGTCCTTTCAAGTATTAGTGTATTTAGTAGAAATCATTGTGATTACTAATGTATATAGACTATCGAGGAAAATTCCCAATTACTATCTATTTAATGTGATCATTTTTTTGGTATAAATATATGGGAATTACATTACACCGAAAGAGTAAACATTAATAAAAATTGAACCCTTACATAAAAATTGAATCTTATCTAGGTAAAGTTAAAAGTTATAATTGAATATAGTTACACAATCACCTTTATTAAATACCTTATAGAGTATGTTATTATAATGAAGTTGTTTGAAATTTTTCTTTTAGTTTTTCGAATTCTCATAGGACTTAAGACAACAAACACCTATTTCTTTTAATTTTATTAATTTTTCCTCACAAACTTATTCAAAATAAAAATTTCTATTTCTCATAACGTTAAATTATATATGGCATAAATCAACTAGTAAATTACATAATTTAACAAAAGAAATCCTAAATAGAGACATCTCAATTGGTGTCTTATAAGATTTTTGATAATCCAAAAGTACATCTCCAAGTTTTTATGAAAAATATTTCCTTATTGTATTCAAAATAAATTCAATAACTTTGGAGAATTACTTTTTTGAAATCTAATTATGTAAATTTTTTAGGTGATATAAAGTATATTTTTTTATATAGAAACATATTGTTTTCATAAGATACTCCGTGGTTAAATTAAAAATGTGTTCCTAAGTGACTTAATGATTCCATATAGGTGAAAACCTATGAAATATATGAATTGTAGAAAACTCACTCATAGTATGTGTTATCCTCATTTTATGTGAGTTTTTTCTTTACCCACAAAAACATAGTCAACTTATAGAGGAATGTACGTAAAACCATTGGAAGTAAGGATGTGTTCCATTAAATTGACACCCAAAAATAATTAATTTCATAAATTTTTAAGTATTATTGGGGACTTTAATATTATTTAGAAAATATGCCATATTTTTTGTATCTGGTAAAATATTGAAAAAATCTTAATATTCCTTAATGTGCGGGGGATAAAAGAAATTGGTGTCTAGGATCTTATCTAATGTTATTTATAGTCTAAAGTAGCCTGTAGTTGGGGCTCTATCCAAGTGGTAGTGAAATGTGGTAATCCCGTATCTAAATAGATATTGAGAATGGATTCACCAGTCCCTTTAATAATTGATGTATTAGGCCATGGATGAGTAGTCTCCTCCCCTTCTATACCCTTCTAAGTGGGGGGGGGTCTTTTTATGCCCTTACTATCTCCCCATTTTCCATTATTTTCTTCTTTCATTGAACTAGAAATCCTCCCCAGCTTTACCCCAATCAATGTTTTCCCTAAATTATTATCACACGTGAATATAATTATTTTAGTTATACATTATTCTATACAGTTCACTAGAGCCTCTACGATGTTTGATCTCTATTTGGTAGCTCTCTTTGGGAAGCTAAGGCCATCCATGGATGCCTTTGATGAGTTTTTCCTCTCTTTATTGAAGTTTCATGAATGAGAGATTGTACAACATTGAGATTCGAGCATTATCTTGATCAGTTTTGTGAATAAATAAGACATAATATTTTCTTGAGAAAACGATCCATGTGTTATTTTAGGTTTTAATTTTCCCCTCCTTCGGTGGTCATTTTATTTTAATTTTAAGAATTATTCTCCCATAATAAAGATATGGATATCACTTCATTCTCTTCCCTAGACTTTTCAAAATTTATAAATTCTTTGTTTAATCAAAAAAAATGATTGGTAATTTCCTATACTCGGGTCTTCATACCCATGATATTTTCCACCTAGTTTTATAGATAATTTTTATTGAATTAGATATCTCTAAGGGAACATTGTATTTCATCAGCATTGAGGTTTAATTATAACTATTTTGGTATCAAAATTTATGCTATGAATTGTGGGATCCATTTTTTTTTGTCTGGTAGGTGTCTTTTCCATGATTCTAATGGAATTAAACAAGGATTGTTTTGTAAATATTGGGGGTTACATTCATATTTGGGAGATGTTAAGACCATGAAGTATGTAGAGAAGAATGGATTAAATATATTAAATGATGGTATAGTGTGCAAAGGCCCTGAGGTAGAACAAATGGGTACAAGGGAGATGGGGAATCCTATAGTCACTATGAAAGAGGTGAGAACTAAGAATTTAGATATGAGGAATGTGGATGTTTTTAATCGATTGACGTGTGATTTGAGTGTTAGTATTTCTTCAATACAGGTTAAAGGGGGTTCATGGAAGAATGAGGGGGTGTGTGTGTTCCCGAGAATTAGTCTAAGGAACTCTCTCTCACATGAAGATGATGTGAGATCTAACTGTATTTATCCTCTAGAGGTAATGATCTAAGAAATAGGTCGGGGTGTATCATTTGGTATAAAACTATAGAAATTTTATTGTTAGGGGGTTCTAGATGAATAGGGGGTTGGGTAGAAATAATTGAATAGGTCATTCCCAGCTAGGATTATAAAATTGATAGAAAAGGTTCTAATTGAGGCTAGAAATATTCCATCCCATGATGAAATAGGTAGAGATGGAGTTATTGGTAATGGTACAGGATAATGATACCCTTTAATACCCATTTTCTATTTCCAAGGATAATTAAAAGATACCTAAAATGAAGTTGGTTCCTAGAACCATTTTTCAGTGTTGATAGACGGTGATTCATCCCCATCAATAGAGGGGAATTATAAGGAGCATGGAAATGAATAGAATCAACCTTCACATGGTTGGTTGGATGTAAATTAGTGGATAATGATTCTACCTTTAAAATATGTTCTTATGAGTCCAAGGAATAGAAACATATGGTATATTAACTTTTTCCTCTTCAAATAAATGAAATAACACCCATGTAGATTTATATGGGTATATTCGACATATGAGGAGGCAACAAAGACTGAAGGACAACTCAAATTTACCTAGTCCCCTTGTAACAAGGTCATCTATCAAAGGTAAAATCTCTTAAAAGAGATGGATTGTTGTTATTGAAATATGAAAGACTAATTATAAGTTTCTACAATGCATGTAGAGTTGTCAATTGATGAGATGATTGAAACACATGTAGAGAAACAAACTGGAATTGATCTGGTGAATACAAATCAAGAGGATGATGAATCGGAAAACACCCAGGGCTCCTCATGAATTCTAATGAATAAAGGATTGAGGATTCATTCTTGACTACATTCTTAAAGGAGTATTCACACAAAATGTTATAAATACCATTTTGAGTTTATTAGAGTAAATAAAAAACCTCTTGGATTAATTAACATATTAATATTTTTATATGTAGTTTCAATGAGGGAAAAACAAGCCTAAAAGAGCATGTGAAGACTTGATATTGGATGGAATTTAACTTATAGGATCACATTAAGTACAAACCATAAATTGAATTTACCTCTATTGAATGTTATTTATTCAAGGTAAAGAATTATAACCACTTTAAATTGTTTGGGAATTTTCTTTTTATTAATTGTGAGGTTTTACTTTATTTATATTCATAATTTTAGTGGTTTCCCACTTTTTCCTTAAAAGTGATTCTAAAATAACAATATTATATTTGGAGTTAAGGTAGCCACATCCAAGAGATAAATAGTTTAACCCCAATATATAGAATTTTACTTCTTTATCAAAACATCGTTTAATTTATATTTCAACCCCATTTTATAAAGTTTATCATCTTACAAAAATTAATTTTTAGATTATCTTTATTTTATTTTATTTTGTTTTGAAAAACAATTAGGTAAAATAAGAACAACAAAATAATTTGTAACTGTGGAATAACATTTTAATTTAAGAGTGAGAGATGGAAATTGTTCTAAGTGGTGTTTTGGGTCAACTATTCTAGAATGAGAAGAATTAGAGATTCTACACAAATGATTAGTCATATGATTCTTTTTTTCAAATATATCACTAATATCTACTGATGGTTATATTCCCTAAATCCCACTTACATTTGATGAAATTGGATTAATAGTATTTAAATATTAATATATATTGTATAGTATGTATGATATTTGTTTTCATGCTTCTTTGTTTTGACCGATCATAAAGTACAATTGGTCATATTGTAAAGTTTAACTACTCATTCTAACCATAGGGTATGACTAGCCATATCATATAAAATATACCATAATATTATACATGATCGTTTAGGTAATGGAAATATAATTATAATCTTTCATGTTAGTTTTCCATGGTGGACATCATAAATCAGTAATTTCCGAAGATGAAGCACATGAGTGGTGAAATCATGCAATTTATGCATGAATTGGATAAGGGATTTACTCATGTGGTACACTCAACTAGTTCATGCATTCATTGTATGAATGGAATTATGATGTATTTTATTTTATAAAAAATTAATTTAAGATAGCCAATATATAAAAATTACTTTAATGATAATAGTTATCATTTATCCATCCAAACAATAATAAAGAGTTCCATGGTATATTCCATATAAAACAAACATTCATACAGTATATATAGCATGGGTAGTGTAACCTTATGATTTTTTCAGTCATACTTTTTGAATAGTCAAAAGAAAATATCAAGAAATAAAATTCCATGAAATACTTATGATATAACTAAATTTTTTAATATTATTGGGCTAATTGCATCTCATGGAAATGTTTTTTAGGAAATATCGGATTCAATATCCAAATTACACCAAAGACTAATAGACCTGAATTTCATTTCACTTTATATTGGATCATATGAAATAAACATGTAAAATCATATCAAAACTCATTTTTAATATATTTTTAAAAACCTTTTGATATATTTCTACAAACTGGCCATGTATCTCATCATATGTAATACCTTTTGAACACCCATCCAAAACTATTTTGGATAAACTCTAAAATACTTTTATAGAAAATATTTGAGTGAAATTTGATTATTAATCAGTCAACCATAAAGTGCAACCAATGGTATATTTTATCATTGAAAACAAATATGAATCGTTCGGTCCATAGATACAAGAAAACATTGGCCTCTAAAAATGTATCAATATTAATCAATCTACAAAGGTATTTGGTATGATCTTCATCAAGAGCATCATAAATACTTTCTAGGTATGATCACATACTCCCATGTCTATATCAATCAAGGTATTATATTTCATACATTTTTTATGATAGGGAAAATATCACATTGGTTGAGATCCAACTAAAAATATGATTTGAGACATACCCAATCACCTCTAAGTAGCAAAGCCTAAAGGCTTTCATAATAAAGGTATCAAAGTGTTAAGGTTATCAAGATAATTATCTCATCAACCATAGATAGTGGGGTCTATAAATTTTATCATTTCTCCACTAGTATACCAAATATATAGTTTATGAAACTCCATATGGTATACATTGTGGGTCATCCGACACACACACAAAACTTTTTTCCCCTTAAGAATGTTTTATATCTCCATATAGGAATCATAATCGTGCTAAAATTAATGATTCATTATAAAATATAATGATCCATGATGAACACTAGTTAGGGATAACACATAGTCATTATAACACAGAAATATTTCAGAATGTATATTCCTTTAAATGAACACTATGTTTGATAATGTGTGCCACATACAACATTGAACTTAAGAGAACAGAAATAATATTATTTAAATATGACTATTATAATATAGTTTTTGGATTAGTGGGTATGAATAGGAGTAACAAAATTATTAAATATATTTATAAATTTTTTACTAATTAATATTTATTAATTAATTCATAGGAAATATGTACTCATTTCTGAATGAAAATAATTAAATCAAATAAGGTTAAGAATATTTAGAGTTAGAGTGATCATTTGTTTATAAAGGAGGGATTTATTTATATTTTATTTGTTTTATTTAGAAGTTAAATTTTTCTTTTTAGAGTATTTTATTTTGAAATAGTGTTTTTTATACATTTAAATTGTTTAAAAATCAGTTATAAATTTATAATCAATTTGTAAAAAATGAATATAAAATAATTTTATGGTAAAAATAGATATTTTTCAGAAAATTATTTTTAAGTGTGCAATGTATTTTTTATATTAATAAATTAAATTAATCAATAAAAAAAATTTATAATTTTTTTATACTATATTAAATAAAAATAAATTTTTAATCATATGATTTTTTTACTAGTAATTTAATGTGAATAAAAACATTTTATGCTTTAAAATACATTTTTCCTAAAAATGGGTTCTTTGTATTTTTTGCACTCATATTTGAATTATTTCCTGCCAATTTTAGAAATTCTGTTCGATAAAATGAAATTATTTATTATATTATAATATTAAAATTAAATTAGGTTTATTTTTATGGGATTTTTCTTAAAATATAGTTTTTTTGGTGAATAATGAAAATTTACAATTTTGTAAAAACTTTTATTTATTTACTTCTAATCAAAGTAAAGTCACTATTACTTTGGGATTTTTATACATTTAAAATTAATATGACATTAGTTATATAAGTAATATCTAATTAATATGTTGATCTTCAATATTACATGATTTTGGTGTAAAATACTTTTACCATTAAATTTTTTTATGGAAATTATTTTTCATTATGTTTTGTTCACTTATTTTAAAATTATTTTCTTACAATTAAAAAAAATAAGATTGAAAATTTTATTTCATATTTTGAATCATGAGTTTTAAATTTAATAATGTGTTTAATTTCATTTTTTTCATAATGAATATTAAGAATGGTAAATTATTATCACAATGGTAAAGGGTAAAAGGTGTTAATTAATGTAAAAGATAAGTGATAAGGTCACAAAATATTATCTAATTTCTTATTGGATGATAATATTTATAATATTATCACCTTATCTTACAGAATTATTTATTTAGTGCCACTTTACCATGAGTATGAAATTTATAATATTTTAAACTTAAAAATTACTATAGAATGGCCAACCCTCACTTATAAAAGAGCACCTAATCTCCTCCATTATTTACAATAACTGAGAACTTTATTTTAGCCATTAACTTCCTAAATATCCTAAAAATACTGTAGATATTATTTTATCTCCAAAATACCATCTTAAAAGGCTTAATTTGTAAGACAAATGAGGTTTTCCAAAGATTTGGTATAACTCTTAACCATGTTCTTTCATGTTTATTTCTTTTTCTGCCTCCTTCAAGCCTATCATGACTATGTTTATAGAATAAATTCATAATATACAATATTCTTAAATGTTATTTTGTTTATTTTATAACACCATCTCATATATTTTACATCCTATGGAAAATTAAAACAACGCTTGTGTGTACATGTGGACTACCACCTCCACGAAGCGATGTGTTTTTTTTCAACACCGCCTCTCATGGTTGGTTATAATAATGAATAAAATTAATATATTTGATATATATGAAATTATTCTTATTATTTAAAGACAATATATTACTTACCATCTTACCTTTTTTGCTTTTCATAAATTATAACGTCGCTCAAGCATATGTGTGGACTACCACCTCCATAAAGTAATGTTATTATTTTATCAGTACTAGATAATTTGGATGGTCATTATGATGTAAATAATGAATAAATATTACATTTAGTACATATTTATTATTATATAAAAGTTAAATATTTTATATTTTATTTCTTTTACACCTAGTAAAAAAATGAAAAAAAAATTAATTCATATGTATGAGCTACCATCTCTAGGAAATGGTGGGCTTCACTGGTCATTACTGCCTTATAATAATGGTTATAAAATTATATTCATTATATAAAAATGGTAATTCAAAAAAAATTATATTCTTTATTTTATTGAACAATGATCCCATTGACCATGGTCAATAAACCTGTGTTATTTTCAGGTTATAAACTGAATGACCCCAAAACGTCAAACATGAACTTAACTAATTTAGTAGCTATATAGGACATGGTAATAAATGAAATAGAATGTATTATGATAGTAGAATAAGATTAAAATTTTATTAATAAATTATAAAATTAATTCAATTTTATTATTTATGAAATTAAATGATGTACATAGAGATATAAGAGATGGGGTAATGGATTTTTCATTGAAACATTGTTTTAAATGATTTAAACTCTTTATCATCCATGTAAATGTTCATAAAATATTATTATATAATGTTCTTAATTGTGATAAATGATTTTTTAAAATAATTTTTCAAATATCATGGAATTTTTATAATTAGTTGAGAAATTATCTTTTAATCTTTTTTTATATGAATCAATTTTTACTCTTCTTACAAATGTGTAAAAGAGTGTTATTTTAAAATTTACCACATGATCATTTTTTCACCATAATTTTTATTACTCATTACCATTATTCCTATAAAAGTTTTCATGTATTTTCAAATCTAATACTATTTCACATTCTTCATTGAAATTTTCTTTTTTAAAGTTTCAAAGAAAAAGGATTTTTATCCATATTTTTATTTTATGCATGAAAGTGATTTTACATACGTAGTAAATAGAGTATATTGTGATATTTTAAAATTAAAATGAAATAATGTTTTTATCAGGATATGGTTTTTGGAAATTTTATATGATAATAGGAGATCCTTATATATCCTTTAAATGTGTGATCCCAATATAGCTCTCCAAATGCATTAGGTAAAGTGATAGAGTTAATGGGAATTATGTTACCCCTAAGTGATATATTGGAAATAACCAAAAAGGTTATTCCCTTATAAGGGTTATTATAAGGTGGATTGGAAGGGTAATTTCTCAAGGTACCTAAATTATTTTTCAATTCATAATAATGAGTTTTCATGGAAATATTTTGATTTCAAAAGAAAAACAACAAGTTTATGACTTAAATGAATTATTATGATATTATAAAGGTGAAAGGTCTTTTATGTGTTATCAGGTTATCCTAAGTAACATTAATGATGATTATTTTACATTTATGATTTAGTATAAAAAATATATTAAAAATTAGGACTTTGATATTTATTAAATGAATCATTAATTTTTATTTTAATCTCAAAGTTCATTATATAGTGAGGAAAACTTCCTTATGGGTTTTGATGAATTTCCAAAATGACTAATGGCATTAATTTATTTTTATATCCTTAATGAGATTTTTTTTCATCCCAAGTTTTTTTTAAAAATAAATTAGAGTACTTAGGGATGTGTAGGGATTATTGAAAGTTCAATGGTGATAGTCTGGAATAGATAAAAAGTGCCAGGAATGAAACAAGAGTATAAACATATTAACCTATTTTTATATAAAAATGTATATTGTGTTAAAATTTACACTATTTTATGTTATGGTTTTCATAATTTTCTAAAACACTAAATCTAAAAGATTTTGGTAATGGAATAAAGTGAAACCCTTATTATAATTCATACAATTATGGGTTATTTAAGAAACATGGGATTATATTTAGTATCAAATGAATGGTTTAAATAAATTTATAGGTTAGAATATTAATAATTGAGGGAATAATAGTATTTATTCTATTTTTAAGATCATTTATTTTGACTTTATATACTCACAATAACTATTTTGTTTCAACTGAATTATTGTAATAATAAGGGATTATAAGATAAGGATTGGTGTGAAGGACACTATGATGGTTTTTTAAAAAATAAACTAATTAGAGTAGAAATTATAGTGAAAAATAAAGTGGTAATTTTAACTAGCTATATAATTTTAGGATTAATAACATAAATCAAAGTGAGTTTCAAAAATAATAATAATAATAATATAATGGTGTTTCATGGAAATTCAGGTGATAAATACCATGAATGTTATTTGATAAAAATGATTTTATATGGGGATAAAAGAAACAAGGTAAAGATAACCATTATAGTTAATATATTCGTTGAAGATGGGTTCAATATGGTTAATTTGGATAAAATGGTAATTACATTTTTTGAATATATTATTTATTATATAGATAACCATGGGATTGAAAAGTGATTTGGTGACATAGTGATTAATATTATTTTTTAAGAAGATCGCTACATTTGAAAAATTACATGAAAATGTTAAATATAATTTGAGGACGTAATATTTAGTTAATTTATAAAATTATATATAATTTTATTATAGATTTATGTTTATACGGGTTATTTTTGGAAAATATGATCATATATTGGAGATATATGATTAAGTCATGTACATTTTTAGTATGTGAATTTATGATTGATTGATAATTCTTGGAGATAAATATTAGCTTCATATTGAAAGAATATATGATCAAATAATCCAAATATTTGGTTTTAATTTTTTTTCTAGATTATTTTTAAGTATTTAAATTTTTAATAGGATCTTAAGGTTTTTTTTGAACTTTTATAGATTTTTTATAGTGGTTTATTCATATATGATATTATCTTAACTTGTGTAAACTATTTTGGTGTTTTTAATGGATAGAAATAGGAGAAATAAATTTTCATTATTTATGGATATTTTTATGCATTTAAATTTTATTTTATTGCTTCATGAATGAAAAATTACTTGTTGTTATTTATCATTTTGAATATGAGATCAAGAAAATGTGGAAAACTTCTTAAAATACAACCAAATGATGAAACCTTACTAATAGTATGAAATAAAATCTAGTAAATATATTTTATATATTTATAAATCTTGATGGTAAATGAATTACTCAAATTAATACAGATAATTTTAATCCTATTGAGTATTATGTGGGAAAAAAATCTACTATTAAGGTATGCTTTTTGAAACTCATTCACAAGTACGAGTCTCACAATAGTAAATGCATGGTTTAAGAAATATTTAAGAAATGAAAAACTTCCTAGTATTAAAATTGAAATTAAAGTTATTATAGAAAGGAAATATTATTAGTGATTATTATAATATATTTATTTCCATCTATGTATATTTAACATCAAATCTTTGGAATTATGTTTAAAAAAAATTAAACCCTTTTAATCAGACACGAGATGAAATTGTGAGGACATAATTTCTTTAAAAGGATAAGAATATAACAACCCAATATTTTAGAATGTATATTATTCTCAATTAATACTATGTTTTATAGAATATAACACACTCTAACTTTATGTTAAAAGGCTACAATAATTATTTAATTATGACTGTTATAACATATTCGTTGGACAAACGGGTATAAATATGAGTATCCAAATGATGATATATATATATATATATATATATATAATATTTTTCATAATAAAAAATTGTTGATTAATTAAATTTAAATATGTACTCATTACTGAAAGATAATAATTAAATCATATAAGGTTAAGAACATTTAAAGTCAAAATATTCATTTTTCATAAAAGTATATTTCCTTTATATTTTATATGATTCATTTAAAAGATAAATTTAACTTTTCAGAGTATTTAATTAATTAAAAAAATATTTTTTATAATTTTAAACTAATTAATAATAATTAACAAATTGATTATAAATTCTTTAAAAATGAAGATAAAATCATTTGATGGTAAAAAAGGAATATTTTTTCATAAAACTATCTTTAAGTGTGCTGTGTATTTTTATCTTAACAAATTAAATAAATCACAACATATAAATATTTTTTAAAATATTTATTGATAATAAATTAAATAAAATAAAAAATAATAATATAATTTTTGTTACTAGTCATGAAATGTGAGGAAAATCCTTTTATATGTTGAAAATACATTTTTTCTAAAAATGGTTAGTATGAAATATTTATGGTGATATAAGAATTATTTTATAAAAATATTAGATATTTGATTTTATAAATTGATCTTTATTTTTTACATAATAATATCAAAAGTATCTTAGGGTTATTTTTTGGGGTTTTTTCTAAAAATATTAATTTTCTGTGAATAGTGAAAAATATAGATTTTTTCAAAACTATCATTTCTTTACTTTTAATCAATGTATTTTCTAATTTCTTTTTGGATTTGTATTTATTTTAATGTAAATTAATTTTAAATTTATTAAACAAAATACAATTGATTATATATGAATTATTATTATACATCATGTTTGTGTCAGATCCTTTTATCATTAAAAAATGTATTTTTCTAAAAATTAATTTTTTTGGTTTTGTGATATTAGATTAAAATTAACTTTTGACACTTATAAAAATTGGAACTAGAAAATTTATTTTAAATTCATAATATATATTTTCAAATTTAGTAATTGTTTTAGTTTCATTTTTTTCATAATGAATAGTAAACATGGTAAATTGTTATCACTATGATAAAGGGTAAAACAAGTTAATTAATGTAAAAACAAAGTGATAATATCATGAAATATTATCTTAATTATTATCGTGTGAGATTATTTCAACCCTTATAACCTTATCATATAAATATTATTGATTTAGTTATAATATTCTGTGGGAAATAAATTTTTTATTTTTAAAATTTAAGAATAAATACAAGAGTATAAATCCCCTCACTTATAAAAAGGAACCTACAGTCGTCCATTATTCCTAAAATATGAGCACTCTAACTCAACCAATTACTACCCAAATACCTAAAATATTCTCCTCACTGCATCCTGGATTCTAATATCAATCAAAAATATCAATCTATAATGATTAATGTGTAATCTAAATGATGTTTTCTGAAGATGATGTATAACTCTTAACCGAGTTCTATTATGTTTATTTATTTTCTTACCTCCAAAAAACCTATAATCACTATGATGATATAACAAAATAATTTTATAAAATATAATTAAATTTTATTATTTTTCTGTTCAAAATATTTTTTCATATTATTTTTAACCAATGTGAAATGACGACATCACTCGTGCGTTCATGTGGACTACCACATTCATGAAGTAATGTGTTTTTGTTTTTATCACTTTCTATCATGGTTGGTTAAAATTATGGATAAAATAAACATATTTGATATATATTACATAATTTTGATTTTTAATGATAATATATTACATACCTTCTTACACTTTCCATCTATTTTAGAATGGTAACATGATTGTGCATATGTGTGGACTACAACCTCCACAAAGAGTTGTGATTAATTTTTCATTACCACCTCACATAGATGGTTATAAAGACAAAAATAATATATAAATATGACATTCATATCATATTTTTTATTTTTTAAATTTAAAATATTATTTAATATATTTATTTTCCACCTAGTAGAAAAATGAAAATGACGTTCATGTGTATGTACAAACTATCGTCTCCATGAAACTATGTGGTTCATTTTTAATGACCACATTACATATTTTATAATAAAATTATATTGAATATATCAATGTAATAATTTTAACATGTTCAATATTATGGATATTATTTAATAATGAACCCTTTTACCAATATCAATGTTTTAATGTTTTCTTATAGTAATAAACAGAATGAACCTAAAATGTCCTATGTCAACTTAAAAAAATTTGTAACTATATAAGAAGTGCTATTAATTTAAGTAATAGGGAATATGGTAATGGAAAAAAATTAAAAGGGAACTTATCGATGTAGAAAATTAATTCATTTTTTTAATCTATTAATGTAATGTATGTATGTGGTTAGTCAGGAGATGAGATAAGGTATTTTTCTGGAAAACCTTCTTTTAAAATTTTTAAAATCGTTCTCTTCCAGATCCGTGTTCTTAAAAATGTTTTTTTACCATAATAAATGTTTTTTAACATTAATTTTCAACTATCAATGAATTTTTAAAATAAATATTTTAATTTTTTTCCACATGAGTCACTTATAACTCTTTTTAATAAAGTGTGAAAAAATTAAATGTTTACTGCATTATCACTTTTTTCAAAAATCAAATCCATTATTAATTATAACCATCACTTTATAATTTTTTATGGATTTTCAAATCAAATATTATTTCTTGTTCTAATATGGATGTTTTATTTTAAATATTTTAAAATAAAAAGGATCTTTATCCTTAAATTTAAATGAATCTCGAAAGTGTTTATATATTTGTATTAAACATAATATTTTCTATGATTTTATAATAGAAATGTAATATTTTATGTGTTTTTCTCATGATATTTTTATTTTAATTTTTTATTATATTAGGTGAGCCCTATTTATCTATGAGATTAGGTGATCCAAATATATATCTCCAATGCATTGGAAAAAGTGATAGAGTTAACAAGAATTAAGTTACTTCTAAGGTATATGATAGAAATTACTATAAAGGTTTTTCTTTTGTAAGTATTATTATAAGGGTTATTTTAAGGATAATTTCCCATTGTACATAGGTTATATTTCTATGATTGCAAATTTATTTTCATGGAAATATTTTTATTCCAAAAGGCAAACAAAGAGGTTCTAATTTTATAAAGGTGAACGGTTTTTTTTCATGAGTTCTCATGTTTTTTCTAGTAAATTTCATGATTATTAATTTTTATATATGATTGATTACAATTTTTTTAAAATATTTAGTATTTAAAGTTTATTTCATGAGTAAGTAGGGATATTTTTTTGTATGAAGGTTTATTATATTAAGAGGAAAATTTAGTTATGGGTTTTCATGAATTTTTGAAATAACTATCGAATTTCCGATTTTATATAACTTATTGTGATTTTTTATCATAAAATATTTTAAATTTTTTTTAATATGTAATATGGATGAGTGGATATTATAATAAGGTTAATAGTGACATGTCCTCATTGATGAAAAAGTGTCATGAATGAAACATGAGTGTGAACATAGAAAGCTATTTTTTCAAAAAAATGTATAATGTGTGGAAATTTAGACTATGTTATTTGTGGTTTTCTTAATAATTTAAAATTCTAAAACAAAAATATTCTTGAGACGTAAGAAATTTAAATCCTTTTCATAAAATCAAATAATTATGGGTTTTTATGAAATAGGGAATTATAGTCATAATTTAAGAGGTTAATTGTCATTACACTTCATGAAATTTAAATCCTTATATATATCTGACCAATGTGAAATAATTATAAAATGGAGATTAAATTTTATATAATATGTTTTATATTCATATACTCTTTTAAGAATACTTAGGAAAACCCTACATAAACACCCGACTATCATATAAAATATGATATACTACCAAATTGGTCTTATGTTTTCTTCACAGTTTGGGGTATTATTAACTAATTACATCTATATTTAATTACTACCTCATAAATTAGTGATTATATGGTAAAACTCTCCCACAAAACTCTATAGTAAGTTACATATATTAAGAAATAAATTTTGAATATTGGTGAGATTTTGGAATCATATCCATGATATTCAAATCCATAATTATATTCAAACTTTTTAACTCCATAACATAAAATGTTACAATATAAATAAAATCTATATATATTTATAATTTTAACATCATCATACTTAAATATATTTCCATCAGAAAATTTACTTGATATTTTATTGTAATTAAGGTAACTATTCAAACTATTACTTACCCGTGCTTCCTAAAATATTTTAGGATAAAGTGAAATTTACATTCTATTTTTACTAGTTTAAACCTTCGAAAAATAGTGATATTCACTTCCTCATGGTAACTAAATGTAAATTTTAAAATTTCTACCAATTTTAATTTTTCCTAAATTTTTTAGGATATTATGTTAATATAACTTAATTTTGGACTAGTATAAACATTTATTTATTAACTTTAAACTTCTCCAAATGAAAATATAATCCAACTAGACACATAGAAAATATATTCTATTCAAAACATCATACTATATTAAAAGAACTCTTTTGTGTTTATAAAATAACTCTTAATTCCTTTAAATAGAAATAATTAACAAATAAAATATTTTTTATATATTATTTATAGAATTATATATATTTTGATCATTTATCTTTAAAAATAAGTCTTTATTATTTTAAATATAGCACTAATGGGTGGTAGTAAGATAATTCTTTTTTTATTAATTAACATCTAAATAAAAAAATTATTCTAAATAAACCATTTTTATTCTTTTATTATTATCAAAACATGTTGTCGAATCTAATGAATCATAAACCATGTGTATTGAATTCATTATCTCATATTGTTTATAAAAAATATTTATTAAATAAAATCATATTTTCATATAAGAGTAAATAGACAAATATAAATATATTTTATTTATATTTTTCAAATCATTATATATTCCTTTTCATTTAAATATTTAACGTAAAAACTCTTTGTTTCATCATGTTAATTCAAACGGAAATCCCTATGAATTATTCCTCTGATTTTGAACTATTATATATTTATAACACTTATAAATTATAAAATTGTTATCATATATCCTTTAAATCCTAAGAATCAATATACATAACACAAATACCTAACATGGATAGTTCATGGAGTTTCATTAACCCATTTAGGTATCTTGAAAAATTCCATCTTATAGAATCTTTACTTATTCCTTCATGATTTCACCTTTAATATTCAGTGATCTTGACTAACTACTAAAAAAACATTTTGGACTCTAACTTACTTTTCTTATCTTGGTTAAAACTTTTACCAACTTATAATATCTAAAAAATACCAACATAATGACATCACATTCCAAGTTTAACTATTCTTGACACATTAATAGTTATAGGATAAATATTTGTTAAATTCATGCATCTTGTCAGAACTTTTCTATCAATGAAAACATAATAAATTCCCTAATCATAATAATCGTTAATTAAATATTTAGTCTCTACAGGTCATGAACATACTCAATCATATTTATTACTATTGTACATACCCACTCATATTGAGTATAAGTGACTAAAATTCCTTGGGTCATTTAGCATCTAATTCCTATGATACCCTATGTGAATCATTCGATGCTTCTCATAAGAATATACATTCACTTGTTAAATTTTTTTAACACTTGGATACTCATAAAGGTGTTTATTTAACACATTTAATTTCTCAATAAGAAATTTTCTTACGCTACCAATTATATGAGATTATTAAATAATGTTTATCCTTCCTCAGGATTGATCTTATATTTTTTTTGATGTTGATGTTATTTCTAAAAAGAATAATATTTTATCATTTGAGTGTCATATTTTCAAAAATTTAACAATTAATTTCATTAAATTTGCCCCCAATAAAATGACGGCCCCTTTTAAATTCAACATATCCATTACTGATCCAATATCAATATATCGCTATAAAATAATTTCACTATGAAGTTTATCTCATCACTTAGTTATTTAGGCAGGCCATCATGCAAATTATATCACATATTACTCTTAGGTAATTGAGCGAGTAAATATTTACCTAATCAATTAAATGGATAAACCCAAATCTATTTATTTATTATCATAACCATTAGGGTTTCTAGAATAGGAAAAAAAGGGAAATTCAAAGATAGGGAACCAAAATTTGGCATGAAATAACAAATTACTTTTTTTATAACACAAGATAATATAGGGTCACCTGAAATTGGCATGAAACAACCTGCTATAACGATTGAGGTCTTGGAAAGTTCCATTTTGGAAGGAATATATCTAATTTAACATGGATTTAATATCACTATCTTATCTCATGTTATTCCTTTAATGATATAGTTTAGAATCATATCCCTTCCACAAACCCAATATGTTCAACCCATATTCATGTGTAAAACTATACAAAACACATAGTTTGTGTTACTCATCCTAAAAATAATTCCAAAAATATTTACCATCATCCAAATTCATCTCATTCACATGGTACCTAAACCATTCATGTAAATATTTATAACTATATGAAATTATAAATCATTTAATGAGTAATTTTGGATCAACAAATTGCCAACACCCACATTTATAGAATAAATCATAGACCTCAAAGCTAGTGAGAAGTCTATCACAAAATCTATCTAGCCAGATATAGTTTACTCAAGTGATATTACAATTCACCAAAACTCTGAAACATATTATATAGAAATTATATTCAACAACTCAATTAAATTCAATAACATCATTTTCAAAACTGAAGTCAATGTAGTTGGAAAATAATAACATAATCACATTTGTCATGTAACTCTTTATATACATGTATGATAATCTCTATAATAATTTTAATAGTTTTAACTAAAAAATAAAACTATTGATAATATAAATAGTTTATAACTATTAATAATAAATAAATAAATAACTTTTAAATAAATGAATAATTCATAAATTTAAACATGAGATAAACATTTATGAACAATTAATAATTTTGAGATAATCATAGACACTTTATACTATTAGATATTTATTTTAAACATTACATAATGATGATTATGAAAGCATTATTTTAATTTTATAATATAAAATTATCTATAATACCCATAATATGAAATTTTCCATTAAATATTTGATATCCCATGAAATTTAAACATTTTATATTTAAATTTCTATTATGAAGACTATTTGCATAATCTAAAAATCGTATAAATAGAATTATTTAAACCTTGATCAAATAAATCATGAAAAAAAATTTATGTGGTCTAAATAATATCCCAAATATTGTATTTAATTTCAAAAATTCGAATTATTTATGAAGAAAAATTCATAATCTAAACTATACACTTCATATTTTACCCTTATTTTTTAATATATAGAAACTTCATAAATTACTCATATTATTTTTAAATAAACACGTTATTTTTAAGTTATAATGTATTTCATATAATTGTTAAAATTTATTTTAATATTAATATTTCATATTTGAGAATTTTTTTTAACAAATGTTTCATAATTAATTAATTAAAAACTCTATAATTTTTTTAAATCTATAAAAATGTAATAAATTAATAAAAAAACAAAATATATCTTTCATAATTATTTATAATCAATTTATAAATAATATAATTAAATTAATAATTAACTTTAGAGAAAAATAATTTTTTCTCGTCAATCATATGTTATGATCTAGTCTCAGTTGTAGGTTACAAATCATAGGCCTATGACCCTTAAATGATTAACACAATAATATTTATTTTACAATTGATATCCATATCATATCCTATGATATCTATATAATATTTAATGATATCCATTGATATTTTATAAGTGATTAAATGCTCTATTTTTTTGAACTCCATAGAATTGCTATAATAGAATATGATATATGGGAGTCTATGCTATGACTAATAGAAATATATAATATTTGTACATAGTCACTTATTATGATATCTCATATCATAATCCATAACTCAACTAGGAAAAACAGGTATTTTAATAATATTTTATAATAAAAATATGATATTCTATATGAATTGAAAAAACCATTATTTCACACCATGATTTCAAGAATATCAATTCAATATAGGTTATAATAGTCAATTATTCCATAAATTAATCATATGAATGTATATCTTATTTATTTAATTATATGAAGGCACCCTTTATAATAGAGAACTTGGAATATTACCATGAAAGAAAATAGTTATCATTCAGCTTCCCAAACGGTCGTAGAGAGTGCCATAGTATATGCCATATGATATGACTAGACATACACTACAATTGTCATGTGAAGTGGAACCATAAAATATTCCTACTAATACATTATGTATATCCAAAAAAAGTATCATGAAATCATATTTCATGAGTTCCTTATGATATACCTTAATCATTAAATAGTATTGTTCTAATTTCATTACATGGAAATGATATTTAGGACATATCATATTCATCTAGGTTAAACTATAATATCATTAAGATCCATATTATTATCCATGATTTGGACTTAATTTTTCTTTGTAAAAACATTTAAGATGAGTAGTATATTACTATGTTAAATTTGATACTTAAAATATATTTCATAAATTTATCTTATGTAAAAAAACACAGCTAAGGGTTAATATTTTATGATAGTGAAGTAATATTGAATTTCAATAAATTTTATTAAGGAATAATATGTTATATACGAAATAATATATTTTATCTAAACCAAGAAAACCTAAATATCCCTATTAGATGCACCATTCATTAAATCAGAGTCCAAGGACTAAGAAATGAATTGAAATATTGGGGCAGATGTATGTTTATTTTTGAGTTTAATAAAATAACTCTCTCAAGACTTAAAAAAATTAAATGTAATGTGTTGTTAAATTAAATGGGAAAGTGGGAGTGAAATTTTATAAAAATTATACAAGAATAATTGATATAAAATTCTATAAAACCATTTTAAATTTTCAAATAAAACCAATTTAGGTTAAGTGATAACCTCACTACAAGACTAGAAATCCAATGAAAACCAAAACCAAAGAAAAAAAACACATAAAATTTACAAAAGAAAATATGAAGCTACCAAAAAAAATAGGGTAGGCGACATAGGGTGGAAAGATAGAGAAATTGGGAAAAGGGTCTAATGGTTATCCCAAAACATTCTTTGTTCTCTATCCTCAGAACCCCACATTAACAACACCACTGCAACACCATAGCCTCTTCACCTCCACTGAAACACTGCCACTATATGTATTACATTGAGATAGAGATTCCACCGCCAAAAATATAGCACCAATATAGTAAAAAAATCAATCACCAAATTCAAACCCTCAATTTCAATATAAATATTCCAAAATCCTAATTCTTAGTTGACCATTCATTGTCATGGAAACAGATCACCACTACATAATGTTATACCTTCTTGTAAGGTCTCCCCCTTATCCATTGAAGATGAAAGCATCAGGGAATCAATCTAAAAGTTACCCAAAAAGTAGATTGAGAAGGGAGAAGAAGAACTAAACATGATAAATAGATTTGAAATAACCACTAACATAGGATAAGAAGAATAGAAAAGGGAAACAAGATAAATTTAAAGAACCAAAGTTACATATAAATAAACAAAAATAAGAAGAAAAATCATACTCACTATTATATGAATCACCATAAAAAACAAACCTACATAATGACAAACCACCATGGAAGCCTCTATGATCTAATAAATTAAGGTCCACCATGATGGATCAAGAAATAAGGTAAGAGGTAAATTAAAATCATCTATTTATATAAGTGATGATCAAAAAGAAAAACCATTGAACCGAAAAACCTAAAATTGAAGTGGTTGAAGCACTAAATCTAGTGCACCTCCATCAAATTTTCAAACCACCAAAAAAGATTTATTTCAACCAATTTGAGGCCTATTATGGAAGTAATGGTAGAAATAATAGTAGAGGATTTTGAATGTGGAATCAATATTAGAATATAACTCACATAAATAAAACCAAAAACCCTAAAAAAATAGAAACAATAACCCCAAAATATGAATCCTAAAACCAAAGAAGAGGTTATAAAATCATGAAACAATAAGTGAATATATGATGAACATAATTTCCAAGATTTTTCAAGAATAAGATGATGGTATATGAACCATTGTGACATAAGTAGGGGAGAATGGAATAATTATCATGTGAGAGAGAGGTTAAAGGAAGATGAAACCCTATTTACCAAGTGAGTGTATTCTCAAGAGATAATGTCTCCATCCCTGAGGACCATCATAAATATAAATAGACATGTATAATAAAGTAATGAATGTAAAAATCTTAAGTTGATTCAATATGTGATTAGATCACCTCAGTCATAGTAGGATCAACTTTTATACCCACATAGGATATTATGTGTCGAAGAGAAATCCTACTGTAATCCTTGAATTTAAATTTTGGAAAATTAAATATATGGTTACAATTTAAACAATTTTAAAATAAAAGATCATTAAAAATGTTAAAAAGAATTATTCTATATGGATATGTTCCAAATATTCATGTGAATGTTGTTTTTCTTAGTCCTAAGAATAAATTAATCTTTTTAAGTAGCCTAGGTAACCATATATAAACTAATAATGTGACTTTTAGGCTGTTAATTCTAGAACATGGACTATGAAGGGAACCAGGTAGAGATCATTTATGGTTTCAACATTCAATTTATTATAATAAATTCTCAAATGATACTTTTTTTACTTGATGTGGGAAATCTTCTCATTGTTTATTTTTTACAACAGTTATAAAATTTTTGTAGGGTTTTCCCTAATTATAAAAACAAAATCACTATTATATATAGAGTAAACAACACCATGTTTTAAAAACCATCTAATTTTTTTCATTTCAACTTCAAGGATGAGTGTTTATTGACTAGTTTATGGTTTTCTAATGGGTTTGGATACTTATTATAGATGTATATGATTTAAATAGAAGGAAATATTAAAATCTATTATGAAATATAGGTTCTAAACTAATTCTTTTTATTTTCCTCTAACAAGGATTAGATTGGATTCCTATTTGGAACAAATTGAAGATGAGATTATTATAAGGTATTATTTATTATTAAAGTGTAATGTGTACTTCAAATATTAATAAATAAGTTTCAATTATAGTAATGTATTTATACATGAGATAGACTTCTTTATATTAGAATATGGGTTTCTAGTTTTTTATAATCCCTTTTAATTAATCCATCACCATAACTAAAAAAAATATATTCCAAATTTTAAAATGATAGGCTTGTTTAAATGGGATAATGTCACGACCCGTCCCCTGGGGCCCATGCCGTGACTACCCCAACCCCACCTTCTATAGGCCCGAGGCTGGAAACTAGCACCGAAAGGAGTATTCCCTAAAATGGGAAGGTGTTTTTAAAACCAGTAAAAACAAAATGTCTGAGAACACAACAAGAAGAAACTATGAAGTGAACAGCTGTAGTAAAAAGGAGTGATGAAAGAAAAAGTGGTCGTAATACAAGCCCAACTGAAAATACGAGTACAACTGAAAAGTACTAATATAACTAAAAAGAAAAATAAAACTAAAAAAGGGAAAAGCAGTTCCTGGATCGTCCACCATGGATGATGGGTGGGTACAACTCATGATCAGTAGTCCCTACATTGCGTCACACCAAATGGTCCACCCCAGATCCTACCTGAAGGGTAGGTACAACTCACGATTAGTAGTCCCTGCGTCACATCACACCAAATGCTCCACCTCCGAGCACCATCCAGTCCTAACATCCTCAGCCTCGATCAATGACATATGTCATCTGAATAAGACACAACAAGGTGTGGGAGAAGCCCGTATAGGGGTGAGTACAACGATACTCAGTAGGAACCCCGAGACCCCATAGGTCTCTTAAAGTTCCACAAAAGAAAAACCAAAAATAAAGACATCAACTCTACTTAGGTATATGCCCATACATATAAATAAGTTATCAATATATACTGATCTCATACATGAGGTAAATATACCACAATGGTAACACCACGAAGGTAGAAGTACCACACAAGTAACACCATGAAGATAGTACCACGAAGGTAAAAGACTTATTTAAAATAGAGCCTCATCTCAAACCAGGTATACAACTCAGAGAAACAAGATTATGATGGTGTCCCGCATAGGATCGCTATGAATGTTGATATCCAGCCACAAATTATCTAGGACGAGGAATAGGTAAAATTCCCAGTTACAACGTTGAACACCTCAGCTGTTGGAGAACTCCTCTATCGAGAAAAGTGGGCCTTCCATGTCACACAGAGGTGCTTCCCACTAACCTTGAATTACTGAGTTACTCCTCCCCGTCGTGTACCGTGGCCACTAAACACCATGTCCTACTGAGGTACTCCTCCCCATCGCGTACCGTGGTCGTCGAGTCACTCTGAGTCGAAAAGTAAGCAGTCATTAGGTCTCATCGAGTCACAAGGTTCTATACGTAGTGCACTTGGGAGAACCGTTCCCCAATCCATCAGTAATATTTTAACCAGCACTACGTCTCACAAATAAGTAACCCAACGATACTTCATGTCACAAGGGTTCCAACGCAATAGACGGCGCGTCAACCGGATGCCTGGTCTGTCTGTTATTGGCATTTCAGTGCTGAGGGCCCGATTGGATTTAGATGCGATCCAACCCAGCTGTAATCCAAGTTTCTCCAAAGCTCTCATAGAGTAAGTCAAAAGGATCTTATTTCACCAAGGATCCAAATTCCATAGAATGTTCATCCAATGGATGTATGGTTCTCGAGATAAGGCCCTTTAAGTGTTTCTAGGCCCAGGCCCGGTCTGACCCGTTCGGACTAACTCGGCCCGACCTGGTCTAGGCTGGGTCGTGTCGGGCTCACCCCACTTGACCGAGGTCTATTCTGGCCTGAAAAAATAGGTGGCCTGCAAGGGAAGCCCAAACTGTATAGGTTGGGGCCTGAAAAGGGGCGGCTTGCCCGTACTGGGGCGCGGCCCGATCCGTGGGGTGTATCCCAGCCCGTTGGGCGGCGGCCCGCTGGAGGGTGGTCTTCTTGGACAGGCAGCCTATCCCACCAGTGATGGCCCATTGGGCAGGCAGCCCATTGGATGGTGGTCTTGCTTTGAAGGGTGCGGCCTGCGGTGCTTTCGCCAGGCAGCTCGGGGGTGACTCTCCCCCAATATCGCGAATGGCCAAAGGTTGTTTTTAATTTAAAGTGTTGGCGCAATGTCGGTGCCCCCTAATCGCTGTTGATTCCTCCAAAGGTGTGGGTTCCACCTCCCCCACTGTGGTTTCAGCCGTAGTCACCTACTCACTGGTGGCGGGCGATGACATGCCACTTATCCCTTCAGTAGCTGGCCGGCGATCTAGTCGCCTTCTCCGTCTGTCGCTGCTGACGAGCTATGACCCCTTTGTACACTTGATGCACGCGACGGCGTGCCGCACCTCATCCGTGGATCACTGGTGCCAGCCGTTCTGATGTCTATCATAGCTTCATGTCACAACCTCCAATAGAAGCATGCATTTTCATGTCACCTCCTTCCTAGCTGGTTGGTGTCGTTGTTCTGACGATCTTCTACCGAAGGCTCAAGTGTAAAAAATTTGTGCAGGGTTCTGGCTGAGTTCGTTAGGCCCGCACCCTCCATGTTGGCTTGTGATCAAAGGGAGGATGAAATGGGTTTAATAATTTTTTGTATTAAACAATAAACAAAACCTCACAAGGATACCCTGTAACAACCTCTCGTAAAACGAATGATCCGCGGATCAACCCATTTGTCGGTTGACCCATGTTCTTTATATAATTTCCAAGAATGGGGAAGAGGAAATCTTTTAAGGAATCACAATCAAATAAACCCCCTACCTCGAATCATTGGAGAAATGCCCACTCTTGAAGGTTTGTCGGTGTTCTTCGTTCCTGCAACTGGCCTCTAACGACATCGCTCGAACATCATCCTTTGGTTTATGGTTCGGTTCCACCCATCACCTCTCGCTAGATCAGCTCCATATTTTAAGGGTTCTGCATCGCGGTGCTCCTTCATCACTTCGTTTCATGGAAAAGATATGCTGATAACTCTCCACATGCTCCATATTTATAAGAGAGGGGGAGGGTAAGTAATAACATTAGAATTTAATGGGGCTCATCAATTATGAAGCTTCCTAATTACACAATGACATCATTACTTAGGGTTGGTAGGTCAAGCCATTTATTGGCAAGACACGTCCCTGGCCCCACCCCTTTCCTTTTTCGTTGGAGGATATTAAATAAAATAATAAAATTATTTCATTTAATTTCTTTTAAAAATTCTCAAAACATGACCTTTTCTCTAGACCTACTGTGGTAAAAGTAAAGCCTCCTTTAAGTGAATCCTGACATTACGGATTCAACGGTTCTGTCAGATTTCTAATCCAAGAAACAATTCAGAAGTTGTAAAACACTGCTCGCACATTTACTGAACCTACAAGAAAAAAAGTTCAAAAAATTATTAGCGTTCACCCTCAACCTGTGCCGGTCGAGGATAGGCTCTGCCTAAGAATGAAACGGCCCAACAATCCCGAACAGTACTCTAGGATTTTCAATCCAAGTTGCTGTTTAGAAGTTATGTATTTTAAAATAAAATAATTTTCACTTAATTATTTTATTTACGGCCAAAAACTAACTTTCACTGGTGGCCCGCATCGGCTAATGTTTGTATCTGCCTAAGGAAGTCATACCTTCTTGAGTTCATCGGTGGTCTCAGATTTTCAATTTGAGTTACCATTCGTGAGTTATAATTATTTTAAAAATAAAATCATTTAATTTAATTATTTTATTTATGGTTATTCCATTTTTGGATTTTCTCACAGGAGGCTTGTACCGACTAAACTTATGTTGCGCCTAGAGTAAACCACCATCTTGAACGCAACGGTGCCCTTGGATTTCTGATCTGGGAAACTGTTTAAGAGTTATTCCACCTTTTTCAGAAAATTTCTTACGTGTTCTAATTAATTCCTAACTAATCTTTGATTGATCATTCCGGGCACTCTGGGCCTTGGAATCATGCATCGTCAGATTTTGCGGCCTCAAAATAATTCCATATAATTAAAAAAAATCATACAAAAATTCTGGGACATTACATTCTCCCCACCTTAGGGATTTATATCCCCGGAATCCAAAACAAAGGCAAAACAAAAATATAAGCGTACTGAGCATGAATCTGAGCCTCCCACTCCCATGTACTCTCCGGGAGGTTCTCGTGATGCCCGCGAACGTGCAAAAGAAGTATCAACCAACCACGAAGGAACCACTCTTTTCGATCCTCAAACATCATTGGGAAATCTATAAAAGTCACCCCATCTTCAAATTTCAACACTCCCTAGTTGATAACGTGTGATGGATCATGCACGCATCTCCTCAGCTAGGACACATGGAAAACATTATGCACCTGGTGCATCTGTGGGGAAAGAGATAGATGGTATGCCACCTCTCCCACCCTGCTGAGAATCTATAAAGGTCTGATGAACTTCAGAAATAACTTGATGCCCCAACCAAATCTCCGCAAACCTCATTGAGGTGAGACCCATGGGAAGTCACTATATTCCTCCTCCTATCGGCATAAGACTTATTCCAAATCTGTGCAGTCTTCACTTGCTAACAAGTGAGGCATCAGGATATAAACTCTTCTCCTACTTCCTTTATCCTGGCCATTAGTACTGACTTCGGAGGTCCTGGTACATTTTCAACACCCCAGGATGTACCGTTAAAGGGGATGTATGGATCTCTCTCAACACCTAATCCCAAAGCGTCACTGGTACCATGGTGTGTCCTCTGAAGAGGATGAAATTTTCCTTACCTTCAGAGAATCTTTCAGGAGACCATCCTGAGGATACTTGAGAATGTCGGGTCTCGTAGTAAACATCTCAAGCTGTCCCCCCCCCCCCCGAATTTGCTGAAGAATTGGGGGAGTGACAGTCATAGACTACAGGTAAGCTACTACATCCTTATCCTCGAAGTGTATCCGCAGTGCGTCTAGCTGCTCTGACACCTCACTGAATAGTTGTAGACCATAACTTCTGATAAGGGCATCATTTACCATGTTCCCCTTCTTAGGAGTATAGACTATCTCAAGGTCATGGTCCTAGATGAAATCTAGCCATGGCCATTGTCTTAGGTTCAGGTCATTTTGAGAGAAGATATACCAAAGACTCATGTGGTCAAAGTAGACTGTAAAACTTTCTCCCATCAAGTAATTCCAACACATAATCAGCACAAAGACCACTTCTACTAACTTTAGGTAATGGGTTCCATAGTTCTGGTCATGTTGTCTCAGCTGTCGAATGCCAAAAGTGATCACAGCTTTCTCCTTCATTAGGACACACCCAAGTCTAGTCCCTGATGTGTCATAGTAGACTATATACCCAATGCCCTCTTCTTGTATCCTCAAGATGGGGGCATTAGTCAGTCTATACCTTAGCTCATAGAATCTATTATGGAATCTCTCTACCCATACAAAGTGTTTTTCCTTCTTCTTCATAGCTTACAAGGGTGCCGCAACTATGAAAAAGTCAGGCACAAATCTCCCATAGTACCCAGCCAAAGAAGAAGTCCCTCTCCCTTCGGGGAGGTAACCCCGGATACATATTTTTAAAAGACATCCCCACACTCTGCCACTCCTATTGGGAACTTAAAACTCAAAACTCCTACAAGCATGAGGGTAAGTCTATCCGACTCAAGAGTGATCGGCTGAACCCTCATATGCATGAGTTTATCATGTGCTGCCTGGGTTTCCTTTTTTGTCGACCAAGGAAAACCCCATTCCAACGTTGTAGATAAACCACAACCTTTTTTCCTAATATAGTAAATCTGAGAATGAAATGTGGATGTCCAGTCCATACCCAAACTAACATCGTAAGGCCTCAATGCTTCCACCAAGATGTTCCAACCAAAACTCTCACCTCAAGGGTCAGATCACACCATCGGTGTAAGTGTGATTATCGACTATCCTCCCAATGGTATCTCCAGACGTGAGGGTCAAGTCCATGGTTTAACCAGAAACACTAGGTTTTAGAAACTATTTTTGGAATTAAGGATTGATTGGTACATATTTATATTAATATGATAGCTAATAATAGACATAGACCGTACCTAAAATCATTCTTAGATCCCTTGGGTCACACTCCTTGACCGCATGCAGCTACTCCCTTCCCTATTCCTCTAGCTCCCTGATCTTGGTGGAGACCACATGTGGGGGTTGTAACATGTAAAAATGTACACCAGCTCATGATGCTCTCCTAACTGTGCTTCCACACCTAAAACCCTACAGATTTGTCTGTCCCTATCACATCCTCTTCCTGAAACATTTTACATGCCCAAGTCACTGATACTGGCACTAGTTTCCTCCTTTCCCACTACTAACATTCACTAGCTTTATCCGCTCATACATAGAACATTCAACCACAAATGTTCTATCTATAACCCTAACATAAGGTAAGAATTCATAGAGGAATATTGCTAGATTGGATGTCCTTAAACACACATTGCTCATAAGTATGAGCCCTGAAACACTGATCGTATCGTATTTATCAAGAACTATGAATGGTCAGTACACCTTAATGAATACTCAGATATTGACATGTCGTCCTACCGAAGCTATAGAAGCTCTAGGGAACACTCATCCCTTAGATCTTTATGGCAAGACAACCCCTTCTCTGAGGAAGGTTCTCATTCTTTTCCACAGAAAGAAAGTCACCTCTTCGCAAGATTAGGGTAAACTAAACCCTGTCATCATCCTGTTGAGCCACGTAGAAGGATCTCTACCGGGAACACCATCTAATAAAATGGTGCCCTGGCTAGATGGAAACTCGGCCAACTTCTCAAGACAGTCCTTAGCCGCCTGTGAGTCGGGCTCGCCTTAGAACCTAAGTGGTATCTGATGCTAAAACATGTGTGAGGCACTAAGCCTACATTTTTCATCTACATAAATTGCCAGTTTTAACTACTCACCAACAGGAAGTGATATAGCGGACACACTACCTGAAGGTACTATCTTGAGAAATGATCTATGTACCGAAGCCTCGTCACTATGCGTACCATCCTCATGGTCACTCACTGAAAAAGACTAACAAATACGATCACCATATTCTCTATTGGTGTCTCAATTAGGTGAAAAACTCTAGCCACAGCATCCAACTAGTCCTCAATTGCTTTGGAATCTGCCTCACCTAAAAACCTCAGAGGTATCTTCCAATAGAACTCATGAAACACAATTAGTCGGCGTGCATCTTCTACTGGTGGAGCTGATGGTAACGGCTACCCAACAGGTAGTGGTGCTTCTGGTACACCACCTGATGGTGATGCTGGTACACCACCCGATGGTGCTAATGCTGTAAGAGGGACATACACTAGGGCCTCATCTCTTAGTGGGACATCATTGCATACTCTGTTGAGAATCTTGGATGGCTGTCTAGGCAGTGGAATCCTAATAAGGAATAGGTGCGCCATGTTCATTAATTTATACCTGGTGAGCTGACTCCAAGAAATCACAAGAAAAGATTTTCAAAAACAGATGCAGTCAATTCTTTTGAGTGCTGAGTTAGAAAATCAGAATTCACGATCCTGGTGTATGGATACGTTGGATGCTGCACCAACACTGGACTCCCTGAAGTGAAAACCACACTCATAACACTTAACACTACTGGAACACAAAAAAGATTAGAGTCATAGTTCTTCGATAGAACTGAACTCCTCTGATACCACTTTGCCATGACCCGTCCCCCGGGGCCCATGTCGTGACAACCCCAAGATCGTATCCTATAGGCCAGGGGCTGGAAACTAGCACTGAAAGGCATATTTCCAAAATGGGAAAGCATTTCCTTTAAACTTGTAAAAAAAATTGTCCAAGAATACAATAAGAAGCAACTGTGAAGTGAACTACTGTAGTAAAAAAGAGGTTCTAAAAGGAAAAGGGGTTGGAATACAAGACCAACTGAAAGTAAGAGTACAACTGAAAAGTACTATTACAACTCAAATGAACAATACAACTGAAAAAGGGGAAAGCAGCACCTGAATCATCCACATTAGATCATACCTGATGGGTATGTACAAATCACGATCAGTAGTCCATGTGTCATCTCACACCAAACAGTCCACCCAGTATCCTACTTGAAGGGTAGGCACAACTCAGGATCGGTAGTCCCTACGTCATGTCACACCAAAGGTTCCACCTCTAGGAACCATCCAGTCCTAGCTCCTTCAGCCTAGATAAATTTCGTATGTCATCTACACAAGACACAAAAAGGTGCGGTAAAAGCCCGTGCAAGGGTGAGTATAACGATACTCAGTAGGGACCCTAAGACCCCATAGGTCTCTAAATGTTCCACAAAAGAAAAACCATAGAGAAAGACATGGACTCTACTTAGGTATATTCCCATACATATACCTATGTTATAAAGATATACTCATCTCATACATGAGGGAAGTATACCACAAAGGTAACACCACAAAGGTAGAAGTACCACACTAGTAACACCGCGAAGATACTACACAAAAGTAAAAGACTTAGTTCAAATAGTGAATTAGCTAAAAACAGTTATACAACTCAGAGAAACAAGATTATGATGCTGACCCACATAGGATCGCTATGAATGATGATATCTAGCCATAGATTCTCCAGGCCTATGAACATGTAACATTCCTAGTCACAACGTCAAAAACCTTGGCTGCTAGAGAACTCCACCTTTATTGAGTACTGTGGGCTTTCCACGTCACACAGAGTCGCTTCCCACTAACCTTGAAATGTTGAGGTACTCCTTCTTATGGCGTATCGTGGGTCTTCCAAGTCGCACAGAGCTGATATCCCACTATGGTCTGCTGAGGTACTCCTACCCATCACATATCATGGATTCTACCCACCGTGGCCGACTAAGGTACTACTCCCCATTGCATATTGTGGCTATTGAGTCACTCCGAGTCTAAAAGTCAGCAGTCGTCAGGTCTCAGTCAGTCGCGGGGAATTGTACGTAGTGCACTTCGGAGAACTACTCCCCAAGCTATTAGTCGTATTTCAACTTGCACGAACTCTCCCAAAGAAGTAAGCTGATGATCCATCATATCACAAGTGTTCCAACACAGTAGACGATGCCTCAACTGGATGCCCTGTCTGTGCATTATTGGCATTTCAGTGTCGAGGGCCTGGTTGGATTTGGGTGCGATCCAACCCAACCATACTCCAAGTTTCATTAAAACTCCAATGGGTAAGTCAAAAGGACCGTATCACTCCAAGGATCCTAGTGCCACATATGGTTTTGTCAAAAAGATGTTTCGTTCTTGATATAAGGTCTTTTTAGTGTATCGAGGCCCAGTTGGGCTAGGGTTCGATCTAACCCGGTTCGATGTACCCAGACCGACCCGGTCTGGGATGGGCCATGGTAGACTCATCCTGACCACAAATAGGGGTGTCCCGTAAGGGCAGCCACACCCGTATAGGGCGGGGCCCGTAAAGGGGAAGCCAAACACACGGTGGGGTGTGGCCTAGCTGGTGGGGCGCAACCTGGCCACCTGGGCAGTAGCCCACTAGAGGGTGGTCTGGCTGGGCAAGAGGCTGAGCCCGCTGGCGATGACCATTAGGCAGGAAGCCCGACCCACTGGCGGTGGCCCGCTAGAGGGTGGTCCAGCCACAAAGATCATGACCCACAATGCTTCTGCCAGGCGGCTCAGGGAAACTACTCCCCTGAGATCCTGAACTGCCAAAGGTCATTCGGCCTTTAAAGTGGTGGTGCCACATGGGTGCCGCCATGGTCACTGTAGCTTTGGTCACAGTCTCCTGCTCACTGGCGGCCCATGACGGCATGCCACCCTACTCTTCTATGGCCAGCCGATGAGCTGGCCGCCTTCTCCATCTATTGTGGCTGACGATCGGTGGCCCCTTTTCACACAGGTGGTGCACGATGGCGTGCGGCACCTCCATTGTGGTCAGCTGGTGCCGACCGCTCCGATGTCCAATGAGGCTTCATGCCACGACCTCCTCTTGCGGCATGCATTGGCGTGTTTTCACCTTCATAGCTGGTTGGTGTCGCCGCACCGGTGGTATTCCACCTAAGGTTCAAGGGTGACAAAGTTGCAGAAGGTTCGAGTTGGGTTTGTTAGGCTCGCGCCCTCCACGTTAGCTCGTGATCAAAGGGAGGGTAAAATGGGTTTAACAATTTTATTTATTAAACAACAAACAAAACCCCACAAGGATACCTCGTAACAACCTCTTGCAAAACTAATGATTCTCGGATCAACCCATTAATCAGTTGACCCTCATTCATCATATAATTTTCAAGAATGGGGAAGAGGGAATCTTTTAATGAAATGAAAATGAATAAACCCCCTACCTCGAATCATCATATAAATGCCCTTTCTTGAAAGTCAGTCAGCATTCTACGTTCCCACAACAGACATCTAACGACATTGTTTTCACGTCATCCCCCATTTCGTGGTTCGGTGTCACCCATCACCTCTCACTGGGATCAGATCCGTCTTCTAAGTGTCTGACATCGCGGTGATCCTTCAGCACTTTGTTGCTTGGCGAAGCTATTCCAGTACCCCTCCCCAAGCTTCATATATATAGGAGAGGGGATGGTTAAGTAACAAAATTATAATTTAATGGGGTCATCAATTAGGATTCTTCCTAATTCTCCAATGACGTCATTACTTAGGGTTGGAAGGTCAATCCTATTATTGGCTTGACACGTCACTAGCCTCACCCCTTTACTTGTCCGTTGGAGGATGTGAAATAAAATAATGAAATTATTATATTTCATTTCTTTTAAAAAGTCACAAAACATAACATTTTATCTGGACCTACTACGGTCAAAGTAAATCCTCCCCTAAGTGAATCCTGATGCTATAGATTCAACGGTGCCCTCAGATATTTTATCCGAGCAATGGTTCAGAAATTACAAGACGCTGCTCGTGCATTTACCGAACGTACCTAAAATAAAGTTCAATAAATTATTAGCGGTGACCCTCAACTCGTACTGGTCGAGGTTAGGATCCACCTAAGGAGAATATCCCTAGAAAACCCAAATATACTCTCAGATTTTCAATCCATGTTACTGTTTAGAAGGTATGGATTTTACAATAAAATAATTGTCACTTAATTATTATATTTATGGCCAAAACCTAACTTTCATTGGTGGCCCATGCCGGCTAATGTTAGTATTAGACTAAGGAAAGCATACCATCATGAGTTCACCAGTGGTCTTAGATTTTCAATCTGAGTTACCATTCATGAGTTATAAACATTTGAAAAATAAAATCATTTTATTTAATTATTTTATTTACGGTTATGCCATTTTCGGTTTTTCTCGTAGGAGGTCTGTAATGACTAAACTTCAGTCGCTCCTAGTGTAAACCTGCCATCCTGAATGCAATGGTGCCCTCAGATTTTTTATCTTGGCAAATTTTTAAGAGTTATTCCACTTTTTTATGAAAATTTCTTACACATGCTAATTAAACCAAAAAAAAATTTGGATGGATCATTCCGGGGACTCAGGGCCTTAGAATCACACACCGTCAGATTTCACAGTCTCAAAATAATTCCATATAATTAAAAACAATTATACATAAATTCTGGGACATTATAGTTAAAGTGAAAGTTTTTATTTTAGAATACATTAAAAATTATTAAGCATGCAAAGTTTCTTGTGAAATTATTCACTTTTTAGACATAACCTAGAATTATTGAAAATATTTCCTTATAATAATTCATTCACATGAATTGTAAAGACCCTGATACCTTTAAAAATGCATGATAAATAGAGAAATTAATTTTTTATGATTCACTCATAAAACTAGGATGCTTATTAAAAGTCGTGACCAATTCCATGTTTCCCAACATAGGTCTAAGTACCTTATATTATACAAGTATAGTCATCTAGTTTACTAATAAAAATATCGATAACCCTAAGGAAGTAATAAA
This sequence comes from Viscum album, assembly GCA_963277665.1. Lineage (NCBI taxonomy): Eukaryota > Viridiplantae > Streptophyta > Magnoliopsida > Santalales > Viscaceae > Viscum > Viscum album. The sequence continues at coordinate 1,085,541,703 of OY728151.1, forward strand.
ATATTTTTTTTGATTAAGTCAATGAGATTTTCTTCCATGTTTATTTTTATATCCTTAACATGGAAGGTGACAAGTATTCTATTCAATATCTATTGACTTTCGTAATACCTTTACTCATGATATCTAGGACTAAATTCAATGATGATATTGAAATGAAATCCCGAAAATTTGGTGATTAAAAAGTCAATTTCAATATTTTAAAATGAATGAAATATATATTAGAGAATTAACATACATTCTCTATTCATTTTTCAGGGATTTGGGAGAATGGATTGGATTAGTTGTGATAATGGAACAGGGTGATGAACTAGACTTAGGTTCTTATATTTGTTATTTTTTTCATGTTCTACAGTTGGATCTAGTTAGTGTTAGAATTATATAGTAAAGGATTAATTATGGCATGGTTTTTTATATTAAGTTGTATTTTATTATTATTTTCACAATGAAATAGTGTAAGACATAACTTTATTGTTTTTTGGATTATTACAATTTTATTTTGAAATAAAATGTTAAATAACCACTATTTATTTGTCTATGCTACCATACTTGATAGTTTCATCATGATATGATAATATTCATGAGTTAAAACACTATTCATTAATTTCTTATATGTTAAATAATTCATTGTGAGTATTCATAATGTGTTACAATAATTGTAGAATTGAGAAGTGTTTATAAAACCTCTCATGAATGAATGGTAGAATATTTGGGTTTTTGAGGCCTATCTAGTGGTGGTTGAATCCTTATATGTTGTGGGTGTATTATTTTTCTCTACAAAACCATTATAACTTTTCAAGGATAAATTGTAAGACCTGATAAAATTTTAGTTTGGAATGAATATATTTTATTACATAGTACTGCCTTAAAAATCAAAGTTATATGTTTTCTAAGCATGATATAGATAATAATAGACAGTAAAAAATGAAAAAAAATACAAGTTCAATGTATATGTATCATGGATCATATTATAAAAAATCATGTTTATAATAAGAATAGTACAATGGAATAATAATACAAGGCACCATATCAACATATTGAAAATAAGGAGTACTATTTAAGGGATTTAATTTATAAGAAGTAAATTTGACCATTATGACCATTGGGAATTATGACCATTAGACATTATGACCCATGGTTATTATGAAAAATGGTAATTATGACTATTGGTCATTATAAATATTGGGTATTATGACTGTTGGTAATATAGCCATTATAATGTGAATGTTAATATATGGGAATATTATGGGAAATGATAAGAATTTATTTTTAAATAAGAGGGGCACCATGGATTTGTCCAGTAGGAAAACACATTGAAGCCCATTTAGCAGGGCTTAGGAAGGAGGTAGAATAATTAGGGTTCACTCTTGATCAATCCCAAGAAGAACTTCAACGATTGTTGTTGGACAGAAATCACTAGTAGGAGAAGTTTAAGTTAGTAGAGATCACTACTAGATCAATGTTGTTTAAACAACCCCACGAATGTATCATCATTTCACACATCACCCTTAGTTATAATTTTGGTGTTATAAGGGGTTATGTATATAGTTCTTAATAATTTTTAAGTGTAAATTATTATGGAGACAATATAGTGGTTACACTATTTCCACTTTTTTGAATATATCACACTTCAAATTCCCATTTTAATACCCAAGATTGTACTTTAATAAATATAAACTCTAATAAAAAATACTTTTACATTATATTATTTCATCATATTAGAATTAAAAATTATAACAAAATAGAAAAGTATGTAATTATATAGATAATAAAATCCAAAGAAAGTATAATGAAACATTTAAAAAGATTAAGCAACACTGTAAACCTATACTCTAGTGGATAATACCCAAAAAAATAAATGACAAGTATATGAGAGACATTTATATTATGAAGGAAAGATATGTAATTTAATAAACATGATATAATAACTAGGATAATTATATAAGTGATTTTAAGTGGTAGAAGTATCGGTACATATAAGAGGAAATATGATCATTGTAATATAATACATAGAATATGTCCATTGGAATAATAATATTACCATTATATATACATGTTTTAATAAAATGAATAAAAACATTTAATGATAATTTACTTAATAAATAATAATAATGAATATTGAGTAATGAAAATTTATATAATTTTACACATAAGAATCAAAATAAAAATAATATAAAAAAGAAAGAGTTCCAAAAATTTTGGTGTGAAACAAAAGATTTTGAAATAATACAAGAGTTTTATATAAAAATTATAATTCAAATATATATAGAAAATTATTTTAAAGAAAACATTTTTAAATTTGGAAATATAATATCGAAATTTTACAATAATTAATTTTTCATAATTTTAGGAGATAGTATAGAGACCTATTCTTTTCATACATGAATATGACATATTTTTAGATGAATATGAACACATTACACCAACACAAGGATTAGGACCATAACAGTTTAGTATCTTTGGAGAGTATGTACATAATATTCTAATTTGGTAAACGATCTTCAACATCTTCTATAAGGATCTTCCCCTTTAGTACTATTCACAAATACATCCTACTTAAAACCTTTATTTATAACCTGGGTAAAGGAAAAATAATAATGGGTGATCACAAATTCTTAGTAAGGGTAGAAAATTGATATGTATAAGAATAACATGAACATATCATTTCCAAACAATAACCTACATATCAAAGATCATAATCTTGAATAACAGCATAAATATTGGTTGTTCATATGACATGAATCATAAGAGAATCAAATAACATGAGACATGATAGCACAACATTTTTATAAGACATGAAATTGTGGAATACACATAAGAATATAAATTATTTTCCAAAGTATTCAAGGATCACTATTAGTGCTATCATAGTGGAATGGGTTCACTCCCCAAACAATCATAATAGTCCTGGTTCACTCCCAATATCATCATAGAATAAAAATTACCTTACTAAACCAGGTTCACTCTCATTATAGTCATATCTATCTCATGATATATAAATCTTTACCCAATGAATCAATATAATATATAGGTCTCACCCATCAAATAATGGAAAGCATACATTTGTGTTCCATAAGATCATAAAATATTCATCATATTATAACGCATGAAATGAAATGGGTTTCATAAACATTTCATTATATAATAACATGTAAAAGGAGATATGTTTCAAAATCATTAAATCATTTCATCATAGCTTAAGATGTAGAAAAAGAAGCATTTTTCAAAATAATTTTATCATGGTATAACACATGGAATATAAATAGATTTCATAAACATATTTTCAACATAAACCATTCAGATAAAGAATATTAACTATATAATTGGTTAATATCCCAATAAAAAAAATAAGTTATATAAAAGGATTTCATATTATATTGAAGAATGATTTTGAAAGATAATTTGGAATATTTATGGAGGAAAATAAATTTTATTTAATTTTTTATCTAATAAAAATTAATAAATCATTTTGAAAATAATTTTCTTGAAAATAACATTCAACACTTATAAAGGAATATTTAAAAATTAAATTATAAAATTTCTTGAATAAAATAACCTTTACACTTTGGAAAACATTTATTAAAAAAACATCTTTAAAATCCTTTTCATTGAAAATAACCTTATAAACATAAAAATGATCATTCAAATAAAATAATGGTCATGATGGTGGGAAATTATTATCATGTCATACATGTTAAAACAAATATTCCTATCAAATTTTCAACAAAATCCAAAAGGTTATTATTTTGAATTTGACATAAATATTCCTTTCAAAACCATTTTCAAAAATGTAAAAAATTGGTAGAAATGTATTCAATAAATAATTAAAATAATTTTTTATAAACAAATTTTGAATTTTTTAGAAAATAAGGTTTTGGAATAAAAACATTTTTCGACCGAAGAGAGATATAAAGACGATTTTTTTCTTAAAAACAAAATTTTGAACTCTTGAATACATAATGTGTTGAAAATGAAGTAAAAATATGTATTATATAAAAATAAATATATTATAATAAATTTCATGGGTTTATTTAGAGGTATATCATAATATTTTATCATTGGTGTCACAATCATAAATAATGCTGATAAACGATGAGATTGTAGCCAAAAACTCTTTCCACTTTGGTATCTTTGAATAGTAATACCCATGAAAAAATAGCATTAAATTAAACTTATAATATCATGAAATGAAATATATTCATGATATAATATATCTAAGGTGAAATATATACATCACACAAAATAAACTAGTGGTGAATTTTCAAGTCTCCTAGAAATAAAAAAAGAGATAATGAATCCTTTACCTTACGTCTCGAGTTCATTTATACATGTTTGAAAACCCTATAAAATAAATATATTTTTTATTATAAATAAATTATAGAACCATTATTATATATATATTACCATATATTATTTAATTATGACCATTTATTACCCATTTATTAACAATTCCTTATTAAAATCAAGTTTCTGGTAATTACCGCTTTGTTTTTCATATATGTTTTGATTTTTTATTTTCGGAACTCTTAATTTAATGATAGTTCCATAATAAAAAGAACAATAATCATGAAATAATTATAATATTTATATTCCAATTATACTTTTCTGACCAATCATTAATGATGAAATGAACTACATTATGATCATTTGGAGACGGTATGGCTTCCATGCGCATCGGTAACATTTCTATTTTTAATCGATCATTAATGAAAGGAGGTAAGTAATATTTTTTATTTAAATAATTATAATAATACAATAAAAAACATTTGTTTTCTTTAAATATATGTATACATATCATACATGTGGTGTGGAGATGAAAATAGGGAGTCACATCACTTCGTGAAGGTGGTAGTCCACACATACAGGAATAATGTTATCTTCTTTTAGTGAGTTAAAATGTAAGAAATAAAATGATATATTATATTTTAAAAATTATTAATATGAAATTAATATAATAATTATGTCATATATATAACATATATACATTTATTTTATCCTTATTATCTTCTATGTAAATATCTATTGAAAAATTATTCACATTGGTAAGCAAGGCGGTAGTCCTCTGTACACACAAGCGATGTTATCATATCCCATATGTAATGGAGTGTAAAGAAGTTATATATGATATAATTAATCCATAGGTATAATTATGTTATAAAAATATTATATATACTTTATATCCATCATCATACCAAACTGTGATAGGTGGTAATGGAAAAAACAAATGACATCAGTTCACGGGATGGTTGTCAACCGTACCCATGAATGATGATTTCACGACCCATTTGATCAATGTGGGGATGGTTTTAGATAAATTTTTTATCATAAAAACATAGAATTATATTTAATACACTTATTTTATTACATAATTATGTTTTAATAATAATATAATTAGTTGGACGAAGAAATAAAATAAAAATATTCATTGAAGAACATTACCCCTTCTTTTGGAATCCTCATTATGTTTTCACCAAAATACATCCTAAGTTGAATTAACTAAAAAAACAAGGATTATAAAGTTATATATGTAATTTTTTAATGGATTAGGGTAGTTATTGGTAGAACTAAATTATTTTTATGCTCTGATGAAGAGTAAAGAGGGGTGGCCTTTTATATGTGAGGTGAGTGGCACACATGTAATCTTTTTAAATAAAAAGGTGTACCGAGGTTTTTCACATTCCAAAAGGATATTAAATTGATTATTATATAGAATTATAAATTATATGGTCTATATATTCCCAAAAAAAATTGACATGTTTTTATAAAATTTTAACCCTTATCTTTTTTCTTTATCCCCTAATAAACCCATTCTTATCATAACCAAGGTAAAGATTTTCTATTGTTTTTACAATTCATTATGGTAAAAAGTTAAATGTAAATTATTATATAATATAAATTATTATGATTAAAAATATGGATTAAATTTTTCCAAATTAAATTAATATAATTGGAAGAAGTTAGTTCAAAATTAATTCCACAAACACGATGAGAAAGAATATTTTGAAAGAGAAAATTCCCAAAAGTTTACAAGGTTTTATATCAAAGATCAATATGAAAATTATTTTATTTTCCTAAATTTGATAAATAGATATATAATTTAACAAATTTTGACTTAAAACCATTTTAAAATTTCATTTAATTTTATAAATAATTTAAACAAAAATACAATTTTCAATTATAATTTTGTATTTCTCACTATTCATATAAAAATAATCTTTTCATAAAATTACCAAAAATTCACTCTAAGATAATTTTTATATTATTATTTTATAAATTAAATATATTTAATAAAATAAATTTTCTAAATTTGTAAAAATTAGTTTTCAAATAACTATGAAAAGAGGTTAAAAATCTGTTTTTAGAAAAATATATATTTTTAAGCATAAAATTCAATATATTCTCATCACTTGTCTAGACAAAAAAATAATATTAATGTTAAATATTTGTTTTAATATAAACTATATTAATTTCATTAAAATAATTCACCAATATTGGGTTATTTAATCTATTTATTTAAAATATGTATTTTTATTAAAATAGTTTAGAAAAATATTTCCATTATTTTAAAATAGTTTTCATTTTTATTTTTAATTAATTTTTTACCAAATAATTAATTTTATATACGTTTTTAAAAAATATGTCTTCATAATTTAATTAATTATATTCATACCCATCATTCCAACGGCTTGGTTATAAATATAAAATAATAATATTTTAATAATATGACTCATTTCGTTTAAACTCATTGTTGCATGTATTGAAAGATAAACTCAGTATTACATGTAATTAAAAGTATCAAAAATATTTATTTCATTTGAAAAAATTATTTTAAAGAATCCTATGTTTTTATATTCTATCCCCTTAAAATAAATTTATCCCTCAAAATTCATCTCGATCATAAAAGGTTTAGCATTATAAATTGTTTTCATAGAAACCCACATAGTAAAAAGTGTTGATAAATCATCCTCCTGAAAAAGAGAACGATATGCACAAAATTTCTCTGGAATAACACATATTATGTTTCTAAATAGTATAACATAGGTGCAAATTGAAAACATAGACATAGAATAGAAAAATAACACACAAATAATAATAGAGAGTGATAAATGACATGGACAGAATAAATTTAATGAACAATATTCCAAAAACCAAAGAGGTTTGAAAAAGTTCATTGATATCATAAAAAATGATGATAATAGGAAAAAAACAATTTTAAGATCCATTTAACAATTTTGGGGAATTTATTTTCCATATAGACATAGAACATATGAAAATGTACCTAATTGATATATTTTCATTTCATAGGAACAATTGCATCCTCTGGTTGCTCCTTGATCAATTTATACATCATCTCTTACTCAAGAGGTGTTTTTTTCATGTATTAAGCACTAAATATGATAAATAATAGACGATAATTAAATCCTTATATATATAGTATTAAATAGGTTATATTTGGTTTTCTAATATGGATAAATCTTCATATAGTGGAGTAATATGTTAATATCTAAAACCTCATCTCAAGTTCAACATAAACTATTCAATTAATGGTTAAACATATAACTTTTTGAAACTAAAAATTTATAAATAATGTCACTAAATTTATCAAAATATACATAAAAATAATCCCTTGTGTATCATAAAGTAACTTTTGATTGTCACATACAAAACATGTGAATACCTTCATCATATGTTCTCTAAAAACACATTAATGACCCAAATTACCCTAAAACTTTATTGAAAACATATATGATTCCTTATTCCTTATATAAAACATATAATATGCGAAATATTCATTAAATCTAGAAATTGTTTAATCAATGATAGTATAAACCACTATGTCAACAAATTCTTAATCAATTCCTAGGTAATTTGTAGTATCTAATTTACTTACTTATGTAAAACATATCACTTTACGAACATAATTATCTCCATATAGGGAACATTTTAAGGGTTATTTTTCTTTAATAAAAATATAAAAATTCAATAAAAATAGTTTTCTAGTCCACGAGAACCATTTAACATATTTTAAAAAATAATTAATGAAAAATTATACCGAAAAATAAATATATTTTAAATGATTCATATGACATAATCTTTGAATTTTAATACATTAACACATTAATAATAATACTTCCTTATCAAACTATTAACTATGAATTTTCATCGTATTCCTTAAGACCTATTTTATTTTTTATGTCATTAGTAGTCTCTTCATCATTAATATAAAAACTATTACTCATACACACTTTTTTATTATATTCACAAGTTTTCTCCTTAGGTAACATAGTTAAAGAATACCCATACATTACACATTTAAAACATTCACCAGTCAATGATACCTTAGGGAGACCATTATTCTCATCCATTGGGTTGACAAAACATTTAATTTTTCCCATTGAAGTTACTTTCATTGTGTCATTATTTTCCACACCAAAAACATATTCGTATCCCTTTAATAAATTCCCTTTAAGTGCTTCGTCCCACATTCTCAATATATAGGAAACTAAATCCTCTTTCCTCTATGGTCTCCAATACCTGAACTAGCAGTGTACTATATCCTAATCCTCTTTGGTGAGTTTGATATTTGGTTGTGGTGCACATTGATAATCATATTTCAAGATAAATGGTTATGAATAATCATAACATCCCTTAATTTAGTCACCTTCCCATTTGGATTCTCATCGGAAAATTGTGCATCACATTAAATGTTAACCTAGTACCTTCTGGTTGCATCTATTAACTAAAGCCAAAAAACATTATTTGAGGAAAAAATCCAAGTGTAAACCACATAATCTTGGTAAAAAAAATTATAGGATGTCTAAATAATGAAATATTATTTTTAATCTATGACACCATAGGTTTATCCAACATTATTTATAGTCATCATATATTTAAATTTTTATGATGGTTCATAAATAGTTTGTGAATTTGAAAGGTATATCCTCAGGGAGTGTCAAATTAGGTGTGCTGCAAGGCCCATTGTCATGCACCATGTGATGATCGATTCAATTTCAATGCACCATTTTTGAATTTATTACCTTAAGGTACCAATGTTCTAGATACACATCAACGTTTTGTATCTATATTGATATATAATTTCTTGGAAACCACATTCTATATACTTTAAAAAATTCTACCACATTTTCATAAAATTTGACTCATCCTTACACTTATCCTTAAAGGAAACCGAAGAAATATTTATATAAATATACCTAGTGATCTCTCTAATGTTTTCTCATACTGATTTCCAAAGTCTATAGAAAACTTTCCACTAAAATCAACAATAAAGACCAATGCTTTTCATATATGTATATTACATCATATTAGATGAATATTCAATAAAATACATAAAACCACATTTGGGGACCAAAATAGTTTAGTGTATTTGGAGACTAGGTACACAGAGTTACAATTTGGTGAAATATATTCTATATACCCCATAAATATCTCATCCTTTAGTACTCTTCAAAAATAGACCCTCTTTAAAACAGTGCTTTATAACCTAGTGGAATGAAACATAAGAATGGTTAATATCAGGTTCTAAATAAGGGTAAAAGGGTGATACTTAATCCTAACATGAATTTAAATTTTTAAGAACCTGAGAATAAAATTTTAAAACCATACCCTACATATCAAATATGAAAATCTAGAGTTAGGGAATAAATAATGATAGTTCATAAGACGTTAATGATATGTTAATCAAGGAACATGATCCATGAGAGCATAAAATTGGAATAAAACCTAAAATTTTGGAATACACATAAGTATATAAAATAATTTCCATAGTATTCAAGGCTCCTTTACAAGGATATAATAGTGTACTAGGTTCACTCCCCAAACCATACTAGTTTTCAAGGTTCTCTCCCAAGACCATTATAGTGGACAGATTTACTTACTAAACTGGGATCTCTCCACATTCCAGTCCTTTCTATATCACATGATATATATCATTACCCATTTCATTAGAGGGAGATATAGGTCCCACCCATCACATAATAAAAATCAAATATATGTGTGCCAAAAATCATAAAACAATCATCATATCATAACCCATGAAATGAAATGGGTTTATAAAAATTTCATCATATCAAAACAAATGAATAAATACAGGTTTCATAATAATTTTATCATTTCATCATAGCATAAACCATGGATAAATAAACAGGTTTTAAAAGAATTTTTTCATGGTATAACCAATGGAAGGGAAATAGGTTTCATAAACATCTTCTCATAATAAACAATTTAGATAAATAATATGAATTGTAGTATTAGTTTATATCCCAAGAAAAGAACTAGTTACATCAAAGGATGTAATATTCTATGGATAATGATTTGCATATACCACATGGAACATTTCTTGAGAAAAATAACTTTTCTATGAAAATAATATTTTAAAAATAAAAACCCTTAAAACATTTTGAGAATACTTTTATATGAAATTTACCTAGGAAACTTATAAAGGAATCTTTAAAAATCATTAAAATCATTTCATGAGGAAAATATCCTTTCCACTCTGAGTTTTTTTTAAAACATAATTTTTTTAAAATCATGTTATTTGAATATAACCTTGGAATCTTATAATGTAATATTAAAATAAAATAATGGTCATTACGGAGATAAATTTTGTTTATTCCCTATATGTTAAAATAATGATTCCTTTCACATATTCAGTAAAATCCAAATAGGTATTGTTAAAATAATGACCTAAATATTCAATTAAAAACATTTTATAAAAATAAAAACATTGGAAAATATTCTTTAATAAATCATTCGAATAATTGTTTTACAAAATATTTAAAATATTCTTAGAAAACATGGTTTTTGAAGAAAAATGATTTTCAACTAAATAGATAAATAAAAATGATTTTTTCATAAAAACAATATTCTAAACTCGGGAGTACATAAAAAGAGAAAAAAAATAGGGAAATGTATTATCTATAAGTAAAATTTTTTGAATAAAATTATTTAGTTTCTTGAGAGGTATATCATAGTATTTCATTATTAGAAGTATAATCATAAATAACCTTGATAAATGATGAGAGTTCAATATAAAAACATTACCACTTCGGTAACATGGAATTAAAATACGCAAAAAAATTATAATATTAACTGAAACTTATAATATAATGAAATAAATAGATTTATGATAAAACATGTCAAATGTTAAGTATACAAACCACACAAATTAATCAAGTGGTGAATTTCCATATGTCTCCCATGAATAAAACAATGACTTGAAATCCCTTACCCTAAGTTTCGACCTCATCCATATATGTTTGAGCCTACTATATAATAAATATAATTTTAGTATACATATATTATTGAAACATAAATATATATATTACAATATATTATTTACATATTACCATTTTTACCCATTTATTACCAATTACTTGTTAAAATCACGTTTCTAGCAACAACTTCTTTGTTTTCCTTATATGTTTTATGTTTTTATTTTAGTTATTATGACTTTCATAATGATTTGATAATATAAGTAATAATAATAATAATTAAATAATTATCATATTTCTACAATAAATTTACTTTTAAGACCAATCTTGAAATATGGTTTTGAAAAATGATGTATGTTATGATCATCAAGATGGTAGGTCGTCAGTAAACATAAGTAATGTTTCCGTTTTTCAATGATCTTTATGGAATGGAGGTAAGTAATGTTTTGAATTTAAATATTGATC